>OZ024924.1:5268133-5868133 GCA_964017225.1 Netelia inedita | reverse complement strand
TTTCGATCTTGGTCGCGAGCCAGTTTTGTTCTTTTTTGTTTTATTCGATAACGTGGGAATTTTGCCAGCCCGCTGAGTCGATGCCGTAACAGGCTTTTCTTTCATCAAAGAAATAACTAGATATCTCGCGAGCGCTTTTGGACTATATCTATTTTTGTCTCGATCGGTCATCGAGTGAAAAATTGCCTCGTGAGAATCGTACAGTGAAATTCTACGCCTCGCTCTCGAGCACCTGACGAAAGAGAGGGAGAGAGAGAAGTTTGGATTCTGTTACCGACCGTACGAGAGAAGCGAGAGTCTTTTCGTTCTCTTGAATACGAGAGTCTGGACCATTCTCCTCATCTCCCTCGGTATGCAACAGGTGGCTCGGTCGAGCACGCGGTCGAGCGTGCAGAGCTCTCGTGCAGGTTCGAGCAAGATGTTCGAGATCGTGAGCAGAGATGGCCACCTCGCGCTTATTTTCACATCGGCAACGTTCGTTATTACTTCATTTTTATTATTTTAATCGTCGACGTCAATTTTTGACCATTAATTTCAATCGGAACAAACAAAAAGACTCAAAATTTTCGAGAGATTCACGAAGCGAAAAAACTACGGTCTTGTGAAAAACTTGTATCTTTTATTTTGCATAATTAATTTGAATTTGCAAATGGTTTTTAATCAATAAAGAGTATTATTTCAGTCTCGATTCGTCAATCAACAATTCGTGACGCCTTCTAGAGACGAATAGCCCTATCGAGTCTGGAAATTCTCTTATCGTTGCTGATAAGACGTTGAAACAAAACGATCGCTCCGAAGAAAGATCCCCTTCTCCATCGATATATCGTTTAAAAGCATTGAGATAAGTGAAACCTTTGGAATTATTTATCGTACCGTTATTCTGTTTGCCTGGGGTTATCTCACTTGTGATTCAAGATTGTTTTTATTTTTCTCCTTCAATGACACTTGTATTAATTTTTTCTACAGTCGCAATAATACGATAAGTACTCCAGTATTGTTCGAAACGTTTCGACGAGTCGTTGAATCCATCAGAACGAGGAAAATGACGGTACGAAACACATCGAGAAATATGAAACTCGAGGTAAAACCTCCGAGGATTTTGTTCGAACCTCTGAAAATCCCGAAGAGGACTCTCATGGGACCTGGACCGAGCAATAGTTCACCACGTGTTCTTCGTGCACTCAGCAATCAAATTCTCGGACATCTCCATCCTGAAACTTGTCAGGTACAAAGTTTTTTTTTAATTTCAATCAACGCTAAACGAAAATGAGAGAATGAAGTTAAATTGAAAAGAAATTGAAACGATGATTTAATAATTATTAATTCAATTTTTGTTTTTACTTTAGTTTGAATCGATATTTTTATTTTTTTTTAATCGAAAGAGGAAATAATGAATAAAAAGAAAAAAAATGTTTTGTTTATAATTGCAGTTAATGGATGAGATAAAAGAGGGTTTGCGTTACGCTTTTCAAACGAAGAATCGTTTGACATTGGCGATAAGTGCATCGGGTCACGCCGGTATGGAAGCGTGCCTCGGCAATTTACTGGAACGCGAGGAGATCGTCTTGATCGTAAAAGCCGGTATATGGGGGGAACGAGCAGCCGACATGGCAGCGAGAATCGGAGCACGCGTGAGTATAATTTGTCACTCAAAAACAAGGAGGTGAAAAGTCGAAAAACGTGAAATTTCACACTTTTTTCGGGATTTTGCGTATTAATTTCAGCCTATCGTGAGAATAACCATTATTTTCGCCATGTGCGAGAAATTTCCAATCGAATAGGACTATTTTCAACCGTCTGGGGGAAAATTTCTTGTTTTTCAAACCCTCGAGTCAGGGGATTGAAAATTAATCTCGAAAAATCGAATTTTTGGAATTCTTTGATTTGATACATTTTTAGAGTAAGGAATGAAAATATTGTATTCCCAGGTGGAATTATTGGTGACGGAATCGGGAGTTGCTTTTACTCTGGAAGAATTTGAGTCAGCCATGAGGAAGTTCCAACCCGTCGTTGTTTTTCTCGTTCACGCGGAATCGTCCACTGGCTTGAAACAACCGCTCGAGGGCATCGGAGATATCGTTCACAAGTACGAACGTTCAATATTTTTTTACACGGTTAAATATTTTAAATCATTTTTATTTGGTAATTTATTGACTTTTTTCATCAATTATTTTTGATCAATTCGATTAAATGATGATTGAGCGACGTAATTTTATTTTTTTAAATTTCTTCCAAGATGAAAATATTATCTTTCAGATACGGAGGACTTCTGGTCGTAGATACGGTCGCTTCTTTAGGTGGAGAGCCATTTTTCGCAGATGCCTGGGGGATAGACGCGGTATACACAGGAAGTCAGAAGGTTCTAGGTGCTCCAGCTGGCATAACCCCAGTGTCGTTCAGTCCTCGAGCAGAGTAGGTAGCAAAAAATATATAATTCACCCCACAACAGGAATGTTAATATCAATTTCCGATCATACATGGTTCTAGTAGAAATAAGATTTTAATTCTACCCGAAGATCATTGATTTAGAAAAAAAAATATGACAAAATTTTACAAGTCCCATTGACCACAAAAAGATGAAAGAAAATTCGCCTCAATAATTATTTTAAAATGGTATAATTTCATAGAAAATTTCCCGAACAGTACGAAAATCACACCGGTTCCTTCGATACTTGCCAGTTATTAGACGAAAAGTCGGGAAAAAAAATTACACATATCTATTTTTATTTTCGATCATTAAATTCCAAAACCGTGATGTTTTTTTTATAAGAAGTATTCATCGCAGTTCTTAAAACCCACGGCTCGCCGACACCAGGAAGATCGGCTTTGTCGCTCGCCGAGAGCGACAAAGTGCGTCATGTAAACGTTCTTCATAATTTTTTTTTCCCCCGGTTTCTCAGTCGTGAAATTGCGAACTAGGAATTCGCACGGTCGTGAGAGAGTCGGTCGGGACGTTACCGGTGTGATAAATAGTACCTTGCGGGAATATCAATGAGTTTTGCGGGAGGGAGGGAGGACGGTAAAAATATGACTCGAGACTCGTGACTGGTTCGGTGGCGAGGGAGTCGGCGCGGTTTCGTGAATCACGCCGGGAGACAATTTTTTCCCCTCTTTGTCTATCCTATGAATCTTTCATTCGATCCTTCCACGAAGTTTCGCGTTTCGTGTACGCGCTCACGTACCATAAACCGCGATCGTATTACACGTTTCTCTCTCACCCTTGGCTCTCTCTCACTCTTTCTCGCGTAAGCCAGGTGTTCGACCGACACTGGGCGAGTCATTCGCCGATCGAGACCGTGTGGCAACAAAGACGACGAGGAATTTTGGAAAAATAAGACACAAATTTCATCGTTGAAAAAAATTGGTTCACACGATCTTTAATTTTGATCAATGTCGAACAATTTCCAATTTGAAAGAAAATAGTAATTAGATAAAAAATATTTTAATCCGAATTTTAAATATTTGATTTCTAAATAATGAGAAAAATTGCAATCGGACGTGAAAATATATTTTTTCAAACGATAAACAAAAGTTCTTGAGTCGGTTTACTGCTAACAAAAAACGACGAGTGACAAATTTCAATGGGATGTTAGGATGCGACGTAAAGGAAATAGAAAAATGTTAATTGAAAAAAGATAAAGAGACTCGGAGAGCGAGTTCCCACGCGTTTAAACTCCTCGAGCTTGACTACCTGATAAAGCATTTCTCTATAATCGGGTTTTGCCGCGTGCGATTCTTTCGAGAGGAATCGTTAGAGTGGAACTAACGACTGGTACGGTACGTCTAACAGCCGCCCGCTAATGCAATTATACTTTCACCGAGAGTTCTCGTGACCGAGCCATCGGGCACGTTCCACTCTCACTCCTATTTATTCATTTATTTATCGCTCTTGCTCACAGCATCTCCGTCTATCCCACTCTCTCTCTCTCTCTCTTTTCAGACGCAAGATCTTCTCGAGAAAGAGCAAAGTTCCAGTTTTTTATTGGGACATGACGTTGCTCGGTGATTATTGGAACTGTTTCGGTAATCCAAGATTTTATCATCACACCATCAGTGCGACTCTGGTCTATGGACTTCGAGAGGCATTGGCGATACTAGCTGCCGAAGGACTCGAGGCTTCTTGGACCAGACACGCCGCTGCGAAGAAAAAGCTTCACGATGCAATTGCTAAAAGAGGATTAGAACTATACGTTAAAAATCCTTCGCATCGTTTGACGACCATCACTGCCATCAAAATGCCTCTTGGAGTCGATGGAAGAATCGTCTCTCGTCGAACGATGGAGAAGTAGATCAATGACATTTTTATTATCTCTTAAAAAACAAAAGTACAATTTACATTTTGTCAAAAATACATTTTTGACAAAATTTATATTCTCCTTTTTTTCATTCGAGTCTAGAGAGAATCGATTAAAGTAATTTTCACTAATAGTTATTAAAAGAAAGAATAATAAATCAATCGAATCGATCGAACTCAAATTTTCCAGGTGCAACGTCGAGATAGCTGGAGGTCTCGGTCCAACCGCAGGCAAAATTCTTCGTATAGGACTAATGGGAGTGAACGCGACCCTCGATCACGTAGACCTCGTGATGGACGCCCTCGACGAGGGAATCAGATTCGCCAGAAGTCAAAAGCTGTAAATTATACGACTTGAAAAAAAAAAACAATTTTTTTTAAACGAGCCCCTTGATATTCGAATCGCCAGGTTTAACATAAATTGAATTCGTTCGAACTAGTCAGGCATGAAATCATTTTGCGTGTTTTTATTCAATGAAAAATACTGAAATCGGCATACAACTTGCATCTAATTTCGAATTATCCGCGCGTTGTTTCATGGGCAGGGAGGGGAGGTCGGGGAGGAGGCGGACTGGAGGACGAAGAGACGGGCAGGGTCGGGGTGGGGGACGAGGGGCGTTTTTTGTTACACAGATTCATTACAAGTTATAGTAGTTTTAGTTATTTAGCAAATATCCAACAAAATAGGTACAATTAATAATCGTTTCGATAATAATATGAATTACAAATTACAATGCAGAAGTTATACGTCGTGTTTTGTTGTACGTGTTTGTTGCATGTGTATGTATGTATCTTTGTGTGTGTATGTGTGTATACGGGTGTGTTTGTGAGCTAGTACCACACTACCAGTAAATGGCGATGATATTAAATCGATTAATATTATTATTCGAGGTTTTCTTCATTTTCTTTTCCATTGATATTTTTTTTTGTTTTTTTTTTTGTATTTTTTAATAATAATAATTATAAATCGGTTTTGGCACAGTACAGAATAGCATCGGTTTCCCATCAACGTTCCAACGTCCCACGTATCGTGTCGTAACTATCTATCCTTTTCACTTTCCTTCGTTTCACTATGTCAGACTACAGTCGCGAGAAGAAAGAGAACGAAAAAAAAGTAAAGAAAAATGAGTGAGAGAAAAAAGAAAAGAAAGAGAATAAAATACAAAACTTACAGATTACAGTCGGTTCAGTATCAAAAATTTTGATTAGCTTTTACGCCCGAGCGCGTACTAGCGACGTTGCGCCGTCGACTTTTGAATTTGAACGATTTCAATGAGTTGTTGTTCTTTTTTTCCTAATTTCATTCCTCGTACAAACGTTCGTTACAATTTCATCCAGCAAAATTGTTTTCGAGTCTCGTGTACGTGTACTGTCCATGATTACTTTTTTTTTCTTTTTCTTTTTTTTTCATAAAAATTCTTTTTACCAATGAAATCGTTCGATCCTTCGATTAAAAAAAGAATAATAGAAACAACGAAGAATGAAAGACGAGCTCGAGCGTCTAGCTTTTAAATAACAATCGGGTTGACCCTCGCTTAAAGAGTCCTCGTAGATCCGCAGTCAATTACTATATATATACTTATGTACAAAAATTCATATTTTAATATTTATGGTATATATATATGTATACGACGAATAATAATTGCCCGTGGCCTTATATCCTAATGCAAAAAAAAAAGAAAAAAAAAATGAAAAGAAAAAGGGAAACGCCTCGATAATTACGATAATTGCTCTTTTTGCAGGCACTTTGTGAGATACGGTAAGGCACGATAACAGCTCATTTTTCTCATTTAACATGGCGCAATTTTTTCGAATCGTGAAACACTATTCGCAGAGTCGATGATGATAATAATAATAATAATAATATACATAAAATACGTATCTACTGTAAAATAATAATAAAAACGTAAAGAAGGGGAGGGTGGGGGAAGGGAGAACCGGAAGAGCAACGAAGAGGAGCAAAGACCACCATCTCTTCCTCTCGATCGTCCGATACACCATCGTTACGACAGTGAATTAATATAATAGTAAATAATTATTTTATCAATAATAATAATAATAATAATAATAATAATAAAGCCGGAGTACATAATTAGTAAACATTAGCAATCGCGTAACGATAACTGATGTCGTCCATCGAGGTTCTTCAGTCTTCTTTGGTTGCTGGGTAACTTGGTGAGGTTGGTGGGTATGTTCTTTGCGTTGGATATTTTTTCGTTTTTTTCTTTCTTCAGTTTTCCTTTTTTTTTCCTTTCTTCACCCTTCTTCCTTTTTCATGTTTTGTTGTTTTCTCCTCCATCAAGAATCAGGGATGGGGGACTATATATATATATATTTTTTAAATATTTCGTTCGAAAGAAACAAGAAATGGAAAAATCTTTCTTGATTCGTTTCGATCGTTTTCGTTTGTTATCTTTTTGTTTCCTCAGGTTCGAAGAGTTTATTTCGTCTCGATTCCTACGTCGGCGTTTGCGCCAAGTACCCAGAGATCGACGCTCTTGCTGACCCGTCTTCTTCATTTCACCCCCTCTCTCGCTTCGTCGATGAGGTAACTTCCGGTTTCGTTGTTAACCAGTAATTAAACACTTTTCTTTTCTTTTGGTCTCGTTTCAACTAATTGATCGACCAATTGATTAATGAACCTCGGATCCGACGATGTAGGATGGAGAGAAAACGAGCGAGTTGTCCGAGTAGGATTGAGGCGTGGAGGAGGATGGACCCACGACGAGAGGTCATTAACGTCGATCGCTACGAAGCGTGGCTCTCTCCCAAGTGTCATGGTAATTAGCACCAGCAGCAGTAGCAGCAATAATAGCAGCATTATTCGCAAATCTCAAATTTGCTAATGTTTTTTTTTATTTGTTTTTATTTCTTTTTCGTTTCAGCCATTTATTCAGATTTTCCGCAGTTTTGTTTTCATTCTTTGTTCCCTACCTCGTGAAAAATTGTCCAGGAATCGATCTGCGCAACGCCAGTTTTCACAATCTCTCTCTCTCTCTCTCTTTATCTTTTTCTCGATCGTTATCTTTTTTCTTCATCTTGGTCTTTTTTTCTTTTTGGTAAAAAATGTCCGGAAGATCCGAGATCGCGCGCTCCCGAATTCGTGAAAAAAAGGCGAGACGCTCTTGGAAAAAGCAGTTATCGCGAGAACAGAGTTTATCTTTCTTCGTTTGTTCGCTGTTTTTCTTTTTCTTTTGGTTCTCGGCTTTTTGTTGTTGTCATTGTTGTTCTTGTTGTTGTTGTTATTTTAATTATTCGTAAATTTGTTCTCCTCAGCTCAATTCTCGTGGCGTAACCGAGTGTTTGGGCGTGTGATGATTTCGATGATGTCTTCGTGCTCGACGACATTGGGCCGTGCAACAGTCGTCCGGCTCCGTCACCGGCTCGCCCCGTTTCAGTTGATTCGCTATCGAGTTGCACAACGAGCGTGGACACCTCTTCCGATCGCATCTCACCTCACCGTTCTGCGAAATAACATAGAAATTATTTTTTATCTTACTTTATTTTCATATTTATTTGCCTCGTTGGCCTCTGATAGGTTTAAAAATAAACCTATCATTTGTAAAAGAATGAATCGTTGTTCTCTTAATGAGGACTTAAGGAAGATCTCAATTATTTTTGGAAAATAAGCGAACTCTCATCTCGAATTATTCATATTTCAATTGGGAATTTCTTTTCTCTTTGCACTTTCTCACCTTGCAACGACACTTGACGCACTTCATCTCCCCGTGCGAGTGAACCCTCGGATGCCATTCTTTGCCATTCTCGTAAGGGCCACCCATGGGATACTTGCAACCACCCGAGGACAAGATATCCTCGGGCGTCCGTCTGGTCGACGAAGCTGCTGCCTGATCACGGGGTAGCGTGTCACCACCGGTCGATGCTGTCGTAACCGGTACTATTGGACATTGCCTACAGCATGCCTTCTTGTCCGGCCTCACTGCTGTTTTTTCGTCGCAGTCCAACGCCGGACACTCCACCCTCGGACATTTCACTTCCAGGCTTACCGGCTGTGAACGAATATACAAAATCTTATCTTCGTTTTATCTTTCTATTTCCAATTTTCTTAAATTACTCAGGATCGGAAGTTTCCAAAGTTAAACATTGAAATATAGGAATGACAGTTGATAACTCACGTCACAGGTGCAAACCGCACACGTGTCGAATCCAGAAGGTGGCAGATAAGGATGCCACGAGGCACCGGCTAGATGAAAATGTCCAGCTAGAGTGCAACCTTTTGATATCGTGGCGTTTCCCTTTGTCGTATTGTCACTTCCGTTCACCGCAGGACCTGCTAAATACAAACGACCGTCGATTACTTCATTCGATTAACGATATCGATAATATTTTGGTAGGCATGGAAATTATGGAAAACTTACCGGAGCAAATTGGACAACAGTGACCCGTCGGTGGTTTAATCTGTTTTCCGGCCGGACAGCCAAGAGCGGGACAAGGTACAGGATCGCATTGTGCCAATCCTCGATAGCAATGGCACATGGAACAAGGATCGGAGCTGGCGGTCCACTGGGTGCCCTCCTCGTAGAACCTCGTCTCGTGAAAGCAGGCACCGGTCTCGATCTCCGAAGTTGGTGGATGAAGATTATAAGCAACGACGGAAGCGACGTCGTTATCCGCATAATGGGGTAGACAACTCAGCGGCGCCCGAGTTTTGAACGGTGCTTTGAGCAATCGCCCGGTCTGCTTGTCCGTAACCTCGAGAAATCCGATCCCCGACTCGATCCTCAATAGTTCAACGGGCGACAATCCCGTGACCGAACCCTCGAGTATATTTCCCGTAAATTCTTCCAGCAATCTCCTCGAAACGGGTGCCCCCTGTGCCAAAAGCGGCATCGTCTCGAGATAGAGTCGAAGAGTGCGTGGTTCGTTCGAAGAGTGACCACCGGCGCCACTACCGGGCAAACCGGTAACCTCGAGCTCGTAATGGAGGGCGCAGTCGAGATCGACCGCTGCCCATACGAGGCCAACGGCGCCAGGATGAACGGGTTCCTGGGACAATCTTCGCAGTAAAACCGGTGAAGTAGTATCCTTGGCATCGGCAACGGGTCGCTGAAGAAGTCTGCCCCGTAGTAACGAGCCGAGATGAGAGGCTGCTACGACGGACAATTCGCCCTTGAAGAGAGGCTCCAGGAGACGTGGTCCTGGCCTGTCGAGGGAACCGTTGGCCAAGCCACCAACCAGGGAAGGAGTCAGATCTTCCAATTCCGTACGTCTCTTACCACCGTCGTCCACCAGAGTTACTAGAGGACTTTCCTCTTCCAATCCTATGAGATGAACTCCGTACCTGAGAGCTCCTAGGCGATCTAAAAACGCCCAGGCGAGACCGGAGGCGCTCGAGGCGGTATCTGAAGACATAAGCGCCTGGTACATGTCACAGGTCGCCCGTGGTCCAACCCCTCCACTCAGTCTCAAAGCTTGAGGATCCTTCCTCGACATTATACTCAACGACAGCTTGCCCCTGGTGAGCAACCTTAGATCAGCCCCCGAAAGAGCACTTCTCACTTCACCGAAATTCAACTCGTTCGACGGTTTCTTGACAATAATCTCCTCCTGCAGGACGACATAGTCCTTCTCCGTGTGTTCGAGGATCACCGTAATCGCGACGTCGGCAAGATCGTTAGGAAGGAAAACGCCGTTGAAGACGAGAGAAATGTGGACCGAGGGTGCCGAGGCTGATGACGCTGAGACGATCGCTGTCGCACCTGCACCCGACATCAGAGACCGATCGACTCCCATAGTTGGTTCGAGCAATGCGGAAAATTGCTCCGTGGACAGAGCTCTATAACGAGACAACTGTCCCGTCAATATCGCCGTCGTTTCCCAGACAAGAGCGACGTGAAGACGCTCTTCTCTCAAGAGCTTACGATAATCTCGTGGCACTCGTCTCCATACGCCGCACAATTTACCCGTCGCGTTCTGATAAACACCACCTACTGGATCGATCGTTTGTTCCTCGAGTATGCTGCCCGTGTCGTCGACGAATTGCAAATTTCGCGGACGCGGCGTCGAGCCACCGAGGTAGAACGAGTAATAGAGATTCTTACGATGAAACGTGAAACGTCCCGTCGCTATGAAATTGTACGCGTTGTTGTGGATCATCGAGGGCGTTTGATCGTCTCGACGTAAGGATTGCGACGTTCTGCCGGTTATCAGAGTTCCGAAATCTGCAAGAAAATACGTATTGTCTAGCGTCACAAAAGGTCAAATTTCCAATGAAATCGTAAGTGATGTGATGTGAATACAAATCTTCCGACGCCCCTAGCGGCTGAAAATGGAACTAACGCTAAAGCCACCATTTAACCGCTATCAGCGCCCCCATAGCTAATTTTCATTTTCAATAGCAAAGTACTTTGTTTTACAGGCTTCGACTCGAAGACATGGGAGAAGAAAAATGTGAAAAAAATAGGAAAACTCGGTAACACTCACGTTTGAGACTTCGTTCTTCCTCCTCGGAGGTTAGCTGGGCCGGTAGATCCTGAACGATGTCCGGACCTGGAACAAACGTTTGAAAGAAACAAATCGTTAACACAATAATATCGTATGTTTGGGTAAAAACGAAGCTTCCCTGGAGAAACAGACCTACCAGCAGAAGCGAAAGAGGGAGAGGGAGGGACAGACGATGGAAGCAGGCATCGGAATTCAAATTGGACTCGAGCCAAAAGCTTTCTTATCGCAAGTATCCGGTGAGTTGAAGAGCCGGAGAGCAGTCGGGAGAATAAGAACAGACTCAACATATATATATATGCAACGATGTACATATAAATATATGAACATATAGGGAGCGTAACGCAGACCGCAAAAGAGTCGAAGCACAACGGGCTCCGGGGCAATTTAGCGAACGTAGGTGAGATGCCCTCGACACTCGACGCTTCTCCTTTTCTTCGGGGTCTTTTGCGCTACCCGGTTGTTGTATATGCGAAACCTCGCTCATGCCGGACTCTCCGGCCTCTATGGCCCATAAAGAACGGCCGTTCGACTGGCGCCGCGCGTTGGACTCGACCGCTACTTTGAATGTTGCTTTTACTGCCGCTCGTTCCCGCGCAACCGTAAGGATCGAGCAAAAGATCAAGAGAAGAGAGAAAGAGAGAGAAACGAGAAGACGAACATGCGGACGTTGATCGCCGGTGCAAGCGGCGCGTGTGTTACCCTCTTACAAGGAATCGGTGCCCTCTGCGCTAAACCGATGCCCTTGAATCATTCTATGGTTTTTCTCCTTCATCCTTTTTCTTCCCTCTCGAGACCGACTCTTTCTCTCTTTATTTATCTCTTTTTCCTCGTCTCCTTCCTTTGTCCAGGAAACATAGTAAAGAAGAGGTGTGGCGGAAGAAACGAAACGAGAGAGACGGAGGGAGAGAGGTTTCATCTGGAGGCTGCGTCTGGAATTCGCCAGTGAGATATTCTTGACCCCGGGAACATTGCGAAAGCTTGCGCAGGGCTCCAGCGCGACAGGCTGGAAAGGATCAAGTCGGGAATATAATTCTATGAAGACCGTTCGGAGTTTTCACAACGAGAGAGAGAGAGAGGGAGCGAAGGGGTGAGTTGAATAACGTCGTCCATGAGAGGACGTACAAACCGGCTGCTCTGTGACCGCCTTCGACGTGACTCACGAACGACCGTTAATCAGGATTAGAAACGTATCTTACGAACGATGAAAGAGCGAGGCGATTCCTGCGAGGACCCCTGGTGGCCTCTTCAGGCTCGAGGAATTTTTTTATTCACCCCCCTCTTCCCTTCATTTCTCTCTCCATCTCTTTCTGTCCTGCAATATTAACTGGATTTCTCTCATCCATGTTCTATTTTGCCAGAGTCGAGTCAATTTTGTTCCACGACAATCCTGAAGGACTCTCGACCGACCTTGGCGAAATACCGATTTCTTCGGGGGATCGAGCTCTTTGTCAAAAGACAAAAGCATTGAAAAATTATTCGGTGAGAAAAATATTGCAGCCGGGGGTTTAATATCGTCTTGGAGGATAAGAAATTTTACAAAATGCGCGAGAGAGATCGGCGGAAAAGGTCGCGAGAGAGTCATCCCGACCTTTCGGACGAGGCGAGACCAAACTCAAGGGAGAGACGAGTCGAAACGAGCGATCGTCGAAGAAGAAAAAAAGAATATAAAATCTTGTCTTCGGGTGGATCGAGCGGGTCCTCGGGGTTAAACGAGTCTCTTCATTACTCGCGCGTCTCTTTTTCACCGTCCCGTACGTCCTCGGTAACGTTTTTTCTTTTATTCGCGATATGAATCGACGCGTCGTTCGAAAACGTCGTCCTCACGCGGAGGTCAGAGGGCGCATCGAGGGATTTCAAATTCAAAATTGTTACCAGGTTCGAATTTCCGAACTACGACGAAGTTTCTTTCGCGAGACACGAGAGATGAAGAATTCCATCGACGACGACGGCGACGACGAGAGGAACGTTAACAAATAAAAACCAAGGAAAAAGAAAGAGAAAAAAGATGGCGCTGGTATGTCGTACGCGCAGTTTACGATGTAAGCGCGTATGGACGTAAATATTCACGTGAAATTGATACGACCCCGGTGATCGCGACCCGCTAATTCGATGCGAGCAACGACAAAACGAAACGAGTTTCTAACGAAGGGATAGACGAAGAAAGAGAGAGAAAAATCTCTCCCCGGCGAGTCTCGGTGGCGACGTTGACGACGTTGACGACGGGTTTTGCATCGATTAAGAACCATCGCGGCAAACAGGAGAAAACTATATATACTTGTGTGTTACCCCCACCCCACTCACCATCCCTCCTTCTCGCCGACAATGTGTACAGAGTTTGCGGTAGTACTTTTTTTCACCGACTAATTTAATAATTATCCATGGCGACAGTCTGGTCTTTCCGATGGAAAAAAAGGAAGAGAAGAAATAAGCGCAAAAAGTATCACCGGAGGAAGGGAAGTTATTATTAAACGACGCGTAGAATCCCGGGGGAGGGGGTGGATGAGAGAGAGAGAGAGAGAGAGAAAAAAACAACATTAAACACGGTCACAGATAATTTTATGATGAAAAAGAGAGGAATGACGAGCTGCTTGGCTACGTTCGATGATAAACCATGATTTTACTATATAGCGATTTCCCCACCGAGCTTCTTTAAGGGGTGGAGGGAATCTCACCGTTTCGATGTGCCAATCCCTATCGAAGAAGTGCAACCGCGTTCTCTCGACTATTCTCATTCCAGCTTGCGCTTCTCTCTCGCCTCCTCTCTCGTTTCTCTCTCTCTCTCTGATCATTACGTATGCTAATATTTACATTTAGATTGCGCGGCTCTTAATCGAAGTGACGCCATGCGGTAATATAACCGGCGCCGTGGCGCTAAACCGTCGCGCCCGCCCGCTCATTCTCTTTCTCGCTCTCTCTCTTTCTCGTTCTTCGTTCTCCCCCGGTCTGCTCTTCAATTTTTCTTCTTCTCGTTCGAGACGCGACTCGTGTTATTAAATATCGCTTATTAAATGCATGCACAAACGTTCCGAGCGATTAACCAATTCCGTCCTGAGACAATTGAAAATTTCGTTCTCACGACGAGACCCTTAACCCTTTTCTTCCCCCCAACTACACTGAGCCCATTGCGGTCAGTGTAGTTGCAAAGATTCAATGGATTTATTCGCCGATAACGAGTTTCATCCCGTTCCATCGGCACGTTCTCGAGAAAAATGCGTTTGAATGTTTGCGAGGTTATGTCGACCAAACGCGTCCGCCCACCTCGAAAACGCGATTTGCATTTTCTCCGAAACGACACGACCGATCCGCCTGAAATCTCGTTTAGCCAACGCAGAATCGTGGCAAGAGTCATCCTTCTGCATTACTTTTTTCTTTAATCTCGACAGTTTCGGATTTATCCCTCTCGCGATCGAGCTAAACATGGCGCCTGAAATCAATCTCAACGATGGTTCGACGTTCGAATAAAACCGTCGAGATTCCAAGGATTGCGTGTCGATAATTTGTCAGGGCTAACACCTCGGCGCAATTACGTAGGAAATCTAGCATCGTCGTCCTCGAAGGAGACGACTAAGAAGAAAAAGAAGATGAAGCAGATCCTTCTTCTTCTTCCTGGGCGAAGAACGCCGAGGATTGTAAATCGCGCCCGATGATGTTTCTCCGGATCGCGAGTCGCTATCGTTCGTTCGTTGTTTTAACGTTTCTCTTCTTTTTTGCTTTTCGTCTATTTTATTTCATGGTGTCGTCGTTGTTTTTGTCACCGCGCTGTGTAAATCGTACGAGGGATAGTCAAGACGAGAGAACTTAATTCCCGAAGCCTCGTTCGTTTCAGCCACGGGGAGTCGATGCCGCGGAGAAGAGAAACGCTCGTCACTACCGAGCGAAGAGAAACGTAGTAGCGAGCAGCGAAGACGAAGAGGAGGAGGCCGAGAGAAAGAAGAGAAAGAGAGAGGGAAAGCAGTAGCGCGAGGACGACGAGAGAAACGACTCTCGCGAGCATAGATCGATTGATTTATTGGCCAGAGACCAAGAAGACATGGCTCGCGGTCTGAAACCCGGAGGCCGAACGAGTCTCTTCGTCGTCTTCGTCGTCTTCGTCGTCTTCTTCGTCTTCGCTTCTGTTTCTAAAGTCGGGATCGAGCAAAGGGAGTTCCACCGACGCCGCTCGCGACGAATACGTAACGCGTCTTTGCGGCCAAAGCATCAACTCACTCGACAACGAGAGAAAAGAAGGGGTTGGCTGAGGAGGACGGTGGGGGTGGGCTTGAGGGGGAGAAAGAGAGAGAAAAGGAAAAGAGCTCGGAAGAAACGAATCGTGAGCGACAAACGCCCTAAGACGCAGATAAAAGAGGTAAAATACAGCGTGACAGAGGCGAAACAGAAATATAATGTTTGCTGCTAACTACGTTCCAGCGAATTATGCGGTCGTCTGTCGCGCCCGCGTTAAATGGAGCATTACAGTTTATAACCGCGGTGAGGAAACTACAATAATTATGCTAATGAAATAAATACCGGGCTTCGTAATAATTACGGAGATGAATAATGCATATTTTGCGCGAGTTTAATGTCAAAGAAGGAGATGGGGGAAGGGGAGCTGTAGAGTTCTCGAATCCGTCGCCTCGTACGGGCTTATTATCGCGCGATTAACAGTCGACCAATGGACCAAATTCATTTATCTCGAAATTATCTCCTTATTTTTTCTGCTTGAAAAAAAATACGAAAATAAAGACGAGTAAGGAGAATGAAAATGATCGAGTACGAACGATCCGAACCCAAAGAAAAAGAAAGAAGGAAAATGGCGGGAAAAACATCTTCGAGTTGAAAAGAAAAAAGAAAGAACAAGACGCATAAAATTACGGAAGAAAAAAAATTGTAAAAAGTACGACGTTCGATTTTTTTCTTTCTTTCGATTAAATAAAAAGCACACCGAGAGATCCACGAAGCAAATCATCGAATTCTGCGGATGACGACAAAAAGGAAGAACCCCGAAGAAGAAACGACGAAGAAAAAAGAATCGGCGCGTTCCGCGGACGACCAAAGAAGCGGAGGGAAAAAAACGAAGAAACGAAGAATAAAGGGTTGGCTCGGGGACGGAATACTCGAGTTGTACAGACGCGAATTTATCGAGAAAGGAGACTCTTTCTCTCCCTCTCTCTTTCCCTCTTTGCTGGTGTAACGCGCGTACAGAGAGCGCGCGCAATCGTATCTCCTTTTTGGCGACGACGCTCTCGTTCCGTAGACTCTCGGAACAAAAACTCGTTTTCCTAGTTATCTTTTATGCACCACCACCATCGTCGAATCAAGCGCACGCACAATTCCTTCTATAAAGAGAGAGAGAGAGAGAGATCTCGCGATGGAGAGGCGCCGCGGTCGTCGTGCGCCTTTGGACTCTTTGCCTCGTTCCTACAACGACGAAGACGACGACGACAACGACGAGAAACTCACACATAAATGCCAATAAGGCAAGGATATGCTGTCGTGATTCTAAATTTAGAACGACCACCTCCAGAGGAACGGACACGCGCGTTCTCGTCTGTTATCCAGCAAAGAACTCTCTCGCGCGGCCGATCATCTCTTGGACCGCGCGGAGATCATCGCCATAGGGGCAAACTCGTCATTTTTCCCTCTTTCTCTCTCTATCTTACGCTCCGTGTATTCATCTCTCTCTCTCGTCTTCCTAATTACTCTTGCATCCTTTTTTTCTTCCTCTCATTCTTCTTCTTCTTCCGTTTCTTTTCCTTTTTATTTTTATTTATAAGCGTGACGACGGGCGTAAAACACGACGTTGGTACAAACTTCGTCCACGTTAATGGACGCAACCCCCCTCGTCCCACCCCCGCAGTCAACCCCTACTCACTGCCTCGAGGATACATAGATACGTGGTCTCGTGTCGCTTGGAATTAAACGGCAAGGTTAATAAACAGTTGACAACGAGCATTGTCGCGAACCGCTCGCGTGTACGTCTCTCTTAACGTTCGATTCTACCCGACGGGGGTGTAATACGAGACGAGCTTGCATCACCGGCGAGAAAATGTATCCGACGATTCGCGAATATAGTCGTGGGTAAGCGAGATTTTATTTCATTCCGTTCGATCTTAACGTTTCGTCGCTTTTCGTCGAAAGATTCACGAGTTAAATTTTACCTCTGTTTTCTCTCAGTTTCGAATACTCCTTCGATTTTCTAAAATTTGCAATGATAAAAACAGAAATGCCAATAATTTCCGAATCTTATTCTCACCCGACCGATCGCGACTTTGTTAGAAATTTAATAATAACGAGACACCGAGTTACAAAAATCCTGAGCAAGATATGAAAATAATTGTATAAAGAGGGGAGAAACGCTTGGCGCTTATCGGGAAAATCAAGAATCGCAGAAGAGCTCGTGCGAGCGATTAGCTCCATTGTAAATACGATTAATCCTGCGCGCGATCATAATCGATACGGGTTAGTCCATACCGAAGATTAATTGAACGCGTGTCCATACGCAAAGACCCGGAGGATGGAAGGTCGTGCGAGAAATACAAGTATATATAGAAGGAGGAGGACGAAAGCTGTTAAAGCTTGACGCGTTCTACCAGGATAGCTTTACTCCTGGCACACGGTGAAAGGCAAGGGCGGCAGTGAGAAGAGACGAATAGATGCCGAGGCGAAGAAGAGACCAGTGAGGAAGGAGGGGTAGCAGGGGGAGGGGGGGGGGGAGAAGAAAAGCGCCCGATCACTGATAAATGATTTATTTATGCAGGCCGCACTTGACTCTCGTTAATAAACGCCCGAGTAGCCGATTTATCGCTTCGCACCCAGGCCATTGCGCGTTTCGCAACTTCCCGACGATGACGACGTCGTGATCGTTCCCTCGTAATATCGACGATACCACAGAGATTTTAAATTTACGCACATTACTGTTTGTTGCTTGCAATTTATTTTCAAACTATGTATGTTATTATTATTATTATTATATATATATGTGTATACTTGCGTGTGTATGTTAATGCGATATATAGGTAAAGCGACGAGGCCGCTAGGATTCGAGGCGCACTGACTCATGCGATAGAGCGAGAGAGATTACGGTGTAATCAATGGAATAATCAATGAAATAATCCATACGAAGAAGGCCGACGGTGCAAGTACATCAATCACGACGAGAGTACATATTTTATGTAGATATTCGCCTATATATATGTATATGTATATGTCTATATGTATATATGCATATGCATATACCTATGGGAGCGAGTCCTCAATAAAGTCAAGGGTATACCGTGTGTAATTAAAGAAATCGAGTGATAAACAATAATCCTCGTATTTATCGTTATAAACAGTTGGATGATTATTATCATCATCAAGGATTACCGGTCAAATAGACGAGGGATAATCGTTTATCTCCCCTAATCACGAGTTTTCTCGTTAATGACGAATGTGGAATTTTGGCACGAATTTGAAAAGTACGTAATATAGAAAAGAAAATTTATAAAAGTATTACTATTATTATTATTATTATTGACATTTGAAAAAATAATAATCGGAGAATATTTGAAAAATCTGTCTTTTTTTAAATTGAATATCAAAGTTTTATTTTAATTTCATTTGTCGTTTAAGGATAATAAAATCGCGAGAGATAAATGTTGACGGTACTCACTGAAATCGCCGGGACAAGATTTGCAGCATCTTCCGGGCAATAGTACGGGTTCGTCGCAGCTTAGCTTCGGACACTCGTTCTTGATATTTCGACACTGGACCCTCGCGACGATTCGTCGTTTCTTCTGGACCTGCGAGATGCGACGACAAAAACAAACAAAAAAGAACGACGCGTTATTTAAAAAAAAAAAAGAAAATCAAGCGGGAGGAAAGCAACGACGAATGTTTCTATCGTGGCACGGCAAATGCACGTTCGAGTTGGAAGGGGGGATAAAAAAAAATGGGATGTACGTAGACGTGTGTACGAGCACGAGCATCGGCGGAAATAAAAATAGTAGGGCGGAGGCTCGTCACGCGATGACGAGACGCTCTCGGCGAGTCCGCGTCTCGTGACATCGTCTAACGTCATCGATATATTTGTACGAAGATCGGAGAAGGAGAGAGAGAGAGAGAGAAACAGGGTGGGAGGGTGAGAGGAGAATGGAGGGAGGTTGGTACACACGCGGTTTAGTCAAAGAGAATTTCGTCGATGTCATTATACCATTGCGATATATACGCGTGAGAAGACACACGAGGGGGGCTCGTCTATCGTTTCGTCGCTCTCTTATTTCCTTTCGTTGCGCCTCCTCACCTCGTCATCAACGAAAGAAAACATAGAGCCCGAATAGAGCATGCAGATGGATCGATGCCGAGTCTCGCAGCGTGTAGCGTTAAAGAAGACGAAGAGGAAGGAGATGAAGAAGAAGATGAAGAAAATGACGAAGACGAAGTCGGAGAGAACGATGAAAAAAGAGCAAGAGGACGAGAAGACAAAGATGAAGATAAAGGCGAAGAAGATGAAGAAGAAAAGAAGACGAAGGCGAATATGAGGATAAAGGGGAGGAAAGGGAGGAGAAGAACGATTGAAGTTTGTAGAGACACACCGAGATGTACCTATACTGAAGATGAAGAAGATGAAGATGAAGAAGAAGAAGTAGAAGAAGAAGAAGAAGAAGAAGAAAAGGAACGTGAGCGTGAGAGGCGCGTGATTCACGCGACGTTTCTCTTTCTCTCTCTCTCTCTTTTACACGCACACACATACAGAAACACAGGGAGAGCCGTATCTTCACCACAAGCTAAGAAGTACCTATCAATAGCTTCTCATACACGGGGCGCGACTATCATTCCACCGGGGTCTAATAATACGTTTGCGAGAGAGCGCATACGAACCCCGCGCGACACCCAGCTATGAGACCGCGAGATCTTCAACCGAGAGGAGATGCACATAGCCTTTCTGTTTCTGCAACGGCATTAGAATCGTCGCGAAGATAGAGACAGCGACGGAAACAAAAGATAAACGAGACACTTGATTTCCATCTAATTTATCTCTCAAATTCAAATATTCTCTTCCCACTGGAATTTTATTTTCAATCATGAAATAAAAAATACAAATATCAATTAAAGTTTAACGTTAAAACTCGAATTCAATGACGATAAGACATTTCTCGTAATAAATTTTTCAATCCGTGCTCGATCGTATTATAGTTCGATATTCATTCATTGTGGTACTCGATGTTTATTTTTTATTATTTTTTATTTCGCCTTGATTAATTTTGTAAAAAGTCTCGCGTGCGGCGAGACCGCACGCGACGCGATAAAGCCAACGAGTACCGAACGAAGGACGTCGAGAGTAGAAATAGAGAGAGAGAGAGAGAAATAACAAGAATAAGATTTAAAGAAGAAGAAAAAAAGCGACGTATAAAAGTAGTCGTCCCTATAGACCGAACGATCGGAAGAAAGATGGTCGAAAAAAGCGAAGAAGGAGCGAAAGTGCGCGGGACCGCATAATCTTATCGACGTTGCCCGGGTAATTGGATCCACGGTTTGGACACTCGATACAAGCAACGCCACCATCGGTGAACGTGTATTATAAAATATATATATTCCTCTGTATAGTACGAGTAACGTTGGCGCCGTGTCTCTCGAGTGAGAGTGCCACGAGAGAGCGAGAAAGAGAGAGATGGAGAGACGAGTGGGTGTCGTGGGAATGGATCTGACACCGGAAGAGAGCTTTGGCTCGATCGGACAGGGCTCCGCAAGACGCAGAGCTCACCAAAGTGGAAAATAAAATGGTACGTAACAATTTTCATCATATTTAGTACATTGCGTAACGCGAAACAAACCAAAAAGCAAAAAATTAACTCGCGTGGGAGAAAAAAAAGACCGCGCCAAATCGAGGCAAAAATTAACTCGTGAATCTTTCGACGATTTTCATAAAAATAGTTTTAATCGTGGTATTTCGTTCCAGTCAATGATCCTCCTCGTTCCAATTACGTCTTAACGATTGCTTCGATTAAAATTCATACGATTATTGTTATTATTGTTATTATTGTTATTATAATTAAACGTCGAACGAGCGATTAACCGATAAAGCGATTAATCACGTTGAACGATCAATATTTCCTCGTGGCTAATTTCAACCCCTTATTTAGCAAAGTCACACAGCCAATGCCTCGAGGAGTCATCGATGGTGATTAAAAGGCTCGAGAACATTGCGCAGTTATAAAATCTTATAAGACAAATAATAATAATAATGATAACGATAGAGAAATAATAATAACAACAATATCGTATAAAAAATGTATAGGAAGTTTATTGTGTTCTCGCGCCAGCTGCGCGCGTCGACACACACACACACACACACAGAGACACACATACGCGTTTAAAATACGACGGAAATACGGAATGGAATTCACGGAACGTACACCGTTGAGCTACGTACGCGACACGTAAATACACAGACGCGTTAGACTAAAACACAAACGCGAGATAGCTTTGCTCTACAACTACAAAACTCTGGTTGCTCCTCTACCCAGCTTCGCGAGCGCGCCACGACGACGTTTCGAAGCATCGTGCGGAATGCAAATCACGATCGTATTACGCGATCGTTTGAGAATCTCGGCTTCGACCGAGCCAGAAAGAAGACCAAGATTTTAGTTTCTCTTGTGAGAACTCGAGATGCTGGAAAATCTGTCGATTATTGAGAGGAAGAGAGAGAGAATATTATCTCGTGACAAACGCACGCACGGTTCGACGTTCAACTTGCGGTAAGAGCTTGTAACGTTATTATCGTCCAAGATTCCTTATAGTTTTATGCGACGATGCCTCTCGGCTTTGTACCACGAGAAAGAGAGAGAGAGGCTAATGTACCATTTTTGTTCCAGGACCGTAATAATGCAAAGACCAGCTGCGAAATGCCCGAGAGCTACGAGATATTCGACACGAGTCTGAGAAAATGATGAACGCGATGATGAGAGAGCGAGAGGGACAAAGATGCTTCTATGCGCATCGAGCCAATTAAGAGACGAGAGATGAGCGCTCTGAGAAAATGGATATGGACGGTTAGAATCCAATATATCTCTTAGCATCTCCATCTTTCTTCTCTCTCGCATACTCTCATATATTTATATACGTATATTAAAGAAACCGCGACTATTACATATACAGCTATACAAACGGTAAGAGTTTCTTAACGCTATTCCTCGTGGCTTAGCGGACCGCCGCGGCTTATAACGCTTGTAACGTGTGTTCCACACCGACGAGGGATTAGAAAGCACGTCGGGAGTCACCACGGGTCACGTCACCCAGATCGAGATTTATCCGGGCCGTTTGCAGTCCTGGATCGTTGCTTCGAAACGACCTACAGCATCGTCTCGATCTCTCTGTCTCGCGTTCTTTACATCTTTTATAATGAAAAAATGCAACGAGGAAAACCCTTTGATGAACGAGGGAAATCCTACTCGTAGTTTGGATCGTTTATTCGACGCGAGGGTGAATAGAATTGTAATCTCGAGTCGAATTTTATACCGGTGATTTTTTTACATATATATTTTTGTATTTGTTGAAATTAATATTGTTATTTTTTGTTTCTTAAATGTTTTCGTCCGGTTGGTTCATTCTCGTACGCGCGAGTCTCTCGTAGCCGTGGGTGTTGTAAAATCTCTCACCGTTTCGTGATTCATTCGAGGAAGTCCCTGGGCTCTCTCTCTCTCGCTACTCGCGGTTTATATCGTACGATTTTGAGGTGGGAGTTCTATGACACGAGGCAAGGCAACACACGGGCAACAAGCCCGCTCGTAAAAGTAAGTATCGAAATCGAAGGAGTGGGAAGATGAGCGTGGATATAGTTATATAGGCCTTCGTAGGTGGAGGAATAAGAATCTGAGCCAAGCGCTCTCTCTCTCTCTCTCTCTCCCTCCCTCTGTCTTTCTCGTTCGGAGGTCAAGGGTCGAAAAAACGTTTTGCAAAGTTTATCGACATTGTCTCTCCCATTTGTTTTTTCGTTCGTATGGAAGGAACGATTATCCTTGATACTCGTCGTTTTTTATCATGTTTTGTAATCGTCAAAATTATTTATGTAACGAGAAAAATATTGCGAATTTTTTTTTTTTTTAAATCTTTTTTTTTTAACGAATTTTTGTAATTATTGTTTTGTGAATATTTGATGGAATACCCACCGGTATGCACTCGCACTTGATGCAATACATGATCCCAAAAGGTGGTCCAAGATCGGCGTACCACGTCGAGCCCAATTCTCGAACTTGTTTCCCGAAGGTGCATTCTGCAACAGATCGATTAAAAAAAAATAGCTTTTCAACCGTTTTGCTAATATTAGAAAAATCGAGACTCGTATGTCGTAATGAAAAAGAAAAAGGATAAAATAAAACGGTCGTTCGGCAATTCTTTCTCGAATTGACAGAGCGTCTCTAACCGGATGTGTGACCGATTCTCTCGGTTGATTAATGCATCGAGCGTGTCGATGGGGAAACTCGACGGAGAGAAAGAAAGAAAGAAAGAAAGAAAGAAAGAAAGAAAGAGAGAGAAAGAGCAAGATCACCGTTGAATGGCAAACGAGGCTGAAACGGTTTATATTTTATTCATTTCCTTTAACCCGCGTCTCTCTCTCTCTCTCCCTCTTCGTCTCACTTCGTACACTTGTTCTCTCGTCTTTTGTATCTTACAACCTGTAGAGTAGCAAAAGAAGACAAAACAAAACATATTCCCCAGCTTTTCTCTTCTGCATTTAATCTTTCTCTTCTTTTTTTCTTCTTCTTCGTGTTTTTGGGCAACTTTGTTTCAAGGAAAGATGGTTCGAATGCTTCGCGAGTGCCGTTGGGCAAGCGGGAGGACTTGGACCACGATGAAGATGAAGAAGAAGCAGAAGAAGAAGAAGAAGAAGAAGAAGAAGAAGAAGAAGATGCTGAGAGAACGACGACGACGACGTCGTCTTCTTCGTCGTGTGGTTGAGGCGAAACGAGGCGTCGCGACGCGGCGCGGGGTCGTTGCACCGCTGTCTCTAGCCGCACTTGCTCGCGCGCTGCCTGGTGCGTAGCCCCGCCGTTCGTTCCTTCGTTCGTTCCTTCGTTCGTTCGTTCGCTCGCTCGTTCGCTCGCGCTGGCCAGCGACACGAGAACAGCCGACGTTTCAACCCGCCACGGTACGAAACAGCATCGGAAAACGAGCCGTATAACCCCGAGCTGCGATGCCGAACTACTCTCGGTCGAACCAACGCATCGTCATCCTCGTCGTCGAGACGAAAGAACGGACCTCGTGATAGCCGCTCTAGCACTGATCTTTTCTCAAACACTCTTTGGGGTCTGTACGCTTGACAATTTTCTCTCGCTCGCTCGCTCGGATTCGGCCTCGTCGCGGACTTTGCCTCGAGACGTTCCAACTCGCTGAATTGCATATTGCTCGATACGCAACGATTATCGATGCAATTTCATCGATTGGATAGAATATAATCCGCGCGTTTGAGACACGAGACTGTTATCATCGATTTGTATAATATATGCCCAAGTAAGAATTCTGCCAGGGCTTAGACTAGGTCCCGATTATTTTTCCCTCACTTTACAAAGGCCCTAACAGGGCACCTGACTAGGTCCCTTGGTGGCCGGTCACACTTTGTCAGTGAGGACCTAAAGAGGCCTATAAATCAGGGCCCGGCTGGTTGCCTCAACAGAACCCTGCCAGAACCGAATCGAAGCCGTGAAGCAACCCTACTACTGCCCTATAATTACCAGCTTTATTAGTGGATACATATCAGTTTGTAAAAATCCTTGCGACAAGGATGTGCAAATAAAACTACCAAATAATAATAATAATAGTGGATACATATCAAGCGAGATGTTTTGCAATAATGAAAACAATTTTCTTCGGGTAAAGGGTTATTTATTACTATCCACCCGGCCCGGCTTCGCCCGGGTGTAATTTATAAGTAAAAATGGTGAAAAATGTAAAGTTAGTGCCTTTGTTTATAGAATTCCTCTATAATCAATGTTTGCATCTAAATTTTCGTTACACATCCATAGATTGATAATGAGTTAAATTATCGGTCAGCTTGCCGCTTTATAATGCCAGCGGGCGACGACTACGCGTGCGAGAAAGCGCTCGGCCATGCGCCGCCCATCGGCCGCTGGCGGAACTACATACTCGTCGCGCGGTGAGCACATACAACAACCAAACGGTGTTGTACGTAGGTATATGTGCTGTCATTCCTGCACGCATGAATATTATTTTTAAAAAAACTATTTTTATATTGTGAAATTTATTTTCCAAACATTCTAAATATTTATAGAATGCAAATTTTACTACAGATAATTTGAGAATTTTACTACAGATAATAATATTCATAATAGAATACAAATTATCTATAGTAAAATTTCTATTCTATAAACATTGAGAAAATTTGGAAAATAAATTTCACAATATAAAAAAAGTTTTTTTTAATAATATTCATGCGTGCAGGTAAAATTAACGCTTAAAAAGCTTAAATTAACTTTATATGTACATCACATCTATGGAAAATAAGTATAAAAACTAGGCATTGGTGTAAATAACTTTGCAAATATTGTATGCTCTGTAATAACTACTGCCCTGATGAATCCCGATTAGGCCCTTTATCATTTACCTCGCTACGACCTTTTTTAAATAAATAAGGCAACCCTGTTATTTCCCTGTCGGGGCCTAGTCGGATTGTGTTGTGAAAATCCCTAGTAGGGAATCCATATTCAAACCCTTTTGGGCCCCGATCGTTTTCAGGGCTGCCCTACTAATTTCTTTCATGGGTGTTATTCGGTTACCTCCCCTCGCGAGAATCCCTAGAGAAGCGCCAACGCGACGAAATAACTTGGAAAAATTAAATTGTGTTATAAGCAAGAAAAATGCGTTTCATTAGTTTCTTTTCCTTTTTTGTTTTTCCTATTTTTGTCGGATCGTTCGTGCCGATTATTCATTTTTTTACGCGGGGATTTAGGCTGACGCCTGACTTGGCACGTGTCTTGGAATTCTCGCTGTTTACTGAGTTTGCGGGAAAAAAACACACACACACACACACATGCAGGTCCATTGACCTTTGCAGAATTTTTATTTATAGAACAAAACAGTCGAATCGACGACGAACGTAAGTTTCGTGCGATTAGATAATTCATTTAATCCGATTATCCGTTATAAATTATCAACGTTGTGTCTAATTTAATCTGAACGCAAACGTAAGATTCGTGTGATTAGACGATTCATCCGATACATTTATCTATTTCGATTTATCCAAACCTCGTTCAATTGATCTAAATTATAGAATAATAAAAATAAACAAATTAATGAATAAAATTGCCAACAATTCGCAAAATATCGTCATTCCTTTTTCTACTAAATTTATCTTCGACAAGGCGAATCACGTGCTCGAAGAAAATTCACAAATTAAAACGGTACAGTTAAATTTATTCCGCGAAAAAATTATTAATCTCGATCATAAATTAATCGCAAAATATTGATTCCCGGATAAATAAGAAAAATAAAATTAAAAAGCCGTTAACTCATCGACGCGTGTATTAAAACTAACCTGTAATCGCCGGTTCGTTTAAAGATGCAAAAAAAAAATAGACTAATCATAAAAATAAACAAATCGACGATAATTAATTACGATCGAACGATCGTCGCTTGGGGTATCGATGTTTTCGAATCATACTCGTTTGTGCATTAGCGCAGGTGCAAAATGTACTCACGGCATTTCCACCGGGACGGACACCGTGCAATCGTATAAAGTTACACGCGATATGCACTCGGTTCGCCGGGATAATTGCCTAGACGTCTCCATACGATCGGTGAAAGCTGCGAGAGTCGCTTTGCTTTCCTGTACGCGATTAAAACACGGAGAAATGTGCACTGGTGAGAAAAAAATAATAAAAAACAAAAACAAACAAAAAAGCACGTATAAAATGAAAAAAAATAAATAAATAAATAAAAAGAAAATACAGTCCGAGACGAAAAGATCTCGGAGAAGACATCTCTACCGGTATACAACTGTATATCGGTCTAGAGTGAGAAAAAGAGAGAGAGAGACTTTACGTAGAATTGGCCTGTCGCGTCGGATCGGCCAACCCCCGACGTGAAAGCTCGTGTACCAAAAATAAATACGCTTGGCTCTCGTTTTGCTCGATGTGTGTACGAAGATACCGACGACGACGAGGCAGCGCCGCGACGTCTCTCGCGGGCGGACACGCGGTCTTTCGCGAACCTCATCCTCGTCGTCGTCGTCGTCGTCTTCGTCGTTGTGGTCGGTGCCGGTGACCAGGTGCCTTCTCTTCTCGAGACACACACCCGAACTCACGAGGCTATCTCTCTCTCTCTCTCGACGTGGCACGAGACGAGAACGCGCCCTTATGCAACCGGCCCGAGTTCTCGAATTGCTCATCTCGCGTTATCCGATTCCTTGGTAAAACCCACATTTTTTTTTTCATTCTTGATTCACCATTTTTGTTTTAAATTTTGTTGGCCATTTTTCATCTTTAATCGACGAGTTGGTAATTTTTTTATTTTCTATCGTCCGAACAATTTTATTATTAGGCTAATTAAAAGACACAATGTTATTTGTAAATTTTACAATTTGATTTAAAAAAATCGAGGTCGTTTCGTATAATTTGTCCTAGGTGAAAATAAAATAAAATTTATCGCGAAACTTCCTACGAAATTATTGCCAATCTGGTCGATTTCTCTCGTTGCAACGTTATCTTTTTATTTACATTTTTCCACATCGCCTATACGTACGAAGACGCGAGCGCGTACATCTTCGCCTCTTTCGACGTAGAAATCGCCGTACGATTAATCGCGTCGATGATTCATCGCGTACATTTTGATCGAACGATTTTCTCTTCCTTCTCCTTCTTCTCCTTTTTTTTTGTTCTCTGTCTTCCGTCCTCCGCACCGCGCAACCAAATGTGCCCAACTCATTTGGTATCGAGACGATTGAAGTAGACACGTCGGAGGTAGACACGTAGGCGTCTCGTCGCTCGTTTCGCGTACGAGTGAGCGAGCGACAGAGAGAGAGAGAGAGAGAGAGAGAGAGAGAGAAAGAACGATATATGTATTAGTTCGCGAGCGTGCCGAGTAAAAGATGTGCTCCCCCCTCTCCTCCTCCTCCTCCTCCTCCTCCTCCTCCTTCCTCTACGTACATTACAACCTACGGAAGGAAGGTGCAGCTTTCTCATCGTCGAAGCCGTCTCTCGCACATTATACTAATACGTTCAAGCGTCACTCGTTTAATCTTCTCATTTCTATATATACGGTCGGAAAGCGAGCGAGAAAGAGGAAGAGTGTAGGGCGGGGGGGAGGGGGGAGGGGTGTTGGTTGAAGAAGAAAAAAAAAAGAATCAGGCGAGACGCCATTACCGCACCTTTATTCGTCTCACTCCCTCTCCCTCTTCCAAAGAAGACAATATATATCGAACTTTACATCGCTGACCCTCGGTACAACCGAGGTCGGAATACAGATTTCCTTCGTACGAGATCAATCTTCCCCGAAGGACAATAATCCTCTCGGGCACGAATTATTCATATCTTACTGACAATTGTTCGGGAACGTTAATTCGCAACCCCTTGGAATGCGACGACGTATAAAGAAACGAGCGAAACGAGAGGAATGAATGACCGAGAGAGGAATATAATTGGCTCCATTTAAATACAATGCTAAGCTGTTTAGCGAAGAAACCACTTGAGCTTCGAGAATACGACAAACAAACGAAAAAAAGCTCACGTTCCATTTACAGGGGGATGTTTTTTTTTCATTCTTTTTTTTTTTTGTTTTCGTTGCAATTTTTCTTTTCCTCGTATTTCTTTCTCTCTTTATGTTGTTTTTTCGCAAACACTCACCCTCTGGCCCTCCCTGCCCCCCCCCCCCCCCCCCGTCCCAACCCCCTTTCACACTCGACGATCTTACAGCATTGCTTCTCGTCGCGCACTCGGTGTATTTTATCTTTAGATTTCGTCTAACTTTAGTCCCTCGTCTCGTATATACGTCGTCTTTTCCGTGCCTCTCTCTTTTCTCTCGCGTCGAGAGTCTTTCACCCCCTCCTCACTCCCACTCTCCTCCCACTCGCCCTTCCCTCACCATCCCTCTCGAAGCAAATGACGCAACTCTTTGAGTGTCTTGTAACCTTCGTTCATAATCCTCGCGTCTCTCTTTTTCGCGAAGTGCTTTTTTTCATCCCCACTTCCACGACTCAATAGTCTCTCCCACCCCCTCATCCTCCCTCCTCCACCACCCCTTATCGTCTCCCCCACCGACACGACAGTCTCACGCAGCGACTCGGGAGACTCGTCGTCGTCGTCTCGTTTCTCGACTCCTTTTTATAGACGAAGAGCAACATCCGCGCGCGCCTGAGTAGCTAGACGATGCGTAGGAAGCGAACAGAGAGGGGGGATGGGGTTGGAAGGGGGGGGGCGTCAACGAAAGAGAAGTTCTCTCGAGTCTGTAATTTTCATGAGAAAAAGAAAGAAAGAAAGAAAGAAAAAACGTAAAAAAGAAATAAAATAAAATGTCACCACTCACCGTCGTGACGGTAACGAGAGCGACGAAAGAGCCATAAAAAAAAAGAAACCTGGACTCCACACGTTGGTCAAGATTAAACGATCGCGCATGCGACGGTAGTGAAAAGAAATGTAAAGAAACGAAAATAAAAAGAGAAAAAAAATTAAGATCGAAAATAAAAATATATTAAAAAAGGAGAAAGAAAAACATCGATGTTACGTCTGCAGCTTCCCCACGTGCGTGTATCATCTTTCATATATATTCGCGTACGAGTGTGAGATACCAGGGAGCCTCAGCAGACTGTGATTTTTCCAGACAGGCCTCTCCTCCCTGGTGACTGTGGCGACCTTCCGTCTCGAGGCTGCGCCCGAAAATATCATCCCATCTCTCTCTCTCTCTCTCTCTCTCTCTCTCTCTCTCTCTCTCTCACTCACTTTCTCTCCCTTGTTCCGACGATGAATCGAATGGAGAACGAGATCACGGAGGAGGAAGAGAAGAAGGCGAAGAAGAGAAAAAGATACAGAAAAAAAGTTTTAAAAAAACGTGCCGGAGTGTGGGCACGCGCTCTGGGAAATAAAAAATGACGAAGAAAAAAGAAAATACGAGAAGAAGGAAGAGTTAGCGAAGAAATATGCTCGAGTATCCGAGCCAAGAGGAAGAAGAAGACGAAGAAGGAGAAGGAGAGGTAAAAGTAGAAGAAGAAAAAGTCGAGGATTTCTCTCTTTTTCGAATGTGTATGTGAGAGAGAGAGAAGCACACCCCTCTTTTAATCAAGACACACACACACACACACACACACGGTTAGTAAGAAAACTGGATGCAAAGGCGTATCTAGTCTCTCGTACTCTCGTTGCAAAAGCATCCTGTAACTTTTTTTTATCGCTTTCTTTTTTTCTTCGATTTTCTCACTTGCTTTTTTTTAAATCCCGAACGTATATATATCTTACTTCGGCTCTCTCGTGGTAGGACGACGTTTTGCGTGTGCAGAAAATTCTGTGTGTGTCTCTCTCTCTCTCGTTCGCTCTTTCTTAGACCACTTTACAAAAATCTGGATCAAGGGGCCATTCACCAATGCGAGAGGCAAGTACCCCTTTCCCTCCAGGGGATGGCTGCTGGTTATGCTGCCGTGTGTCGTCGTCGCCACCGATAGAACGAATGGGAGAAAGAGAGATGAAGAATTATCTCATATATTCGCCCACAGCATCCCTCTCTCTCTCTCTCTCTCTCTGTGTGTCTTTTTCATTCTCGAGATGTATTGAGCTGCTCCTTCATCGTTGGCCTTCCTCTTGTCCTTACCCTATTCCACTTCTTATCCTCGTTCCTCTACTTCTTCTCCTTCTTCTTCTTCATCTTCTTCTTCCTCCTTCTCGTCTCCTTATGCGCGACGAGCGAGCCGGTACGCACTCGTCCATATATAGTAAAAGCGCGAGGAACGCGTCGCTCACGCACGCACTCGAGAAAACGCGAGAAAGAGCAAGAGAGAGAGAGCCAAAGAGACAGAGAGAGAGAGAGATAAGGTAGGGGGTTTAAGGAAGACTCGACTCGAGGACCATTACCATTATACCAATACATCGACATAGACACAGACAGTACGAAGAGTTTGCTGTTATAGCTCGTAGAGGAAAGATGGGGATTAATGGCTTGCACGACGCAAAACGATCGACGAAGAGATCTTCCTCTCGACGTGCAGCGCGCACACTCGTCCTCCTCGTCGTGTGTATTTGATCATCGAGACTATCGGGATCCCACGCCCGATAGTCTATCAAAAATTCGAGAGCCTCGCGAAAGAGTAATTGAGAAAGAGTGAGAGAGAGAGAAAGAAGAAGATAAATAAATATATATATATAGTTAACAGGAAGATGACGAATCCTAGAAGTGGAATCTCCTTTTGCAGATATAGCATCGAAAAGAAAAAGTAGAGAGAAATAAAAAAAGGGACGAGAGTAAAGTGGATGAGAGAGAGAAAGAGACTCGATGATATAATTAGAGAAAGAATTTTCGCGTGACGATCCTCCTTGAAGCTTCTTGGATAGAAATGTGTTAGTTACTCCAGCAGAATGGAAAAATCTCGACGAGAGAGAGAGAGAGAGAGAGTGAGTTCTGGAACAATTTTCACAGGGTAGAAATAACGGGGATGCTGCGTTTCGTTACTTTACGAGGAGAATGGATGATAATCGTTCTGCGTCGCGAGAGTGATGCTGCACAGACTGGAATAAATATCACACGAGGAGAGCAAAGACATTGGACGTAGACGCTCCCACGCATTTAAACGGATTTTTGCTATATATATAACATATGTCTTTCATCTCTCTCACTCTCCCTCTCAATCTCTTTCTCTCTTTCTCCTTTGGTTCGCGTGCTTCAATAAACAGCGGTTCTATATATGTATAAACGATTATATACTCGCGTAACTCGCGATATCCGTCGCTTATGCACACACGAGAAACAGAAAGCCATCAGAGAGAGCGAGAGAGTGAGAGAGAAGAGAAGAGCAAAAAGATGAGAGAATGAAAAATATCATAGCGTTTGGAAATCCTCGCGACGCAGAAGAAAAAGCTAACGTGTGGACTCCGATTTATAAAGAGAGAGAGAGAGAGAAGAGACGAAAAAAAAAATGAGTGGGCGTTAACCGCCGTCTCGACGCCGTTTCTCTAACGCCTGTTTCGTTTTGTATTTTATTGATAACGAACATTTTTTTTTCTTCTTTTATTTTCATTTTTTTTTTATTATTCAGATGGCGCGACGGCGTTGACGAGCTCGGGTCCAAATGGTCACGACAGTCTGCCTGAAATTTTGTCCAAGTGTCGTCCCCCACTTTTACAAATTTTAAGGGTTGAAATTTCAATTCATTTTTCATACTTTCGGCAGCCTTCCGTCTTTAATTCCAAATTCTTATTTTCCTTTTAATCGTCCACTGTTCAATCTGAATTTTCAATATGTCTCGTTAAAAAAGAAAATGGCGGTTAAAAAAGCAGACAGAAAAAGAAAGGTTGAGGGCAAGAAGAGGGGGATGACGATTAGCGGAATCGCACCAATTAACGACATTTCTACGAATAAAAGACTCCCTAATTAAGCTATATGCCCTAGCAGTGATTAAGATCTCAATGCGATAATTGGACGAGAAGATGCGCTCGCGTTTTCTCTTCTTTCCTTCAACTGAAATCCTCTCGTCGTCGTCATCGTCTCGTTCATAAGACCGAGAATATCGAATGAAATAATTACTATATAAACGTACATATCTCTCTCTCTCTCTTTATATATATATATATATATGTGTTTCAGAGTCTCCTGATACGCGATAATAAAACGGGGAATCTCGCGGGGGCAATTCGCGACATGCTGATGAAAGAATATATGGAAGTTGAAGATCGGAGACTCGTGAGTTAACGAGTCAAGTAATACATAAATATACTGTATTGTGTCCATATCTATATATTTCTCTCTCTCTCTCTCTTTCCCTCTTTCCCTCTCCCTATCTATATATATAACGAGAAGTGCACGATTCTCCAGATGGACGATGTATAAAATCGGCACGAGTCATCGCATCGGGTGAGTCGAGCGAGATTCTCCGTAATTCTCTCGTGCTCGCGGCGAGTGAGAAGCCGCTGTGAGAAAACGTATACGGGAGAGGCGAGAAGAAACAAGGAGGCAAACGATTATGTATATATCACGACGGACACAGCGAAAATCTGTACGACGATCTATCCGCGCGAGAAACGACATCTGCTCGGATTTCTTTTTGTCCCTTCTTTTTTTTTCCTCTCTTCCTCGTTTTCAATAAACTCGGTTTAATTAAAAATTTTGCATTGTCACGATGTATTTCTGTTTTTTTTTCTTTCTTATTCTTCTTCTCGTTACAAAGGAGTCGACGAGCTCTGGAACGAACGAGGATATGGAAAAGGTGCGGATAATTGTGAAAGAATTTAACGCGAGTCTTTAACGAGATAGTTTGGGAAATTCATTGAAATATGTTTTATTTTATTTCTAATTTTTTAGACACTTTATTTTAGTCTACTCACTGGAATTGACGCGAGATAAAAATCATAACGATGATTTTTTGTTTTTATTTCCGTATTAGTCGAATTGTCGCGCGATTCCGATCTCCGAGATAATTCGATAAGCGAGAAGAGGTGAGCTCATGATCGCTCGTACGTGCCGATCACACTCGTCGCTAATTTTTAATCTAGATCATTCCGACAGTCTTCCTAGTTACGTCCTATGCCTATGGACCCCGATTTTTCAAGACGCCAAGGGGAGATGGGGTAAATTGAACCACCACGTGATGTTTTTTTCATCATCGACAAAAAATAAATTACTCGAATAATTTTACATAAGAAATAATAAAAATTTCAAACAATCAAATATTGATTAATCTATTTTCCTAAGAAAATTTATTTTCTCAATTTTTGTCAATACCGAGGGTTAATTCTACCCTCGAAAAAAAAAATATTCTTTTCGTTATTCCCCTAAACAGAAATGTATTTGCTCGTATTCTTGAAAGAAAATAATTTATCGAATTGATTTTAGATAAAAATCTTCCTCGATGATTCTCGGTGGTCCAAATTGCCCCCTCCCTCGTCCTTCCTCCTCCTTACATGCGTTATACGCGTAAATGACGATTTTTCCAGGAAGCGGAGCAAACTCATCCGGTCACTTCCCATAAAGGATTAACCGTGTGCGGGGTCGAGCGTATTTTTCCGTTGATCCTGCGACGATCTGTCTCTCGGCCGTCTCCGTCACGACGAGAGGATATTCGCGTCTGGTCGTTGCTGTCGTCGTATCGCGAAACGTACCGAGAGCACCGGGGACTACGCTCGTACCTTACTGTTGTACAACACACATAACACGTTTACGGAGTGAACGCGGTCGTGGAAACGACGAGCAAAGAGCTCTCGCGAGGATGAATAATGCATTACTTTGGCGGCGCGACGAATCGTTCTCCCTCCCACCCCCCCCCCCCCCTCTCTCTCTCTCTCTATCTCTCTATCTTTGTCTCTCTCTGTCTCCCGTTCGCTCTCGCTCCAACTCTTGGGCAGAGTGCGCGTGCGCGCGCGCGAGCCCGCGCGCATCCGTCAGATTTTATCGGTCTGACAATCGGCTTCCCAGAAGAGGAAAGGCTGCGAAAAATTCCAGCCAAGGATACGAATCAAGATCGTTCAACCGCTATTTCTCTCACTGTTTCGCGTCTCTCCTCTCTTCTACGCTGTGTCATTTCTCCCGCCTTCTTCTCTTTCTCTCTGAAAGAAGAGAGTGTGAGAGAGAGAGAGAGCGAGAGAGAGGCATGCGTGGCGCTCTCCGTTCGTTCGCCGCAAGCCAGTTACGACAATCAGGGCCTTCGCACTTCCTAACTCGAGCGACGAATTCCTCTCGAGAGGCTTTGCAATTTTTTCTCTCTCTCTCTTACTCTCGAGTAAAAAAAAATGAATTTCATATCCGTCATCGAACGATCCGTTGCATTTTCTCGGTGAGACGTTACTCTCGGCTTCGTATCGCAATACACTTTGAATCTTGTCAGGAGATATTATAAAAGCAAGTTGGCTACTTGGAAATTCCTCTCTTGGACGTTCGCAAAGAGGAAAAGTGCTACTCGAGATTCTTCGAAAGGACCATTACCATGCCCATCCCCCTTTGCCAGAAAGAGAGAGAGAAAGAGGAGGAGGAAAATATTTTTTTTATTTTTTTTTTGGACCGATGAATAATGAATGGGAATTTCGCAATTTGAATTATTTTCTGGCTCGAAGAGACGGAGAAACTTGTTAAAAATTGTTCGGACGCGATCGCATACCCGACGAACGAAATTTCGTTGCTCTGGAATTTTTGTTACCCTGCACAGTCTACGAGGTAAAATAAATTCTTAATATTATAGTGCATCTCGCGAGAATTCTACGAAGATGAAAATTTAAATGAATAATAATCGATAAATCGATATTAAGAATCGATTATCGTTAATGTCGAATCGATCAATCGATCGATAACGCCCCGCCCGCCCGCCCCCCGATAATCGATGATAATACATATCGATATTAATCGTTTTGCGATTGCAAAACGTATCGATTAATATCGATCGATCATTCTCGTACCCAGCGAGACATCGATAATATAATTTTCTACAGAATCGATAATTACCGAAAAATTATTCAATAAGAAAAAACGCGTTTTACCTTTTGTGCGGAGGGCGGGAGGGATAAAAATCTTCAATTTCGTACGACCGTGGTCTCTCATAGATGGCAAAAGGGGTCGGGGTCGAAAACACGACGTACCAAACGTTCCAACAAACGAGTGCCGAAGAATCGCGAGGGGAAGAGAAAAAAAGAGAGAGAGAGAGAGAGAGAGAGAGAGAGAGAGAGAGAGAGAGACGGACCTTGCAACGAGTTTCTGCCTGGTTGGAAAAATTAAAGCAACTCTTTTCGTATGGAACTGGAACGCTCGACAACGCACATGCACCACGAGAGCTACGATAATCGGGGTCGTGCGTGTGCAACATTCTCCCTCTCTTCTCTCTCTCTCTCTCTCTCTCTCTCTCTCTTTCGCTCTTTCGGTTAGTGGCAAAACGTCGCAACGAGAACTCGTCAAACTCTCCGGAGTACAAAACGAGAACTGCGATCACGAAAAAAAAAACGACACCCATATATATATATATATAGATATATATGCGAAAATTCAACATCTCTTTGCGGTATAATAAATTCGATACGTGTAATCCCCCTGTGTGCAATCTGTAAAAGCTTTTCTCGTTTGAGGCAAACGGGCAAGACGTCGAGAAAGAGAATAAAGACGCTTAAGGAAAAGACAACCTCTCGGTGTGTCTCTCGTTCCAGTCTCTCTCTCTCTCTCATTTTCTCGCTCTCCTCTCGCAAAAGACGCAATTGGATCCGGCGCTTCTCTCGCTCTCTCTCTCTCTCTCTCTCTCTCTCTCTCTCTCTCTCTCTCTCTTTGTACGTCTCTCTTCCTCTCCACCTATCCGTCTTGATACAGCGATCGCTGTATAGTCTATTATCTCCCGCTGTTTCTCGTCTCTCGTTGTGAGACCGACACCTTTCGCTAAAGTTTCACACGCGAGTCCGTATCTCTCGGCTACGCACTGTTTTCTTTTCTTTTCATTTTTTTTTTGTCATTCCGAATGATAAAGTGTTACTACTCGGTTGACGATACTATCGCGTCCTATATATATATCTGGGACATTCTACGTCGTTTCAGCCGTTAAAAAAATAAATGATTTATCCGTCTGAACGAATTTGTAAAAATTGTGAGAAATTTAGAAAATTGTTAAAAGTCGATTTGTAAGACGCTACGTCTCTCGACGGGGAAATAATCGATAACGAATGCCGAAATATTTGACGTTATTAAAAAATGTGAAACTCGTTGAAATTATCAAAATATAATAATTATTTTTATTCCATTAACAAATCTATTCGCAACGTCGACGAAAGGATTAACACGAATGACAATGTTATCAATTTTACGAATATGAATAATACATTTTTTTCGGACGCTCGAATCCGCACGGAACGCCCCGTACATACGTGCAAAGCGACGATCCAAACGGTTTACCGTGTTCTATCTTTTTCACACGTTCTCGACTCATAGGTCGCGTATTATGTCTAATCTTCCGTCGAGACGAGGGAGAACGAGAACGAGAGAGAGACGGAGGAAAGTACGAGCGAACGAAACGAAAGGAAAGTAAAGAAAAGAAAAAGGAAAAAAACAAAACAAAACAAAAAAAACACACACACAGACACAAGCTCAGATTCTGGAAGGGAAAGTTTCTGGTAGCGAGCCAAGAATCTCAACGAGGCGTGTGTGGTCCACCGGCGAAAGAGGAAAAACAGAAAGATCGAGAGAGAGAAGGGTAGGAGTAAAGAAAGACGAGAAGTCGCTATAAGACTTTGTTGGATTATTAAACCGCGAGTGCTGTGAGAAAAATCGAAAGAAAATTTAAAAAAAAACGACATTTCCTTCATAATTCCCGATCTTAATACCCCTGGAAAATCGAACTCGCTTCCACTCGAAGCTGAAGAATTCGCGTCCTTCGAGAGGTTTTGCTCTCCGGTTGCCAATGAGAGGGATAGAATTGAGATCGATAACCCTTTCTCATTGCCTCGTTCTTAAATGACCTGCTCCTGTATCCGGGTTTGTGCCTCTTACAACTTATCCCTCTCTTTCCAACTTGAAATAGAGAAAGAGAGTTCTTTCAACTGTTCACACTTCTCAACGAGCGTTAGAAAAAACCACACACAGACCCAGAAAAAAGAGAGACAAGAATCAATCGAACGAGCTAGTGCAAGGGGGGGGGGGGTGAAATATCCCCCGTTTAGCGAAACAGAAACGAGAGCGTAGATGGCGTTACGAGAACAAACGGAGCTCGTAAAAGCGAGCGGGAAAAGAGATCTCATCCCATATATATATATGTAATGCAAAGAGAAAAGAAGAAGATGAAGAAGAAGAACGAAGAGAGAGAGAGAGAGAGAGAGAGAGAGAGAAAAAGCGGCGTTGTACACGAGAGGCCCCGGAGAGGTTCGGCCTCTTTGCAAAGAGAGGATAGGGATCGACGTTCTCGCATTCTTTCGAGGTCGATTACGCCCGATCCGTCGACTCTGCCGGCGTACTACCGCGCTCGAGATCTGCATACAATGTCGTCGCCGTTGTCGTCGTCGATTCCGTCGTCTCCGTCGTCGTCGTCGTCGTCGTCGCCACCGCTCGCCGCCTCGGCCCGTCCCGGAACACCCGGTATCTTCACTGTTACAATATCTATATACACATATATATTTCTCTATGGACATTGTAACTGAGAATGGATAGGTGTGTGTGTGTGTGTGTGTGTGTGTGTGTGTGTGTTCTGTATATAAGAATTTCTGTTCCCTCGCGCCTTTGGTTACGCGAATGCCACGCGTTTACATCCTTCTCGACGTTCTCCTCGCCCCTTTTACGTTTTCAAACACGTGTTACGATTTATCGGACCCGAAAACCACGACCGATTCGAGAGATACGTTTCGATTCTTTCTTCTCATTTCGAAGAGCGTTTGAATTTTATAGGGAAAAAAAGAATCTCCATTTTTTATTTATCGTTCGTTCATTTATTTCGTTGGATTGTTTTTCTTACGATTTGTTTTTAAATTTGTTGTTTTTTATTTTATTTTTATGATTGTAAATTTAATTGGTTTATTCGGATTATTTGGTCGATGCATTATTGGTATCGGACGTTGATAAGAGTCGGCGATAATACGCGTGACTGTGCGCGTGTGTGTGTGCATTATTGCAGCGATTAAAATCTAAATCGTCGGTTGATAGAGAAAGGGGAGTCAACGCTCTTACGATAATTCGCCGTGGCAAGCGAAATCCTGTCTACGAGCGAGCAAGGTTTTTCCTGGTTCGACCCGACGCGCCGATACGCCGTAGAGTCGGGGCAATATGGCCCGCGCGAGGAAAACGTCGATTCGAAATAATTGCAAAAAAAAAAAACGAATATTCGCACTTTTTTTTTCAACGTTCGTTATTTTTCTCAAAATGTAGAAATATTTTCACATTTTTCAACGATTTAATGTGAAACTGTCTCGAACTAATCTCGTAAATTAATCACGTTCGATAATCTCCCGACTGAAATAAAAAAATCGCACTTTCGACCCAACCACCGGTCCATTTTGCCCCCGATGGGCCCGACCCGCATTACCCACCACGCGTACGAGAATACCCGCGTTTTATTCGATAAGTGCATACGGTATGCGCGCTCGTTCAATGACTATATGCGAAAACAAATCGGTCGTGTCGCGTACACGGGACACATAGTAAGTGAAATAGTATGCCCGAGTGCCTTGAACGTAATAAAAAAAAAACAGAAAGAAAAAAAAACGAAAAAAAACAACAACAACAACAATAAAGAACAAATGAAAATAATGCGAGAAATGAAAAGGAAGAAAGAAAGATAAAAAGAAAGGAAAAGAGAGAAGAAGAAAAAGGAAAGAAAAGACACGTCAAATAGTATGCAAATGCACGCGACGCATATTCCGGGCCCAACCCGCCCCGCTTCTCCATACGTAATGACATTTGTATATATATCTCTTTCTTTATACGGACATACGCCCGTATATATGCGTTTTTCAAACGAATTCAGGACGTTACGTGCCTCGCGAGACAGATACGGCGCAACGTTTTGTCGTTACTCTCCTCCCCGTTGCAAATGTATTTATACATATATAGGTACACACACATATATATATATATGTATATATATATATATGTATATATAATACTCGTAGTCTCTGTTTGGTTGTTTTGTGCTGTTAATGGCAATATCCACGTATATATTCTTCGCTGGTACTGATAATACGAATGTAAAATAAACATATATATATTTATTGGAAGTACAAGCGGTATGCATGCGAATTACAACTCGAGGGAGAGAGAGAGAGAGAGCTTCGTCGTATGCATTACGCAAACGAGAGAGGCGCGTCCACGAGACTTTTGTCAGGGAACCGCGACGTATACTCATCTCTCGCGACAGCCATTATGCGAGATGATTTTTTTCTTCCCTCTCCACCCCGGTATATCGAGGGTAACGAGAGTCGGCCAACACTCGATAATAATTCTCGTCACGAGGAATTAATCGATCGCGAGAAATAAATTCGATTTCGCCTCTCGTACGAGAGAATACAAACTATTACGTTGAACTTTATTCGAGCTTTGAGCACGCGCGTTCTAAAAATCGTTGGTAACGAGCTTTTTTTTTTTTTTTTTCTTTTTTTTTCTTTCTTAAAACGCGCGCGATCTTGGACGCGACGCATAGCGCGGAAATTAAAATTAATTCGCCATTACCAATACACCGTGTCACAATGTTTACGTTGCGCGTTGGTAAACAAAAATGTTGAAAAACAACGATCGCGTACGAACGAGATTTGAAATGCTAATTGGCATTCCACGGGGTAATGAGAGAATTTTCATTAAAATTAATTGGCTCTTTAAGATTTTGTATTAGCGTATTAATTGTCGAACGTCGTTCGTAGATTTTTTTTTTCTTTCCTTCCTTCCTTCCTTCTTTCTTTCTTTCTTTCTTACACACCCATGAGAAAGATACGGTAATTGCATTCTTAGGTGAACCTCGTTACCCCCGTGACATTATTTCAATCTCGAAACGAAACTCGACATGGACGGACGTATATATCGATACCCGAATGAATTTATTCCGATACGAATCTCTCGATTTCCTGGCTCTATAAGAGAATAACCAAGGCCCCAGAGAGAGAGAGAGAGAAGAAGCGGGGACAGAGCCAGTAGAATGAGAATCGAGGGCCAAGTAGAAAAGGTGCGGAATGGTCAGACAAGCGCCGTGAGACCTCACACGAGAATGCTACGTCTTTATATATCTGTAATATATTTATATTTATAAACACGTTGCTCGCACGATATCCGGCAAATTTTTAAACGTTTCACCCTCTCGTTATCTCCCGCGCGAGAATAAATGCGCGAATAAACGTTACCGAGTGGCGCATACCGAAAGTCGAAAGGCCGTTTTAACGAGTCGTAAAAAACGTTTCTTTTCCTACATATGTGTGTGTGTGTGTGTATGTATTCGTAAATATCGTTTATCGGCGAGTCGTGACGAGAATGAAAAATAAACGAATTTTCAGGACATTGCGCGATCTTTTATTTTATTTTTTTTCGTTTATTTATTTTCTTTTTATCGTCGAGTACGCCGCGTTCTTTACTTCGCTTCGAATCGACTCGGCGTATTTCGACTTTATACGAAATTGCGCCGAAACGAGTTGGGACGTTAATTTTGAATTTTCTTTTTTTTTTTATTTGTATTTTTTGTTTTTCTTTGAAAGCATCATTTTTATATATTTATTTTTATCGCAATTGCCGGTGAAACGACCCGTCCGGGACGAGAGTCTCGGGTCCAACGCGTGTACACCCCTGCGTGACCGAGAGACCGTGATGGACACGGTAAAAGAGATCGTCTCGTCGTCATCGAGGCGTGCAAAAGATACATGCGCCTACTCGACGGTACGCGATTCTTAGGTGCGTCCAAGGATGGACGTGCGAGCATCGCGGAACATCGGCTCGTAGCTTGAGGAAGACGATGGAAGAAGAAGAAGAAGAAGAAGAAGAAGAAGAAGAAGAAGTAGAAGGAAGGAAGAAGAAGGGAGAATGGTCGCGCGGAGGTGGTGAGTCGTTTTGTGTCTGCGGCAAGGCTAAATATACTCGAAACTCCTCTGCTACCAAAGCCTCCACCGGCCCTATTCCTCCAAAACTCTTTGTTTTTATTTATTTTCATTCTTTTTTGTTTTTGCTACATTTTTGTTAAAGCTCAAAAGCGGGTAGAGACAGAGAGCCTCGTATATCCTCTTGGCCAAAAAGTCACTGCGTTTTGTATACATAGTTATACGTGTCGATCTATAGGGAAAAAAACGCAATTACTTTTTGGCCAACTCGATAATACTTGTTTACACTATTTATTTTCGAGATTTTTTTTTATGGTGAATGGTTGAATCCTTCTCGTCCTCTCACGATTAAGAAAAAGATCCTAGTATCAAGATTTACACATCGTTTTTGAATTGGACAATTATATTTTCAAAATTTACTTTTTAATCAATTGGCAAAAAGGAGAAATAAAAGGAAACGATGTTTGGCCTTCGTCGAGCTATAGACCCATAAATTCGCTGGTATTACCTACTTAACCGTGCCAGTAACGCGACGTGCCTTTTCCCGGCTCTGCCACGAGAGACTAAACTTCTTCCGGATACACAAGGGGCTTCTTTGTGTTTGTGTGGCTGCGGTCAATTAAGCGTCGCGATCTTGCAACGAGGATCTGTTACTCTACGTGTGGAGGCTCGTTCTCTCCTTTACGCGTTGTGTGTACCGTCTCTCCTGGACTCTCTTTTTCTCTCTCTCTCTCTCTCTCTCTCTCTGTCCCTCTTGACTTGGTCGACCGCGAGGCTAGAGTGAATAAGGCCCATTTAGGCGATCGAAAAGTCTCGAGAGCCAACCGAGATTACCAACGTGCAGGCAAAGTGCTCCGTCGAAGCTTTTCTTCGAGGTCTCGGTTATATCCCATTTTTGCTTCTTCGTGTCTTCATCTCTCACGCACTCTCTTCCCGTCTCGCTCTCTTTCGTCTCGTGCGAGAGAGAGAGAGAGAGAAGGAAGAGACTCGTGCGCACGACACTGACCTAGGCTTTGTGAACTTCTTCGTTCCATTCGTAACATCAGGGAAGCATTAATTATTTTTTTTTAAAGACGTTTATAGAAAAATTTAATCTCAATGAATACATATAAAAATATGGGGTAGTAAAATATTTTAATGTATTAAAATTTAACAATTTATGGACAAACAAATTTCTTTAATTGATCAAAAATTGTTAAATTTGCTATATTTTATTCCCATCAATATTTACGTACAATCATTTTCTAAATTTCTTTATCATTACTTCCCGAACAAAAATAATAACAAATTCTCATAAATTGTTAAATTTCTAAAATATTTTTATACCTCGTTCCCCAAGAATTCCCCCCCCCCCCCCCCCCAAAAAAGCATTATTCCATTTTTCGTTGCTTTACGATTGTGAATATTTCACAGGTGGTTATCTCCGGTTCAAAGACTTTCTCCGGCTTATTTCCTATCTGTCCGAGGAAATGCGATCTGCGATCATTAAAGCGAGTTTGGCAACGACATGGGAATGTTCTATATATACGAAGCGATAAGCGTAGTACAAAAGCTTTCGAGTCAGAGAAAGAGAGAGAAAGACGAGAGGGGAGATTTCTCTACCAAAAAGCATAATAGATTTGGCCACAAAGAGACGAACTCGCTCAGTGGATATCACGTTAATTTGTGTGCTTTGACGTGGTTCGTGTCCAACGATCTCAGAAACACCGGGGCTACGAAGAGAAATGTGTCGACAAGCCACTGTGAGAAATACTGTAGATAAAGGAGAAAGAGGTAAACGTATAGTATAAACGTATAAGATTGCGAGTGAGCCAGCGGTTACGGGTAAGCAGAGCCAGAAAATGCTTAATAAATCTAATCACGTGTATACGTTGAACGCACCAACTGGTGGAATATGTCTGGTAGTTAGAATTCTATGTTGCGCCTCGATTCTTACTATGTCCGCTCGGATTCCAACCTCGAATTTACGAGTTCACACGTGTCATTGCTGATACAAACGAAAAGATAAATTCCCAAAATTATGATACAACGAAAATCTATTTTTGCATAGGTGCGTAATGCATTTATTTATTTTTTATTTTTTTAATTACGACGTTTTTTCTTGGACGATTAAAAAATTGGCATCATCGATGAAAAAACTAGGTCAAAGTTGAATTTTTCGAGCTAATTCGAACAAAAATTTGACGAACTTTGTCGATAAAGTTTCATCGAGAATTTCTTGCTTTTTCATAGCTTTGGCCTGTTGAATTTTTTCCAACGGATCGTTCACAAAATTGTCCCACCGTAAAAAAATAAAAATAAAATAAAAACAACAAAAAAAAATAAAAAAGAAACGTCGTACCATCTTTAATTTTCTTTTTATTTCATCGAAATGATTCTCACGACGACGATACGAAATCGTGACGGGAATAAAAGTAAGGAAATATCTTCTCGCGGAGCGCGGTGGCAACAAAAAGCAAAAAAGGTCAGTGGGTTGCATCGTTGGTCGTCGTCACGCGAGAGAGGAGCTGCAAGGAAGGAAGACTTTTGCGCTAGCTCTCTCTCTCGTGTATCCAAGCTCTGTTATACCATACCAACGTGCCAGTATACTTGGTTGCTAATAAGCTAGCAGTAGTTCGCATCGGGAGCCAAGAACTCGGCGAACGCGAGAAAGAGAGATAGAAGGGAAGTGAACGAGAGAGGATAAAAAACCAGTCGCCACGAGCGCTCGCCGGACGGGCTTCCGCACGTGAGAGAAAGAGAGAGAAAGAGATGAAGAACTATATATACATAGAGAAAACGAGAGAGAGAGAGAGAGAGAGAGAGAAGGTAACGCGAGGCACTTATCGCGCCTCGTGAACAGGTGTTCCCACCCCGAAACGAGCGTTATACCGTTCTCGTATCCGAACTATCATCCTCTCATCTCCGCGAGAGACTCTTCCGGTCTTCGTTCCAACGATTCTTTTTTTTCAAATCCTTTTCGCGACCCGATACGAAAAAAAAATCAATAGCTTCGAGAAAGATACAAAAAAAAAAGATTGATAAGACGTCGGTCATCGTTCGCGTCATCGATAAAAGCCCAATATAGATTCTTCGTGTATTCATAGAAAATGTCGCGGTAATTCTTTTTTTTTTTTTCTATGAGTTCTTTGACAATATTTGATAACTGTGATTAGCCAAGATTTTTCGGGCGATAGCGACGGCTCTCGTGTCGTAACGCGCGATGTCGAGCGAGAAAATGGGCGAACGCGCGTTATCTCGCGGAATTCCGTGAGTAACGAGGACACCCGCGTCTCTCTCTCTCTCTCGTGAGCGTTCTTTTGGTCAATCTCTCTCTCTCTCTCTCTCTCTATCTCCCTCTTGTCATTCTCGGGAGTTCTATCAATTTTGTCTCGTCTCTCGAGAGCGGAATTTCCCGATATTTTTCATCGCGAATCGATTCGTCGCTTTTTATATCTCGATCTGTGTATGGGGCGTTCTCAGTAACGTCGATCACTCGTCCCCAAAAATTGTCCGATGTTTTGAAAACTTGGATGCTTCGTAGGGACGGATGAAAGTACTTTGTGTGAATTTTTTGAACAAATTTCCTCGGATCGTTCACGAGTTACAAATTTTTGTTTTTTTTCATTCTTCACTTTTTCGCAATTTTGTTTGTTTTTCTTTTTACGGTGCTCGAGGACCTGTCCCGCCCCTTTTACATTTCCTACACATCAGTAAAAAATCAACAAGAGCCTCCAGGAGTCTAAAATTAAAATCGACCGCTCGAAAAAAAAATTCGCTTCCTGAATGCAAAAATATTTTCCAAAAAAAAAACAATTTTTTTGCACCCTCGCACGTACGTTCTTCATTTTCTTCTCAAATCGAGACGCAACCTCGATGCTTTTGTTTCGAAGCTATTCTTCCCTCGTTTATCTCTGTGCAAGACACATAAACATGAAATATCTAATCCGGAAAAGGATCGAAAGAAAACAAAAAGATTTGTCCAAAAATCCCTCAAAATATTTTCAACCCCGTTGCGACCGAGCAACGGCCGATGTACTGACGCAACGTTATGTATCGATACGTCATCCAATACGTTTCCTCTCCCGCGTGCAAGTTCATTAAAAAATTAAAAAATAAATAAAAAAAACGAATGAAAATGGAATAAAAAAAGGAACGAGGCAAGTAAAATCAGACGGGGCGAGTTCCGCGAGCGGTCCAAAAGTTATAAGATCTCGTTCCGAAGCGATGTTTATTGTCGGAATTTTCACTCGGCGCATCGGGGGAAAAGATCGTCTTCGTTCTTTAGCCAGGAGGGAACGGCATAACGAACGAGATGAGAGGAAGAGAGAGAGAGAGAGAGAGCGGCCGAGATAGAAAAAGACATACGGAGCATACAGAAAATACGAGCGACGAAAGTTCTACGACTCTCGTCGTCGCTATATAACAAACGCAGAAGCGAGCGAGGAGAGTGTCTCGTTTTCCTCGCGACGTGTGTCTCGCGCGTTATTATAAGACTCGTGGGCAAAAATTATTTTCGAATCGCGGAATATTGGGTAGTCTCTCTCTCTCTCTCTCCTCTCTTTTTCTCTCTTTCTCTCTTACACACACATATCCTCCCCTCTTTCTCAATTTTAGAGAGAAAAGTCCTGGCGAGACGGATCGCGACGGGGCTTTGGGTGGGAACGACGACAGATTCGAGATATCGTCGGACGACAATAATATAACGACCGTATCAATAAGGACGCCTATTAATAGTGAAAAAGGCAAAGAGAGAGAGAGAGAGAGAGAGAGAGAGATGAGAGAAAATTGCGAAATCGTTTCTCTCCTCGTGGCCACTGACGGCGCAGTCGTGTTTGCCTCTGGTCACCGCACACATAGCCCATCGGGTCTCTTATCTCCTCGAGGATCTCTCTCTCTCTCCCTCTCCCCCTCTCTCTCTCTCTACTCGGCACATCTGCAATTAATTAAATTCTGACGCATGGCCTATCTTTACATATATACATACATCTATGTACAAATGAAAATATATAGATATATTAAAAATATATAAATTTTTTTAATTCTCCCCCTCGGTGCGTAATTAATCGATTACCGAACAATTATGTCGGCCAAGAGGGGAAGATAAAAGAAAAAAGGAAAGACTCTCGGTGTCCGCTTGTCAGCAGATAAATTCCTATTTTGCTTCTTTCTTTTTCTTTTACGTTTGTGATAAAACTTGTCGTTTCTTTTTTTTTTATTATTTTTTTTATTCTTTGCCAATACGTTCTAACGGTTTCTAATTTTTTTATTCGTCGTTCTCGCTGAGGAGCTGTGGAGAATATCCGTGAAAAAGTGTGTGTGTGTGTGTGTGCGTGTGCGTTTGTGAAAAGGTCAGCACACCGAGGAACGCTCCCTGTGCCGGGGATCGTGTCGAATCAATCGTGCAGAGAGAAGTCGCGGTGCATAGAGAGAGGCCTTATAGCTGTATGCTTTTCTCTCTTTCTCTCTCTCTCTCTCTCTCTCTCTCTCTCTCTCCCTCTTTCTTCCTTTCTTTCATTCTTGCTCGTGTAATATATTTCTCTCTCTCTCTCTCTCTCTCTCTCTCTCTCTCGGGGCAAACCTCACTATCGTGAGTGCGTTCGTGGCATCTGGGTCACCTCAAGGTGGTGTGCAGGGTAGGTATAGAGCTACGACATCGACGTCGACGTTGACGTCGGCGACGACGTCGTCGTTGTCGTCGTCGTCTCCGTCGTCGTCGTCGAGAAACTCCTGATAGCACCGGCTACGTTCAGCCGCCGCAATTCCAAGTGCGTCGCCAGACCTCGGGTCAAATTTATGCATTCGCGGCATCGGTAACGTGGACGCCGATTCGCGAGGAAAATTTATCTCCTATTCAATTTATCATTTTAACGAGATAAACAATCATTTTTATTTTCATTACTAAATAGAAAAATCATGTTTCTCAGCCAAATGAAAAAGAATCATTTTTTTTTGTCTTCGATCAAATAGAATTATAACATTTTAATTAATTAAAACAAAATTGACATAAAAAGAAGATATATAAAAAAAATCGTGTACGAAAAAACAAAATATTTCATTAATTTCTCTTCGTTTCGTCGTTTAACGATTTATCAAAGGAAAATCAAATTCCAAATGATTTCTTCATTAGTGTTAATACGTTGGCGCGTCCGATAAGTGTTTACTACGATAGTCGAGTTATTGCGTACCTAAGTACGAGAGAAGATACGCGTGTAATGCGACGGAGTGCGATCGGCGCGGGTGCCTCAAGGCTCGGCGCGAAACTGTCCCTCCAAAGGAATTCGATCGCGCGATCCGTGAGTGAGGCAGCAGCAGCATCACCAGCATCACCAGCATCACCAGCATCACCAGCATCACCACCAGCATCACCAGCAACAGCAGCAGCAGCAGCAAAACGGCGACGGTGGTCTTCTCTCCGATCTGAACACACTTGGATTCGCTCGAGTCGTTCCGCCAAGTTCGCCCTCGACTCGGTGCCTCGGGCTTTCGTCTCGAACTCGACAGTACGTACATATAAATACACGTGTTGATATATATATATATATATATATATCAACAGTAAATATTTGCTCCTCTTCCACGTGAACTTTTTTCACGTGCTCGCGCATCCGCGTTACATAACGTCCCGGCTCGCTCAACGCCGGTAGAAAATTATCAAAATTTTCAATCCCAGATCGATACTTGCCAATCGATGATATCGATCGATACAAAAGTTAATCGATAGACTCGAATTTCTCGATGGAGATTCGATCGAAACGAAAAATCACTCGAATTTTACGGTTTTTCCTTTCGTGTTCATTCTTTGACACCGTCGAAACACACACAGCATGGCGTGATCGTCGAAGCGAGACGATATTAATTGGCAGAGTGTTGGAATCGTTGGTGAAAAAAATTAAATTAAATTGAAGTAAAAGACAAACCGAAGGAAAATTCGACCGGTAAAAACGCGAAGTAGACGCGTGTCGCGCGGGCAACCTTCGTATCGAGAAGGTCGTCGTAGTCTCGCGACTATGATGAAAGATGAGACAATATTTTTTGTTTCTTTTAATGAATAATAAAACGGAGAATAAATGAGTAGAAAGAGAAAAAATCGTAGTTTCGATTATTTCCAATTTTAATCGACCAAGATCGATGAAAAGTAGAGTAGGAAGTAGAGACTTACCAGCTGCTCTGTGAGGTCTCCTCGCCCAATCGTCCTCGATGAGAGGCGCGACTCTTCGTCCTCGCGTGCTCGTCGGACACGAGATTATCGTCAGTAGTACGGGCAACACGATACCACCGTGAAAATGCATCTTGGCTAATTTTAACGTTTTTCCTTTTGTTTCTTTTATTATTTTTCTTTTTTTCTTTCAATTATCTTCTTTTTAACACCAACACTCACTTCTCGTTGCGTCAAATATAAATAATAGTAAAATAAATAGATGTATATATATATATATATATATATATGTATGTATATGTGTGTAAAATACGATATAGAAATATATATCCGGGTCCGTCGGATATCTGGCACTGTTTTAACTCGCGATTTTCTCTCTCTCTCTCTCTCTCTCAATCTCAATAGCGTTTTACACAAATTCGTTAAACTCGCGGTCTCCTCTTGATTTTTCTTTCTCTCTGTCTTCCCAAGAGGGCTCGTCTCTCTCATAAAGCACTATATTTCTCTATTTTTCTCTCTCTTTTTCTATCTTCCCTCTTTCTCTCTCTCTCTCTCTCTCTCTCTCTCTCTCTCTCACTGGTCTATTAACCGTTCACTGCACAAAACTCGCGGCTCGCAACACACGACACACAACTCGGGACACTCGGTGAGCTTGCTGGCTGGCTGGCTCGCTCGCTCGCTCGCTCGCTCGGCTGGCAAGCAGCACCGCGCCTCTTAGTCGACTGCGCTTATAACCGAGAGCGGCGTATAAACGTCCTCCTCCTCGTCGTCGTCTTCGTCGTCTCTTCGTCGTTCTTTACATACATATACGTATATGTACGTAGATACATATATACAAATATATATATATATACATATATATATATATATATATATCTTTACATATATGTATAAATATATATGTATATATTTATATATTTATATATATATATATATATATATATATATATATATATATATATGCACGTACGTAACTCTTTCTCTCTCTCTCTCTCTCTCTCTCTCTCTCTCGACGTATTCGTGTTGTATACGCACGATAACAATTAACGGACACGGTTATACGACTGCGCCGGGAGTCGTACGTGCGACGTCCGCGTGTTCATCCTCTTCGATAACGCGTATTGTAACCGCCGGCAACCGCGTGTGCCATTCTCTATCGGTCGCGACATCAGCGATTTCCCTCTCTCACTATTTTTCTTCCACCGTCAAAAAAATAACATTCTTTTTTTTGTTTTTTTCAACGTTTTTTTTCTTTTTCCTCTTTTTCTTTTTTTTCTCTCTCCTCTCTATCTCTCTCTCTCTCTCTCTCTCTCTGGCGCTCGTTTCTTCTTCGACAAGAGCCAAAATTACTATCTAATGCCTCATTGAGTTTATCTCGATAAGATGCGAGCTGGTTTTTTTTATCATTCGCGATCGATATCTTTTATCGATCGGCGATTTTTTTCTTTTTATTTTATTTATTTCTTTTTTTTTTTTTATCGTTTCTTTTCAATTCGTGAACTAGATCCTCGATACGAGAGTCGAAGGTGTTGGGTTTTTTTTTTTTCGTTCGCCGACTCGATTGGTTTTATTGACCGATTGGTAGATCTCGATCGATCGATCGATCGAGCGACTTGACTGAGTGACTGACTGAAAGTCGCAACGTCCAGTCCGGTAGCTCTCGGTTTTCTCGCGCGCTCCTCGCTCGGATTTTACTCGCTCTCGCTAGCTCGGCTAGCCGACGACTGGGTGGGAGGCTGCGCGCTCTTTCGCCTCTCTTCTCTTCTCTCTATCACTCTATCTCCCTCTCTCTCTCTCTCTCTCTCTCTCTCTCTCTCTCTCTCTCTCTCTCTCTCTCTCTCTCTCTCTCTCTCTCTCTCTCTCTACGACGGTGTGTGTGCAACACCCGTCTCTCTCTCTCTCTCTCTCTCTCACTCTTCGCTATATCCGATGTTGTATCCGATCATCGGCACCGCGCGCGAGCTCGCGGGGTACCACGCGACGTCACAGACACACCACTCTCATCCGCGAGACACGCAACTCGCGTACAGTCGATCCTCCACCACCTCCACCTCCTGGCCTCGTCGACGCGTGCGCCTCGTGCACTTTTCTGCTCTCGTTCCTTTTGCCTTTTATTTTTTGTCTTTTTTCTTTTTTTTTTTTTTTTTTTTTTTTTTTTTTAATTTATCGCTACTCGACTTTATCGACGAAAGAATCGATCAGTTTTACGTTTTTGCGCGGTAAGGATGTTTTTGATATTTTTTTTGTTTACAAGTCACGTGGTAGATTAATCGAATAGGACACGAGTTTGTATCTTTGACAGATACAGGGACGACAGGTACCTACGGTTCGTAGATTTTTTATTTTCTCGTTAATTTTTTCTCTTGGACTCGTCGAGTTGTGGGGAAAAAATTGTTGGAATTTTTCGGGACGTTTGTAATTTTTATTCACGCTCGTCAGGACCGTGAGAAAAAATTGAACAAGACCGCCCTTGATCGAGTATTGTTTTCGCCCCGTTAAACTTTTCTCGTTTCTTTTAATCTCGAAATTTGTGTCGAAAAATCGTGAAATTTAGTTGTTTTTTTTTGTATTCTCGTCGTTTCGCCCCTTTTTTCAAGTTTACGAGAAAGATATCGAGGAGGACACGAATTCTTCGATGTTCCGTTTGTCGTTGATCGCAGCGTGGAACGATGACAACTGTCGGCCGGCCGGTTGACACGGTGGCTTTTATGGGTGGGACAAGCCAACACGTTTCTCTCTCTCTCTCTCTCTTTCTTTCTCTCTTTCTCTTCGCCTCTTCTCTGGACTGGTCCCGCACCAACGTACTACTCCTCTCTATACTCTGCCTTTCCACCTCCTTTTCTCCTTCTTCTTCCTCTTCCTCTTCTTCTTCTTCTTCTTCTTCTTCTTCTTCTTCTTCCTTCTCGAAATCTTCTTCTTCTTCTTCGTTCTTCGCTCGACGAGTGTGAAACTCGGTACGCGTGCTCACCGCCTCGCACTTTTCCCTCCCCTCTCACTCCCTTCTTCGTCTTTGACGCATCTGTCACCTCTTCTTCCACCTCCTTTTATTCTACTTCTTCTTCCTCCTCCTCCTTATTCCTCTTCTACTCCTCAAGCTTGCAAATCAAGACTACACTTGGTGAATTCACGCACTTTGCACGACTCCATCTTCGCGAGAAATGCACTTTGCTTGGCGAACTCGTGACGCGGCTGTTCCAATTACATCGCAATTCTCAACTACGTTCCGTTTTCCCTTCTCTCTCTCTCTCTCTCTTTCTCTCTCACTCTCTCTCTCTCTCTCTCTCTCTCTCTGTCTCTGTTAACCTTCGAATCTCGCTTCGATCATCACACTTAAAATTTGTTGTTTTTCAATCGATTTATCGATCATCCTTTTTACCGAATCGCTACGATTTAAAACAAACAGGAGCGTGAAAAGTTTTTTCTCTGCCCAATTAATTTCCGGTCAACTTCGTCACGAGTCTGCGCGTAGACCACCACGTTTTACGATGCTGCCGCGAGAGGCCTGCATTCGAGTCTCCGATCTCTCTAAAAATAAAACAAATCTTATCGCAGACCGAGAGTGTACCTGCCTGCGCTAGAGATTACGCGAGGATTCGCGTTTCACTCGATGACGTTTTGCTCCATCTCTCTCTCTCTCTCTTTATCGTTATAACTCGGTCTCACTTTTCTCATCCATCTTTCTCTCTCTCTCGTTGCATTTGCCCTACCTTGGAGCATTTGACGTACAGCCTACACTTTGTATGTATATCACCTTATACTCTTTCCCTCTTCTCTCTCTCCCTCCCTCCCTCTCTCTCTTTCTCCCATTGTCAGAATACGGCGCGAGCGAGAATTTTTTTCTTCTCCTTTCTCTCTTTCACTCGTTCGTTTATTTCTTTTTGTTAGAGTTAAAAAATGAATTCGACGATTATACGAGACTTTTATGACACGCCTTTACGAGCGAATTCTCTCCGTCTGCTCGTGCTCAAAGCCCAGACGCGCACACGGCCATTGGTGGAGGATGAGGAGAAGGAGGAGGAGGGGACTGTTCCGATCGTTGGTCATCTCTCATTTTCGCAGCTTCGCAATCGTAAGCCGAGATATTTCGCCGACTGTGAAGCGTTGCCGAAAGGAAGAACCGGCCAGGGGCGAGTTGAACGTATGCACACATATATATATATATAGATGTATAACGTTATAAAAAAAATGCAGAAGGAATATAATGCGGAGAGGAAGATGCTGCCCGAATGGACCATGGGAGAAGACTCGTTCGAGCGACTATTCATAATCGGGAATGACCAATCTACTAGATCCGCGGAGGTGACTGGAAAGTGCATTTTTACAATATATATAGATATAGATATATTAATAAATGTGTCGTATATACGAGGCGTTCTATGCGTAATCGACCCCTTTTTTTCACAAACATCTCGAATCTTCCCGATAATTTACCAGCACGTAGTATCACTCGAGAATACCTCCTGTGATTATTATCAATTTTTTTCGTCCATAAATTTCCTAGCTACGATTTTTTAAATTTATTCTAACTTTTTTTTTGTTTTCTCAAAATTTAAATGAAAAACTAACCGTTGTAAAATTCTCATATAATTCACAAAGAGTAGACTAGAGTGAGACTAAAAAGTGGCGAAGTAAGAACGAATTCGGAGAAGCTGAGAAAAAAAAAACGTGGGTCATTCGAATGAGAATGTCCCATATATAAGCTGTGTCGGAAGCGAGGAAAAAAAAGAGGAAAAAGGATATTCCATCGCGGAGATTGTCCGCAAAGGACGTGTGACGTTTTCAGGACGGAATCGTTTAACGATCTCACCCTAATAGAATACGATATTATTATTATTATCATTATTATTATTATTATAAATATCGTCGAGTAGGGTCGAGAATTTCATTTCCGACGAGTAATACGCGTCAGTCCGATGCTTTTCGTCTTGAGAATCAGTCACGGCGATTATTCACGTTACACAGAAGAGAGAGAACGAAATCTCTCTTACCCTCGCTCGCTCACTCAGCCGTAGGTGATGTTCGGCGGATTCAGATCTCTGAAAAGGATTCTCCGCGAGGCGGCGCCGAGGTTTCTTTTTATACCATTCCTAATACATTTTTTTATTTGACACATTAGAGGAGTCCTCGACTCGTCACACACGTACAAAAAAACAGAGTGAGAGAAAGAGAGGGAGAGAGAGAGAGAGGAACGTATCCTCTCTTTCATGCCGAAAAGAGAGTCTTCGAGGAACGCGTTCTCTCCTCGCGACTCAGAGGTGTAACTAATCTCACCCTCGGCCCCAAAAAGTCCTCCTGTCCTTTCTTACGACTCTTATAACCGACGTTCTAGAAAATAAAAGAGCAAATAAAATAAAAAATCAAATAAAAAGATGTTTTTTTTTGTTATTTTTGTTTGAATTTTATTTCTTATTTTTCTTCAATCGGTCCACTCACCCCTCTCGGCCTCGTCGTAGCTTACCTGGCGTAAGATCAGCCGGGTAGCCGCGAATAATCAGACGGCGCCAAGACGAGCAAAAGCGTGTGAGAGAGAGAGATAGATAGATAGAGAAGAAACAAAAAAAAGCGAGGTAAAAAAAATTGTCGAATTTTCATCGTTGGAGACGAGGAACGAAGAAGACGACGAATTCCAAGAATTCTGGAACGCGCGTGAATCTCCTAGTAACACCGTGAGCGCGTGTGCACCCTAGGAGTCATTAATTCGGCGGAGAACGTTTCTCGCGGCTCACCAAAAGCGAGAAAGAGAGAGGGAGAGAAAGATTTCCGTGGTGGAAATTCGCGCTTACGAGACGGATCCCTATATCTTCATCCCTCTCTCTCTCTCTCTCTCTCTCTCATTCTATCTCTGTTCCTTCTCGGAGAAACGAGAAATAGAGAAGATTTCGGTCGGTTTGTACAAAGGAGTTGGAACCAAGGGAAAACGAACAAGAATCATGGGCGACGTAAGGGGGTGAGAACGAGCAAGAGCGAACCAACAGTAGAGCAAATAGTATAATACGACAACGAAACCGAGGAACGAACAATTTCTCTGTCCTCCCATTTCTGTTGAGGGAAAGACGAAGATGAGAGAAAGAGAGAGAGAGAGAGAAACGTCTCTCGCTTTCGGGAAGGTCCTACGCGTTGCCTACACCATTAATCTTCGAGACAACGTCGATTCTACGAAGAAACTTTGAACGTGCCCAGAGACGAAAGAGAATCAGAGAGAATCAGAGAGAGAGAGAGAGAGAGAGAGAGAACAAGAGTGGGGGGTGAAGAAGAGATCGAGAAGAGTTAAAGACTACGAGGAAGATGAAAACTCGGAATGGAATGAGAGAAATGATCAAATCTCTTCCCGCCCGGATCGATAAAAAAAAGAAGCGAGGATGAGATAAAATGAAGAAGAGGAGGGTGAAAAAGAAACGAGAGAAGAAAAAACCAAGATAACAAAATGAAAGAAAAGAAGACGGGGGAAGGTGGGAGGCAAGCAAAAAGAGCCAAATCTGTAAACATCGAAGAGTTTTCGGGGGTGATGAAGAATTAAAGGAACACGCGTCGAGACCAAAAGACTGAATGGAAGAAATCTCCCTTGGAACGAGAAAGAAAAAAAAAAGAGAATGAACGAAGAAGAAGCAAAGTTGGATCGGCGATTCGTGAATAATGCTTGTGTTGCTTTTTCTTACTCGCTCTTGTTCGCGACATCGCCGAGTCTTCTCTCTCTCTCTCTTTGGGGTCCACGGGGGATACTTCTTGCTCGTGAACGGACGAGAAGAAGAAGAAGAAAAAGAAGAAGAAGAAGGGAGAGAGAGAAGATAATCCGGTAATCGAGTGCTCGGGCACGAATTTATTTAACGTTTCTCAGTTTCGTTTGCCTCTCTTCATCTCTCTCTCTCTCTCTCTCTCTCTCTCCCTCTCGTTCTTTTTGTCTCCCTGTGTGTATATCCGGTCTTTCGCGACACAAAACTCTCTTCACACTCTGAAGGAGAAAGAGAGAGGTGAGAAAAAGGTGGAGGAACTTTACACCGAAAAATTCCGATATAATTTACCGATTGGTTCTTACAGCCACCCCCCAAACCCCCTCCCCCTCCCTCCCTTCTCATGGTAACAGGGTACATAGAAGCGAGAGTAATTCATTTGGCACTCTCGTTTGTACGTGACCGTGCGTACGTCCCGAAATCTCTCGAATATTTGACCAAGCTTGGGGACGTTTAACAATGAAAATAGCGAGTCTACGAGGAAATTCTCTTTGAGCTTCTCTCCGTCTCGCTTGTAAAATGCTGAAGACCTGCGTACACCTTCCGCTGGTTCCACAGGTCGATCGGTTTACGACCTCACGGCGCCTTCTACCTTTGCACCTTGCCACCTGCTCTACCAACAGTTTTGCACTCTCGCGACATCGTGAAGAAAAGAAAAAAGTCTCGCTTTCGGGAAACATTTGAACGGAATCGACGAGGATGAGGAGGAAGAAGAAAAAAAAAGAAGATGGAAAATATGACGAAAATAAAGAAGAAGAAAAATAATTGGAATATTTCTGGCGCGTATCGAACGACAGAGATTATTGAATCAGCAATAAAAGAATCGAGGAAAAAAACAAACGAAAGAAAGAAAAGAAAAATCGGGCGGCAGAGAGAGAGAGAGAGAGAGCGAAGAAAAAAAAATTGCGTGCATGTGCGTTCGTTATAAAGGCGTCAATGCGACGATAAACGCCTTCGGATCTGGGACATCTATTTATGCTTGGTCTGCTCCGAAGCCGATCGAGCGTGTCGGAAGGCATATTGCACAGAACTCGAGAGGCCTCGAAGATTCTCAATTGGAGAAAAAAAAAATAAAGAAACAAAAAACGTACATCGTATAAAGCAAAGCCAGAGTAAGATAGAGGGTGAGAAAAGGGAGAAAGAGAGAGAGAGAGAGAGCAAGATTCCCGTATCAATAACGTTTTGAAATTATTCTCTCGGGTGAAAGAGAGGAGGCACGTATAAGTACGAGGAGAAGAAAATTGAGATGAAAGGGAAAGAGAGAAGACGCGAGGGTGTCGCGTCGAAAGATACCAAGAGCGAGAAGAAAGAGAAAGCGCCAAGGGCTTAAAAACCGTCCGACGGACGATCTTCTTTTTTCTTCTGCTTCGGTTTTAAAGCAAACAGGAAGACCCGGTGTTCGCGTCGTGAAGACTATGTTGTTTGAACAGAGAATCCTCGAATATAACGAGGAAACACGCGCGAGCGCGTGTGACGATGATGGATTTTGGAATAATGGAAATGAGAGAGAGAGATATTAGCCCGACTCGTGTCTTTGACTCCGACCATATGTCGTTTTCTTCTTTTCTATTTTGTTTATTCTTCCTTTGTTTTTTTATCAATGACCGACGGGAATTTTTTTCAATGGAGAAAATCTCGCGGGTGGAGAGAAAAAGCGACGGGAATTTCGATTGGCGAGAAATGGCGACGAGAGAGAGACATGCAAAGAGATACAGAACTGTGAGAGAGCGAGAGAGAGAGAGAGAGAGAGAGAGAGAGCTTTGATATCTATGAACGGGCGACCGTTAACCCCGCGCGGCGTCGATCTCGTTTTACGCCCGGCGTTTATAAGCGCTCTCTGGTCTCTTATCGCCCACGCCGAGGCGACAGGACAAATAGTAAACCGAGTAGTAAAACACGCTTGACGTTCTACGTTACGTTTATACCGCTTGTACCGCGACTCGGGCCACCGCTCGCAACTTTTTTTTCTTCCGCAATGGAAGGAGATAGCCACGAATCGCAAATTCCATTTTTTTTTCTCGAAATATTTTTCATCGATACGATGAATCGATATCCTGGTGAATAAAATAAATATTCGAGAAAACGGACGTTGTAATTATATTTTTATAATTTTTTTTTAAATCTAGGACGAATTATTTTGAGATACAAAAAAACAAAATGCAAGTAGGATATTTATGAATAAAAATGTAAGTACGTGTAGTTTAGTTATGAAAAGTAGAGCACGAGAGATGATGAAAGAGATGGAAATAATTGGGTATGAATGAAAATAAAAAAGTTGGTAATAGGAAAAATTATTTTTTATTTTCTGGAGTGGGCGGGCAGATCTCTGGTCGATTGGTTGAATACGAAATCTGTGTCATGTCGCGTAAACATACTATAATAATACTATAAATACACATAGAGTTAGTGTGAGCAAGCAAGAGAGAGATAGAGAGAGAGAGAGAGAGAGAGAAGCTGCGAGGATAGGGAGAGGAAAGGAGAAATTCACGAGACGAAAAGTGTATATGCGGGCGCCGGCGCCGCCAGACCCGCTTACATTAACCGTCGGAGAAAAGGCATTATCCGTTCCGCACGTTTCGAAATATATCGACGTATATGTATTGGCGTCAGGCGATATATCCTCCTTCACCCTCCTCCCCTCCCTGTGGCTATCGGATTGTTAACGGTTACTCGTTTTTCTCTCAGACTATCTCCCTCTCTCTCTCTCTCTCTCTCTTTCTCTGCTTCGTGCAATCTCTTGCAAAAGATACACATAGTACACTCGCAGCATCCGAAAACATACGGGAGATTATCAAACACGCTCTAAGAGATAAAAAAAAGATAAGAAATTAGGAGAAAATATGCGTCTAAAAAATCCTGGACGATATTCTTTATCCTGAGGAAGAAAAGAAAAAAGAAAGTAGAATAATCGAGGCAAGATCGTATTTCTTCAGGAATTTTGTCGAATAAATTAATTACCGTTCTCGAAACGGACGAGTGTAAAACGGAACGTCGAAGACAAGTTCCAGAGTCGAAGGACCACCCGTTATTCAAAAAATCTAAAATATATGATCACGGTCCATTTTTTAAAGAAGAAAATGCGATAAAAGAGAAGAAGGAAAATGGCGTAGTGAGTGAAGTTTGTAAAATGACGTGGTCGCTATTTTAAGAAGAAGAAACATAAAAACTTCTTTGAAACGAAGATGGAGGAAAATGGAGGAACGAGGGTTATAATATTCGTTCAGGAAGTGTAGAAGAAAACAAGGGGATTGTCGTTTTGCGACGAGATCCTCGAGATCGAGTGGTATTTTCCTGCGCGTCGTCGCAGCATCACAGATCTTACGAGCGCGGATGGCTCGCGACGGCGAGAGCTGAGTCCGGCATTATTCTGCCCACGCGAGAGAGAGAGAGAGAGAGAGAGAGAGAAGCGTCCAAAGCGTCGGTGTGTTACTCTTCCCGCGTCTCCTCTCTCGCGAGAAGAGTATCGCGTGGGATTCTTCGAGGAGGTGCGTACACTTTATACATGCTCCTCTTTTCTCTGTCTCTCTCTCTCTCTCTCGTTTGCACATCTTCCTTTTTTTCTCTATCTCGTCGCTTCAGTTCGCACTTCGGCGAAACGTTCTGGCCATAGAGAGAAAGAAAAAGAGAGAGAAGACGAGGATCAGCAGCGAAGAATACGCCGCGGCGCCCGTGTGACGTTGGACCGGTATGCTAAACACCGTAAAGGACTCGCCGACACCTTCGCTCGTTTCTCTTTCTCTCTCATTCTTTCTGTTTCTCTTTCTGGCGTCTTGGAGCTATTGGAACAAGAAGAAGACGAAGAAGAAGAAGAAGAAGAAGAAAAAGAAGAACTCGCCAGCTCGAAGATCAAGAATAAACGGGACGACGGAACTCATACCCGTGACTGAGAAAAAGAAGAGAAGAGAAAGATAAGGAGAAGAAGAAATGAAGAAATTAAATTCATAAATGAAGAAAAAATCTGCAAATATTGGAGCAAAGAGAAGAAGAAGAAGAAGAAGAAGAAGAGAAAATAATGAAAGAAAATGAAGAAAGGAGCCTAAAGGAAAGGTACTCGCTCGAACGAGAGCCTCTCGGTTCGGTTCAAAAACCGAGACTAAACGCGAAGCATAGGGTACAAGAAAGACGGAAATGGTGGGTGCGAGAGTAAAAAGGAGAAAGAGAGGGAGAGAAAGAACGCCTACGACGCGAGAGTCCCAAGTGTGTACGCGAACGCGATTTTATTGCCGCGCAAGTCTCGAGACTGGGTGGAAGATGGGAATGTTGGCGCCAGTTTCATACCAGTAAGCTTTATAATGCTATAGTTATCGGCTGCGGTGCGTACGGCTCGAGCCAGAGTTTGTGGCCTATCGCAAATACACACCCGAGTCCAGTCACCACCGTATTATGTTTCTTCCCATTTTCGTTTTCTTTCCTCTTCTCTCTCCCTCTCTCTCTTTCTCTCGCGAGACCCGAAACTCGAAATTCCTCGTCGTGGGTCCCTCCTCGATTTCGATCGAGATTCAAAGATCGATCCGCGCGCACGGACCGACTCTCGACACCCCTTTCGCTTCTCGCGCGCCAAACACGTAAGAAAAGAAGAACTCTGGCGGAGATTGTATCTTCCCGGAGAAAGATCGGTCTTTGAGAAGAGAGTTTAGAGGAGAAGTCTCTTCGTCGAGAGAAAGAGAGAGAGAGAGAGAGGGCTTTTGCCTTTTGGGAAATCGCGAGATCCCATCGTGAAATTCTCTCCCGCGCGTGTTTTAAAACGCCAATTTATTTATTCCCCTCTCTCTACATTTTGAGCCTTTCGCGCGCCCAACGGCCTTTTTTTTGTTTGCAGCTAGCCATAGCAACTTCGAAAGTCTTTTTTGGCAAAGTAGTGGTGCGGATGACGCCGAATTTCTTCCCAAGCCCCTTCGCTCCATACTTTTTTTCTTCTTCTTACTTCTTCATCAATTATTTTTTTCTTCGGCGGATTTTATAAGACGCTGGAATTTTCGACGTCTCGAAGATCGTTCCACGCTTTCGCCAAGATCCTACGTGCGTCGAGCGATTTACGCGAGAAGTATACCACGATAAAAATATTGAATAACAAAAAGAGGAAGAAATAAGTTGAAAAAGAAACAACGCCGAGACGGCGTTCTTCGGTCTTGGTGAGGAACCCGATTGGACCGTGAATGGACCGATGAAGCGAGCTTCACACTCGCGGGTAGTTGACCACATCCGCTCGTCGGGACGAGGGATACGTCGTATCCGGCTGGGAGAGAAAGTCGTTGTTTTTTTTCTCTCTCTCTCTCTCTTACTCTTTTTTTTTTAATTTTTTATTTTTTCTTCTTCCCCTTCTCGACGACCGCAAGTTGAAGCTTTATTGTAATATCTGGACGAGTTACGGACCCCGTGTGTACGACTATAGCGTTGTTATTATTAGCGTCTAGGCACCAATTGACGCACAGCAGGAAAGAGAGATCAATGATGGAACTTGAGGAAGTACGATTATGCCGCCGTCGCTGCTGCCAAACAGGATACTGCAATTCTGAATAATATCTTCCACCGGGACGTCATTGAGACGGGACAAAGTCCGGAGATGTATAAATTTTATAATTTTCATACGGATATTTCCGTAGACTATTTTTTTTACTTCGGGTCTTTGTTTCGACCGTCGATTTTATCAACGGGGTATAGACGTTAAGGATAACCATTCGTTCCTCGATCGTAAGACAGGAGGACGATCGAAGAAAATTACACGTTTTTTTGCAACTTCGAAATTGTCAAACTCTCGACTCGTGTCGATTTCTTCAAATTAACGATTCGTTGAAGTTTCTTTTATTTAAACATTTTTTTAATTATATAATCCTTTCTGTTCTGATTGAGGAGGACGTTGTCAAGGAGCAGGAAGAACTCTGAGGTTGAACTTCGGGGAATGAACGGGAGGTGGAGAAAAGAAATTATACTGCAAGGAGGATAAAAAGGACGAGGCGAGCTTTACTCCCACGTAGAGCCATAAGTCAAGCGTCCAAAGTGTCGAGGTAGAGAAGGACCACACTCGAGAAAGAGGAACTTGTAAACGAGCCAGTATACGCGTAGCTGTTTATTTTTCGCCATTCAGCCACTCTGGCAACTTTTTAAAGAAACGTGTGCACTCGTGACTGTGTATGTGTACTCTGATCTTCGATCGGCAAACACCCACGATAGTATCGTTTTTTCGCATCTTCTCGTCACTTCGCAAGAATTTCAATTTAACGAATGACGAAACGTAAACTCGCAGAGAGAGAGAGAGAGAGAGAGAGAGTGAAAAACCGTACAAAACACAAAGGTAGAGAACGATATTGTCGAAAAGCTCTCGAGGCAAAATATTTTCCATCTGGCGGAGCTTGGAGAAACGAAACGAAATATATATATTAATATATTCGAGAAATTTCCGAAGGGAGTTCGAAACCGAGATAGAATGCATATTCGCGATGAAAAGAAAAAGAAATTCGAGGCTCGCAAACATACGAACGAGGCGTGAGACGAGAAGGCCAATTTTCGAAGCCAGACGTTTATGTTTCGCGCGTTGCATTTTCCCGTGGGGCGTCAAAACTCTCCCAAGAGCTTTATAACCAAGGGAGAAAGAAAGAAAGCAAAGAAACGTGAGAATGAGCCTCTCGCGAAATTTCTCGAACGATTTCTCGTTGAGTAAGAGAGAAGAAACTGTAACATGGTCGAAACAGCATCTCCTCCTTCTTTCTCTCTCTCTCTCCCTTCCTCTCTTTCTACGGTACGTTAATAAATCTAAAAATACGTCATCTCCTTATTTATCCACGGCTATTTATCCTACGAAGATGCTTGGGCCAAAATGCCAATGACGATATACATAAACGTTTTTGGGTACGTATCGAGGAAGCAAGAACGTTCTTCTTCCTGTATTACCGCGCAACGCTCTTTCCCTCTTATTCTCGTAGCGAGGGATAAAAGTATGGAAGGATAGAAGCGTGAAAACATACTCGAGACACCGGGAGAGAGAAGATATACTCTCGAAAATGTTGATTTTCCAAGATGATTAACGAGCGTGCTTCGACGCCCTGGCTATCTCGTATACCACGTAGCCAATCGTGCCTTGTACCGTTCCTATATCCTTCCATTTCGAGCACGACGTAGTAACGGAAATTTCTTCTTTTATCGCCGATGACGTACTTTGTACTCTGCATCTGCCTGCGAAGGAATAATTCTTTTTTTTTTACATTGTTTTTCTTATCGACAGTTTTAGGATGTCGAGCTTGTAACTGTGAATGAAAATGAAGAGAAGAAAAACGACACGATTTTTTGACTAGGGAGATTTTAATTTTGGTTCAAGTTGTTTTATTGTTACTGAGGTGTACAATTTTCGATTGCTTTATGAGGAAACGACATTTGGGATATTGCAGAGATCTATGGAAGAACGTGGGACTTTACGATGTTGGACCTTAAAGGGTGTAATAAATCTGGCAGCCCGAGCTCCCTTCGAACGGTGATGGAAACGACAAAAAGATTTTTCTACTCACTCTCTCTCTCTCCCTTTCAGGGACCGTGCGCGTCTCGTAGGGCGCGCACGCCCTTACAGCTGGGAATTCCCAGAGAAATCACCAGGTGTCCACCTGTTTAGTGGGTCTATCGATCCACTTCTTTCCCTCTGTCTCTTTCTGCCTTTTCATGGAAAACACCTTGTCCAAGTCTTTCACGCCCTTTTGGCTCGTACAACACGATCACCGGTCAATCGTTTGTTCCATCATTCATTCATACCTGAAATGCAGCAGAGAATTAGTTTGTGTAAATTTAAGAAAACAATAAAATAAATTTAGATAGCATTGGAAATCGTTAATTGTCTTGGATTATCGATAGCAATTTTGATGGACTTAAATTCCATTAATTTACATTTTTATCGAAGGATCGTTCAATATCTTTTTACAAATAATAATTTTTCAGAAAACTATGAACTTCCACGAATTTAGATTTTTCTTTCAACGATTACTTTTTCTTACAGCAATTTTTCAATTGAATTTTTTATAGCTTTCCGATTTTTCTGATTAACGATAAAATAGATAAACCCGTCAAAGGAAACTTACGTCGTACGTGGATCGTAAAACGAGACTCTACCATTTGGCAGAGAAAGAAAAACGATGAAAACACCTTTATACCATTCGAGGGATTTTCAGCGTTCAAGATATCCTCTCTGCGAAGGGTAATATACAATCTCACTTTATATTCTTCCTTTCAGTTTTTAACTTTCCTTTTCTTCTCGTTCTCGCTGGTGCAAATCGCTAAGTCGTGATAATAAAACATAGAGAGAGAGAGAGAGAGAAAGATAAAGAGAGAGAGAGAGACAAAAAAGAGAGAAACAATGTTACGTGTATAATTTGCTTACTTCCTCTTTCATTTCTTTTTCTTTTTTCAAACCTCGAACTTCTGGATTTATCGTTTCTTATTAAAATCGATATAATTTTCTAGTCGTTCGTAGCCGTTACAATATATAACGTGCCGGATAGCACACTTTAGCCGTAAACTAGACTAGATGAAGTAATTGTTACAGACGCGCGGTATGGTGGACGGCAATGAAAAACTTAAACGTGAGAGGAAATGAAATGATACGAAAAAAAAGACGAACTAAAATAGAGAAACATAACAGTAATCGTTTCAATCCCGTTTTATAAAACGTTTATATCGTCGCGTCTGGTAGTTCGATTAATTCGCGAGATAATCGACGATGCTTCAACAGATCGTAGATTAACTTATAATAATTATAATTGTAATTAATAAAAATAATAATAATAATAATAATAATAACGGTATAATTTGCTCGTCCGGCGAAATATTACAAGTAAAAGTGTCGCGTCGTGCACGATATTTTCAATACGACGAACGAAACGAAAATATGCATTGGACGAAAAAAACGGTAACCCCCGTTAAAGCACAATTACAGTATATTTCACAAATTGTTAAACATTCATACATAATAATACGAATTTTTTGTTTTCTTTATTTTTTTCTTTCTTTCTTCTTCGCAGATGACGGAAAGGCATGTTCTTTTTTTCGTGTTTTCTTCTTTTTTAGATTTCTTTTTCTTCGATTTTATTCACTTCAGCGTTATGGAAAAATGTTCTCGATGAGGGAGAGAGAGAGAGAGAGAGAGAGTGAGAGAGGAATATTATTATTTGTTTTTTTTCTTCTTCTTCTTTTCAGTAATAAAAATCCACCACGATCTCGGAGGGACAGGAAAGAAAGACTGCCTTTTTCTTTTTCGTGTGAAACATTCTTTCTCTCGTATTCGTCCTCTTTTGTTCTCCTCGAGGAAAATTGAAGTATCGCGAAACGACTTATCGATAGGGGTTTCTTTTTTATTTTGTGTGTGTGTACGTGTGTGTGTGTGTGTGTATGTGTTTCTTCTTTTCCTTCATCTTTCCTTTTTTGTTCCTTCGTGTGTCTGTGTATCGTGTCGGTTCTTTACTTTTTTTTTCTTTTTTATTATTTTCGTTTTTATACATATATACTTTAGCTCGGCTCTGTCGCGTTCGCCTTAGTAGTTATTAGTAGTACCTTGGCAAAAAACAAAAAACAAAACTTCTCACCTTATTCCTCGAGCTATACCCAGCATCTATCAATCGCACCCTCTGTTTTTTCTATCTCTTTTCTTTTCTTTTCTTATTTTTTCTTCTTATTTATTTAATATTTTTAATCAACAAGAATTCGCGTCCGATCTCACCAACACGTTTTTGCTTCAATCTTTTTGTATTATCTTTTATTTTTATTTTTCCCATTCATCTTTCTCTTCTTACGGAATGTCGACGTTTTACACACTAAAAAGTATCAACTCGCGCGCTTTTCTTCTTTTTTTTAATTTTTTTTATTTTCTTTTTTTTTAATCCGGTCGGTGCAATAAATAAAGATTTGCCTCTCGCAACAGACGGGCTTACGAGCGCGTCCCCGAGACTTCCGGATTCTCGCTTATCAGTCAACTCTCGGTGAACGCTCGCGTTCAACGCAAAAAAGATTCTCGCACGACCGCTAAATCGTAGTTGAGAAAATGTTAAAATAAAAATAAAAGAAAAAACAAACAAAACCTTACGATTAAAAAAAAAAGGATGTAAAAAAAACACAACGAATGAACAATGACGAGAGAAATGAAGAGTTAATGGGGGCGGGGGGTGGAGATACGAGAGTTCGCGAGGCGAAACGTTAACGCGTTTCTTCGTACGCGAGAGATCTACGCTTTTTTTCTTTTTTCTTATCGCGTTAATCGGCTTCAATTTTTTTTTTTTTAAACTTCGGAAGGAGATTCAAACAAGCAAAGAGGCTGATTGGTTCGTAGGATCGTTGTATCGTGTCCTTGATATTTTAGTCTGACGCAAACGGAACGACGCTTTGCGACATTGTGACCGAAGCTTGATTCTCTTTTCAATCTATTGATCACATTTTTTGTTCCGCTTCTTTCTTCATTGTCGTTATCTCGTACAATTTAATGTACAACGCGTACAACAGCTACATCACGATAATCTGCACGCCCGATGGATTTACAAATCGTACGAAGCCGTTTGCGTTGTTCGTTTCGTTTTTAAATCTTTCATTTTTGCATTTTTCACACTCGTGACTATAATCGGTGTTTCTTTAGCTAATTTCCTTGTAATTTCTTCAATCACTCACTCACTCTCTCTTGCTCTCTCTCTCTCTCTCTTACTCTCACTCCCGCTGTCTTGTTCTCTCTTCGACCGATGAGGTAACGACATATCATTTCAATGTTTTCAATCAATGGTATATTGTTTATGTTTCGGATTTAGGTACTTCAATACAATTACTCTTCAGTTGGTTTGTTTGTTTGTTTGTTTGTTTTTTTTTTCGTTTTTTTAAATCTTTTCTTTTGTTTTATCTCCACTTCCATCCGTGGTATTTCTTCTCTGTGTAAAAAGTGTAACTATAATGCTAATATAATAATAATTATAATAATAATAATAAGTTGCACGAAGCAATAGTCCTGTGACCGTCCGTCCGTGTGCTAGCGGCCACTCTCGCCCTCGTTCTTTTCTTACGCTCGCCCCCCTCCCCCCTCCTTCTATCCATATTCCTGCTCTAAACGTTCGTATTCCCAAATTTGCATTGTTTTATTTTATTGTTTTCAAAATAATCATCCCTGTCATGATTAAACCCATCCTCCCTCAGGGGCGAAGCCAAAACATAACATTTGTGGCACGAAATCAATGAGCTTTGTCTCTCGATGATTGTTTTTTTGTTTTATGTTTTTTTTTTCCTTTTTTCTTCTTTTAATTCTAACAAGAGACGAGTGTTTCGAGAACGCCGCAAGATTGTAATACATTGCTAGCTCGTTCTATTATGTTTTTTTTGTTAAATGATTTTGTTTGTGTAATGAGCGGGGAGGGCAGGTTTTCGTTCCGAGCCGTACGTTCGTGATTCCTGTTGTTTTCATTTTTCAGTTGTGTTTTCTTTTCGTTCGATTTAGCATTGCTGTTGTTTGTTGTTGTTCTTGTTGTTGTTGTTTAACTTTTATTCCTTTCTTTCTTATTTTTTGTTTTGTTTTCTGTATGATGTTTAATATAGCAACTGAGTGTTGACGGTGCAAGTTTCCGATTAGCGATTTGCATTTTTCAACTGGTTTGAGAGCCAATCGAGACCCTCGTAGAGACCATCGCCGCTCGTGGCACACGTCGCTTGTATGTACCAATTACGATTGCGTAACGAGTGCAGGCCTAATTTGTCGGTTATTTCCGCTGCGTTCATAGCGTTTGGCAGATCCTAGAAAAGAATAATTAAATGCGCGCGTTGTAAAGAAAATAGTACCGAGTAAAACGCATTGTCGTTGAGTTAAATCTTTGAGATTGTAACGCGTAGACTCACTTGTTTGTTAGCGAAGATGAGTAGTACGGCGTCTCTGAGCTCGTCTTCCGCTAACATTCGCATTAGTTCTTCGCGAGCCTCGCCTATACGTTCTCTGTCGTTACTGTCGACCACGAAAATCAGTCCCTAAACAAGAAACAAATAAACAACGTAAGATCCATAAGGACGCACCGTGGAAATAAAAAAACGCTATACGATCGATGGGTGATCGAATCGTTTGTACGTACTTGGGTGTTCTGGAAGTAATGTCGCCAAAGAGGTCTGATTTTGTCCTGGCCACCGACATCCCACACCGTAAAGCTAATATTCTTATACTCGACTGTCTCTACATTGAAGCCTGCGTGACAACAAAAAAAAAAAAAAGGAACGATATTTTATCTTGGCGTTTCGTTATAATTTTACGCTACGATGAATTTTCTTGAAAAAGCATAGACTCTCGCGACTTACCTATAGTGGGAATCGTTGTGACGATTTCGCCTAATTTTAATTTGTACAGAATTGTGGTTTTACCAGCCGCATCGAGTCCGACCATCAGAATCCTCATCTCTTTTTTGCCAAAGAGGCCTTTGAATAACGTTGCGAACATATTCCCCATGATTGGTGTTGGTTATTATACCTGAAAACAAAAAAAATGTTTCATTTATTTAACAGTTAAAGTTCCGGGTGACGTTCAATACTGTTTCGGAATTGAACAAAGAATTCGACGAATTGGCAGGGAGCCATTGAAATTTCGGATTCCCAGATGTTCGATATTACGATTCGTTGAAAAATATTCCATAAGGGGGCTTTTATTGCAAAAAATTTCGGCTAATTACGTTGGCCTGTAGTGATGTGTAAATCGATGACGTGTACGCCAAGTCAAAAGCACGAGTGAGTAATTCGCTCGGCAAACGGGAATAACAATATCACGACCGTTTTTTCAGCTATTTCTTCGTTATATTTGAAGTTATTAAATTTCGCGTCGACCCTCTCGATATTTCGTCGTCTCTAACTCGTGAACAAAGAATACACGCGGGTTGGCACTACACGAGACGCGAGGAAAACCTACGCGCGATTGTCAGAGACTGACCGTCGTTATAACCTGAGCGCTTTATCACTTCGCCAGATCTTTCACGATGGCTTTGAACGTGGCGCATCGCGTCATTCTCGCGATTCTCTCGATGAGACGAGATTAAGAGGGAGGCAGAGAAGAGAGATCGAGAGATTGAGAGAAAGAGCGAGAGAGAGAGAGAGAGAGAGAGAGAGAAAGAACGAAAGAAAGAAAAGAAAAAAAAAGAAAGGAAAAGAATGATTCTGGCACGTCCGAGTTGCCCACGCTGCCCCTTCCCTTACCCCCCGCTATCGATTCACAAAATTTTCGTAGTCTTCTCTCCCTCGCGTATATAATATTACTCTGCGTACCCGTCTCGTTAATGACCTCCGGATGTCCCGACGACGATGTGGAAGATAATGACGATTGTCCGAGAAACTCGTTGCGACAATACACGCCTTTAATTCACCTCAACGAAACAGAAAGAAAAAAAAACTGCTGAGACAGGCCCGCGAGAATAGACCGTGTGTGCGCGCGGGTACCGCGATGCCACTGCGTACACCCGGTTGTCTGTCACCTACGACCTACTCCCCGAAGTATCGCCGTCGTCGTCTCCGTACCTTTGACTTTATTCACGAATTCACGAAGCGGCGATTATTCTCACGTACGAAACTCTATTCTCTATGAAATATCGTCGGACAATGACCGCTTGTGATTTACTTACGTCTCAGTAAAACGATTATATTTCACGAGAAACGATAAAACATAAAACCAACACTCCCGAAAAGGTCCCGTATGTTAAAATGGCGGACGTGGAAAGGATTCATGCTTTGATGCCACGTATAGGGCCCTGGGGCGCACTTTATTGGCTAGGTTGGTCACGTGATCTAGTTATAATCGCGGAGGCGTTCAACCCTGCGCGCATGCGCTTCGTCTTTTTTTTCTTCCCTAGAAGTCCATTGGTAGACCTGTAACAAGATGGCTGTTTGAAATTCAATTTCTCTTCCGAAGTAGAATGAATGAAAATTATTTCATTTATATTTTGCGGTTTCATAGACTTAACAGGATTATAAAAGACAAACGCTTTTTTTTTCGACGCTCAAATCTCTTTATTTGATTTGCATTAAAAACTTTTCCATACTTGGAATACAGTCGCTTCTTCTTATACGTAAGGTATCGGCGGTTTTTTTCTAACGCTTTAATAATAATAATGCTAATAATAATAATAATAACATAAGTTTAAAATACGTTCAAGTATAAAACCGAGATTACACAGTAATAAGTTATGGCGATGACGTACAAAAATCAAAACATACAACATAATCTCACTGAATAACGTTACGAAATTTGGTAAAGTGCTTGTCACGTGTATCACAGAAACGCGGTGAAGTAATGTTGAATATAAAAACGTAAATAGTATTATATTACAAAGACAAGAACGGTATAGCAAAAACAGGAAAAGTACGATTGATCATCAGGCACTAAGGCTGGCGTTTTTGTTAGTTCCTTATACGATATTAAAAGTTTGTACAAAAGGCTGACTCAGAATTGCGATTCTTCTACGTTAATCACGAAGGCACTGTTTTATAAATTAGTATGCAATCATTGCGATAATCGTCTCAACGCCAGGGTTTTCGAACCGCCCCGGCGCTTGTGCTCCTTTTGATACCTTGATCTATAAAAATATTGAAATTTTTCCATCAACTAAAATTCCCACTTTCGATATTCAGGCCGAATAGAGAATTTCAGTACTTACTTAACAGACTCGGCGAGCGTTTTTCTCTTGCATTAGACGTCCACGTCTGGCATCTGGTTCTCGCGGTGATAGGCCGGCTACCCACGGGTGTCTGAAAATCTCCCATTCTGCAACCAAATCCTCCCAATTACTCGATAAGAACTCATCAACGTCATCATAGCATGCTTTATTTTATCTCGTGCACTATCATAATTTAATTTCAAGCTTTAGAAAGAAAAAAAAATTCATGCGGAATCGTACGCTTTCAGCCTCTTTCGCGCGAGTGTTCGTTGCGTGGCGAAAGAGTAATAAGATCTGGCTGAATTCGGTCTTTCTTGACGAGCTCTTTTGATTTGACGATCTTGCTGGATTATCTCCATTCGTTTTGATGGTTCTTGAGCAAATAGCTCGACGATGTTCATCGAGGCAGCATCACACTTAAAGATAAATAATCATTAAAAGTATCGCGTTTAAAACAACTTTTTAAATACTTTGCAATTTTCTCTGATATAAATTTTGTTGTTTGATCGTTCTAGAGATAATTTTGGGGCTCTATGTAATCGATAAACTGAGAATATCTGTATCGAGGGAAGAATCTTTTAGAACGAGGCTTACTTGTAATTGTAGTCGCTGATGAAAATTCAATTCTGGAAGAGCGAGAGGAGCATCGACGTGCAACTTGAGCATACAGTGAAGAGCTTCGCGGTAAGTAGTTTTCAGTGCTATTACTCTCTCAGTTTCCATTATTCTTCGTACCAAATATCCTCTGGCATAGGCTGTTATAACCGTAGCAGCTTTTACCTAAAAAAAACATCGTTCGTTTTATCCCACGTTCCAACCGGAATAATATTTCACAAGATTTATATAAATCTTGTTATAAAATTATATTTTTGTTTCTTTACTCACGTGTCTTTCATCGTACATGGCATTTTTCATCACCGGTACGTGTCGCGTTTTACTCTCCAATGGAAATAATTGTCGATTAACACCGTGATTTCTACGTTCTCCGTTTAAAACGGAAGTTGAATAAAGGCCGATTGGTGGACTGGCCGGTTCTTTCACGAGCTTCTTAGTTGCTTCTTCTCGCCTTGTTTCACACATAGGAACATTTTTCAATTCCGCATATGGATAAATGTCGTCTAATGGGCATTTTGGTATCGCGGTATCAACGGGACTTTGCGAACCGTTTATTTTCATCGGTTTGGGCAGTGTAACAGTTTTTTCTCGCTTATCTCGCGAGGTACTCGAATCATCGCGTACGATCATCGGACTCGGCACGGGTGTGGCAATCTTTTCCGCGAGTCTCGATAAGGATATGCCTGGAAAGGTTTGCTCGATCTGAGCAAGGAGTAAAATCTGTTGTTTCTCAAATTCCTTCTGCATAGTTAATTGTTCTCTCCGCTGTCTGGCTATGAGATCGGTCATTTGTCGCTCGTGCGTGTTCTGAATCTCTTTGAAAACGTGTACTAGCTTCTCCGAAGTCACGGCTGACAACAGCTTCTGTGTCGAGCCTCGAAAATTCTCAGACTTCATCTTTGTTTCGCTCTCGAAACTCTTGGACATTCTCGAACTGGCGTTTTGCTTTTGGGACGTGGCTCGTGTCGACGAATATCCGTATCCGTTACTAAGACTTCCAAGCGAACCTCCCAACTTGTTCGCCAAACTCAAAATCGAGACGCTTCTCGTGGACTTTGAATTAGAAATTCCGTTACTTCTCAGTGCATCTCTGTCGTGTCCGTTGATTTGTGCGGCTGAAGATGATTTAGAATTTTTTAACGTACTCTCCCTATGCAACATGGATTGTATGCAATCTGCCGATCTTGCAACCTGACGAGTTCCGACAAAATTCTTTCCTCCCGCTCGCGATTGCATCGACGATCTACCGGCTCGAGTTTCATTGTCGCTGTTTCTTCTTGTTTTTTTGTACGGAGATACTCGCGATGGAATTGGGACAACGAAAGCCTCTTTTTGTCTCTGTAAATGCCACTCTGTCTTGGCTTGGCTGATGTTCCATTCTTTACGCTTTATCGAGCAGTTTGAAGTCGCGGATGGAACATAGTCGCCGACTCTCGTAGTTTCTTCTTGCAGATGCGCAAGTAACATAGGACTAGGACTGTCTAGAACGTACGAACCCTGTCTCACGAGTTTAGGCGTAGTTTCATCGCTGTCCGGACTCATCGATGATTTTGGACATTCGTCGTCCAGTGAAAGTCCCAGATTTTTTTCAAATCCTCCAGTCAACTCGTGAGTTGCGGTTTCGTTAGTAATTATCGCATCGACGGTTATAGGAACTATATCGAGAGTTTTAGGTACTTCGGGCTTTCTCGTCTCTGGACTGTTTTCTAACGTCGACGCTATCGTGTCCGATTTGAACGAATCGTTCAGGTACTGATTTATATCCGTGCTCGTTGTCGCAAGGACCGAACTTGCACTTTCTACCGGTAGAGTCTCGTCCCGACGACTCGCCTCATTGTCGGAAAGAGACTTTCTCGAATCTGTAGAATCGTGCAAATTTTCTGGTTTCCGTTCCTCCATTAGCTCATTCGGATAATTATTGTCCACCAATGTTTCTTTACTCGGAACATCTATGACGGTATCGGCGTTGAATGTTTTATCAAGGCTCTCGTTATCGGCTTCACAGTTTGACGAGTCGTCCGTTGTAGATATATTGTTTTGCGTAACTGCCTCTAGTTGCAAATCAGACTCGGAACGTGCATAATTCTCGAGGTTCTTTAATCTTTCCTCGACCGCTAGAGCCAAGTGCTTGTAATATCGCATTTCCATTCTGATATCTTCGGTCATCTTTGCACAAGAAGAAATAAAGATTCTTATTTTTTTTTTTTCTGCTATTACGAAGTATACTTTTTTTTTTTAAATTCAATACGGAAGTTATGAGATTTGTTGTCATAAGAATAAGAGTATCCAAAGTAGAGTGCGATATTAGGTAAATTTTTAAATGATACATTTGTCGACTTGAAGAATTAATTTCACTCACCAAGGGTGGAATAATCGGAACACCACGAATTTTGATACAGCTTACGTACGGATCTCCTCTTGGTCGATCCATTATAATAACTCTGTTCTCGTTTCGTCACCCCGAAAATCACATTTCTCATTAATATTTCAACAGTTCTTCCTAACAACTTGTAGAGAGTTGTAAATTTTTCTCATGTTCGGTGTTTCAAGTTTCCACGAAGACCGATAAACAATTAACAAATATATTTCAAATTCGGAGGGCAGGTTATGTCAGCGGTTTGACGGGGAAAAAAAAACATTCAAATTGTCTAATCACCCGACACCGTGAATATAGCATTTTGTTACTCTTTCGGTTGGAAGCTGCAACAACGGTGTTTCAGATTTCAGTTCGAGAGCGCGAACAGCGCGGCGAGTACATTGTGAGGTTATGTTTTCCACGATCCACACGTGACAGTATTGTTGGTCAACAATTAATTGTTAATCGACGATGGACGCATTTGATCTCTTTAAAAAACTTTCGTCCGGTGCGAAATTCGATAAGAATCGTTTTCGTTCCGACGCCGAAAAACTCCGCGTAAGTCATAATTCATTCATTTCAATATCGTCCTATCGCTCTTCGAATGATAATTAACAATTGATCTAGTAAATTACAGCCTTATTAACAATACGTCATTCTAGACTACATTAATTACAATCAGTTGCAGAAAAAAACCGAACAAAAACCAGAAATTAAAACAGAATCTTCGGCAGAAACTTTAAACGTTCCTGTGAAGAGAAAAGATATCGAAGCTTCTGAAGATACCGAACGGAAATGCGATACTTTGACATTATTGAATGGGATGACAGTTCCCACCGATGGCAGTAAAACGAGTAAGAAGAAGAAAAAGAAAGTCATGACCGAAGAGAAGGTGTTGCAACAGGAACAAGAAAAAGTACAGTATTTTTGAGCTCGAAGAAAATCCAAGCGATGATCCGAGATATCGATCTGATACATTTAATCACCTATTAACAGATCAATCAATACAGAAATCAGAATCAAATTTCTGTTGTGGGACGTCATGTGCCAAAACCTTTGCAAACTTTTGCACAACTCTGCGACGATCATAATGTTTCCAAGGATCTAATAGACAATATGAAAACTTGTGGTTACGTAGATCCGACTCCAATTCAGAAACAGGCTATGCCTATCATGCTAGAGGTAAAATAAATCAAAGTAAACAAAAATTGGTACATTTTCAATAATTACTCGTAATAATTATCCCAAAATTTCACACACTTTTTTCAGGGGAGACAAATTTTAGCTTGTGCACCAACAGGATCTGGTAAAACAGCGGCGTTTCTCTTGCCGATAATTCATCATCTTGTAGGACCACGGAAAAAGGGTTTTCGCGCTATTATCCTAAGTCCAACGCGAGAGCTCGCAAAACAGACGTATAGAGAATGCATTAGATTGAGCGAGGGACGAGGTTTCAGAATTCACATTATTAGTAAAATCAAACCAGCCCTCGATAAGTATGGGCCCAAGAGTTCGCAGAAATTTGGTGAGTGTCGGAATGAATTTTTTCGTATCTTATTATGTTACGATAATTTGGAAACATAGTCACGTATGCTTTTTCCCTTCGATCGTTACAGATATTCTCATTACAACGCCAAAGCGACTACTCTATCTCTTGAATCAAGAACCTCCTGCGATATCATTGAGCAAGCGAGTATTTTACTGTAGATTTAAACAAAAAACATCACCCAGCCGTTTACTATAATAAAAAAAATGCTATAAAAATCAGTGTCGAATGGCTCGTCGTCGACGAAGCCGACAAACTCTTCGAGGATGGTAATCGTGGATTCCGTGATCAGCTTGAGGAAATCTCCAAAGCCTGTAGCAACGAAAATCTTCGTCGCGCGATGTTCAGCGCTACCAATACACCTGCTGTGACGAAATGGTGTCGTCACAATCTCAAAGGTCTCATAAACGTCACCGTTGGACAGAGAAACGCCGCAGCGGTGGATGTAGAGCAGGAATTACTTTTCGTCGGTACAGAAAGGGGAAAACTCATCGAGATTCGCAACATAATACAAAAAGTACATTTAATTTCACAATTAACGTACTAAAACGCTTTTAGAAAATTTACGTTTCAACTTCTTTCACTCAGGGCATCTCTCCACCAGTACTGGTGTTCGTACAGAGCAAAGAACGAGCCCAAGAACTCTTCAACGAGCTCATCTACGATGGTATCAACGTTGACGTCATTCATTCGGACAGAACGCAGACGCAAGTAACTATTTTCAACAACGATTTTTTCGCACTCTTACGTTTCCCGCTGTTTTTCCTTCGCCGACTAAATTAATTCCCTCATTCGACAGAGGGACAACGTCGTGAGATGCTTCAGAGAAGGAAAAATTTGGGTACTCGTGTGTACCGAGTTAATGGGTCGCGGTATTGATTTCAAGGGCGTCAATCTCGTTTTAAATTACGATTTTCCACCGTCTGCTATCGCTTACGTGCACAGAATCGGCAGAACTGGTCGAGCTGGTCACAAGGGAAAGGCTATCACGTTCTTTACCGAGCATGACACGGCTAATTTAAGAAGGTACGTAATAAGATCGCAACAATACCATATATTTGTACAGTTTCGTTGTTTTAACACTCGTGCATTATTTTTTATCGTTTTTAACAGCATCGCCGCCGTGATGCGCGCTTCTGGCTGCGACGTGCCGGAATACATGCTCGCGATGAAGAAGCACAGTAAACGAGACAGAAAGAAACTCGAGCGCGAAGCTCCGAAACGCGATTCGATATCTACGTTACCGAAATTTAAACGAAGAAAACGCAATCACGATACAAAATGAACATAGACTTTCAAATTTTTATGAAAAAGAAAAATAACGAAAAACAAGTCGTGAGTAGTTTTTGTATTTTTCGATTCATATACGTTCGCATCGAGAGAAATGGATCAACCTGATGATCATGGGGAATTGTAGATTGGAATTTGAGGATGAATTAAAGAAGAAGCTGCGTTATGTATATTTTTATTATCCGAATTTTGATTTTATCACTTGTGCTCCTCGTGCCAATCTTCGCGAAAGCAAGGATTCGCGATCGATCGCCAACGTATCATCGTTTTTCGTCACGAAGGCACATTCAATACTAAACGTTACAAAGTATAAAACGTGCGCGAATTACATCCGTCTGTTAAAGACATCACAGGGACTAGAAGTAACTTTATCTCGTTATACTCGTTTCGAGTAACGAGACAGACTTTTTCGAGCGATTCTCTTATGTGTAAAAATATTCGCCAGTCATGGTTCGAGTACACGAATAGAAATTTTAGCGAACATCCGTGGAAAAAAAACGTCAAACGTGAAAATAATTGATAAAGAAAATATCAACGAAAAAAACAAGATTCTACAGCATAAAATTATCTCGCTAAGAATTCGTAAAAAAAAAACTATAAATTTCTATGTACAAAGTTACGACGAGAGATCGTCGTAGTTTCTCTCCTCAGGATATGCAAAGTTCGCAAAGAGCGTCGATCACACGAATTAAAAAATATATAATTTTTCTTTCATCTCTGTCTCTAAGCTTCGCACAGCCAGTCGCACGGTAATTTTGGCATCTTATTAGCCGGCCAGGGCAGATATCCGGCAGTTTTAAATATCCAATAATCGTACGAGACCTTCGCAACGAGGCTCATCAGTAGCAAAACCTCGGTACCGATTATATAATAAATATAGTCCGTCCAGTCGCCCGGATAAACGCACATCTTGGACGGTTCCAGATCAATGACTTTCTCCTTGACATTCTCGCACATAACATCCTCAGCATCCATTATACGCGTTTGCAGCCAAACCTGTTACGAAAATTTAAGAAACGAGTTAAAAGTTTAATCGTATTTGCAAAGAAATTAATTTCCTGAGTATGCATAGCTAATATCTTCTCATCGGACTCACCTTGAGGTACTTGGCAGTGTTACAATCGCAGTGTAACTCGTTGTAACCGATTCTAACAGTCCTTGTACTAAAGGAATTCTTGTCGTGCGCGTTAGGTGCGAGAATATACGTTGGTAACTGTATTAATTTAAAAAAATATCTTTTAATCATGGTCAAAGCCGGTGGAATAATTAAAATCGTTAGCTCGATTCTCCTTACAGATTTAATCTTGTTGTGGCGAAGGCTGAGCATAGCGTAATTGTCCAAAAACTTTGAACCTTCCAGTTTGTTAATGGACGATATGTTATTGTTATCCGCATAAAACTCTCGTATGTTCTCGTAGCACGGATTTGTGATGAGATCGTCGAGAACCGTGATCTGTGAACATGTCCAAGAATAGCTTGAGACCTTGTCCTTGGAACAAGCATTGGCAATTTTAGTCGTGGATGAAATAAAATCTCACATTGTTGTAGGAGACATTGAGAGCTATCGTGTTGCGTGGCAATTTTTCAGGTAGCTCGGTCAACTGTATACCGCTGCAATCAACGTTGACCACCATATTCGGGTGCTTACCGCCGACCATATCCATCCTTTTAAAGTTACACTGACACTGCCAATTCTCGCCTTTCGGGCACTCGGTCTGAAGCTGATCGAGCAACGATCATTTATATGATTTCTTCCGATATCTAAAACCTCTTGAAATTTCATCTCATCCAGAGATTTTCCTACTCACCAAACTCAGAAAGCGCATTTGTTTCAGTGGCACTTGCTCGGTCGTGTTGAACCAGTGCCAAGTTTTGCTCGCCGAGCAAACCGTCTCGTTTTCCCGATTGAAGTTGATCTGTTTCTCCCCAGTCTTGTTTATGTATTGATATATATCATGGCACCAGAGGGTGTTCGTACCTAGAGATTTATGAAATATATTTAATTCAAATTCCAAATTGGTCTTTTCGCTTGGACAGGAATAATTTAATCCAGAACAATTTATATCATTAAGAAACTTAATTAAATATAAGTATAGACAAGCATGAACGATCTTAAGAATTTTTTATATTTTTGTTTTCATACTTTCGCAGGGAAATCATGGAATTCTTAAAATAATGAAATATGCGCAATCTCAATGCGAATTAATCGCGGATGACTCACCCGAAATGTCGAGCCAAAATTCACGACCGTTCATGGTATTCAGGGCCGGCAAGTGTGTTATATTATTGTACGACAGATCGAGTGTCGTGAGCTGAGCTAGCCTCGTGAATGAATTATTCTCGACCTCGACCAGCGCGTTATTCGATAGATTGAGACAGTGAGTCGGTGTCATCATGAGAAACTGTCCTTTTATACGATTTATACGACCGTCAGTGATCGACAATGATTTCAGTCTTCTCCATCGTACCTCGCTCACATTCAATGTGTCGAGAGTTGCGTTTCTAATATGAATGTAAGAAACGTTTGCTGGAAAATCTGTACAAACGGAAATTTATTAAAAGATTGAAACTTTGAAATATTAATCTAAAGTGGTAAGTGATAAATCTGCCCGAATGAGCAACGTTGCTCAATTATTCATTTCATCGACTGGAGCGTTTGATTGTCTTCTGATAAATTAATTAAAACAATAAAAAATAAATAAACTCCGTCTTATTTCAGTTGAACGACCTCGACGACTCACTTGCGCATGCAAGACTGGACTCGAAGCTTTGAGAATCCAAATTGCAACAGAGAACGGCATTAGCATCGGAGCTACTGTGCGACAGGACTATCCTCTTGCAAGGACATTGTCCATTCTCGGTTGATGGACATTCCGATTGTTGCTCGTAAAAGCATCTTTCGGGCAGTACTGTTGTCATTCCATTCGCGCTCGAACCCGATGACTGATCTTCCTCCGTTCGTCCTCTCGCGACTCCTGCGTAAAGACACATCATGACGGCGAGCCACTGCATCTGGAAGATAGCAAAATAGAGAAATAGATCAACGGTATTATTTTATTATTATTATTTTTTTTCATTAAAAAAGAAAATACCCCGAGGGTTCCAAGATTTCAATTATCTTCGGTATATTTTTACTAGAGATACTTTGTGTTTGCCGAAAGAGAGAAAAATATGTTTTTTCTGACGCGCGGAGATTCAACGAGAAACGAGTGGTAACGCGACGCGTAGCCCGACTCGTCGAGTCACCACAGGCGACGATAAGCTTTATCTCCTCGGCCTGCCTCGAAGCTATAGCTTATTATACCCTGTTTTTATTATTCTCGTCAAGAAACCTCGCTCTTTTTCAATTCTTAGCTTTGAAAGAAAAATAGAAACACGTGGGAAACAAATGTCGTTTTTATAGACGATAGTAAAAATACGTTTACCATCGAAATCGGAGGCTCGTGTCGTTAGATTTTCACTGCGATAATATGCCTCGTGTGTCTTTTGGGTAAAGACTTGCTGATAAATCGAAGCGTAGAGCGGAATGTAATTTATTTGCTCGCTCTTATACGAGAGCAAACAAAAATATCTCGCGTTGCCCTAAACACAGGTCTCTTCCGAGAGATTAACCGCAATTTCACTGGATAATGTCTTCATTACCCAGTGAAAATATGGGCGAGGTTTCTTTGAGTTATCGAGTCATCTAACGATAGTAAGCAAACAAAAATCGAGAAGATAATTTACACCCGTTAAATTCGTTCGTTTTAACTCTAAACGCAATTTCCTAGCTTTGAGACATTTTATTCCAAGTCTAATATTCGTTTGAAATAAAATTCAAACGAAAGGCTTCCCTCGATGTGATAAAACCCACGCCCCCATAGAATCAATCGATTTACCGAACGTCGCACGACCTTCTATAAATACCCCAGAACAAAATTATTCAGGATAAATTGTCGGGTAGGAGGGTCGCTCGTTGGCGTCAATTATAGACCTTCTAGTTTACCTAATCCCGTTGATTTATTTCAGATAAACGAGCAATAGTCTACTATCTCGAACAATATTTTCTCGTGGACGGCGGATGATTCAAGAATCAACACGTGGCTTCTTCATGATCAAAATAAACTTCTAGCGCGTCTCCAAAAAGAAAATACTCGCTCTAGTCGGAAGCGAACAAAGGGAACGAAAGTCTTCGGTAAGCTCATCCGGATCAATGGGATAAAATATCATTGATCAATTCTCTCCCGTGTAATCATAAGTCCCAATAATTCATTCGTAATCCCTTCTCACCTTCATCTTGTAATCTTCTTCAGGAATTCTCTGCCATCGTTCGTGAAGCTTGGCTCAGAATCAAGGAAATCACCTATCCCAGCTGGAAAAATCATCCGACGCGAATGGCTCGTCGAAGAAGTCTCAAAATGACGCGATGCGCAAGAAGAAAGAAACGAAAAACAAACAAGTGCAATTGAAGTTTCGTGCCAGGTTCGTCACAGTGCGTTGGCGAGAGTTCCGAAGGTCGAAACCAACGATTTGCGGTCACAACGCGGTTGAATTCCCACGAGTCTCACTTCGGATATTAAATATACAGAGATTTACACGATCAGGAAAAATACGATTCGTTAAGAAAAATCCACGGATCCAAACGATGCCGAGGACTCTGGTCTCTCAACCGTGAACGTATTACTATGGCGAATGGACATAAGAAAATGAAGTAAAAAACGAGGAAAAAAGAGAATAAGATAAAAATGATATTCCACGTTTTTTTTTCCTTAGACGACGCGCGATTCGTCGAAAGGAATAAGCTCGTCGCGTATGATAAATGGTATTGGGACGCGGTGGACAAACGAATTAATTCGTTTAACCGAGAGATGACACCGCGGGTCGCCGAGTCACGACCTCGTTAATGAAACAAAATTGGTCAGTTTCCGTGCGGTCCGAGCTGTACGAAGTTTTTGCCGACTCGCACCAAAGGTTTCATTCCCTTGGATCTTGCACTTGCACACACGACTCTGATAACAAATCAGAACGCATTATTATATTCGCCTCGTTCTCTCTCACAGCCCTTCTCTCTTCACGGTAAATCAACTTCCTCTTTTCTCTTCTTCCTGTTCTCTCGACGACTCCGTTTTTATTAATCGTTTTTTTTTCTTTTTCTTCTAGTTTGTTTAATAGCGTCGGGAACTGCACGTTGGAATGCGGACGTGTTTTATCGTGTCTGTGCGGTACTGTTCTTTTCGCAATCGAGTCGACACTCACACGTTCACTTTTCGCACAGCAGTAAAGAGTGGGAGAGAGATAGAAGAGAAAAGCGAAGGAACACACGGAGAAGAGAACTCAACTCGCGTTGCACTCGGGCCACGAAACGGCCCACGGGCACCCATCGCGTGCGCCACTCTTTATTCAACTAACCAGTCCTCTCTCCCTCGTTCGCTAGCTTCACGAAGAGACTGACCATTATAAACGCTCGAATCCACGAACCACATGCCGAGCTCTCCCTACTTCGCTCGCCCGACTACTTCTCTCGCCTTGGAGTGTTATTTCCTCACTCACACTCACGCTTCAGCCACGACCATTCTGTATATCAAATTGTACCGATGATGATGATGATAATGATGATGAGACTGATGAGACGAGAACTTAAAAGTAAGACGATATACCAGCATGGAGAACGATTGCGAATTTCACAATTATACTTATTCGCATATCGTGCGATCAACTCGATCGTTTATTTGTAAATGTATTAGCCTCGAATTTGGCAAAATGTATTTATAGAAGGAACTATATATAGCTTCACGGGGTTTCCGAGTAGACGTCCTCGTGATAATTGCGTTAATTGGCTGTTTGCGAGAACTTACTTATCTCGTTATCTACAATGATACGACGCTTTATATAGCTTCCTCGTTGAGATAAACGTGCTATGAAAATTTGACTGTTGTTTGTCCGTAGGTACGGTATACGAGTCTACAAGTTTGAGAGAAGTTGAGATATCGAATATTTCACAGCTGAACAAATAATACAGTTCAACATTGTCGTCTTGGATTGTAGAAATGGAGTTTTCAAATGGCACGAGAAAAGAGGCATTTTCGTATCTTCTTCGAGCGCCTGGCGAATTGCAACCAGCGATACGTGCGGGCGAATTGTGAAGAGAACGCGCCGGGGCGCTTCTGCAGTCGCCGTTGCTAAGGCAGCAATCCCACAATAAGCAGAAAACAAAGTTATATTTATATCTACGTGAATTTACTAACTGCCGACTGACAAGATTTCCTAGCCACCATAGGAGACAAATTATCGATTCGTACGATCGGTGAAAATGTCATTGTCGAAACTCCTTGGGCAACGATCCATTTCAATTGTTTCTAACGCGTTACATCATGCCACCTGACCATCAAGAACCATCTCCACTCGGCAAATACTCGAGCGACAGTTCCGTTACCAGTGTGAAACAGTGACGCTGCTAACGTCGAGCTCGTCGGACGTTATTGAAAGTTCTTCTTTCCCAAGTACATCGAGGAAATTTATCGAACGAAAATTTGTGTAAACTCATCGTTATATTTTTCGTCAATTTATTATAATCATGCCGGTGAGGATTTCTTGGCCCGCTCTTGCAGGGATCGTACATCCCAATATTGGTGGATTAGCCGGTGGTTTAATTACTAGAAAGAATATTAATCCCTGGTACGACGTAAGTAACGGATTTTGTTCTAGACACTTCCGCTTTGAAATGGTATTTTGACGAGTGCATGCTAAGTGCTCGGCGCGTTGCTTCTGGCTCTGCGATAAATTTAGTCTCGTTGAACGAACTCGAGTTTAATCAAAATACTGTCGGTTCAATGACTTTGATAAGAAATCGTGATCCAACTTGGAACGAGACGAAAGTTTGGAAAGTAGAACGTTTATCGATCTTGTCTGACGAACCTCTTTTGTTTTCAACAGTCGTTGAAGAAACCTTCCTGGACACCTCCCAACTGGGCCTTCGGACCTGTATGGACGAGTCTGTATTGTTCCATGGGATATGCGTCTTATCTCGTATGGCGCGACGGCGGTGGATTCGAGGGTGCTGCACTCCCACTCTCTATCTATGGAGCTAATTTAGCACTCAATTGGACCTGGACACCTCTATTTTTCGGAACACACAACATTAAATTGGTAAAAATGAAATATTTTCAATAAAGTTCTTTTATGTAAGGATTAGCGAGAATTCGGTCATTATAAGGGCGTCAACGATGAATTTTTCGCCAGGCACTCTACGAAATCGTAGCTTTGTGGGGAACGACGGCTGCAATGGGAGTCGTATTTTATCGCGTCAATCCGGTAGCCGGTTATCTTATCGCTCCTTACCTCATCTGGACTACGCTCGCAACGGCATTGAATTACGTCATCTACAGGGACAATCCTATGGCCCAACCAGCTATCGAGGAGAAGAAGAAGTGAAGATCGAAAAAGACAATTCGAAAATTCATCGTCGTCAATTGTTTTTGTAGCTCTCAATGGGATATCGATAGTCGTACCGTCCGGTTAATTTCGCTTTTAAAACACAAAACTTTTTGCAAAAGCTTGCATTCCACTTACACTATATTTTTTTACGAAATATTGTAGCGAAAAAATCAATACCGAGTGTCCGGGTTGTATCATAAGTCGAAGATTGTGAAAATCCTTTGTTCTATGATCATCCTTGACTCGAAGTCCCTGGGATATCCTTATCATCGTCATTGGACTCGTCCCTAGGTCATAGACCCTGGATATCCTCACGCTCGATGTCAACAACCTTGTAACGTCATCTGGGTGCACAAGGAGAGTAAGAAGAAAAAAAACACTCACACAAAGTTTACAGAAAAAATCTTTAAATTACTTCATTTTCTTTGTTTCTTTTTCTTTTTTCGTTTTCCACTACAGCGGTTAGTATACACATTGTTGTTTAATGATACTTTCTATATATATATAATATATACGAAATAAAAGATTAGTTAGTTCAATCATGAATACATTACAATATGTATAATAATTATAATTAGAGTCATTGATCGATACGAGATTATTTCAACCGTTTGACGTGGATACTCGACAGAAAAAACGTCCCGTTACTTTCTTTTCGCTTTTCTTCTTTTGTTTTTTCTCCCCTCCCTTCTTTTCTCACGTTATATTTCGTTCACTTTGTGTCCCTGTCTCATTTCAACCTGCGTATTTCCATTCCTTTTACAGGTAGTTTTCAGGATACTTGATTCCGCTTATTTTTGTTTATTTATATGCTCTTATATATTCTCTTGTCCCCCTTTAGCTCCAATTATTGTACATACGTTACGTTGGATCCGTCGCATAGATGTAGCCTTGCTGCTGAAGAACGTACAGACGTTTCTCGACGGCTGCCTTATCTTTGAGATAAACAAACGGAGGACCGATCGTCAAATCACGGATATCTTCAAATTACTGATACAAGGAAAAATCAAATTTTGCAGATTAGTCTTGTGTATAACTTACATTTGATAAGAAGAGCTCTGTCTTGACTGTGGCTCACGTGTTGTGACAACGAGTGCAACAATATCTGGGCCGTGTGATAACGCTGAAAACATTCAGCCGGATTCCCAAAGAGCTCGTCCAGCGCCGCCGACTGACACTGTTCGCGAACGGAAATGCAATTGTTATTTATTTTCGTTTCTTGCGTCACGCAACTTTTTTTTTACATGTAAACTTCATTATTCATCGGTTTTTTATTATCATTGCGCCATTACACGCAATACTTACCATTTGTATCGCGTGATTGTAGAGAATCTTGTCCGCGGTAGCTCCCGTTTGTCTTAAAAGACCTGCACTGTTGAGCTGCTTGCACTCGGCGAGACAAGATCGAAATTTGTCGTTCATCGTGCTCACAACTGCGACCGAATAAGAGATTTAAATTATATTATTTTCTCAATCTTGAGCTAAGCATGTTTTTTCCGTGATTTGCTCAAAATGTTTGATCGAGCTTAGAATATATTTTTTTGTAATCCGGGACTCTTACCATCTTTGACGCTAGCGGTAGGCTGAAGTCTGCCAGCCTTGAGCTGTGCCGTTGCGAGGCTCAAGCCCGAGCTGAGCCATTGCAAAGCCCTGACGAGAAGAATGACCTGTTCGGCTCGTCTCTTGGTAGCAGCGTTGCTCGCTTGCTCGATACCACCAAGTGGCGCGCCAAGAGGTCCGGCTCTCGTTCTCGCGACTTCGCTGACGCACTCGCAAAGCGCAACGACAAAATTGAGCTTCGCCAATATCTCGTTGTGTTCACGCTCGAGAAGCGTCTCCTCGGGCAATTCGGGAGCTATAAAGGTCAAAGGACGTTCGTCCGTCAAGCCGGGATTGAGCTCGGGAAAAAAATTCTGAAAGCTCGCGGCTTCGGATATTTCGGGGAGAGTAACGGCACGAGTGCCGAATGGTATAACCGGCGAATGCCTGAGAGTATTGTTGTTGTCTTGAAGCGTTCGTGTCGTCGGTGAACCAAGAACGGCCAGAGGTCCGGTGAGAAGAGGCGACGAGGCACTGTTGTTTCCGGTCGAGCGTCGCAACGGCGAAGTCCCACTCGAACCGTGTGAATATCGCGCGACTGGACTAACTTGCCAGGTGCTCGGTGGTGGTGGAGTTTCGCTCAATCGTCGTCCGGGTGGTGTACCTATGACGAATTGGACGCTTGGTGGACTCATCGAGCCAATGTCGGGGGCGTGACTTCTGTAAGGATCGGTGCTTCGTTTCATGCTTATCGGCTGGGAACGAGGCACAACGCTGCTGCCTCCTCGACACATGGCTGGTACTGCTGTCGAGGACGGTGAGGACGGTTGAACTCCGCTTCTCTGAGACGGAATGGGTATCGGTTCGGAGATCGGCAAGAAACAAGGACGTGGAGGACTGATAGCCTCGCGACTTGTTTGTTTCGTGTATTTCACCTGTTGTGGATTGTTATCCGTGTCGCTACTCAGATCGCTGGGTACCAGAACGAAATCGTCCTCGGGACTCGAGCACGGACTGGTCGTATCGGGTCCCGACGTTACAGCGACGTTGCCCATCTGCGGTTCGCCAACGGTCACCGGCGAGGCTGGTAATTCAACGGGGACGAGATTCGGACTTTCCCGAGGACCTTGGAGAAACGCGTGATTGAAAAACTCGTCGAAGGGCATGCGATCCGGTGCGTTCCTTCGTAAAAGTCCCATCAGTAGATGCGAAAGCTCCGGTGAAGTTCCCAGTGGAATTCTACGAAACGGTGAAATACAAGATATACTCTAGATAGAGGTCAACGTTTTTTTTTTTTTTTTTTCATAATTATTTCTATCAAAGAATAGGCTTACTTTGGACCGAGATTTCCATGATTCTCGTAGAATAATTTCAGTGCCTGAGGCGTGTGTGCCTGAAACGGAGCTTTTCCCGTAAGACATTGGAAAACTATCGTTCCCAGAGACCAGAGATCGGCTTTGGCGTCGTACTGCAACGACATTATAACTTCCGGTGCCATATACATCGGCGAACCGCAAAGTGTAGCAGCCATGACACCATCTTGGAGAAACCTTGCGAAGCCAAAGTCAGCTGGAGAGGAAAGAATCAAAATTTGGCGTTAATGTAAATAAATCTGTTAATGGAACAATCGAGCATTGGATCGACCATTTTTTTTTTTTACCAATTTTCAGTGTAATTTGATGCGGCTGTGGACACGCTTTTCCACAATTGTGACTCAGCAGAATATTTTGTGGCTTGAGATCTCTGTGAACGACGCCTTTAGCATGCAGAGCCTTCATAGCTCCCGCTAGCTGCTTGAGAAACACGCGTATAGTGTCCTCCGAGAGAGTGCCCTTGGCTCCCAAGTAATCGGCCAAATCGCCGCCGTTGCAATACTCCATAACAAGGAAGACATTGTGATTGGATTCCTTCGAAGGGGTATGACGATATTGGTTATTTTATTTCAGTGGCGAATAATACGAATCATTGATATTCGAACGTGAACAAATGTTCGCAAATTAATAAAGCGGAAAAATAAATATCGTCATTCGCGATTTACTCACTTTACAATCCAACAGAGCAACGACATTTTCATGATGCAATTCTGTGAGTTCCTGAAAATCGGAAATGCGTTTTGTCATTAGTCATCGATATCCTACGTGCTTGTACGCGTTTCTCGCGATTAATTCATTAGATTTCGCAATGAACGGACTTTTAAAATATTGATCTCCTTTCCAAGCAAATTCTGCGACTTTGCCAAACTCTTTTTCGTGATGCTCTTGATGGCAACGACGAAATTTGATTTCTGCAACAACGGAAATAATATTTTAGTTAATTGGGATAAAAAAAATAAATTAATTAAACAAAATGAAATTAATATATCGACGTAAATTCGGTTTCTGCGCGATGGTAGTGACTCGTGAACGATTAAAATGTAGAGGAATGTATCAAAGTATTTCCGTCTTGTATAAACAAGACGAGAAAATAAATCAAAACAAGTCGGAGTCCTCACTTTTCTATGTCTCCCTTTAAAAACAACGGCGAAAGCCCCGTGCCCAATGAGGTCTTTCGTGTTGTACTCGTAATCACCGACGATCTCCATTATTGAATGTTGATTTTTATCGTCGACACGCTTATATCACTGACTAATCACGTTTTTCACACGGTTTACAAACACACTCGTAAGAAGAGTCGCGGGAGATACATCGCCCCCCGAACATTCGGTTACGAGGGATCAATACGAAGGAAGAGGAGAGAGCGTAGTATGAAACTGTGAAGAGAGCTCGTTTTCTTCGTCGTATACACGAGTGTGTCCTGAGAAATGGAGCGACGACGGGGCAACGCACTCTTCTCTCTCACTGTCTCTCGCTGTTAGATCTCTGTTCAATGGGCTACATCTTGTCGCTCGAACCCTCTAGGATTCCGATGACGAACTCCCGTCGACTTCCAGATAATAAACCCGAGCACGTACACAGTATCCAAACGTTTGGTGGTAAAAAAAAAAAACAATCCTCCGTCGTCGCTATTTCCCGTATGACTGTGTGTGACACACTCCGTCGCAAAATGTCAGACACGAAACGAGAGCGCTCTCCGTTTAGTCGGTAGTGCTGCCAACTACCGCGAAGTTCGCAACTTCCCCGCTAACCCCGACGCCCTCGTAATGCGGTACTTCCCCGGCACAAAAATTTCAATAATATTGTAAAACGTTACTCGATAAGCGGAAAATAACGATAATTATGAAGAGTATTTCATCAGAGATGAATTTAACAGGCATTGATTAATTCATCGAGCAATTATTATAATAAATTTTTTGCAGATGGCGCGCCAGTCGTTGTTCAAACAATCTGCCGTCAACTTTTGAAAACATATAAATCAGCCTTCGATTCCCGAGTATTTACTCAATTCTCAACTATACACGTCGTTCTACAATGACGAGCAGATAATGCAAACGATAAATGATTCTTTTTACTCGGCAATTGGGTCGCAACTCTGGGCGATTATCCGTGTCGCGGCTTAAGAGTCAGTGATACCGGCGACGCGCGCTTGGAAATTTTGATCCACACTCATGCGAGCAGTAAACAACTGATCAGGTTAAAAATTGGCAGATACACAGAGAATTATGGCAAAAAGTGGCTCTTGCCATATTCGTTTGAAAACCTTGAAAAAAAATTTGCAGTTTCACTTATCATTGGAGACATGAAAGAATTTTGTATGGGTGCACGGATCAAATCGTAATATCTATGGCAAGAGCCGAACCGCAATTAAAAAATACACATTTCGAGCTTTATTTCATTTGATTTTATGCAGAAATGAATGAGAATTGGCGAATCAAAATTTTTGACAAGAAGATAACGACAACGGCTAGAAAATTGTACCGACATATAAAAAAAAAGTGTAACAAAATTCCGCGTGAGTACGCTGTCGAAATTTTCTCACGAGACTCGTACGATAACAGTCGAAGGCGAAGCCATATGCCGGAAAGCATTGCCGCTATATATTTATATATGTTAGACCGCGAGGCCTAGCCTCCTCCGTCGTCGTCAACTGTCACCCGGCCTGCTACCGCTACGCCTCGTGCATGTATACATATATACACCACGAGTGCGATACCGCGCGCTGCACATTAGCCCTACGTCAGGCGGACCTAGATGCTATATAAGAGCGGCTATGTGTGCGGCTCTCGTGGCTGTTTCGTCGCCGGCGACGGCGCGGGCCTCGTGAAATAAAGTCTCGTACCCTGTTTTATCGACAATGCGAATTGTCAATGATGCTCGTACATTTTTGCACCGAATGAAATAAAATAAACGGCAAAAAGTTCGTATTTTCATTGCGTGCTACCTGTATATTCATAAGTCATCATAAACTTCATGCAACTATCGGGAATATGCAAGTTTTATATATATTTATAGATAATGTATATATATCTTGCGATGGTTATAACGAAAAGTGGGCTTTATTTTTCAAATTTTTCAGAAAAAATGCCAAGAGCCCAATTCGGCTAGTATTCTCTATGTCGTGTAAAAATTTCAACTCGATCGGTTGCTCACAGCGCGCTTGAGAACGTTTCGAAATTAGGCTTGCGTTTCTCGATGCCGGCGAGCGTGAACACACACGTATAGCCGCAGAGCGCGCTACACATTAGCTCTACGTCAGGCGGACCTGGATGCTATATAATAATGGCTATGTGTGCAGCTCTGGTGGCTGTTTCGTCGCCGACGACCGCGCTGATCTCGTGAAATGAAGACTCGTACCTTGTCTTACCGACGAAGCAAATCGCAAATGATATTCCAATCTTTCCGTCGAATGAAATGAAATAAAACGAAAAATGTATGTATTTCTATTGAGCTACAGCGGTATATTCCACAGCTATGAAACAGTCGATGCAACTATCGGGAATATACATCTTTCATATATATGTACATAATATACCTATATATATTTTTATGGTAATTACAAAAAGTGTGGTTTGTTTTTGGAAATTTTCAGAAAAAATGTCAAGATCCCATTTCAGCTATTATTCTCAATGTACTGTCCAAATTTCAATTCGATCGGTTGCTTACAGCACCTTTGAACACATTTTTCGTTTTTGAATCGTAGATTTACATTTCTGGATAGAGTGAGCGTATACATAGGCATATGTATATATGTATATAGACGTATAGCTGCAGCGTGCGCTAAGCATTCGGCCTACGTCAGGCGGACAACGCGTATGCATAAAGATCTCTTCGCACCGCGTGGTCGAGTGACAGAAGAAAGCAAAACACGGCCGCGCTGTCATTTTCTAACGCGGAAGCTAAGCGGCATGGTTCATTCGCCTTGCTGTCGCATCAGTAAAAAAACGCGTACTACCGTAATTACGTGCTAATAAGAGATTATTAGGGCCGAAAAGTGATTAATCTATTCTTTCGTATATTCTAGTGTATGGTATATATATGTATATATATATATATATAGTGTAAATAATAGTATTATATAATCAGTGAGTGAGTAGCCGAGATACAAAAAATAGGCAATCGAAGACAAAAAAAGGATAAACGGGCTCATTCTCGTCGGCAAAGTAATGTCTTCAGGTATATATCACCACACTTATACAAATAAAATTTTATTTATGTGATGATAAACCTGAGAATAACCTGAGATCTCTTTTTTGAGCTTTTAAGTTACGTGTGAAAAAGTAATGCCAAAAAATATGATTTTTTGTTTGTCTAGTATAGACTATTACTTATCGTAAAAAATAATATCTTTTTCTAACGAGAACTTAGAATATTGGCAATAAAATTGTTCTTTATTCGTTTCCCCACCACGGAACATACTCAGAACAGAGGGAATACGGAAAATCTAAATAATGTATAAAATTTTAACGATAAGACATGAATAGTGTATACAAGGAATATGTAGATTTTTGTAGATCCTGTTGTGTAGGAATCTGTAGAATTTCAGACTCGCAGCATTTGGTACATTTTTTGACGCCTGTATACTTGACTCTCGCTGACGAGAGTCGTCCGTCGCCGAGATCGCATTTTCTCGCTTGATGTCGACCATGTGTGATCGACGATGCTTTAGTAGCATCGTTCGATGGATAAAAGTATTCGAGTCGAAAATCGACCGAGAATTTTCAATTTTCGCTCGAGATTTTCAGTCTCGCAATATTCTGTAGATTGTTTGACGTATATATGCTTGCTAAAAGCTATTCCCGTCGAAACTCTACCGAGAATTTTGGATTCTTGATCGTGAATTTCAGACTCGGAATATGCTGTAGATTATTTGGCGCCTGTATATCTGACTCTCGCTGACGAGAGTCGTCCGTCGCCGAGATCGCACTTTCTCGCCTGACGTCGACGATGCGTGATCGATGATGCTTTAGAAGCATCCTTCGACGCATAAAAATATTCGAGTCGAAAATCGACCGAGAATTTTCGATTCTCGGCCGGGATTTTCAGACTCGCAATATTCTGCAGATCTTTTGACGCGTCTATGCTTGCATAAAAATATTCCCGACGAAACTCTATCGAGAATTTTGGATTCTCGATCGTGAGTTTCAGACTCGAAATATTCTGTAGATTGTTTGGCGCTTGTATATCTGACTCTCGCTGACGAGAGTCGTCCGTCGCCGAGATCGCACTTTCTCGCCTGACGTCGACGATGCGTGATCGATGATGCTTTAGAAGCATTCTTCGACGCATAAAAATATTCGAGTCGAAAATCGACCGAGAATTTTCGATTCTCGGCCGGGATTTTCAGACTCGCAATGTTCTGCAGATTTTTTGACGCATCTATGCTTGCATAACAATATTCCCGACGAAACTCTACCGAGAATTTTGGATTCTCGATCGTGAGTTTCAGACTCGGAATATTCTGTAGATTGTTTGGCGCCCGTATATCTGACTCTCGCTGACGAGACTCGTCCGTCACCGAGATCGCACTTTCTCGCCTGACGTCGACGATGCGTGATCGATTGCTTTAGAAGCATCGTTCGACGGATAAAAATATTCGAATCAACAATCGACCGAGAATTTTCGATTCTCGATCGAGATTTTTAGACTCGCAATATTCTGCAGATTTTTTGACGCATATATGCTTGCATAAAAATATTCCCGTCGAAACTCTATCGAGAATTTTGGATTCTCGATCGTGAATTTCAGACTCGGAATATGCTGTAGATTATTTGGCGCCTGTATATCTGACTCTCGCTGACGAGAGTCGTCCGTCGCCGAAATCGCACTTTCTCGCCTGACGTCGACGATGCGTGATCGATAATGCTTTAGAAGCATCGTTCGACGGATAAAAATATTCGAGCCGAAAATCGACCGAAAATTTTCGATTGTTTGACGCAAATATGCATTTGGCTCAAGAGAGCTGTTTAACCAATGCAACGAGCCGAGCCGAGACACGATCGAGATTCTTTGATTCTCGGTTGCACATCCGCAACTCGTCAGTATTCTACATATTTTTTTGACACATATCGGACAGAATTGTAGTTTATAAAAACTGTTTATAAAAAAATAAGCTGCTTGAAAAAAAGAAATTCTTCCGCATATATCTTTGCAGAAATCCGGGTATAGATATACCCATTCAGAAATATGAATGTATATATATACATGTGGTCGAAGCTGCGAGATCGGTTCGCGCGACTCGTTTGTTTAGCTTCGCCTCTTTCTCTCCGAGGGGAGCGGCGGGGAGAAACGCGGGCGATCGCATATCGCTACGAGGCCTCGGCGCTTGGCCCGCCTAGACGTATCGGAGCCTCGTAGCATACGCGCGCCATGCCATCTAGCGGTAATTAGCAGTGGCTCTTATCCAAATGCTACGAGCTCTGCACTACCGCGACGAAAGCGAAGCCGTCTGAATTTTCCGCTGGGTATCACTGCCTCTTAATCGCAATTATAAAGGTAAGCTCACCCCAGACTTGTGTGCTCCGAAAAGTACTTTTAAAGGTTATACAAGGCTTTCGTAAATAGTGTTTTAAAATTCAACAAAGTGATCGAGAACATTAATAGAAATGGCAAATACTGGACTTTTGGTGTTATCAAATCCGGCCAAAGTACGCAAACTATTGCCAGTCATCCGAGAACACGTTCTCAAGACTCTCTACATACAATATTTTCCGGAGAAAAACGGCCTGTTGCCCGGCAATTATTCTCTATCAGCATCGAGATGGAAAGCTCCGTGCTATGCTCGGACAGTGGCAAATATTTATGCATTAGCTTCGACTTTCTCGCAAACGCGTCTCGATGTACGAGTACTTTTAACGAGCATGAAGAATTCATCGGTATCGGTGATAAACACGAAGAGGCCCATAGAATTGGTAATATTCGACCAGACCTATAGTACAAACGATGCGAATACATTTATGCAAGATTGTCTAGCCAATACATCGATGGGATGTAGATTCATGACCATCGACAACGATAAGAATCATCCGAATAGCTCCAGTAGTCACGACGCGCAGGAACTTCCGACGCCACGGGGAAAAGTCTACAAAAACGTTGTACTCGGTGGTACGTTCGATCGCCTCCACGCGGGACACAAAATATTGCTCAGCGAGGCTGTACTTCGATGCACCGACAAACTAACGGTTGGCGTCACGGATAAAAACATGTTAACTGGTAATTTATCAGTAGTATGTAGAAAATTAATGGCTTGATTTTGTAACAAAGAAGCAAAGATAAAAACCTGCCTTGGGCTAGATGCGTTAATTAACAATAAAATGACTTTCGTTTGTTACAGGCAAAATTTTATGGGAATTGATAGAACCCTGCAATAAAAGGATCGAAGATCTAAAAGATTTTCTCGAGGACGTTGATTCGTCGACGAATTATGACGTTGTACCGATAAACGACATGTACGGGCCTACGAGATGGGACTCTGCGCTCGAGATGATCGTCGTTAGCGAGGAAACGGCCAGAGGCGCGGTCAAAGTCAACGAGCTTCGTTCGCAAAATGGCCTCAACGAGTTGGACGTTCATGTGGTAAAGCTTGCCGAAGATACGAAACGTAGCAAGCACGAGGAGACAAAGATAAGTTCGGGCAATCAGAGGATAAGATTGCTCGGTACGAGACTCAAGGATACGAAGAGAAATAAATTAATGCCTATCAAACCTTACATAATCGGTCTCACTGGTGGTATAGCTAGTGGAAAATCCTCGGTGGCCCTCAAGCTCGAATCTCTGGGCGCCGGACTCGTAAATTGCGATAAGATAGCTCACGACCTTTACGAGCCTGGTCAGCGTTGCTTCGAGCTTGTTGTCGACAAATTTGGCACGGGGATATTGAAAAAAGACGGTACGATAGATAGAAAAGCACTTGGAAGTATAGTCTTCAACGATAAAGCCCAATTGGACAAGCTTAACGACGCCGTATGGCCAGAGATTCTCGATACGGCGAGGCAACGAATCCACGAGCTTCATCAAAAGGGTTTTGACATTATAGTGATGGAAGCCGCGGTTCTCATACAAGCCCAATGGCAATCTGCTTGTCACGAGATATGGACTTGTATAATACCTCACAAAGAGGCTGTAAAGAGGGTGATCGAGAGAAATGCGATGACGGAGAAAGAGGCCGAAATGAGAATTCAAGTGCAACCGAGCAACGTCGAGCAGGTTGCCGAGGCTACGGTAGTCTTTTCGACAATGTGGAGTCACGAGGTGACGCTTCAGCAGGTACAAAAAGCTTGGAACGAGTTGAAAGACTTTTTTGCAAAGACAACGCAGAGCTAATGAGAGTAAATGGCGAAAAAACAAAAACAAAGAATTTGTAATTAGCTAATTAATTCCGTATTATGGACAAACAGGAAAATTCCTGAGTTATTTTATTACTGTTATCGTCGGATGAGCGTCGAAAGGTTTCCTTGACTAAGTTGATCCGATCCGTGCATGATCGCCAACGGGTCAACGAAACTCATTGTTACGGGTTTGAACGAAATAAGTATGGTTTCTTTTGTAATCATCAATTGGATCGACTTATTTATTCCTTACAGGGGTTTATATTCTCTATGGTCGTTCTCGCGTGATATTATATCATCGAGAATACACTATATATTGTCGCTCATTATGTTATTCTCCTCCTGTTCCGACTTTTCCTGTCTTCTCGTCGTCAGAGTGCTGAGAAAAGCTTGAAAGTCCGTCTTCAGCTTGGATCCACCCTCGTCCACGTTACAGGTCACTTGCGATATCCTCGAGAAAGTCGATGCTGTAATTTTGTTTTTCCAAGAGACACAATTACCGGGGAAACAATCGACAACGATTTAGGATCAACTTACGCAAAGTATTTTTGGAAAATTCGGATCCACGAGTTTTCTCCGGATCGTAGTTAAAAAATACGCAACTCTTTGGCTCGAGCTTTGGTTGTTCGACGAAATAATCATAAAAACGTTCGAAATCCCGATTATTATCTACGGATTTGCGGCTTTGAACGAAAATAACGCCAATCGCATCTTTTCTCATAGCCGGCCAGCAGTTTTCGTATCTATAAAAAATAAGAGATAACTGTATTATTACGTTCTCTTTCTCGTTATTGTTAAATTTATCGTTACTTTCTATCACCACTGCAATCCCAAAGCTCGACATCCACTTTTGTCGTTTTATTCTTTACTCTGACGTTCGGCACTTCAAATTCCAATATTCTCACGCCTTTGGTGGGTCGATACTCGTATGGAATTTCCGTGGCATCGGCGAGGTAATTAGAAATCGTCGTTTTACCGGCCTATTGTTCAAAATATTTTATAAAATTTAGTATTTAATTAAATGATCGTGGTAGAACTAGTTTTACGAGCTTACCTCCATAGGACCGACAACGATCAGTTTTAAAGGCTCCATGTTTGTCGCGACATCGAAAAAGAAACGAATAGCCTCGAGAAACGATTGGAAGTCGTGTTCGGGGGGGTTACCATGGTAGCCATTAAACGCGAAATTAACAAACACATAGGGAGTACGGAGGAGACCCGTAGCAGGATTATTTATTCAGTGAAATCAAACTGTTGTATAGATCGACTAAAAAAAATGTTCATCGTTCGACAATAAAATACGTAGAGTCGTCCGAAATACTTAAATTGTTAAGTTAGTAAAATAAAATTAGTGTTCGACGATTCATTCAACTGATGTGAATCGTTTGTCATCTAAAGCATGTAAACGATTACTCTAAAAAAAATCTAAACATGTTCATTTTGCATGCTCGCCAATGAAATAGTCATGTAATACTTCATTAACGCGTCTACAATTAATACTATAGTATTATTGACGAACAATAGAAACCAAAACATATCTGAGAGTTATACATGATTTTATGCATACGTTAAAACGTAAGATCAATATTAAGTGCTGTTTTTTTTCCATGCAAATTTTCAACTGGCGAAAATTACTGTGAACCATCAGCATTGTCGATTCTTATTTCCTCTGGATAATCCAAGTTATACAGAGCTTTCAGTGCTTCTTTGGCAGCGAGCTTCTTCGCGTCTTTCTTATTTTTAGCTGTGAACAATTACGATGCGAAATATTAATATTCAAGGGCCAAGATCGAAGGGCGTTAAAAAATTAAAACGTTCGACCAAATATGCGATTATAAATATTAACAGTTGGTAGAATAGGACGACCTTCGATTAATTTTTCGATTCGGCAGACAAGAAAAATCTTTCATCGACCAACAAAAATATGATCGTTCGATCAAGCTCGCAGATTCAGTCAAAGAGGCAATATCTTCTAATTCTAACATTGTAATGGAAAGAAAATTGACGACTAACCAGAACCGGTGTAAGTTGTTCCGTTTATCTCTACTCCGAGTGTGAATTGTATGTTCGGTGGTGTTCCGACACGACCGACCTCTGTGTACGTTGTACCAGGCCTCATTTGATTGAGCAACATAACCGGATGTATCTCGTTTGCGTTTGGTGGCAATAGCCTCTCGCCGGACGGTTTTGACTCTGCTCGATTCTTCGTGGGTGCTGCAACACCGGGTCTTGGTATCGGTACGACCGTTCCTTGATTTTGCCATTCGAGGAAGAGCTTGTAAAGCGCGAAACTCGCCAATGAGCTCCATGGCACATCTTCGGCCTGTTCCGTAGTCTCCTCGCCGTTTTCATCCTTCACCGGAGCAGCTGACGTTGCTTCACCATCAGCCGATTGTTGTTCCATTATCGTATCGCCCTCACTGTCGACACGTTCCTTAATAGCTGCTGCCGCAGTCATTTTTTCCAATAGTAAACATTTCAGAGCATTCTCAGCTGCATTCTGACGCGCCAATGGCTTCGAGAGACCCTGACCAACGTAAACTTTTCCCTCGAGCTACGGAAAATAAGAAACGGTCGAATGTGTTTTTACATAACGATTGCGTTCTGTAACTGACTATTATGTGACTGGAGATCGCTCACCTCGGCGTGAACAAGGAAAAGCGAATTCGGCATTATCGCCTGAGTCTCGGGAAATGTAAACTGAACACCAGCTTTCATTTCGTTGAGGACCATTATAGCGTTTTTCGGCATAAGAGCTTTGCGAAGGCGTTGATTCATGCGAAGTCGTTTGAGTTTCTTGTTCGGCTTGCCTGAAGTTGCGAAGAGGTAAAGTATTAATAAGATAATTGTTAGAGGAGAAAGAATTTTTCATTCGGGATAAGATTAGATCAGATCACTAGTTCACATCGATATTCGAACTCTACGCTAGCTCTAACAGATATTCGTTTGAAAAACGAGAGACCCGGAGCAATTGTGATACGAAATATCTTCAAATTTGCGCAGTGTAATGTCATCATAATTCTCAAATTGGAATTTATCTGTTTGAAGGTATTTAAAGGTCGGAATACGTATGTTTTTAATCCTCAAAAAGTACAATTCCCCGATGTAAAAAAGTAATATAATCGACTCACTGCCGGAGACTTTCTTGAATCTTCTCCATTTTCGTCGTTCTTGTCCATCTTCAGTGTCTATCCACTGTCCTCCCTGTTCGTCACCACCATCGACCCATTTGCCTTGATCATCCTCGGTCCATTTTCGCGGATCATCGCTATCCATTGGCTCTTGGCCGGTAGCGTTGGAATCTAAAGCTTTGTTACCCGATTCATCCGACTGTCCATCGCCAGTCTCGGTCTTGGTAAGAGGCGTGCCTGTAGCATTAGTCGATCCTGGATTTTTATTAACAGCTGCCTGAGTAACGGTAGCGGCGTTACTCGACGATGCAGTTGTATTCGCGTTAGTGGAGGTCAAGCTTGGCGGTGGTACGGGCGAGGGTGTAGCGGTTACTTGAGCATTGCCGGTTGTTGGAGCAAACGTTGCCGAGCCCACGATTGGACTAAGAGTGCTCTGTTTGAGAATAGGCTTCAATCGTGGAGCCATTGGGGACGGAGCAGCTTGAACGTTCTGTTGTGGTGATATTTGTCCCTGATGCTGCTCTTGTTGAGGTGATTTAGGCATCTGCTGAGGTTGAGTCTGTCCCGATTTCATATCTTGATGAGATAGCGGCGCTCCCGAGGGTTTGAAAGGAGCCGAAGGTTGTATCATTCCTGGCTTGTAGTTGGACTGCATATAATTCCCAACTTGCGGATTGTTGTACTGTAAAAACAGAGGGTGGGTTTTCCGCCGCTACACAAGGAACCTCTACGGTTGTGAAATCCCACCAGGGACCAGTGGTCGCCAATCGTATGAACGAGCTTACTCTACGAGCTGCCCACCGATAGCCTTTACCCAACGCCAAAAGCTCTGCTCCCTTTTTATTCGACAAAATGGTTTCTCCGCAACAGACGCATTTTCTCTAGCCGATGATCGACTTGAATTCTTTTTTGCTCGAAAGAAGTATGAATGATTAAAGAAAAAAGAACGTCAATGTCGTCATTGCGGATAGAGAAGCATGCCTGTATTCCTCCTCCCTCTTGCACACTCTCTCTCTCTCTCTCTCATTCTCTCCCTCTCATCCTGTACCTCGTTCTCATTCTTTCTCTAGATCATGGTTTTACGAGAGTCACTCGGCTAATAACCAGGGATACATCCCGAGGCTAACGGTTACGCGCTATGAGGGCAACCAGCGAGCTCGCCCCTGGCAAAATACACCTCCTCGGTATTGTTGTATAGCTACTTTGAGCCTGCTGCTAATGAGCAGGGTAGGGGAGTAACACGGAGAATTCTCTAATTAGTACATGCAAGTACAAACTTTGCATATATATTTTTCTTTTTCTTTTTAAATTCTTTTTTCTTTACTTTGCTTTACCTCTTTCAACAACCCTCTGATTCCGCTGAACTTTGTAATCGTTTGAGCAAAATGTTTAAATACTTAGATACCAAAGCGTGCAAACACGATACGTACATTGCTCCGTTATTATTGTTGTTTCTATTATTTTAATTCACGGGCAAGTAAACTTTGGTATTTTTCACTTCGATTCCCTTGCATAGGGTGATTTATAAATGACGATGAACAGTTTGAAAGCAATGTACAATTTTATTCGAACGCTTATTCTCCGGATCAAATGTATCAAACCTCAATGATGGTTGTAGAAGCAGTTTTTCTTGAAAAAAGAAATATGCAACATTCTCACAAAATTGCACCCCCCTATCCATTCTAATAAACTTCGATACCCAGTATCCTCTCGCTCTCTTGTTATACAGAGAGGAAAACAAAATTACGAGTGCTCGGAACGGCTCTCACGAAATATTATTTAATAATAGAGACAATTGTGACAAGGTTAATATTATTGAGAGATTTTTTAATTTAATTCGTAGAATTGTCTTCAATTTCAAATACTTTCATCCGTGTAATAAAAATTATATGAAAAACGCAATAAACGAATCAAGTATAATCGTGATTGCCAAAAAATTTCCCAGGGACAATGATAATTACATCGTATATCCTCTTTTCGACAGATATAGTACTTACCGGATTTGGGGATTGGAACGAATTTCCATTTCCGGTATTCATCTGGCCTCGTCCTAAAATTAACGATGACATATCGTGTTAAGGAAAGTAATATAATCGAATTACACGATTCAAGTCAATTATATGTGTATATCGAGCGAGTTTGGAAAAGAAAAAATGAATGAGAAGAAAGCGTCTAAAGCGACGCCATCGTTGATAGCCGGGATGTGCTATTGATTTTATGCGTGAACACGGCTTCATTGGAAGCCGCCATGCCTTGTGACATCGGCATTATGCAAGTTAACTTCAAATTCTGAACAGTTTTACCGATTTGTGAATTATTATTACCAAAGCCTGGACCACTTCCGGAAGATCTGCTTCGAGTATACATCGTTTCTATTTATTCCTTTCTTCGTTTTTCCCAAGCCGAGCCGCGAGAGAGTTTAGGTGGGTTTTCAATCGTCAAAGTGCTTCGAAACGTTTGCTTTACAGATAAGATTAATCAATCAAAAAATCTTGTCACTTATTATTTTTCTATTTATCGGCAGATCGTTACGGATAGCTGGTTTTCACGAATTACTCACAAACAACGGAATAAAGAATATCAGAGCAGACGCAAATTCCGTGAAACACTGGATGAACGTGGAGAAGACCGAGAGTCGAGTCCGTAATGGCGTCTCATAAAAAGCCTCAAGGCGCGTTTCGAATTCGCGACGCACTCGTTCCTCTCGACGACCGTGTAAAACTCGAAATCCCATTCGTCGTTTACTACTACTCTAGTCGGATCAATGAACCAATGGGGTAACGGGAAATCCCGGAGTTTTCAATAATCGATACGACATTTTCGCATTTGGTAGTACCGTTGACTTTGTTTGAACCCGACCACGTGGTTTTCAAAACCCCAATAGGCCCAATAGGACGCACCGGACGCACAACGCTTCACATCTTTCACATTCCAAAGCCCGCTAAAGCCATACCGGCAGTTACTTACTACGCAGTTACCCGGTGGCAATCTTTTCTCCCTACCTGATTCTCTGCTTTCCGCGATTGTAGTTCTTCATACATTATTTTCACCTTTGCGAACGTTTTCTAAAAAAAATTTCATGCTTTTCCGCGTTTAATTTACAAACACCAATTGTTAGAAACAGTTCGTCCATTGTTGCAAACGATATGGGTTAGCCAAGCCGCGATTGTGTTTACATTTTTTTTCTCCCACGAACAGCGATTACCCGCGTACAGTTTCTTGATTCATCAACGCGGAGATAAGATTATCTTTTTTTCTTTTCCCTAATTGTGATAACTGTAACAATTTGAATAAAATGGCCACTCAAGACGAGGACATGCCTCTAACACTGCCGGACACACAAAACTTGGACGATATGGTGTTCACGCAATCTCAAGAAGTAACTTCGATTGCACAAATTATCTGGGGCAGACTTTGCCCAAACAAACCTAATTTAAAGACGCTAGGTGAGTCTCCAATAGCTTGATCGACCGACTCGAGCTAAAATTTCGTTTCCCCTTAAATTCGATTGAATCGTGTTGTTTATACCCGCAGAGATGTCTAAACGCTCTTATACTCTCGGACGTCAAGAGAAATGTGATATTTGTCTAACCAAGGATCAGCTTCGACCCAAGTGGTTGAGTATCGTCAGTAAAGTTCACCTGTGTATATCCAGAGAGGTTTTCATAGACGGTAGAGACGCGGTTGTGTACTTGGAGGACCTGAGTCACAACGGTACCTACGTCAACAATGTTTTGGTTGGCAGGGGAAAAAAAGTTATGCTTCGCAATAACGATACCATATCTTTGGCGCAACCGGCTTTCGAAGGTAAAAATAAAATATATCGACTCTACTTTCATTAATCTTAAGATAATACATTTTTGGATCGTCGTTTGTACTGAAATAACGATGAGAAACTTTCTTCGTCATCGTCTACTTTTTTGTACATCTTGATCTATGAAAGCTACGAAAACAAGAATTTGTTTACTTTGCAAACCCCCAGTATACATATACATGAGCACTGTGATGCCTACGAGTACCGAATTACCACCTGAATTGCGTACGAAGTACGCAGTTTCTCGTACTCTCGGATCGGGCATTTGCGGCGAAGTTAAACTGGTCTTTAGCATAATCGGTTGTAAGAGATTCGCTCTGAAAACAATCTCAAAAAAAGCTATTACAAGCTCGTCGTGTGGAAATCCGATGCAGGATTCTGACAAAATCATGAACGAAGTGAGAATATTGAAGGCTCTCAAACACGTGGGTATTTCCAAGTAACATAGGCCATTGTAACGTAATTTCTATATCGAACTCCATAGCTATGAGAAAACACACTTTTTTTAGCCGTGCATAATAAAGATGGAAGAGATCGTCGATACGCCTTCGTCCTTATACATAATTCTCGAATTGATGGAAGGCGGCGAGCTGTTCGATAAGATTTGTCAGAATCAGGGATTGTCAGAAAAAGTAGCCAAAGTAATTTTTTATCAGGTCGCACTAGCGGTTAATTATCTGCACGAGCGTGGTATAACGCACAGAGATTTGAAGGTACGCGAAAAGAGTGAAAGAAACAAATTTTTCATCGATTTTTCATCAATGAATTATACTTTATATTTTCAACAATTTCTTTGATCAAACGTTTTCTGCTATCTTAAAGCCGGAAAACATATTATTGGCGAGTAACGCGGATTATCCGGTCGTCAAAGTTTCGGACTTTGGACTATCGAAGTTTGTTTGTGCCGAAACGATGATGCGCACTTTCTGCGGCACACCGATGTACGTCGCCCCGGAAATATTGTTGACGCATGGAAGAGGAACCTACACCAATCAGGTGGACGTTTGGAGCCTTGGTGTTATTTTGTACGTTTGTCTAACGAACCATTCACCGTTTACGGCGCACCATCCGAAAGCCACCTTGCACGACCAGATTACCCAGGGAATTTATCGTTTCCCACCTTCGATGTTTGCTGGAATTTCCCCAAAGGCTATAGACCTGGTAAGATCTTCATCGAACCAAGTAAACTGTAAATCTGCAATTTCCGGTTAAAATGAAATATTCTAAATTTATCTACAGATTAAATGTATGATGACGACGAATCCGCTGAAACGAATAACCATCAAGCAAGTATTGGTCCATCCATGGGTACAAGACCGCAAAATGCGTGAAATGGTGAATAGCCTGCTAAGTCCAAGCGATGAGAATCTCGTGCCCAATACGAATACTGCGATGAATCCCAGGAACATAGACGTCTTTGACGAGCATGCGCCAAAGTCGAAACGACCACGACGCGAATAAATTACAAAGACATTCTTTATGATCTCTCGGACAACGTAATTATATAATTCGTTATAATCTGACTGCAAAGTACAAAGGCAAATTGACTGAAAAGTGAGGCTGTAATAATTAATTTGCCTATGCATATATTTTTTGATCACACATAGTATTTAGTGTTTACTTTATTATTGACACAGTTGATCGTTATTAGAATTACCATTGTGTTTATTTGTTTCATTTCCGACGATAACAAAATGTTGGAAACAAAAAAAATGTGCAACCCGCGAAGCTAAGCGCGACAACCTACGTGAATGTGATAATAGCCGAGTATACAAACATAAGAGAAAACCTAGATTCTCGTTATAGGAGAAAGTTGAGTTATATAAAACAATAAAAAATTAAGATCATACGAGCATAGTAGATAGTCGAAGATAATCGCAGGCATCAGTATCTACGGTACGAAACAGTGAACGTTGTTCGTTTTCAGTATTAATTGAATTATAAAAGAAAAAGACTAAACGAATGTATCAATGCATCGTGCGTATAATTATTATATTTTGTAAAAGGAACGATTTTTTTTCGGTGATAATAAATATTTCTACTTATTCGTTAATAAACATGCAGGATTCTATTATAGAAAGACTCGATCTCTCGACTTGTCGCCTCGAAGAGTTTCGCTCCGAAACTAGTCGTATTAAGAACAAGTAGAAGTTGCCTTCGTGTCCCCACAGGGATCGGCCGAGGGGTTCTCGATATCGGGCTTTTCTTTACTCGCCAATCCGACCAGCAAACGTTTTATCTGGGCAATAGCTCGGCCTGGATTCAATCCCTGAATCGTAGAAGTTTATAAAAAGAAGAAACGCTCGAAAATGTTTAAATAAGTAAATTCTAGGAATTTTGTTCGTTACAACGTACCTTGGGACAGGTTTTTGTACAATTAAAGATCGTATGACAACGAAATACAGAATAAAAGTCCCGGAGCTTGGATAGTCTCTCTTTATGAGCATCGTCGCGAGAATCAATAATCCACCTGTACGCCTGGAAATGTTCGTATGACTATCATGCGAAAGAATGTGTTTTATTTTGTTAAATTCTTCAAATATATTATGTACCTGTAATAAAACCGCGGGTCCAAGATATTTGTCACCGAGCCACCAGTATGGTGGACAAGAGAACGTACAACAACCGCACAGTATGCACTCGTAAAGACCGTCGAGTTTTTTACGGTCACGCTCGCTTTGCAACAACTGTCGGGTACCAGTAAGACTACCGTCGAATTTACGATGAAGATAAGGATCGATCATTTTGTATTGTTCGAGAAACAGACTCATGTCCGGTACCAAATCGCGGATAACGTAAGCGTGCGGTAGTGGATAAATTATTAAAGCTTTTCTTGGATCTGGATTCACCTTTCTAAAAGACAAGAAAATTTGCATCGTTGTATTGTAAAACGTTGACTGTAAAATCCGGATCTTGATCGTGTTTGCCCAAATTTCTTCTTATAAAATAGAGAAACAATTATTTCGTAAAATCTTAATTTTACAAATACATTTTGAACGTATCTCTTAAATCTTTTTCTTATTGTCTCTGTAATTTACGTTATGCAAGCGAGAACGTTGATGCCGTTTATGTTCATGGCGCAACTTCCACAAATACCCTCGCGGCATGATCGTCGGAAAGACAAGGTCGGATCGTGACGAGCTTTGATGTTTATGAGAACGTCGAGGACCATAGTACCGCAATCATTGAGATCAATCGAGAAGTTTTGCATGTGAGGTTTCGATTGTGGCTTGTCGGGATTCCATCTGTACACTCGAACGGGTTTTAATCTTTTTGCGAGTTCTCTGGTCTGTCGATATGAATAAACTTAAAAATTATTTTCCTGGTCCTCGGGAATCAAAAGGAATAATCATGTCTGACCGAGTCAATGGGCATTCCTGTAGCTTCTCGACACTCGATAGCGCTCGCAGCGTCCATTGCTATAACAGCTGGATCGATCAGCGGTTTCTTGACATCTTTCTTCCCTGATTTTCCAGAAGCTTTTCTCTCGATAAGAAAATCGTATTTACGCCAACTTATCAAATGGGAAGAAAGGAGGAAAGTCCGATCGTTCCATAGACGTCGTATCGTTGATCCAACGGTTAATCCGAACATCTCTTTGCTATTCTAGTGCTTGGGGAAATCATTTTCTCCAATGACTTTGCAGTAAGCGGCAAGGGAGAATAAAAAGAAGAAACGTCAAAATAGCTGTCACGCGATTCTTTCTTTTATTGAAAAAACAAAAGTCTTATAACCGTTAACTTCATAGCGCTTATTTTTTCAAGTCATATCAAAACTCCATTGTAAAAACTAAATTATTCAACTTTCTTGCCCCCCGTATCTGTGTGTTGTTTAAAGTGGAGTGTTGAGAAAAACACGCGATTCGCTTATCGCGCGAATTAAAGAGATTTTAGAGGTTTCGAAAGTGATGTCGATAAGCGCCGTCGAAATGACGACCACGACGTTCAAAGACGATCGAGATGTTGAGGCAAAAAATTCTCATAAACTACACCATGTTTCCCTTTAAAAGTAACTCTATACATATATATATATATATATATTTATTCGTGCATCGAAGATTTGTTCGCTCAATTTTTCTAAACATGTAGTAACAAATATTTAATAAAAGTAAAAGTATTATCTTGACTATATTTGTGAGCTAATTCTAAGATGTTTTGTGTCATCGAAAAATTGATTGGCCAGGGTCAGCGGTGTCATCGGGGGAAATGATAAACACGAGAGAGATCACCCCTCGTGAAGCTTACGAAAGCTATACGCAGTTCAAAATTCGTTCTCGAACGATCGAGTCTCCTCTCACTTGAGCACATTGTACGTTTGGCTACAGCATTGTTCGAACAAACACCTGTTGATCTTCGACGATCTCGACATGATAATCGGTCGATAGAACGGATAAAACTGATCCTGCCGCAAAGCTTTACATATTCCATTCGATAGAGAGAGAGAGATAGAAGAAATATAAGGCGGCATTCAACACGTGGAACATCGATCTGTGATCAAATACGTTTAATTTTTAATTCGGTGAGTACTTGAAGAAAATTATTTTAGATTATTTATCAATTTCGTAATTATTTCAATCGAAAATGTCCAACGATAAAAAATTCTCAATTTCTTAATAAAATAAATGATCAAAATATTCTGACATTTCGAGAGAGGTTAACATTTTTCTTATTTTCGAGATTTTACTGTCACGATTTATAAGTGCAATTTATTTGGTATTTTCATTTAATAATTTGATAATAGAGGCGAGATTACAATCTACGCAATGTTTCCGCGAACTGACTATTGTATTACGTACTATCAGAGGATCGAGAATGTTTTCGAAACATTATTTTGTGTTTTCGTTTCAGAAGTTATGGAGCAAACAGTACTGGTGATAGGTGGCGGTGGAAGGGAGCATGCTATATGTTGGAAACTTGCACAATCTCCCAGGGTAAAAGATCCACCGATTTCTCAATATCGTAATTCAAAAACATTAAATCTCATGTTGCAATAACGAACGGATGTTTTTTTGCGATAGGTCAAGCGCATTTATGTCTCTCCTGGCAATGTTGGAATCGCCGAAGTGAATAAAGTATCGATTGTCAAATTAAATGTCAAGAACAATGAGGTGAGAATTTTGAAGAAAAAACGTTTAAACACAAATTTCATTATTTTTTCGATTTTTTCAACACAAAAGTATTTGAGAAATGTTTCTTTATTAATGTCGAATAGGAAGTTGCCAAATGGAGCGTAAAGGAAGGAGTCAATCTCGTGGTGGTCGGGCCGGAAGAATATTTGGCCAACGGCATTGCGGATGATCTCCGAAAAGTTGGAATTTCGTGCTTTGGACCAGGAAAAACTGGTGCGAGAATCGAGGCGGACAAAGATTATGCCAAGTCGTTTATGGATCGTCACGATATACCCACAGCAAAGTGGAAAGCTTTTACAGACTCTGACAGTGCCAAGAAATTCGTTCGAGAGTTCGTATCATTATAAAATAAATCATTAAATTTGTAATTACGTCTTTTATCACGTATTCGTTCGTGAAATGTCCGTCGCAAGCATGTATATCGTAAAATTTGGGATTCCGCATAGCTGTTTTCATGGGAAAGTTATTTGAAGGCATTAATGCAAGTTTTATTTCATTAAACAATTCTTGAAATTGATATTCAACGTTTGAATAAAATATGATTCGTTTTCTTCTTCCGTATAGATCAAAGTTTCCTGCACTAGTGGTCAAGGCTGCTGGTTTGGCTGCGGGAAAGGGAGTCGTCGTGGCAAAAAATATTGAAGAAGCTTGTCGAGCCATCGACGAGATTCTAACTGAGAAAAAATTCGGCGCGGCTGGCGAAATACTCGTCGTTGAGGAATTACTCGAAGGCGAAGAAGTTTCTATGCTCTTTTTTACAGATGGTAAATACAATTCCGTTGTAATATCCAATGTTTTACGAGAAATATGACACATTTGTAAAACATACATTTGTAAAATATTGTATTTCAGGTAAAAGCGTGAGTATAATGCCACCGACTCAGGATCACAAGAGAATATTCAACGGAGATCTCGGGCCGAATACAGGTGGCATGGGTGCTTACGGACCTTGTCACTTGCTTGGCAAAGAAGAGTACAAAATCGTAGAGAAACAAGTCGTGGAACGCGCTATTAACGGTCTGAATAAAGACGGTGTTTCATACGCCGGAGTTTTATACGCAGGACTAATGCTCACCAAGAACGGACCCAAAGTTCTCGAATTTAATTGTCGTTTCGGCGATCCAGAGACGCAGATTATAATGCCACTTTTAAAAAGCGATCTTTACGAAATAATGGTGGCATGTTGTCAGGGTAATTTATCGAAATGCCCGGTAGAATGGTACAATAACAAATATGCCGCTGGTGTTATTCTCGCATCTCGTGGATATCCCGAAACATCGTCAAAGGGCCAAGTTATTCATGGTGTTGATAAAATCGCAGTGCGACCGGAGCATTTTGTTTTTCATAGTGGGACGAGTCGTTCCGATCAGCAGGAACTACTGACAAATGGTAAAATATCTCGGTACTTTCCTAAAAATCTTTATTTTTAAGAAAATTAAAATCTCGATTTTTGTTTTCTTCATCGTTGTCTTCTTTCCAGGTGGAAGAGTATTGATCACGACATGTCTAGCACCTTCGTTGGAACTGGCAGCTGCGAGAGCGACATTAGCCGCCCGCGACATATCCTTCGATGGAAAACAATTTCGAACCGACATAGCTCACAAGGGAATCGCTCGAACGATTTTACACTCGGGCAAAATGTCCTATAAGAGTAGCGGTGTCGACATAGAAGCCGGAGATTCTCTAATATCCACGATAAAACCCTTAGTTTCGTCGACAAAACGTTCCGGAGTTCTCGGTGCGATCGGAGGTTTTGGTGGTCTCTTCGATACCAAAGCTGCTGGTTACAAAGACCCTCTCCTCGTATCGGGTACCGATGGCGTTGGTACAAAGCTCAAAGTAAGTCTGAAACTTCTAAATCATTGTCAGATTTGTCTCCAGCGACCTTAATAAATATAATTTCTTTAATTTAATTTATATAATATCTATAAAAATAAAATTTATATAATTTATAATAATTTCTTTAATTGGCGCATTCGTAACAGATCGCAATCGAGTGTGGGAAACACGATACCGTTGGTATAGACCTCGTGGCAATGTGCGTTAATGATGTTCTCGCTCATGGCGCCGAGCCACTTTTCTTCCTCGATTACTTCGCGTGCGGACGACTGGACATCGATGTTGCCGCTAAAGTCGTTTCCGGTGTAGTCGAAGGATGCAAACGAGCCGGCTGCGCTCTGGCAAGTGTTAATTTCTTAAATTATTTATTTTTACTCCATGATGTACTAATTAATTCATGAATGATTGTGATTTATACAGGTTGGTGGTGAAACTGCTGAAATGCCGGATATGTATGCCGACGGAGAATACGACCTGGCGGGTTTCGCGGTTGGTGCGGTAGAGCGTAACGATTTGTTGCCTCGTACGAGCAATATAAAGCCCAACGATATTGTCATCGGTTTGCCGTCGAGTGGTGTTCACAGCAACGGATTCAGTCTCGTTCGGAAGGTTTTGAGACTCGCGGGAAAAAAATGGAGCGATCCGGCACCGTTTTCGAAAACAGGAAAAACTATCGGTTAGTAGAATTTATAGAAATTACGGTTTGACTAGAGTGAATATGTGGATTTATGTGATTCGTAGGTGAGGAATTACTGGAACCAACGAAGATTTACACCAAGGGAGTTATTCCGGCTTTGAGATCAAACTTGGTGAAAGCCTTCGCGCATATAACAGGTGGTGGTCTGACGGAAAACATACCGCGAGTATTGCCAGATTCCACAGGCGTGACCATCGATGCGAATGCTTGGAACATTCTTCCTGTCTTTGGATGGCTTGCGACCGCAGGTTTGTATTTTTTTGCAATCAAGAAAATAAAATTTGTTCTAGAATACCAAAAAATGCGAGAATCATCCAATCGGTGTTTAACTTTTATAGGAGGCATCAACGAACCGGAAATGCTGAGAACGTTCAACTGCGGAATTGGAGCAATTCTCATATGTTCGTTGGAGAACGAGAAACGAGTTTTGGAACTATTGGCAAATGAGAAGCCTTTAGTGATCGGTAGAGTTAATACACGCCGTGATAACGAGGCGAGAGTGAAGGTTGAACATTTTGCGGAGGCTCTGGAAGTACAAATGCGACAATACGTTCCTACCTTGGTCGATAGTTTGTCCAAGTCGACGAAGAAAGTAGGCGTTTTAATATCCGGAAGTGGCACGAATCTTCAAGCTTTAATCGATGCTACAACCGATCCGACTCAACACATTGGTGCGGAAATTACGATTGTGATATCCAACAAGGAGAACGTCGAGGGATTGAAACGAGCAGAGAGAGCAGGGATAAGAGCAATTGTAAGAATATATTTCCTATTTTATCCATATGCGGATTTTTTTTTAATGTTGTCATACTCCCATAGATTGTGCGATACGATCAAATGGGAAAATATAACTTTTGTATTTAGTTAATTGTATAAATCTCGTTACCAGGTGATCAAACACACGGATTATCCAAGTCGCGAGGCATTCGACGAGGCGATGACAAAGGAATTGGAAAAATCTGGCATCGAGATCGTCTGTTTGGCTGGTTTTATGAGAATACTATCGGACAAGTTTGTGAATAGGTGGAAAGGAGCATTATTGAACGTTCATCCAGCTCTGTTGCCATCTTTCAAAGGAGCTCATGCTCACAAGGATGCTCTGGATGCAGGAGTACGAGTTACTGGATGTACCGTACACTTCGTTGAGGTATTTTTTCGTCATTTATCAATTATTCAAGCATTCCCATATGCCATAAAATAAGTTTGTTAATTTTTCTTTTTTCGAATTTTTTTTTGTTAGGTCGAGATCGATTCCGGCGCGATAATTGAACAGGAAGCAGTTCCGGTTTTACCCGGTGACACGGTAGAATCGTTACAAGAAAGGGTCAAAGTTGCGGAGCATAGAGCATTCCCGAGAGCTTTGAAACACTTAGCAACGGGACGTATAAGGCTCATGGAAAATGGAGTTCTCGAATGGAATCATTGAACGGAGGGTCACCTTATCAAATCTCAACGATGAAGTCGAGTCTCTGACGAGATGACGAGAGGAAAATATATATTAAAGTTATGGTTATATATTTCAAACTTGTAAATAAATAAACAATTTTTTGGACACGAGCTTAGAATGCAGGGATGTTTTATTATACCCAAAAACACACAGCACACATAGCACACAGACAACAGTGATGAAGCGTCTGATATACCTTCTTAACTTTAGCCATTTGGTGTAAGTGGCTAACAGAGAGTGGTATTGACGCTTTTGACTATAGAAAATTGGAATAATTGTCCATAATCCTATAAAATATCCGAGTCGTAGTTATTAAATAATAATAATATTAATGTTTAGATTTTTAACATTCACGAGTCATATATACATATATAGTGATCGAGCGCGTATTTCCCGCCATTGCGCGGTTGCAGAGACGAGAAAATTGTTGTATCGCCATCTAGCAGTAAGTACCAATAAACTTTTAGTTAATGCGCATACGGCTGACTCTCTTACGAATTCGAACTCCGCAGCGCAGTACTCGCATCGCGGTGCAGTTAGTTGTATCGAACTCGCGCACGTGCCCTTATTCGTGATATTTATTATATTTTTAAGTAATCAAGGGGGTAAATTCGTGATAAAAATAAAGAGTAAACCTGGATCATAGGTGAGAGTCTTCGGCGATCGAGAAGATGATGAACATATCGAAGGGGAAGCGTTCGTCCGCGAAGTTAAAGGTACGAGCACAGCTGTTTATCACACCAACAACCTGTGACTAATGCCAATTCAACGCGTTCCTTTTACATTACTCAATGATAGTTGCATAAATGCACAAACCTAGATAATACGATTGCCAAATTATCATCCGATCATCGATTGTATAAGCGTTAATTAATACCTTCTTACGCCAAATATACTTCTCAGAGCATGGGCGATCACGACGAGTTTCTCAGTCGAATCACGAAATCCCTCTATTACTCGAGATTACCGATGACCGATCGCCTTAGTTTGCCCGTTACGGGTAAGTTACAATTTTAAACATATCGCAACGATCCGAGCTAAGAAAAATCGATAAATAAAATTGTATTATTATCTTTTAGAGTTCGCCGCGGAACTCTTCACAGAAGTGAAGGGCGGCCTTACTCTGGAACGTCTTGATATCGAGGAAGCTGGAAGAATCTCAAGAAATGCCTGCGTTTCACCATGCTCTTTGGTGCTCGCTCTTCTCTACCTAGAACGGCTTAAAGACTGTAATCCGGAATATCTGCACAGAGTTGCCCCATCCGAGCTCTTTCTAGTCTCTTTGGTACAATTTTAATAATCATTTATAATGGAAATATTTCCTTTTTCAGTCGCACAGAAAGTTGCATTCGAATCCTATTTATATTCATTGCTACATCATACTTTATTGCAGATGGTTGCGAGTAAATTTTTAAACGACGACGGAGAAGAGGACGAGGTATTCAACATGGAATGGGCAAAATCAGGTGACTTGACTATCGGACAAATAAATCGTTTGGAAAAAGATTTTCTCGGTGCTATCGTAAGTAATTTTGAGACTCGTAAGATATTTTTCATTCTGATCGCTCGACGTTGATTCTCATTAAAGTGTAAACCCGATGATTTCAATTTTATTCCAAAGGACTGGGCGATATTCGTTCGAGATAGAGATTTTTGGGACCGCCTCAAAAAGCTTGAAATGGACATAGCTTATAAAGAAGCTCGTAAACGCGGTTGGTTCTCCTACACAGAATTAGCGTGTCTTATCGATAAAGTACCTCTCGCTGCGCTCGTACATGCGTTTGTGAGCATATCGTCGATTTGCTTAGCGACTTACGCAGCTGGCGTGGTAACGTTGTTGGGCTCGGTTCTTGTCGCGAGTCAATTACCTGGAACATCTCTGGCGCCTCCGCGAGTTTCACCACAGAGCTCGGTCAAAGTTACGAATTTTACAGACTCGAGACTGTCCACGGACGACGTTTTTCTCGAAGAGCCCGAGCTGGAAAGCTTGCAAATGCCTTCCGAATATTTTTCACACATTTACGATTCATCCTCGCACGCCCTTTGCAACGGATCTTGCATCGATTGTCCCATGAGGAGAATGAAAAAACGAAATTCGACCGAGGAATTCACAAAATGGGAATGGTGGCTGAGTTCAATAATGACTTGGCTACCCGAATATTCGAAACTTACCGATAATAACAATAATATGAAAGAACGTCCGAGAAACGGTGTTATCGGAAAACTCGTTGATAATGAAAAATTTCAAGGTAGAGGGGCATTTATCACCAAGAGTCAATTGTTTAATGACGAGAGTTACACGCGCGAAACGGAAAATCTCGTAATGGAGATTAATTGGAGAGAAACGCTATCGTCTAATTTCGATATGCCGGATCACGATTGGCTATATTACGCTACGAAAATATCGCTGGGCCACATACATTGAGGACGATAAGGGCTATATTAATGGGATACGAAAAATTAGGCTCGAAGAAGCTGCAGCGTGTGCTTGCTACCCCCCTGGTACCTATAAGTGAATAAGAAAAAAAAAAGAGGCGCGTACAAGATAAAAGAAAAAAGTATATATATTATATATGATAGTTTGGAAGAACACAAAGTAAGAAGAAAAAACAATCATCGATATATATTTTTTGTACTAACTCTTCAATTATCGTGTCAACTGTCCTCGATGAAACTAACTCGGAGTAATTTTTTGAATAAACAAAAGTTTTTTGCAACTGATACACATAGACTTGTCATTCATTCATATTCTCTCTCTGCTTTTAATCATTTAATTATTATTCAGGATCGTCGCGAAATGGCAATTAAATTCCTTAAGTAAATGTACTAGTCTAATTATTGCAACGCATCGTTCCCTTCTCTTCTTCTAGTATTTTTCGTTTGTTTCGTACACGACTAGGCGAATACACAGAAGACATACCTACATTTAAATTGACGAGGAACCGTTAAGAAAATCAAGAGAAAAACGTTAAATTTGTCACTGCTTCAAAGACGTGCGAGTGAACAATTTGCTGCAGCGGTTTTTTCTTCTTTCGTTATACTATATACATACGTACATTAAATACATACATACGTGAGATGCACAGATGCCCTAGACTATTAAAATTATCAGCTTTAACATCGATAATGTTATTGAGAATTCGCGGAGGCGTTTCTTCTATCTCGTTATTCGTTTTGAAGATAAAATAAATCTCACCCTGCAGACTCGAGCATGTAACGGAACAGTCGTAGTATAAATTGAGAGCTTTGTTTTTACCGCATTATAGAAATGCACTATGAATCTGGTGTTTCACGTTTCTTATATTTCGCATTAGACTTAATATTTCTTTTGTTGATTCGACGCGAAATACTATTGGACTATTTTACAAGCTCACGCCGCTATCACTACTGGTTCCGGGGTAGGAGTTGATGTTTCCGCTGATGGTGAAGTTGTAGCCTTCGCAGGGTCTTCCTTCTTCATTCCAATTACCAACAGAGGCGTCATGCCTAATATACAACCGATTGTCACGCCGATTACTCGACCCTAGGAATTGGTTAAAAGTAAAGTGAAAAACTTTAATTCAAAACGCTACAGAACTTTAGAACGAGAATGCTACAGTTTTGTAAAAGAGAATTTCTTAATGTTTAAAGTCAGATTTCTTTTATAAAAAAAGTATTTAATATTTTTTAAATATTTTCTCACCATGTTCGCAGCTCGCCGGGATCTCGGCATATCCAACTGTATGGGTGTTAATTTGGGCGGCCTGAAGCCTATTCTTTGTGCCAACAGCTCGACGTAAAAAGCCGAGCCAATGCCGAGGATATCGGAAATCGTGTTTCCCAGAGCCGCAGCTGCCATCGTCGATAAAGATATTACAGCGCCCATCGAAGCCTCGATGTGTTCACCCTGAGAAATTTTTCAAAATCGTTGACAATTAATTGTACGCTTTAAAAAAAAAATTAGCAAAGCTATATTGAAGACAATTGCATTACGTACGGCGATAATCATGATGAAATTGTCCAGAAAACCGAAACCGATAAATGGAATCGCATTGGCAACGGAGACTGAAAAATTCAGAATATTATTTTTTTTTGTTTTCACGATTAGAGACGTGATCTATAAAAATTGTCGATTTTTCTCACCTCTCATGAGATCACTCTTCTTCGGCTGGGGAACTGTTTCGGCTGTAAAACGAATTGTGTCGAATAGCAATACGAAAGTTCCACGTACGACACGTATAATTTATCATATCGAAAAGTTTATACGAAATTTCAAAAACGTTAACGATTACTCTTCAACGGATGTGTAATAATAATATCGTTCGACAAACAAATTCGACTTTAATGTGAATTTCAACATAATCGGACTCTAATACGTTACACGCGTGATATATGCAAATTACTATTTTCTTTATGTAATTCTCTTACATTAATAAAGTGGAATAAAATCTGTATACAAATTATGTTAACGACAGCCATAGCGCATAGCATGAAACATAGATGAAACTGTCCGGATAATTACTGTATGTTTACAATGGTAAATAATGAAAGATTTATGGACGAAAGGAATAAGAAAAGAAAATGATGATTTAAAGAGAGGTTTCAGCCATGCTCCATGCCCAACGTACTGTGACAATAGAGAAAAAAGTGATATAGACAGACTTACAGAATAGATCATCCGTGTGATAGGTAAAGCAGAAAGGAGATAGCCTGTGTCAGTAAGATTCGGTAAAGTTTTTGGTTTTTCTTTTTTCATGAGAAATAATGAATATTTGAAGAAAAAAAAAGAAAAAAAAATATTAAAAAGAAAGAACCAAAGGGTAATGGGATTCGAGCAAACGAATTTCGATACGACATTGTGTGCCCGATAGCTCGCAGTGGAAGGCAGAGATGATGGACAGCTGAATTGTTTGGTCCAATATTTTGGAGATTGAGAAAAGTTTGAAAACAAAATTCACGTAACCAGACACATTATAGTATACACATATATATGTATATGTATATATATATATATATATATATATATATATATATATATATATAATATACACATTTTAATTATAGTATCAAAAAGCTCTAAACAATTTTCACGCTCGCATAAACCGACGACACATAGTACACATATCATTTTTGTCTTTTTTTGTTCTCTCTATTAGTGATAAATATATGCATGTGTATGGGTATGCAATTTATCATCTCATGCAAGCTTACATGAATCCTCCCATTGATCCGCTTGAAGCATAATTATAAACACCGTTAGTAACGAGTAATGGCAATGAAGTTTACTAATTACGAATGCAAATTAATACGCTATTAATCGTCTACCATTAAATATTATTTTTCACAGTTTTTCTACACTGTCAACGTTTCATAAACGATCGAAACGGAGGCGATAAAAACAAGGAAGATACAAGATGAAGAAAAAATAATGCAAATAATGATATTAAGTAGAACGTAATGATTTTAACAAGGGACAAACAAGAAATGATTTGGTGAAAAGTCGTTGTATTCGCAATTTGCGAATGTAACTTTTTTCACGGAAATGAATCGATGAATAAATAAAGATGTAAATAGGGGCAGTTAAATTATAAACATTGAATATTGCGAGAGCAGTATTTCATCGATAAACCTTGTCAAGGCAAGACATCCCTGCATTCTCAAGGTAAATATTGCAGTTGTAATGGGAACGTGAGAGGGATCGATATTAAAACGACGATATTAGTTCGACTCGACATCCCAACGTTTACGACACCAGTGCCTCCACGCGAAAGCTGCAAAGGACACAATGAACGTCGGGAAAATGATCGGTGAAATCCGTTTTCCCAATCCTGAAAAAATACACTCGTCTCTCGTGCTCTCGCGTACCATACTTTCGTAGGAGCCAGTCGTCTGGCACCGTGCAGTAACTTCCTGTGGGATCCACGTCGCCGAGGGAGGGAACTCTGCTGGGTCTCCCGAATTTACTTCGCCATCGAAAAGCCGCTAGGTGACCTGGAGGAATGAGATTGTAAAAGCAATTCGCATTCTCAAAAAAAAAGAAACGAAACGAGGCTTTCTTCTCGTTAGTTTTGCATTGAAAGACAAAACTGATAATTTTTTTTTGACATCTAGGGAGTTGAATCAAATCAGGAAATCAGTGGAATTATAATTTGCGAGATTTCAGTCTCTTGGAAAAATTGATCGTTAAGATGGTTGTAGAATTCTTAAATAAAGTAGGTATCCGCGGTACAGTCAGAACAATTCGATCATTAAGCTTATTTACACTTATTTAAAAAATATGGCATTATGGTAGGGTCGTGCGTATAAAGAATAACACGATATATGAATGAATTTGACTCGTTTGATCATCTGTAGAACAATACGAAACATCATTATAATCTCTGAAATTGCTCGAATTATTGAAAACTTATCGATTGAGTACACGACCTTTCAGATTATTATTAACAGAAACTCATTCTTCTTGCTCTAAATCCTGAAATATTATGAAAAAGAGACGATGGATCGAGATTACCTTCGTATTCGGCCTTGACTTTATTAGACTGACATTCCTGAAGGGCCGATATGAGAACGTCACGTTCGTCAGATGTTAATCTGATAGCGAGATCCTTCGCCTGTTGTTTCGACAATGCACCGGGTAATGTGCTCGATGCTATAGCCGCCGAGCCGTAAGTTCTTCGTTGAACTGCTGTCGCGGGATATTTTCGACACTTCGCGGTTGTTTCACTCAAAATGCGCGGACAAGATCTCTGCTCGTTAGCGTGACAACAATAAAACTTTTTATTGAAACACAGTGGGAGCCCCCGAGATGCAAAATACCTCTGGCCCAACAGTAATGAGGATGAAGTGCACATTGCGAGGTTATGTCGATTGAAAAGAAAATGAAAAAAAAATTTGTGTGTTTTCGTTCAGCGATTGAAATCCATATCGGGAATACACTGACACGGCGAGGAGCATTCACGAAAAAGACTCGCTGTAGGATATTGTTCTCGATGGCAGGGTAACGGTAAGAATAGCGGTTGGATGACGATGAAAGTGACAGGACGGAATCACGCTACGATATCGTAAGCACAGGGAGTATCGGGAGAGATAAACTAATCGTGACGCAGCTGAGGACTGCTGAGAACAGTCTGAAATTCTGAATCTGAAGCTGACGCATATCGATGCACCTCTTCAACATTCCGACATGACGTCAGAGAAATTCCCTCGAAAGTGCATCGTTGCGCCATCTACCAGATATCACGTTTACTCACAACGTGTCAAACAAACATGGCGAAACATACGTTGCTTATTCGAATGACGGAAAACAATCAACTTTACAACGTAGATATTGTTTTTGAGTAGAATATTTAAATGTACACGCTGTTGAATGGTTTATACAAATATTTAGTGCAAAAGGATGAATATTTCATTCTTATACTTGGCCTCGACAATGCGGGAAAAACGGTTAGTAAACTTGACTTTCAAACCATTTTAGAGGTTAGATCGACCGGATAATTTTCTCAATTGTATCGTTCGATCGTTTAGACTTATTTGGAGGCTGCAAAGACGAAGTTTACGAAAAATTACAAGGGCATGAATCCAAGCAAGATAACGACTACAGTGGGTCTGAACATCGGTAAAATCGACATTGCTGGTGTACGTTTCAATTTTTGGGATCTCGGCGGGCAAGAGGAACTTCAGTCTTTATGGGACAAAGTAATCATTCAAAAGCTGCATGTGTCACTATGATCGTTTCTAAAAATTTCCTAATTTCCGTTTTATATCAAATTTATATTATTTTCTCGCCTATAGTATTACGCCGAATCTCACGCCGTTATATACATCGTCGATTCTTCCGATCGGGACAGAATACCAGACTCTAAAGAAACTTTTGGTACCTATAAACACCGAACAAACGATAATAATCGTTTCGTTCTATAATTTATAAAAATCATTAATTTGTTTATCAATTAATTAACAAATCGATAATTAACGTTTCAAAGATCGAGTCATATCGTCGGAACATCTGACCGGCGTTCCTCTCTTGGTTCTCGCGAACAAGCAAGATATTCCAGATTGTATGGGAGTCAGGGAAGTCAAGCCTATATTTAACCAGAATGCTCATTTGATAGGACGAAGGGATTGCATGGTAATGCCGGTCTCGGCTCTGAATGGGTAAGAAAATATTATTTTACATTTTTTGTCAAAAAACAATTAAGCAATTTTGATAATTAATTGCTTATTTTTTTAAATTTACTTTCATAGGGACGGCGTTGACGAAGGAATTCATTGGCTCGTCGATTGCGTCAAGCGAAACAGCGATGTTCGACCACCGCGAAATCAGGATGACAATTGTTTATCCTAAACACGAACATTCCACGAAAGCATTGGTACGAACCAGAAAAAATGATCTCGCAATCAAGTTTCTACACGAAAAATTTCTATTATCGATTATTTATATACGCGATATAAAACGTTAGTTATGTATCTGTTTAAAAAAAAAAAAAACGTTAAAAAATATTCGTCGATTTGTCGATTTTTGTACGTCTATATACTTCAAAGTATCCCTTTTTCATTAGTAATCGTTATCGGACTCGATCACATTCGTGATAAGAAGAAACTCTGAAAAATCGATGAATCCCATTGGTGAGAGTGGACGAACTGGAGCGTTCCCTCACTCTCGCACAGTTTTTGCCCCTGTGATATCAAACGAATAACCGAGATAAGAGATAACGTATCCAGCACACCTTCGGTCCCGAGACTTTCCACCATTACTCGCTCTTACTCGCTTACTTGTGCGTAGAGTCGATAAAAAGCAAAAAAACGCAAACATTTTAATGCCACCCATGGCATAAACCCGTGACGAGTAATTGACGTTGATTTACGGTCCGTGATTTAAGTGCTTTTCTGCATATATATCTTGTGCGCGTGTATATATCTTGTTTGCCAATTTTCTTGGTTTTTCAAGACAGGATGTGGTATTACGAGCCAGACGACTGGAGCGTTTTGCCTCAGGAGCTTAACAGAAGGTAAAGGAAAAGCCCTGTGAGTTAATCGTCGAATTCAGAATGGTCGTTCATTGCCGTTATGAAAATGATTCATCGGCTGATCATAGTCGCAATGTTATTATGTTGGGAAGAAATTCGTAGAAACCTTTTACGACTTTTGTTTTTTAATAATGACCTTAAAAATTTGGAATTCTTTGAAAAAGTACGATAAAACTTTGAATAATTATTAATATGTAAAACAAAATGAAAAAGTAAATATTTACAAGCTATTGCGAACGTGACGATCGATAGTGCGTTCAAAGATTTCCAATCCTACTGTAGTAATGCAATGACACGATTATCCTAGAAGCCCGCAAAATGTTTTCAGTTAATTATAAACATTTTTCTCGGAAAACGATTGACTCGAATTTCAAATAGTTGGCGGGATTTAGCAGCACCATCTGGTGGACAGCTAAGCTAATTAAAATAATAACTAGGGATAGATTTTACTAAATCGTTTCATATCAAACATTTCATGCCCGATTAATGATTGTGAAGTATTTCCGAAAAGATTTTCTAGTTTGTAATCTATTTAGAAAATAGAAGTTCACACGGGGCTCTAGCAAATACTCGGAGAGATATGGGAAAACAATTTACTTCGTTGATTGCTCTCGGCCATCTTGGTGCACGTAGTACAAATCTCCTCCAGTGCATACGAAACTCTATGGTAGTAACTAGTTTTGTACGAATTGAAGTATATATGTAGATAGCACATGTACGTGTGCCTGTGGGCGGTCGTGTGTTCGTGTCGTCGTCATCCGTACATATTTTACTTCGGTTTATACCAGTGGATTCGTAGTTCCACATACGATATAATTCGACTGTCTTGCAGGCAGTTAGTGGACAAGTGAGAGATCTAGAAACAATATTAAACTCCGTTTTTTTAAGCAAACGGATTGTTTAAAAAGTAAAAATCAAGGCCCCCGATATATCAATTAATATGCGTTTGGACGTAACGGAGATACGAGTGATTGACTGATCGTTGGTGTGTATCGCCAAAGGAGTACGTACAAAATATATACATATGTAAAATACACACACACTAAAGATATAGAGTTTCCAATTCTTATCAGAGTGACCATATTCTTTGCGAATGTAAAATAACATTAATGATACGAAAAAGAAAACGAGATCGAGAAAGTGAGGGAGCGCGAGTTTGGGAAACACGGTAGAGAAAATAAGAGCAATAAGGAGAAAAAGTTTAGAGTCCAGGTGCGGCATCGAGTGAGGGCGCCTTATTCGCGCAACGACGAAGAATTTTGTGTGTTTTTTCATTTATGTATGAGTGTGCGTGTATGTGTGGGTGTGTGTGTGCTACCTACGAGTGCCCCATCGTCGAGAGGCGAGGCATTTTTGTACCTTACCTTCGCTCGTTTCAATTGGTATAGGTGTATATATACATATATATATACACATAGTGTCTTATATATCTCGTTGTTCCACGTCCGTCGACGAAAATTTCTCGTGCTCGCGGGACGCGGAAAATTTTGTGCAAGTTCAAAGACTGAAGGTGGAAGAAAACAGCAGCCCCTACGAAACGTTCCTCGTGGCTAAAGTACTATATATATATATATGTATACACTCAAATATGTATGTATATATGTAGCACTGTAGGCACGTCAATTTTTAACCGGGCACAAGTGTCAAGCGCAAAGTGTACACCGTCGTGGTGACATCCGGTAACCCTCGCGAACGTTGCTTATTACTCCAAAAGTCTTTTCCTTGACAGCTAATCACATTCTGGTGAGAAATTAATCGCAATTCGTGGACCATAACGCGATTTCAATTCGTCTTTGTTTTTTCGAATCTCGTTTCTTTTTTTTATTCCTCCGTTTTACATAACTAGATCACCTTGCAAAGATTTTGCAATATATTCGATCCATCTCTGGTAGATTGCGATATCGAGTAACCACACGCACACTCGCGCGCGCGCACACACACGCACACACACACACACACACACACACACACACAACATATACACATACTGTGAGTAACCTTACTCACAGAGCATTCTTCGATCTCGTTTTTATTCTTTTTTCGTTTGATCGGCTCGTGGATGAAAATGAAAATATTGAAGCGAACGAGCATGATTCTTTCTACCGAGTTTGAAGTTTCCATTGTTGGTTTTGTACTAACGAACGTGTCGTGACACTAACAGGACGATAGAAGAAACGAGCGTGGATTTCCATAGCGTGGTATCATCCGGGCCGCTCCTGCCTGCCGGACTTAACAACGCCAGGTTATATACTTTAGAGAGGCGGGAGACGAGACAACAGGAACGATAAATTCCAAAACGACATTGAAACCATGAATGCCTCAGAACATGGGTAAAACAACGAAATAATATTGACGAATACACCTTTAAGATCTGAAAATCAATTAGTTTTCATAATTTTTAAAAATTCTTTAAAAATACTAAGACCGTACCAAATAGACCGCGTCGATGTAAATCGAATCGAATGATACGAAGGGATTTATATGATAATCCTGTTCCTGACAATGAGCCATATTTGGATCACCCCCCACTCGAACGGGAAAACAAAGGCTGAAAAATCTTTAAATCTTGTACTAAAAGCTTCGGTTTTAGTTTTGGCTGTTTTTATATCGAAAAACTTTCGGACAATAAAATTTAGAATTATTGCAACGTCACTCGATTTATATACGATTGTTGAAATAATTTTGCAATGAATTTCGATATTGGTACGTTAGAAAATTTAGACGCTTTACTAAAGTATATTGGTAAAGCTGTATGGGCAACCAACGATCGAGAAATTATGATAAAAATTGTCATTGCCTTACTACGATGGATAATTGTTCTTAGTGCTCCACATACGCCTGTATCGGTGTGCGCGTGTGCTTGTCGTTGTTTGAGCGTCATTAAAACAGCATGGACTGTATAATTTTGCAGGTTTAACCCAGCCTTTAACATGGCCTCCATAAAGCAGGCTTTCAACGAGGCGGTCGAGAGAGGTGGGTAACATGAAAAAATGAGTGAATTAAAAAAAGCAACCGTACCGTTTGCAAACGACGTAGCAATGTTGCTTATTTATCAAAAACTTTGTCTTTTTCTTTTCGAAGCATCTTTTCGCAATTCCAATCAGAAAAATTCTTATTCACCGTGCTTTCACGATTTTTTATTCAACTTCGACAAAATCGCTTATCACATTTCCCGTATGATTTTGACCAGTCTTCGAATCTTCGATAATACCTCTCAGCTTCGCTTGTTCATCGATTTGCTACCAATAAGAAATGTTACATTTGTTTAAAGCACTTGAACGCAACACTTTCCTAATGAAGAAAAAAACGAAAAAAAAAAAGAAAACAATAAGAGGAAAAAAGAATGAAACTATCCAAACACGCTAACACCAAATGCACTGTGATAACATATTGTTAATTTCAAAAGTATCGACAGTGAGAATGCCGGCACCAACTCGACTACGGGATCTCATAAGGCAAATAAGAGCAGCGAGAACAGCCGCTGAAGAACGCACGGTTGTTAATAAGGAGTGCGCTTACATAAGGTCGACGTTTAGAGAGGAGGATAGCGTCTGGAGATGTCGAAATATCGCAAAACTTCTGTATATCCATATGCTTGGGTTAGTCGAATCACAGAGATCTACTCGTCGTTTCGAATAAGAATCGTTACGAGAATTTTAGCCGCTCGTTTGCTAAATAAATCACCGAGACACATCGTTACAGGTATCCCGCTCACTTTGGACAATTGGAGTGTCTGAAATTGATAGCATCGCCAAGGTTTACCGACAAACGAATTGGCTATCTAGGAGCGATGTTATTGTTGGACGAACGACAGGATGTACATCTATTGATAACCAATTGTCTAAAAAAGTAAGTTACCGATGAATGAAAAATTATCGTAGAGCAAACTCTCCGTTTTTTTTATGCCAAGTAAACTTTGCGTTTTTCATATAAATTACAGTTCTAATACTTTTATTTTGATGTTTTTCTTTCAGTGATTTGAACAGCTCGACTCAATTCGTAATTGGTTTGGCGCTCTGTACTTTGGGGGCGATAGCTTCACCGGGAATGGCAAGGGATTTGGCTTCCGAGGTCGAGCGGCTCATGAAATCACCAAATGCTTACATAAGGAAGAAAGCCGCGCTCTGCGCTTTCAGAATAATTCGCAGAGTTCCCGAGCTCATGGAGATGTTTTTACCGGCAACAAGGAGTTTGCTCACTGAAAAGAATCACGGTGTTCTTATTACCGGTGTGACGCTCATTACCGAGATGTGCGAGAACAGCATCGACACGTTAAATCACTTCAAGAAGGTGAGATAGTAACAAAAATACTTTGTTTCTCTTTTTTTTCTTATTTTTGAGCAGCTGACAGCTCGTCACGTCGTTACGTATAAGCAGAACGAAGACTTCCAGGTGATCTGAGAACGCTAACGACGATGCTTATTCGAGAGGAAGTCTTCTTATTTTCTTGCCTTTTCTTCCAACAATTTTCTTAGAAACCGATCAAAAATTCTTCTGGTTTTTGCTATTTTTTTACAATCTAGTTTAGAGAAATTCATAATATTATAAGTGTGGTTTTGTCTTGTCTAGGAATGCGGCCACCGAGAGGTAAATTCACACTACCCTTCGCTGTGTTTACTATACTACGTTGTTAATGCATGATATTTTCGAAGCTTGATCGTGCATTATTATTGAAAAAAAAAAAACAATCCGACATCTATTTTCGCGCCTTATCCTCCGGTCACTCCGTAGGGCGCAAAGTATCGACGATTGAATCGTCCAAATGGATTCAAGCTCTCTGTACAATAAAATCGAAAAAAATGTTCATTACCCAACGGATGTTTCAGTCGTCGATGCCAATCGTATAATCTATTTCTATCGGTCTCAGGATCTCTCCATGATGACTCGAGGCACGAGTCATGCTTTTTCATTTGGAAAAAAATGATCTTGTACTATTTTCTCATCTATTGCAGGGGGAAATTCTTCTTTTAGTTACAAACACGCCATTGTTTTGCTCCGAACTGCGAGTAATAATCACAAGTCATTATTATTGGTATTATTATTATTATTATTGTTGGTATTAGTATTATTATTATTATTATTGTCGTGGTTGTTAAAACTATAATTTTAATTAATTATTATTCCGCAGGTGCATTTTTTCTCTCTCTGTCTTCGCACCACGTTACACGTATCTTAGCTCTTCTTCGATGGGTCCTACGTTCTCTCCCGTCCGCTGTCTTATTCTTTCCAATATTCTGGCGTTATTGTCTCGTTATGAATTTTCGTTTTTATTCGTCTAAAAATTCCTCAATCATCACAAACGTATATTTGACGAAATTTCATAGACGTTTTTCGTCTTTTTTGTTCTTCTCGTTTGCAGATCGTACCGAATCTCGTCAGGATTCTGAAGAATCTTATACTGGCTGGTTACTCGCCGGAGCACGATGTCTCCGGAGTATCGGATCCTTTTCTACAAGTGAAAATCTTACGTTTGTTGCGCATACTCGGTCGTAACGATGTCGATGCTTCCGAGGCCATGAACGATATACTCGCGCAAGTTGCGACCAACACCGAGACGAGCAAAAACGTCGGCAATACGATACTCTACGAGACCGTATTGTCAATCATGGATATTAAATCCGAATGCGGTCTTAGAGTTCTTGCGGTTAATATACTTGGACGTTTTCTACTCAACAACGACAAGAACATACGTTACGTGGCTCTGAACACACTGCTCAAAACTGTTTACGTCGACACGAGTGCTGTGCAGAGGCACCGCTCGACTATTCTGGTAAAATTTTTATCATTGATATTCAATATCAACTAAATTATCATTGTGATCCCTTGAAAACAAAGAAATAGTAAGGAATCCAAGAATAATTTGTTTCTCGTGTTTTACGCAGGAATGTCTAAAAGATCCAGATGTTTCAATAAGACGACGAGCAATGGAGTTGAGCTTTGCTCTCGTCAATACAAACAACATTAGGAACATGATGAAGGAATTATTACTATTTCTTGAGCGTGCCGATCCTGAGTTCAAGGCACAGTGCAGTAGCAATATCGTCATGTCGGCCGAAAGATACGCGCCAAACAAACGTTGGCATCTCGAGACTCTGTTCAAAGTTCTCGTTGCGGTAATAATATTATCTAATCCAAACTGCCATGTCCATGCCAAACTGAAATGTTCCAAAAAAATCGATAAATCGTATTTAGAAGAATATCCGTTTTATCATAATTTATGTAAGATTTCTCATGTCATGTATTTATTTTTATGACGCAGGCTGGCAGTTACGTTCGTGACGACGTTGTAGCGTGCACGATACAACTTATATCGGAAACTCAGGCGCAACAGGGTTACGCGGTTAGTGCACTTTGGCGAGCTCTCGAGAGAGACACTTTCGATAAACAGCCACTGGCTCAGGTAGCTACGTGGTGTATCGGTGAATACGGCGACCTGTTGCTCTACGGGCCACCGATCGACGATGCTGACGCTCCGATAAACGTGAGTGTTTTTAGAAAAACATCGACCGAGTGTATTCTTTGCAAATATAATCCAATATTAGAATAATTTTTATTAAAAGCAAATTTAAAAAAAAAGCCTAATCGCAATATCTCCACAGCTCACCGAGGACGAAGTGATAGACGTCTATCAGAGGTTACTTTGGAGTCCGCAGAATACCGTTGTCACGAAGCAATACACACTTTTGTCGTTAACGAAATTGAGCACAAGATTCCAGCGTGGAAACGAGTAAGAATTAATTTTCCATTGATATTGAATATCCGTACACCATTTCATGTGCTCACTTCTCTTTTCTCCGCACGCTGATCCGAAGCTTCTCGTTCGATTCATCGAATTCATTGTCCATTTGTCATGAATAATACGCTTTTTTTTCTCTTGTTTCTCTTACGTCGATCCGCGTGTTCCTCTTCTCAATGAGAAACAGTGAAAATGTTTCAGTACGCCAGTACCTCGATTTTACAGGAAAATACGTCAGATAATCGACACGTTTGGAAGTAATTTGCACATCGAGCTTCAGCAACGAGGCATCGAGTTTTCCCAATTGTTTCGAAAATACGATCATCTGAGGCCGGCTTTGCTCGAGAGAATGCCACCCATGGAGACAGCGAGACCTCAGGCTAATGGAATAATCGGTATGGTTAACGGCGAATCCGAGATCGAGGAGGATAAATCACCAAATTCGGCGATCGAACAGATTCCAGCTGGTTCGGATTCGGTACGTTGTTGTCACGATGCAAAACTTCGACAAAAAATCTTTCTCCATTGGAGATATTTTTTATCCTTATGCTTTTTTTTTCAGAGCGCTTTGTTGGATCTTCTGGGCTCCAGTGATCTTGGAATTTCGATGCCACCTGCAGCACCGACGGGAATAAGCGAGACGCCTACGACGACTCCTGTGGTCAGTAATAACGATCTTCTGGATTTACTTGGTGGACTCGATCTCGGCAGCCCATCGAGCGCGGCTACACCGGCATTGTCGCTAAGTCAACAACCTCAATCACCAACCCAATCGCTCTTCAGTCCTACAAACACGACCAACTTCCTTGTTAACGATCTTCTCGACGAATTATCAATAGAAAACGGTTTGTTGTATTTTACTGTTTAAACGATCGATACGACTTTTCTGCGATGCAGATCACTCGTGGATTCTCATTGTATGATTATTTATTTTATCTTGCAGAATTACCGAGCTTGGTTGTTCTCAACAAAGCTGATTTAAAGATCACATTTAAGATGGAAAAATCCAACGACACGCCGGAACTTCTTGTGATAACGATGGTCGCTTACAATCCTGGACCAACACAGTTGACGGACTTTCTCTTCCAGGCTGCAGTTCCTAAAGTAAATTTCTCGTCTAATTGTATTATTTTCTTAAAAAAATACTCGGAGCTTTTTTCATAAGATTAGGTTTCTTACCGGAAAATCATGTGAATTAATGTTAATGATTCTCGACAGACATTCCAATTGCAAATGTTATCACCATCGAGCACCGTGATAACGCCATCCGGCCAAGTAACTCAGATCTTGAAAGTTTCAAACATCACTAAGGTTAGTAATAATTTGTCCCTAACAATAAAATAATTGTCACCTCATAACGGATTTCCTGCAGTTGAAAACTTTTTTATTTTCTCGAATTCTTAGGCATTGCTGAGAATGCGACTCCGCATATCGTATACGGGATCATCGGGTCCCGTACTCGAACAAACGGAAGTGAACGACTTCCCTACACAATTATTGAGGTCTCAGTGACAGCAGCGCACGACGAGCAACAAGCGAATTGTATATACGTTTGCCTAAAGAGGATATAAATCGCGTTCAGACGCGGTGACGCCGCCGAGAAGCGCCAAAAAAAAAGAAGAAAAAAGAAACGCTCGAATAATTTAAACGCGTTCGCGACGTCAAACTATTATACAGTATGCTCCTTGGCTACAAAGTCCCGCCGGACTGAGCGAGCCGGGAAGCCTCGTCGGGTTTGAATGGACATTTTTATGTTTGTTTATTTCGAGAATAATCGGGACGTGAGACGAGAACATCGTTGGTTTATAAAACGATAAACGAACGCATTATCCGATCGAAGATTCTGATCGTGTGAATAAATGGAAACAGTATGGTGAAAGAGAAGAAAATCATTGAAATAACTATAGGAGATATCGAATGTAGGACGGTCCGTGCTTTTCGCGTGACCTTGTGATCGTTTTTTCATCTCACTTTCCTTTCGCCTTTCTTACAAGCGCTTGTACAATTGACGATGGAAAGAACCAGAGAAAGGGTCGAGAGAGCTACTCGAGCTCGTTTATATTTTGTAAATATTAAATAACCGAGGCAATTTTTTTATTTTAGCCCAACGGCAAATCGACGAATCTTCCGAGTTTGAGATCGCGATTATCTAAAGAGATACAGGAGAGTAATCATTGAAGGTAGAAAGGGGAGAAGAAAATTATTCATCACCGTCGTTATATTTGCTGGTAAACGAAAGTGCTAATTAGATTCCTTCGGTCGGAAACGCGGTACAGTGTTTTAGTTTTTATTTCCTCCGAAACGAGAGGTAAATATCCGCGTAACCGAACATCGAGGGTGCTCGAAAGAACGCCCGGCATTACTTTTTGACGTTGGTATAAAAGAAAAATATGAAAATGAAACGAAGTTGCGCATACGAGGAACGAGAAAGGATTCGATCGGTGAATAAATTATGGATTACCAAGCTTCGAGACGTTGTTCCCGGAACGCGTACAATGTGATATAAATACGAGGGGGAAAAAGTAGGAAGGAAAAGAAAAAGAAAAGTGTGGCGTCGCGACTGTTGGATAAAAAATAGAAATATGAATTTCACGATTTACAACTCGTCTCGCGTCTCGTTAATGCGTTACTCTTTTTATACCCTTTCGTACATCATCATCGGAAAGCCTTGTGGTACACGAGTGAAGCGGAAAACGTGTTGTACTTAAAGAAGAAAAAAAATGAAACGAAAGCTGCTGCAAATCGCTGGATTATTATTTTATATTACGTTTCGATGCGCGACATGCGAATGAATTTACGATTTTACGTCAGCAGGAATGCGTCGGCCGTGTGTCTGTGCACGCGAGATACGCCGGAACAGAGTTTATCTACCCTATTAGTAAACCGTACACGTAATGAGACGAATAGTGTTTTGCCGCCCTGTTTTTATTTTGTACAAAAGCTAGAGGGAGCGAGAGTGACAAAATAAAACAAACACAACTTTTATACCGCCAACGATCGTTGCGTCGGCCACGCCGTTAAGTTATTGGAGTGGAAACAAAAATGAACAATCTTTGTTAAATTAGTGATGAAAAAAAAGAGATATAGCGAGTGGAGAGACATTGTCAGTATGTAGTATGCATTTTAGCTCCGTCCCTTCTGACGATTTGAGAGCGTCTTACCGTCTCTCTCTCCCTCGATCGAACTTTCTTTTCTTGGACGATACAAAATTGTATGAAAATTGAAAAAAAAAAAAAAATCTTATCGACAAAATTCCCATTTTTTCCCTATTGTCGAAAGAGAGTTCAACGGGGAGTTCCCGACGGTAACGCGATCTTTCAAATTGTATTTTTCTTTTCCGAAAATTTGGTTTGTATGCTTGTATGCTCGGTGTGAAGGAAAAAGAGAAAAAAAAACTGTGTCCCGATTGATTTCGAACGACTTTGCAGGTTTTCAAGTCTCGCGGAATAAGTGTGAAAGATTTATCGTATACGTGTAGTCTTTTCTTTTCTTTGAGTGGCCTTGTTCCTCGAGTCTCCGCGACAGACAAAAACATACACACACACGCTCTCGGCTAACTCCCCAATTTTGGAGTCGATGAGATGGCAATAAGCTGCTGCCTACATGTTCTATCATTATTATTACACATTAGTTTTATAAATATGGATTATATAAGTAAATATATATGATGATGATGATGAAGCAAAAACGAAAAACAGAAAAAAGCGCGAAAATCCGCCACGTGGATCAAACGATTAAACGAGATAAAAAAAAAAGCTGTATATACTTTTTAGTGAATCAAGGTGTGAAAATAAAATGTATTTTTATTCCACTAAAGACAACAAATCTTGAAGTTTTCCTCCGCACAACCTATTCTCGTTTATTGAAACAACACATTTCCTTTTATTTTTCTTTTCTTTTGGTGGTTCGTGGAACTCGTGAAAAATCATATCCGATGCATCTGCCAGGCCTGATGCATCCACAGTAATTGTTTAAATAATTAAAGGCTATCGGTGTTTGTTTTTTTTTCTTAAGGGTCCGTGGAACTCGTTCCCACCTGATTGAAAAGCCTGTCCTTGATTATCTGTGCCATAAGACCATGAATAACTTCTATCGTGGTTTTGCAACTGTCTCGCGTTGCTTTGACGAGTTTGTCCTCACCACGACGATCGTATACGTCGTTAACACCGAGAACGAAAGCACCTCGTCCCAGCGCTACTTCGGACTGTTCCAATTTATCGGAGAGATCGAATATTTGTCCAGTCGTGTAATCGGCATTCGTCAATAAACTCGAAGAGCTCAGGGTATTTACCCAATATTTATTCCAGAGCGAATCGAGCAATCGCCGATCCAGAGATGATTTGAAATACGACACCTCCAGGGAGTAATATTGTTTGCAGTGAACTCCGAAATCTTCGATCTTGTTAAGGGGAATTGTCTGATATTCCGAGGGTTCTTCCATAGCCGGTTTGTAACCCTGAGAGAAAAATTCAAAGTTTCACGACACGTACATCGCATCGGAGTTCATTTTTCGGGAAAACAAGAACTTTTCCATCTATTCGATCTTAATAAAAGAGGAAAGATATTTCATACCTTTGGATAAGTCCTGAATGCGCCGAGGCATACTTTTCCTGCCGAAATGGTTCTAACAGGATCAATAACGATGGCGACAAATGGTTCTTGAAAGTTCTGATTCAACATTTGCGTTGAAACGTCGATACCGGACAACCAACAACCATATCCAGGATGACTGTGGTACCACCCAATTGCATTTTCTTGTCGGCCTACCTGAAATAGGAAAAAAAATTGTATGGGTGATATTCTTTCTCATATTCGATTATTTTCTTAATGATTGTTATTGTACTATATAGGGAAATATGATTAATGAAATTCTAAATAATACGGCTAATTATAATAATTATTTATAAAATACCTGCTTTGCTGCTTCTATGTAAGCAGTCATATACTCATAGGCCTGTGCTTGAGCGTTTACTCTCGTCTCTGTACCTTCCACCGGCAAAGCAAAGGAATCCATAACTATCATTGTATTAGCGGCGACTTTTCCCAGTAAAAGTCCCATTACTTCCAGGGTACCGCCGGATCGGGCGTGCATGACCATTTTCAACAGTGCCAATGCAGATATTTTAATGTCTTTGAAGAAGTGTGGACTGAAATTAATCATAAGAAAACATTAAATAATTAAAATATCGCCCAATGATATTGAAAATTGAAAAACATATTAAATAAAAGATATATGTATTATACAAAAATATGTAATGTTTTATTACTCTTTCTCCCATGGTTTAGCAGCTAGAATATCTTGCTGTTCCTTCCTGTCGTATCTGTAGATCTCGTCAACGGTACTTATCGTTTCTATACTGTTGGCCATTTCCCATGTTTTCTGGGCTATGGTGTTTTGATCGCTCGACGTACTCGCCATTGCTCACCGGATTTATATTCTTGGTCTGATAATGAAGCAAAACGTAATTTCATGAAAAAAAAAGTAATATTTTTCAGTAATTATGAAAGTTAATGAAGAAACATAACCTTACACGAAATCCAAAGATAATTGATTAATGTTCAATTTTGGTATAATATGAACACGTTCGTTCATTTTATATATTTAGGTATTGGAGTCTACAACGAATATATTTTTCGTTTAACTTACGTGTTTAAATAGGTAAAATACGGAATTTACCAATTCGGATTCTTCGTAAACAGACCTAACCTACTGTCAATAGCTGATGACATAGGATAATGTTGCCCATTGTGATATGGAAGTATCTCAATTGACAGAAAAATAAATCTCCAGGAGCTCTCGGACTGCTACCGCCATCATATATCGTTGCTGAAAAATGTTGAACTACATTTAACTACTCGAGTCAGTGCAAAAATTATCCGTCTGCCGTACCGACTGTGCAACTCGTTTCGGGACGTAGTGTTTCACAGCGTTGATAGGTATCGCTGTCAACTCGGATGGTAAGTGCGTGTTTAACTTACTGAGCTCGTGTTTTCTGTCCAACGAAAAGAAAGAAGAAATTTATTTGCTTTACAATATTCTGTCGTGCCCGTATCTCAAATAATCAACGTGGAAGCATAGCGGTGAGTGGAATATACCTAAAATTGGTTTTGAGGTGCTGTATAAAAATTGCGAGACACTAAACAACTATACCTTCGTTAGTCTTAGAGGTTATATTTTCTGCTCTCCTTACGTTTTGTTGCTCTATCGTTATTGCTACAATTTATAATTAATATGTCTTTGGATTTTGTAATATTTTATGTTTATATTAATAACATTATCATCATGTCTCGTTTGAGGTAGTCCAAACGCCGATATGTGTCCATATGTATAACTTTGAAAAGCCATCCATTGATCAACATGAATGCCATGGATCTGTACTAGGTCGTTCTCATTATCTATATAATCACAATGGATACTTACTTATATTGTTTCAGTAATTTGCCAAACGTCACAGTCAAAGTTCGCTATTACAAGTCAAAGTTCACTATTAAAATTGAATCAATATCACGGGTTTGTCAAGTCCTCGCCTAAGTCTTTTCAAAAGTGAGCATGCATGCGCAACTTTGTAAAGACCATAGTGTATAAATATTGCAATGCATTTTTATATCATGAACTTTATATGATATTTGCGGAAGATAATTTTTAGACAGGGAATAAACTTCACCATTTTGTTATAATAAGTGTAGAAGACTTATGCTAAAGTATATTTCTTATTGTAGGAATACTTTAACTCTTCGTTCGTTTCTTATTGACTGCCAAAAGCAATCAAAGTATATACCAAATTGTATATTGCGTACAATAATGCAGCAATTTTTCTATTTGAAAGAAAAATCGTATACATATGCAAGACATACTAAAAAATTTCAAACCGATCAAAGCTTTATGACTAATTAGTAATCATCCACTCGTATATATTTCAATCTTGCATCCTTCAAACTTTAATAATGATATCTCAAGTATGGTTTTGGATCATCCATCCCAGAGGCATCCTACTCCAGATTAGTAAAAAAAATAGTAATAAAACGAATTTGGCGTCATTTGGGTCATTACAAACGAGTTTCGCATTGTCCCGACGATCACGCCCGTTTGTGGAAAGCCCAACCGCATTGCTCCAAGCCCATTCCCAATTTTCTCAGATCCCTAAAGGAGATTTAAAAAAAGCTCGCTGGAATCGCAGTACGGAAAAGCTTCGAGATACGCATAGAGGCGATCGCACACACGAAGCTTTTCCTCGGTACACAACAAGCTGGGCTGCATAAGGTTGCCATGCCATTATCGATTCCACGGCACGACTGGTGTGGCCCATAGTAAACTGGCTAGGGTGGGGAGGAGGTTGCGACTTGGAACGACGAGTTTGTCCCATATTTCCACGTCGTCGTTGAGCTTAAACGAGAACGAGAAGGAAAGAGACGCGAAGAGAGAGAATAAGAGAGTAAGACCGAGAGAGAAATAGAACCGTGGTCAGTGAGCTTCGTCCAAGTTCGCAAGCACAACGACGTCTTAGTTTCTCGTCCATCGTCGGTGAAGAGTTCCGAAAATTACGTCCAGTACGTGCATTTAAGAGAAGAAAACGTTAACACGTCCCCGAGAACAATCCCTCCAATGTCCAAAAATAAAAAAAAAAAGAAGAAAAAGTAACGAACAAAAAGAAACGTAAAACAAGTGAAAAACAAATCAAGAAAATCTTTCAACAGTTCCTGCACTTTCGTCATTCTTCGCGAAACATTTCGCGGATCATGTCGCGCCGGTTTTTCCGTCCTTGGATATTTTACGTGGCCTTAAAACCAAACAAGAAATATTCCATGTCGTCGTCCCGTTTCAATTCGTCTTACTCATTGAAATTTCACGAGTTTGCAGACACGAGTAAGCTCGAAAATTATCCAAAAACCGCGTCTCCGTCGATCAACAGAAACAACGACACATCGTCGAGATTTGCATTCGGCATTTTGAATCTCGTCAGTCGCAATGTCAATCGACCGTAATGCGAAACGTCTCGGCACCGACGCTACCAACAGCAGCAGTAGCAGCGGAAGCAGCGGCAGGAGCAGAAACATCCGCGACAGGAAAAAATCTTGGTACGAATCCTCGATCTCGGATAAATCGTTGTCCGGTCGCTTCGACGATTTGCTGTTCGCTGCAAGACACGTTCGCACCGCCGGAGCAAAGACGTACGAGACGTCTTCACGGTCTTCAATTACCGTTGCATCCTCAACAAGTGGTCGGCTGGTTTGTTTTAATAATCATCGCGATCGGTACATTCGTTTTCGTTCTGCCTCAATATTCGACGCCATTGAGAACAATTCTGAGCTGTTTTCTAGGTATTTGTTTCGCGGTACACGCAGCGTCGCATTTAAGAGCGTTACTGTTGGATCCAGCGGACACCCAGATACGCCGACGTCCGAGCAACATCGTAGTGCCGGAATTCGATCGTCGTCGTCATCTTCACGTTATTGAGAACGGACGTTGTCATTTGTGCAACATAACAACGAGCTCGAAAAGAACGAAACACTGTTCCGTATGCAACAAGTGCGTCGGACGATTCGATCATCACTGCAAGTGGCTGAACAATTGCATAGGCGGTAGAAATTATTTGGCATTCATCGTTTGCGTCGTAGCGGCTGTTATCAGCTCAACGACGATCGTCGTTCTCGCGACGATCGAACTTACGCTCGTTGGTTTACGATACAACGTCGCGTCGTCCTCGTCCTCGTTGTCAGGGACTAATTTTACGCTCGAGAGGGACAACGGGAGCGCGACCATGGACAACGCGACATTGTCGCTTTTGCCGTTGCCAGGCACCGGCTCTCTCGTTATTATCTCGATAGTCGGCGTATTATCGGCCATAGCAGCCATATTACTCATACATTTGTGCTTTTTTCATGGTTACATCGCTTGTCTCGGTCTCACGACTTACGAGTACGTGAGGAACAAACGCGAGCGAAACGCCATTAATAACGCTCTGCAGACGAACTACTCGGGGAATAACGGAGCGACGAATTCCACCTTGTTCTGCGGACCAAATTCACGCTCGGGGACTAACGAGGATTTACCGGTGCGTTATCATTTCTGCAACAATCTGACCAACGACGTTGGGAATAACGGTCAGAGCGAGACTACTAGGAACGTTTACATATGTTCGAGTCACCCGCAACCGGTTAACGCGACTTTCGGTGACAACAGTGTCGCTGACAACGGCGCACCCGGTGCAGGCAATCGGGAGAAACGTAACTTTCACTTGTACTTCTCGTACGACAGTCGGGACGACGCGACTTCCATCGAATTGTCATCGTCACAGACCGTGGTAGGAAGTGACAACGCGGTGGGAATTAGATCCATCGATCCGATGGATTTGAAACCGTCCACACCGTCACCGGTATCTTGTTGTTTTTCCATCATGAATCATCACGCATGGTCCTCGAATAATTCTGGCAACAGTGATAATCAGCAGGGTTATCAACGTAGTAGCGGTGGAAAAACGAAGAAAATACGTCATGGAAACGGTGATGGGGAGAATAACGAGAAGAGCATACCGAGATCTTGCACGACCGTTAGAAGAATACAGACTTTCTTGAGGACGAGATTGAGGAAAAATGCTAGACAAAGATCGTTGAATTCGGACGCTAATTCGAGATCGAGAAAGAACAAAATTACACCAATAGCGAGCACGGATGCGAGCGAGAAGGAGGAGGAAACGGGAATTCAGCAAGCGCAACAAAATGGCGTTGGCACTATGCCCAAAGAGGAACAAAATGGCTTGCAAACTAGCCGTCCACCGGTGAAACTTCCACCGTTAAGTTTGCCAGCAAAACCGAGGATTTCTCAATTGAACGGCGTTGGCACGGATAGCAACGTTGAGACGATCTTTTCGAGTTTGCCCGTCGCTAAGAGGAGCCAACAGCATCTGAGAATACGAAGACCGTCCTTCAATCGACGTCCAAGATTCAAAATGGGATCGCACGTGACGCAAACGGCACAGTTGTCGCCGATTCCGGAGTCCGAATTGTCCAAACCGGCATCGCCGAGATCACCGCCGCAGCTCAAACACTTCCCATTTCCACCGACTCAGAATTGATCGCAGCGACAATGGACCATTTATTGATTTTTTTCTTTCTCCTCGACATATTTGCATGCGAGTTTTGGAATTTGACTTTTTTGGGGTGTGAACGGACTCGGTAGATGAGCGTAGAAAGTATAGCGAAGGAAATGAATCTTGTGTTTTAGATGACTCTGTAGAAGAGGGAGACCATAATTAAGGATAGAGCACGTATAGAAGAAATATTGAAGATGGAGAACTGTTTAAATAAGGCTTTTGGCATTCCAATATTTGTGGGAAATTTGTACTTCCGGTTTGAGGTTCCTTTACAGTAAAAAAATAGTCACTGAGAAGTACAATTTCCTTTTTTTCTCGACGAGGGTGAGATTTCGAATATTGTTTTCGATTCCCAACAAGCCATGGGAGGAAAACAATTTTTTTTCAGCATTTAATAAAATATCTCAATAGCTAAATAAATAAATTCGACTATTCGTATGAGAATTTAAACAAATGTCGAAATTTCACACCCGCTTAGTTCTAATTACTCATAAATTTCTATATACATTTTCTTACGAATTGTTTGTATAAATTTTCATTGTTTTCTCGTAGGACAGTGTTCCTTGAACTTGATTTTTAGATTAAAGAAAATAGCGGACTTTGAGAGTTGCATGCACGAGAAAAGAATTTTGTCGTAAAATCGAGGAAACGAATGAAAATAAATACATGGGAAGACAATCAAGCTGTCGATCATCCTCGCCAAAGCACTATTTCTGTTCCATCAGGAAAGAATGACTCACGCAAGCAATTTTTCAAATTACAACTTGTCGTCTCATTGCAAAACTACTTACATTTTCATTTTCGAGTGCAATGCAATAAAAATAAATAATTAATATTTTCAATTAGTCGTTCTCCCCGACAGCCTATAAAGATTTAACTATTTCCAAGCTAAAAGATCATCAGAAATTCGCAAGAAATGCTGTCCAATCACGACCATAAAAATAATTAAAATTATTTTTTACAATTTTCGTTAATAAGTGCAATCGTAAAATTGCAATACATTTTTCTTGATAATTCTTCAGTATCATAAAAAAAATCGAAGGATAGAGAAGTCGAGACAGCAGCTAAGGTGTTGGCACGTTTTCGAACGAGAAAAGAAAGTATTGAAAATAATAAAATTTGAATTGCAGCCATTGGATTAACGACAGCGAAAAGGATCCCAAATATAAGAAAACGAATATTCGAAGAAGATATAAATTAAGAAAAAAGAATGGGCCAAGGAAAGTAGATCCGTCCGAAATCTCGATCGTACACTTGCACACACCCAAGGGGCTCAATCAAATCGATATACATAAACCGCGTGCATCCACACTATAATATAGTTTATAGAAAAAGAATAGTTTATTTATAAAAAGAAAGAAAAAAAACGAAGAAATAGAGTATTATTATTGATTTGTAGTCGCCGATCGAATGCGTGAACATATTTCAAGTAATTTTATACCAATTATTGTACATAAAAGTTGTTTGGGTAATGGACGTTGATTGAGAAGAAAAGAAAGAAGAATAAAGGAAAGTATTGGAAGCGAAGAGATAGTTTTTACTTTTCATATTTATACGCATTTAGCGTTCGAAACGAGGACAAAAGACTGCCTTCGCGTTTTATTCTAGTCTCACAATTCATTGCACGATGGAAAAAATGAAAAATAAATAAGAATGGAAATACGAACGAGGCTTCGGAGATAGTCTAAAGTTGATTATACAGTGGTACGGCTTGGTACAGGGCATACCACGATTATTGGTTCTTTCTGGCCGTCTGTTCGTTCGCGTGACAATCCCATTATCCACCGATAGACGAGCCAACCCTTGTCGTTCTTGCGGCCCTTGAAACAAAACAAAAAAAATAGAAATAATCAATCGTCCATGTCCAAGGGGACGTGGAAATAGCTATGCATTATCCAGCCTTCATAAATTTCCTTTGCTTATCCAACCATACGTTCTATATTCTCTTCTAAATTGTGTCTCGTGCAATTTTTTCCTTAATGCTTTTATTTACATTATATTAAGAAGAGATTGATATTTTTTTTTTTCTATTAAAAACATCTTGTGCGTATTAAAAACTGTTTTAATTTATGTATCGGATTTTTTCATAGGATACAAAGATGTCTGATCCTGTCGAGAATTGTGAGAACAACGAGAAGAATGAAGATTCTCGTTCAACCAAGGAATATCAGTTCTGGAGAGAAATTCTGGGCTCACCTCGTTACGTTGTTGCACCCATGGTAGATGCTAGTGAATTGCCCTGGCGTTTATTATCACGACGACACGGAGCTCAACTTTGCTACACACCGATGCTTCACTCCTCGGTTTTCTGTCGGGATGCTAAATACCGGAAGGAAGCTTTGGCCAGCACAACGGAGGATCGACCGCTTATCGTGCAGGTTGTAAAAAAATATTACACGAGTCGGGAAAAGAAATTTTATAAAATTATTTCATTTTATGATTTAATAATGAAAAAATTCTTCTCGTAATTACAGTTTTGCGGTAATGATCCGGATGTATTGCTGGAAGCTTCGCTTCTTGCTCAGCCTTATTGCGATGCTATCGATATTAACATCGGTTGTCCACAGGCGATTGCCAAACGTGGAAGATACGGTGCTTTTCTGCAGGACGATTGGGAACTTTTAACAAAAATTGGTTAGTCCAGCTTTGATTTAATTATTCGTCAGTTGGTGACGAGGATACTTTAATTTGTTCGGTAATTTATTGTTTTTTTTAGTCAGCACATTGAAAAAAGAATTGCGCGTACCAGTTACATGCAAGCTCCGGGTATTTCCGGAAATCTCAAAGACCATAGAGTACGCGAGAATGCTGGAAGCTGCGGGTGCTAGTCTCTTGACCGTTCACGGTCGCACACGCGAGCAAAAAGGACCCTTGACTGGGCTTGCATCTTGGGAACACATAAGAGCAGTTAGGTAAATTTCATCTTTACTAACGTCGACGTTACGTGTTAAAAAGTAAAACAAAAATCAGTTATGAAAAATCCGTTTTACATTAATTTAAATATTCTTACACGTTCATGTTTTTGCAGAGAAGCCGTGAGAGTGCCGATGTTCGCGAATGGAAATATTCAGTGTGTTCAGGACGCGGAACGTTGCATTGAAGAAACGAAGGTCGAAGGAGTTATGAGCGCCGAGGGAAATCTCTATAATCCTTATCTATACGAGTCGAGAAATCCTCCCTGCTGGGAACCAGCGCTCGAGTATCTCGATCTCGTTGAGCTTCATCCAGTCCCTCCTTCTTACGTTCGTGGACATCTGTTCAAGTTATTACAGCACACGTACGTGGAGCTTCAGTTTCGCTCGTGTTATTTTATTTATTTTCTCCAACATTTCAAATATTCTGGCATGGAAAATTCATCATAACTATTTTACACGATAACAAAGCTTCCTCCATGAGGAAGCGAAATGTATCCACGGCACACTTTTAACTAGATAGTCAGACTCTGCTTATCAGGAAACGAGGAGGTGAGATCCATGCTGGCGACAAATTCAACGATGCAGTCGTTCAGATCGGTTGCCGAGGCGATCAGAAATCGATACTTGCCTTATCACGAAGGACGCTTACGATGGTCGGATGATAGAAATGGTTGGTTTTTGTTGGTTTAAAACATCGAAAATAAGAATGGATTTTAAAAAAATTAAAAATAGCCGGACGCGAAAGAGTTTTACAATTAATGACAAAAATTAGATCGATGAATTGTGGAAAATTTGCTAAACTCAACAATTAAATAAACACGTTTTCATTTTATCAAATAGATTACAATATGGAACTTCCGCCCTGGCTGTGCAAAAGCTACGTGAGAGACTCCCCTGAAGATCACAAAAGCAAAATTGAAGCTAAAAGAATAGAAATGGTAACTATTATCTTTAAAAAAAATGTAAATTACCATTGAACCCCCAAAATTCTACAGATTACAATTAATTTGATGAATTGTAGGAATCATCTCCGATGAAAAGGACGCATGATTTCAAGGACGAAGAGGACAATCATATATCGCGAAAAAAATTAAGAAAAATGCGAAGAATATCACGAAGACCGAATAGAACTGTACCGACGGTTAAACGTGGCACCGAATTCTGCCATAATTGCCCAAATCCTCTAGTACGTCCGCAATATTAGTAAATCTTTTTCCTATCTCACTAACAAATAAATCCTAAAATTCGTTTACTTTTTCAGGGTTCCAAGTGCGAGTACAAACTCTGTCGTCAGTGTTGCAGAAACAAATGTTTCACGGAAAATCTCAATTGTCTCGGACACAGAAACATGGCGAAAACGCGACGCGAAATGGCTATCGAGTATGCGCTTAAACGAAACGCTCCCGAGAACGTCGAGACTTGACGAAAAATCTTTTCCACTTTTAGAATTGACATTTTTTCCAATAAAGGTTACATTAGAATTCCGATACTTCCAACTGTCCCCTGGCTATCACGATTCGTACAATCGCGATATAGCTTCTTGGAACAGTTGCAAAATCGAAGTTCTACCGTGTAAATACGTGTAAAGAGAACGTTACGTTTTTTTTCAAAGCTATTTCATTCCGTTCTGCTCCACATTCCGAATAGTCTGTGCTCCTTACTAGTTTGTGACTCTTGCATTTCCCAAAAATCTTGAATTATCTCGAAAACTACCTCTTATTTTAATCATTATCTATTATATATTATTTACAGAGCATTCGCGTTTCTGTGTGTGTGTATGTGTGTGTGTGTACGTGTGTGTATACGTGTCAAGAGGACAAAATTCTGAGGTATGATACAAAGTTAATCGGCTAAAAATTATTCTACAGTTGTACAATCAAATTTGACGACGTATACAGGATCTTTCCGTTAACGACACTTTGTACATTCGCTTAATTTTGCCTTGAATCGCTTCGATCGACACGATACAACGAAAAATTCAATTATTCGCCTACGACGGCGATGACGCGGTTGGCGTTAGAGTTCTCGTTAAAATGCTCAATGCATCGGAGTCCGTTCGCTGAGTCGCTTCAGAGTGTGTCTTTGGATCGGTTTTTTCCTTAGAATTGGACCAGTACTTTTTACTACAAAGCATCATCAGCATTAGAGCCGGTAGGTGAACGAGAGAGAAACGAAATAATTTTCGAGAACTCGCACTGTCCGACTTTTTATAAAATTGCCAAGCTGTAGTAAGAAAAGTAAGAAAATTAGTATATAAAGTGATGAGAAAATATCATTTTTAGTATCGAATTTACGTGTTTTTCAAAAAAGTAATCTTACCGAGATAAAGAAAATAAAGATTGAGAGGTGTCGATGCTATGGCGAACCACCAGTTCGTGACATCGAGAGCAGGAGCGAGATAAGACAAACCCGTGAGCACAGCCGTGTAACGCAAAGCCGTTCTTCGACAAAGTCCTGGATTCGTGACTGCCATCATTCTGTAACCGGCTCGCGAGTAATCGGGACGGAGGTTCCACGATAGAGCATTAAAGTGCGGAAATTGCCAGGCATATAGCATACCGGACATTATCCATGCACCAGGAGAGAGAATGTCACCTGCGCAACCGGCCCATCCCATCAGCGGTGGTATAGCTCCAACTTTGCGGAATAAGAAAATAATTGCAATTCATCGAATAAAATTAATAATAACAATTTTTTATGACGTAAATATTGAGTTCGTGATTATTTCTCAAGTTTATCGATTTTCCGTTTTATACGAAGACGGAAGAATACTCACCGATGGAACCGACCCAAGTGTTTAAAATACTGATGCGTTTCATGGGTGTGTATATGAGTGTGTAAAGAACGAGATTAGTGGCTCCCAGAGCCGCGGTTAATCCGTTCACTTGAAAGTACAGCGTCGAGAGTCCGACGACACCCGATACCGTGGCGAACAATATAGCGTCCGCCGGTCTAAGAAATAAAAGAAAACGAAAATAAATGCTACTTTGTTAATTATACAACTTTTATGCTTTTTTTTTTTTTTTTTTTAATCGAGATAACAGTGAACTCGTACTAACGTTAAGTATCCACGTACGAGAACTCTGTTCTTGGTTCTCGACATTTGAGAATCGAATGGAACTTCGAAAAATTGATTGATGGCATTAGCGGTCGCCGACACGAGACCGGTTCCGAGAGAGCACATGATGAAAGTTTGAAGCTCGAATGGAGCAGGTGCCAATGCGTAACCACCCATTGTTGTTATTACTACGAGACCTGGACAAAGATTTGAGACAAAGGTGTCAGGATAATTAAAAAATGAGTTTTAGGTCAATTTTCATAGATTTTATCGTTCGTTCCGATATTTTTGCTATAAAATTATTACTATGGAACATTGAGAGTATTCGAAATTTGATTTGAAGTTAGTAAAGTTCAATGATGTATTGCAGTAAGTTTCCTTTATGGTTTAATACTTACTGGTAAGCCTAATTTTCGAAAGCATGAGGCAATATTTATGAAGTTTAGTAACGTCGAGCTCCATTGGTCGCCATTCCGGCTCTTTGTCTTTTTCCTGCTTTTTGGTAAGAATTTCATGCGTGATTACTGTCCGTTCGGGATGTCTTAATAATTCCTCTGGTGGACGAAGCGTCACAGGATTTATCAATCCTATGCGTGATTTTGTTTTTTCCGATACGCTGATCCACGGTGGCTCCTGCAGAGGAATTTCTTTCGGCACGGGCTGCGACGCGGTCGCGGAGTACTTGAGAAAAGCGATTGAAAACATTTTTACGAATAACGCTGTTTTATTCGAAACGGAAAATGAGACATCGGGTAAAAATAATATTTCGATATAATGTTCTTTGTTGACGTTACGCTACATTCACAGAAAAGGAAGGAAAGGATTATACGAATTTTGTAATGTAATTACCACTGCCGCCAGAAGTTTGGAAGTTGATGAGCATGTTGCATTCCGACAAAGCCTCAGTGGTGTAAGAAGTAGTATCATTCTAATGAAATCGTTCGATCTAAACGCGTCGCAAAGTCGTCAACATCCTGAATAGGAAATGATTTTTAACTGTTTTTTTTTGTACAACGTATGGGAATGTAAGTGGTAAATATATTCGCCGAGAGAAGACGAAGTAGGTGGGTTTAACCTATACAAAATTCAGTTGGGGAATAGAGAAGAGATTGGCTTTTGAATTGCGATTAAAAAAAAATCCTTTATGTCATTAATGATTTAAGCGGCAAAAAAAAAGCTATGTAACTCACATGATCACGACTTTTCTATGTTATTGACAATCTGGTATTGCATAATACCAGGTCGGGAGACAATTTGTGCTCTCGAAGTACCACTGTCAAAACTCCAATCGGGATACGTGCTTGCCGAAAAGAAGCAGAAGAACGCATTTAAAAGATCACATGTCGAGCATGAATAACACGATCATTCCGAGATTGTAAACTCTATTTTTTAAATATGGTAGATCAGAAACGGAACTGGCATGCCATCTAGCGGTAGATATCCGAACATCATATATCGATACATCCGGTAGAGGATCGGAAATTGTGACATCCGGTAAAGACGGGCCTGCAAAGTCGCGGGAAATCATCGTCGGCGTCAGTTACCGTCGAAACTCTCAAACGAATGTAAGTATGTATTTTCTTCACATTGCATTCCACCGCGTATATGGTTTCGTGCGGGGCTACCATCGGGCTGGTAAAAGGAGAACTAAGTGGTGAGGATGCATCGATTAAAAGTTTCTATTTTGGGTTACATATTTCACCCCGGCTTTTTCTTGTCTCGTCGTACGTTGCCGGTTTGCGCTAACTTGGGGATCGTTTTGGGAAATATCCCTAAGGGACTTTTAATTTTCCGCAAGTAGGCGCCGCGCTTACAACAACGAGCTACTACAAATTCTGAATTTGTCAATGTCAAACTTCAAATAGGGTCATCAAAGTTTATTGAAGAAAAGTAGATGAGCGCGACGAGTGCATTTCAATAGCAAGGATAACACAATCGTTGAAAGTCTGCAGATTCGAAATTATTTCAATGTCCCGAACACCAACCATCGTGCCACCTAGCGGCGACATCCCGAATTATTATCTCATCCGGTGAACCTGCGCGTGGAGTGCAGCGGGAGATGCTTGTTCTGCTTGAGATGTTTTGTTTTGAACCATATTATGGCAGTCGTAATCATCGTTCAACGTTTTCGCAAAGTCGCCAGTTTTATTGGGGTATTATTAAGTATGCGGTAATTCATTTTCGTTAGTGGTTACAGTGTATAATCAAAACAATAGTGTACAGTGAAGTAGTGTATCTCAACCGGCAAGCGTGAAGACACGGAAGACTCATGGATCGCGATCCGGCGCCATGAAAGGTCGTAGCAAACATCGGCGTCGCCAAATCGGTGAGTGCAATGAAAAGAAGACTTTTTTTAAACGTCAATAATTCAGCATATACTTTAATTTGTCCAAAGAAGATAATTCAATACATGAACTCGCGACTCTTTCGTTCGGTTTCCTCGATAACGGATAAACATATCTGGACATTTTATTTCGCCAAGAATTCCCGCGAATTTAGCAGTGTGTCGCGCGATTGAAAAACATCTCGCTGAAACCCGTGAATTATTCGCTCAAGCAGAGGTTTTCGTTCAACTTTTTTTCGCAGAAACTTCTCATCCCGTTATCCTATATTTATATGCGTTATCCAAATTTGAAGTGACAACTCGATACTATATTCTCTGCTCGCGCGAGTAACAATGGGTTAAATTAAAATGAGTCAACAGCATAATACATACATATATACATATATATGCGGTTTGTGTTTATATATGTATATACATATACATATATTATAAAACAATCTCGTGCTGACAACATCGTCACTCGGGCGTCGTTTTAGTTTCTCCGATTTTGCTCGATATTTCGACAATCTCCTACGCTTATCTTCTTTTTTTCTTCTCATTATCATTTCTTCTTTTTTAGTATTCTTTACACAAGATAGACTAACAAAAATATAACTCTTATTTATCACTGACATTTATACGCACACCTTCCCTCCCCACGTTCCCTCGACCGTTGTCAATTATATTACCATTAATAATATACGTACAATAAGTAAAATACTTTGTAGTCACTTAAAAATCTATCGTATATACGCAGTTAGAGGTCGTATCGCACTCGATACACCCTACGAGGCTCGCCTGGCACCTTTTTCGAAAACTTTTGCACAACCTGTAAGTTTACTACATCGGTTACAATATATGGGACGTTCTCTGTAAAGACAACCAGGTTTTCCAAAACTTCTCACCTATTTTCCATGTTTAGCCAGTTTGCGATACAACTCGAAACTGCGCTCTGTGAATATTCCGTTATTCTTTCGTCCATTAATTTCCAATTAACATATTTGTTTGTTTATCTTCGTTTAAGTTCATAGGGACGAGTCGTAGAAAATAGGGCTGAGACGCAAAAGTAAAAATGAAAAGAGCGAAAGCTTCGATAGGATTTCTAAGTTGCGGCGCAAACTCGCAAATACCGTAGAGTAGCTGGGAAACTCGAGAAAAAGAATTTTACGGAGAACGAACGAGCTAAGAACGTTGATTCGAGTCGACAAGAATTTTAGTAATCTCATCGTACGCTGAAAATCTATTTTAAATATTAAGCGTACCGAAAGATTATTCAGACTTTCCTGCAAAAAAACGCGTTCAACAAATTCTTCTCGCCAATTCGATGAATACTCACACACGCAGCCAAATTCTTGTCTCGTCGATGATCAACATTTCGATTTTTATCAGAATTATACAATTCGTCATTTCTTAAGTACAGTTTTTCTTTCTCTTTTGTTTAACGGAACCTCGTGGCGCATATCGCGTACGATATCTGGAACTAATCTCGTACCATAATTTCTTACAACGATATACAAACAGTCAGCATGCAAATTTGCTCGTCGCAAATGATTTTTTGTTCTTCTCTCTCGTTCCTAACTATTTCATTTATAGGATATTTATTTATTTTTCTTTCTTTTTTGTCTCAGAAGCTTGAGGTGTGGCTTGAGCACGCGGCATGTGTGGCTTTTATTTAAGCTTCTTTTGCATATTTTTTGTCTGTACAATGAGACGATGAGTTTAGTCTTGCTGGGCGTATCAGTGCACTTTGGCCGAATAGCGAAGCTTCGCATTTATTTACTCTTATAGATTTATGTATATCTTCCGTTTCATTTTTCTTTAAAACTATTTTACACCTCTACGCCTGATCTCTAAACGGTTTTACGATGATTTTTCTGCTTTTTTTAAAATCTTTTCTCTCTTTCTTTTTTTTGTTTTCTTCTTTTTTATAAATATACTACACGTATCAATATACAACGAATATTTGTTACTTTGCTCGCTCTCGAGACGCTACGAAAGGCCAGAGTTTTGTGAAATTTTATATTGCGCAGAAGAGAGGTGATTTTTTGTCGAGTTAATCGTGAACACCGTTTTGCTTGAATTTTAATGAGGCGAGCAATTGTACACGATCGAACGTTTTCAAAAATGAAGATAGCCGCGGGTAAACGATATGAAAATAATGTAATGAAAAAAAAAATTCTTTTTTACACAGAAATATTATTGTAATTTTCAAGGATCGACAGGAGATCTCGATGATCCAAAGAACGAGAATGATATGGATCTAAAATCAGTGGCGATCATTGGCCTTTCGCATTACTTCAGTCTCGGACAACAGAAGAGCCATTTTCTCATGTTTCATCGTCAGGTAACTCAGTTATCAACAATGTGAGTTCTTTTTTCTGTCATGATTAATCACTCTCTCTCTCTCACACACGCACTCACTCACTCACGCTTAATTATCAGGTAATCATATATAAGATTGCATGTGTCGTTCAGTCGATGAAGAAAATCGACGGAGATCAGCGAAATTCAGCCCCAAGTGATTCTACTTTCGCTTTTTGTTTCTTTCTTATCTTCTCCTTTGTCTTTTCTCGTAATTCGAGAAGGATCGAGCGTTGCGGAGTAGAATAAGTCTTAAAAAAAAAAGAAAAACAGAAATAATTCATCCGAATTTATCATCCAGATAGAATTCTGGTCGTTTAATAAATAATTATTTGTTGTCATTGTCGAATAAAAGATAGAAATGCGCATAGCTCGATTTCTCTGAAAGTTCAAGTATCAGTTCAGTTCGATTGACGTATAAAAAATAAACTGTCTGTACGATTAATGAATATCTGGATGAAAAACGAAATATCGTATGGAGGAGAAAAAAGGAACTAAGCCCGAGAGAAATGTTTTTAAGACGGTTTTCTTCCTTTTCGAATAAGTTCGTCCATTGATTAATCGCGTTTTAATTTCAGCAAGACGTCGGGAAGATAATTCGTTCACTTTGTCACTGCCGGGATTCGAAGAACGAACGGCAGCGAGCGAAACGTCAGAGCTTCTCCTGGGCGACGATCCTCTTGTTCTCGTTTCTCGTTGGTGAGACCGATCTGGAGGTCGTGGGAGGTCCGACACTCGTACTTCTCGCCAATGGCTCACCCTTGCTTCGAAAACCCGGATGAAACGTAGCCCTCTTTGCCGCTCTGAAAGAACTGCCGAGAGAACAAAAAACAAACGACAAAAAACACGGGGATTATTATCTCATCGAATTACGAGCGACAATTCTATTACGAAATTTTGCACTTTGCTTTAGTCTCATTATTTTTTTTTTCTTTCGTTTAAATATTAATTTTATTATCGGCTCATTGTTATTCTTGTGTGCGACATGTGCAAAAAGCAGCTGTGCTCTCTTCCTTTAACGAGTAAATCCTTTAATCGGCTCTTATCGTTATCACAGTTTCGTTAGTATTTTCAAACATCAGAGCTGGGAAATTTGAAAATATTTCTAAAATTTTTAACCAATCGCGAATATTTTCTTAAATACTCGTACGTTATTTCAATTACAACGAATTCCCAATTCTGATGCGGTCTTACGGTTTTTATTCGATAAACAGAAATAATAATTAAAGGTAATATCACAGACAATAAACGTGAAGCATTTCATACACACGTAGAATGAAATTTGATCGATTAAATTCAATTGAAACGCGTCGAATTGTAAATTCGATGCTGCGGTCGTGAGTTTTTTCCACTGAAATGAATTCTCGTTTCGTTGAGTTTTTTTTATATATATAACGTGAAAATACGGGCATTATTACACAAAACGTGATATTTATATATGAGAGATGTGGTGTGGAGAAGATTTAGCAGCGTGTGATGAAACAAAGCAGGGTCTTTTTAATCTTCGTGCCAATTTTCGTATTTTTTGTTCTCGCTAGATTGATTTCGTTCGGTCAAGCTGGTAGCAGGCAAAGCCAGGATGTATGAGAAAAGTTTTGTCGGTGCTGCGATGACGAGATGAAGAGTGGCTATGAAGGATGAGAATGACGAAAACAAAAGTATCATAGAAACTTTCGATATTTTCTAAAACGTAAGTTAATTCAGAAAAAAGATCGTTTATTATCGAATTTAATGATGAAATCGTGCGTCTCATTTTCCTGGCTGGTATGCGGTATCGTCAGACTCCTTTATATCGGCATTCACATCTATAAACGTGCACCAATGCGTTAAATTTCATTCGCGACAACGAGCGTTCTCGTTCGACTCGGGAAAAAAATAGAATTTGTCAAAGAATTAATGAAAATGTGAGGTAAAAGAAAAACAGTAACAAATACAAGAATCTCATTTTTCCGATCGATCGAGTCTGGTCGTTTTCACCGATATGTAACATATTTATCATTTTTTTTTCGTATCAACATCAAACATTCCACCTATGTCGAGTACAGAGTTGGTCATTTGTACGAACGAGAATAAGTTTGATAATCGAAAACAAATATAATCCATCATTTTCGTCTTTCGATCGTGATTTCGTTATTATCGAATTCGCTCGTCGATTTGTCCAACTCTGTTCGTAAAACACGGGCTGTCTTGCGAGCTTTTCTATACACAGAAAGAAAAAAAAATCCACTCGCGTAGAGATAGGCGGATGGATTTTTTCAAAGATTTCAATAATTTGTCTTGCTATTTAATTTTGCGTGTTTCTGTTTTGTTTGCAGACGGTCCATCGAATTTTACCTTGAATCGCTAAATCGTGAATCTCGTACGAGGAGGAAGGGGGGAGAGAAGAGAGTATCTCGATTTGTTTCGATCGAGATATCAGAGGCAGAAAGACAGAGACAGAGGCGTTAGAGAATTCTCGGTCCCGGTTGCGTCTTTCTCAGTGTTTTTCTAACGTCGCGACAATATCTCCGGATAAATCGTGATCGATAGAGATTTTCTTTAGGCCCGCTGGAATCGTCGTCATCATCGTCGTCAACGTCCGCTGCACGCGAGCAGGACATTCGACTTATACTTTGATATCTTTCTTTCTTTTTTTTTTTGTTTTTTTTTTTGGATTTTCTCGGTTTGCTTTTTTTCTTTAAACGTAAAAATTTGTGAGTTTTGGATGTGTAGCAGATTACGAGAACACGTTGCTGCTCGGCTTTTCAGGGGAGCTTCGATAGCGCGACATATCCTCACAGCAGGTACCTGCAACGAATAATTTCGTGAGCCGTTTAGAGGGAGAATATTTCTTACTTTCTTTTTGTTTTTTTCTCTCGATCGATTTTGATTCTACGTTCATTTGGTCTTTTTTACTTCAGGGTTTTCGTCTATTTTTTTGTCTAAAGGGTAGTTGGGTGGAGGGTCGAGCAGGTCTGGTTGGCAGAGCATCCCCGAAAGACTCGCTACGATAAGGGGATAAAAATGCAATCTTCGGTGATTTTTTCTAGGAGATCAACAAATTTGTGATACAGTGTCTCGATAGTGGGATAAATTTTTGGTACAGAGAGGGACGATAATAAATTATTGGCTTCTGCGATCGTTGAATTTAGTGGAGAAAATAATAATTCGGTAATTTGGACCGTGCAAAATGTAAATGGAAAAATCCAAACAGTTGCAGAAAGCATAAAATATGATCGTCCTTTCGTTCGAACCATTTTTTTTCGAGCAGAGGAATTCCTCTCTAATTTCATGTGCAATATGCAAAATTCCTCTATGGTGGAAGGTTTCAAGCTTTTCTTTTGCAAGGGTCGAACCTTCGATAGTTTAACGTTCGTAAAATTTTCATAAAATTGTCTTTTCTTATAATTACAGAGCATAGCATTTTCCTTAGGATCGTTCTCGCAGTACAGACATTTCATGTGCAAAGCGGATATCGTGAAAACAAAAACATTCGTACGATCAAAGACCCATGGAATTTCCAATAATAATTTCGCAATTGTCACGATAAATTGTACATCTCCCAAGACGCATTTCACCAGAACAATTAAAAAAAAACGTCTCCAACGGTTTAACATGAAAAGTAAATTTTCTTTTCTCACGACAAAAAAAAACGTAAACCCCTCGAGCTTTATATTATGTTTTCGAACGAATTAAAAATCTCATTCGTTCGAATATTTTTTCCAAGGCACGAATGGATAGAAAATTGCTGGTGCTTCGTTCTATATCGTACAATAGGCAATAATTATCTTTGTCAAACAGTGAATCGTGGGTTTATCGTGTATCGACTTTGTAAATACGTTAAATATCATAGAAAAAAAATGTTTAGACAAAGAACGAAATGCAGGCGAGAGATAATAGATAATTACCAATGTGAGTGATTTAATTGTAGGTAGATAATAGTAGTAGTAGGTAGTAGTAGTAGTAGTATCAGGTAGTAGGCTTGTGTTAGATGTGGGTTAAGTAGACTTTCCGCTTTAAGTACACGCTGCTTCGTGCGGGTGAGCAACTGCCAACCGATGTCTCGTTACTGGAACAGAGCCTTGGCTCTCTCGTATTCGTTTCACGATTACTGAAAAATGTATTTTCACTCTCACGACACAAACGAGTAGTAGCAAAAAAAAAGGAAAAGAAAAGAAAAAGAAAAAAGAATTTTTTGTGTAAACGATCCAAACCGGATGACGACGAAGACGACGACGACGTGGCGATTCCGGCGAGACAACGAGGACTGGCGTTATAAAAAAACAATGCTAATAATAATTGGCTTGATAAAAAAAATCGATAAAATCGATAGCAAATATTAATGATAAAAAAAAAAGTAATTATTATCAGCTCCTTGCATCTTTCTGCCTCTACTTCTCCCTGTGTAGGTAAACTACGATTTCATACGATATACCGAGCATAGCGAGGACAAACTCTAGCTCTAATTGCACGTTGGTTTGTAAAAATTGAAAAAACGAAATTAAAAATGAGATAATTCGAACAAAAACAAAATGATATTAAAAAAAATATGATTAAATCGTTAAAATTGGTTCATCGACTAAGAATAATGCCTATCCTCCCCCCCACTCTCTCTCTTTCTCTCGCTCTCTATTAAATTCATTCTTGTCTCACGTTGATTCGCAATTAGCCAGTCCGCGTGGTCCAGCTCGAATCCGTAGTTCTAAGTTAGTATTGTCGGGCTGTCGTTAACCCTTGTATTTCCGCAGCTGGATACAAAATATACAATATCACATTGTATTTCGTATTATTTGCAATATCATTGGATAAACGTATTCTATGAAATCGTAATAATTAATTAACGAAGGTACGAAAATATGACGATTATCGATGAAGATAATTAATATTCATAAAAATCTTCGATAATTATGAATAATAATTACAAGGATCGTTATTTAAAAAAATAATAATAATACGAATTATTATTATAATCGATAATTGTAATAAGCATTATTAGTACGTGGCAGCAATTAATGGCATTAAATCCGATTAATATTGTTAATCGATAGCAATTCATTAATTTTATAATACGATGCGTAAAGATAATTGAAATATGAATTATCGTTAATGATATTCGTATCGATAAAATAGTACGTAGGAATATCAATTATCGATTAATTTGAACGATCGATAAAAGAAGGATTTATAATTGTAATGAAATGAAAATTGTTCGTTACCTTCTACGTCGTAGCGAAGCGTTGAGTCCGGGAAGACCGAATTGTCCTCGCGGTATGACCATTCTGGCGTTTCCTTTGGCTGGTCTCGAGCCACCGTGAGCTTGCAATTGGGTCAAATGAGCGGCGTAACCCTCGGTCAATATCGTTGCCAAATTTTGATGTTTTTTCGATACTTTGCCGACGATTATGATCTGATGAGGCTTGAGATTAATAGCCGTGTAAACACTTATGTCTTTGCTACTTCCGTATGCCTGATGTATTAGAACACCGTGTTCCTGGACGAGATTGTTCAGATAAGCGGCCTTGTGTCCAAGCGGATCGGTCGAGAGACCGTCGGCGAACGACACGAGACCGTGAGGAAAATTGTGTTGCGACAGCCACGAGACAACTTTTTGCTGTTGTATATCCGGTCTCGCTGTTATGTAAATTATCAGGTAGCCTAATTCTTGCCAGTACCTGAAAAAAAGACAAAGCCGAGATATTAAAATTGTTGTCTCTTCGATGAACACAAAAATTGTATAACTTTTTTTTAATTTACGGTATTACGTATTTTTCATAGGAATTTTCGTTTTGACGAAGATCAATTATTTTTGGAGGTAAAAAATAGTTTGATATTGTTTTTGTTTTCATGTGGAAGATTAGTTGAGATTTTGTTGTAATTACCTGGCTATGTCCACCGCGCCTGCTCGTACTTTTGGATCGCGACCGGTTACCGACATACTAGCAGTGAACGAACCGTCTATACTGAAGACTACACACTCGGTTTTCGGCGGTATCACAGCCATGAAAAAATCCACCGATGTGTGATCGCCCCTGTTGGCCAGAGAAACGTTATTAATGATTTTTCGAATAATTATTGACGTTCGTTATTGACTTTTGAGCTTTTCCTTACCGAACGACCATTTTAATGGGATATAAACCGTAACCGAGGGCCTTCTCGTCAGGAATTCTATAAGTTATTCTTCCAGTCTTATCGGTCACTTCTGTAGACAAGAGAATCCATTCGCCCAAAGGAGCGTCCTTCATCACGTGAATATCGATCTTTTCTCCTGTTAATTAATTAATTGATATATTTACTTAATTAATTTGTAAATTTAATTCACCTATCGATAAAAATTGATTCGTCGATATTATAAAAGAATGAGAATTAATGTGAATCGATTGATTTAATAGATTGATAAATTCCACACTTTGATGAAAATTGGCTCAGCGTATTGTAAATTAATCAAGGGTCAGATAAAAAATTTGTTCGCTCACCCGTTAAAGCTATCACGTCTATTGGAGTGTACATGAAGCGAGCTATTAATACTTGAGGTGCACCTTCCTTAACGATAACGTCGTTAGCTCGATGATTAGCAGCGACATTCTGAAAATTAAAAATGCACAAATTTTCATGTAATTCGAATAAACTGACTCGAAATATCGAGTGTTCAAAATTATGATGGAAAATAATTCACGAATTATTAAATTGTTAAAATAATCGAAAAAATCGTTTTAATAATGAAAGATTTGATAATTCACAGAGGATCGAATTTCGTACCTTGAGTTTGACCGATGTACGTTTCTTGTTCCATTTCTCGCGGGCCTGGCCAGGACGGAACGAAGCTAAATCTTTTTCCTCTCCTCGTAACATAGGAAGATCGAATCTGCCTAATTGTCGTAATATAAACGCTATAACGTCCGAGGATTCCCAATAGCTCGCGTGAAACAAATGTGGCAATGCGTTCGTTGGGAAATTGGCCAGACCCTCGGGACAGTAAAGAGCGTAATCTATCCTCTTGTTGCCCCACCATTTTTGCGTTACTGTTGAGATAAAAATATTTTTGAAAAACAATTTTTTCACACTTTTTTCAATATGTAATTTTGTTTTAAACTCACGAGCTGAGACAGCTTGAAGGGGCACCGTGTCTATGAGTCCCGACATCGTGCTTTGCAACGATATATCGGACATCCTTCGCATATGAGACAAAGGCGTGTTTGGGATGTTGAGACCGTCCGTAAATAATTGAGGATTCGTTTGAATCGCCTCGACTAAGAATTAAATTAAATCAATATTAATCTTTCCAATTTTCATTTTTTTTCTTCATCGAATTATTAATACTCGTACAATTTTTTTTTTCAAGCGTTGCAAAAAAAAGGAAACGTCGATAAATCGATCGGCAATTTTATCGATTAGAAATTAGAAATTAAATTAATTTCACTCTAATCGCTGAGATTAGAAATTTGTTAATAGTGATAATAAAATTACCAACGTGTTGCCTATCGACGTGATTCGTAGATCGATCGATTTTATCGATGATTCTTCTCACTCTCAATAAATTCAAAAAACGACAATTCTTTATAAAAATCGAATAACTCACGCAAATGATAAGGATGTCCATTACCCAATGGATATTTCTGATAACGCGCAACATTGACCGGTGGCAATTGAGAAAATCGTGCCGAGATAAGAGGCTCGAGTCTCGCAGCTACCGGATCGGTCGGATGAAACAAATTGTAAACCTGATTGACCAATGGTCTTGGTATATTGCTGCTCTTTTCTCCCGTCGACGAGATTTTCCTGTACGCCAATACGAGCGACAAGGGACTCCCGAACATGAAAAATTCGCTGACGTCGAATTCCAGCTTGCAGTGTTGCGAATTGTCGCTGAAAAAAATGTTCATTTATCACATTACATCATTAATCAAGAGTTTAATCGAATTAAAAATATTATTGATTAATCGTGCGATCGTTTGAGTAAAAATGAATTTTAAAAAACGTACCTGGTAGAGGACGATCTTCTTCTGGGCGAGGGTGCCGTTAAATGTTTACCATCCTCGATACTTCCGTTATTTTCCATCCCCGTTTGATTGTCATTTTCCAAAATGCTATTTTCACTGTCGTGTCGCGACTGATATTGTACGGAACGGCACAAAGCGTCGTAAGCCAATATCGAACCGACCGAATCACCGACAAAGGACACTTGTCCGGCGAAACCACGACCCTCCTCGCTTCTGATAAATTCCTGATAAACTTGATTCGCCCCATTTACGACTTTTGATACCGCGTCCTGATACTCGGGGCTCGAGCTCGCCAGTAGAGGAATCGCTCCGATCGGTATCGTGTCCCGGGTCATTTGTGGTGTGTCGATGCACGATGGCGAAACGTCGAAACTATAGGGACTCAGGCTTTAATGGAAACAAACAAAACAAAAATATAAGTAAATTTTTTTAAAAATTAAAAATTAAATGAGCGACACGTCTAAACTATAGGGCCTCAGGCTTGAACAAAAACAGACAAATATATGTATATATAAATAAATTTAAAAAAAAACATTAAAAATTAAACGATCTCACCTTGACAATATTCCAAGGCCCTCGGTGCATATGGACGGACAAGAGACGAATTTGACCGCAATGTGGCCGACCATGCTTGGGTAATGTTGTCTCATTACGGACTCGAAGCCTCCACGGAACGTAGTTATATCGGACTTTTTAGCAGCGAGATCGACGTTTGCGTCTGTTGAAAAAGAAAAAAAATAGAAAGAAAAATTCAAAACCATAAAAATCCATTTTAATTGCTTCGTTATAGAAAAAAAGTAAAGGAAGAAGAAAGTTTTTATGAAAAATTCATACCTAGAACGCTTCCCGCGTGCATGGCAATGAGCAGCACGGTGGTTCTGCAGGGTTGATGAGTGGGCGAGTGCTGGGGCGACGGTGGACAGGATATGTCTATACTGGTCGAAGACTTTATGTGAAGCCTCTTGCTGCTTCTCTCGCTCGCCACCCTCTGCAGATACGAGGGTGAAAATATGCTGTCCTCTGTTGAATAATTCGTCGTAAACAATTTTTTGATTAATTATCGACAATAATGTTCGATCGATTAATCGATGATTTAACATCCTGTCATAATCGATCAATTGTTTATCGATTAATCGATAATTAACCATTGCTAATCGATTAATCGATCTATAATTAATTATAATTTCGAGTTCAATCACCCTGATTGTCGGCTGTCGGGGCCATTGGTGATACCGAGTCGTCTTTATCAGCGAGTAGATCGAGCGAGCTCCATTTGGCCAGTGACGCGTTGTCCCCAAAATCCTCTGGACGTTCGATGGGTAGCGTTAAATAGATAAAGAAGAACGACGTTTCGTTATGAAAAAAAATGTCTCCTCGACATCGAGTAAAAGTATAACAGATGTGCTTTAATATTTGTAATAATAATAATAACAGTAACAATAATAATAATAATACAGCATTTTGTCACACGTTCAATCCCCAGACATCTACGTACGTTGATTGTCCGTTCTGTTTTCTTTCTTTTTTTTCTTTTTCATTTCGTCTTTGACGAATTTGACAAATTACATTGAATCTATCTCACCTTGCTCACCCGTTAACGGCTCGATTAGTCGCGCTTTATTTTTCTTATCTCATGGATTTCTTTCTTTATTTCGCATTGTTAATAACTAAAAACATATTTCTTAAATCATATCGACAAGCAGCAGCAGCAGCAGTAGCAGCAGCAGCAGCAGCAGCATGACGATTAAAATGTTACAAAAGCCGTGCCTGGCGTGCATGCCCTTCTGCATTACTTTTCGTTTATTTCTTTTTTTTTAAAGTTGACCATGCATTTTGTTAGAAAAAAAAATCTCCCACCAAAATTATTGTTTTTTTTTTATCAATCACACTTTTATCATATCGTCCCCCCGACGCTCGAGGATTAAGATTTTTAACGTATTTTTCATACATCTGCATTTTTTATATTTCTTTATTTTTTTGTTTTAACTTCTTTCATTTTTTATTGTTTGTCTTTTATCGTTGATTCTTTTTTTATTCATATTTCTTCACTAACTACGTGTGTCTCGATGTGTGTGCTCGTGTTATCCTCCTACCTTTTCGTATCGTCGGTATAACGAGGCCGGCTGCATTGTAATTTGTCGGTTGTCGACGAGAGAGTGCGACAGAGAACAAAGAGAGAGAAAAAAAACACATAGAGAAGAGACAGTTGAACTATCGAGACTATAGCTTGCAATTCGTGCTCTATATATCAATGTATATTTTTATATACGCTCATATATATAAATATATAAATCTCTAAATCTATCAGAATTAACTTTTTGCCTTCTTTTTTTTTTTGGTCTGTACTTAACGTTTCGGGTTAGTCAATTTTTTAAACGCCTGTCTTGCACCGTCGTTCGCACCTCTCGCTGGAAAAACGCGGATGCAGCGAGAATTTCTTCTATTTAATAATTAAAAAATAAGGAAAAAAAGAAAATAAATAAAAAAAAAAACTTTCGTGCACAAAAATCATTCTAATCGAGAAACGCACTAATTTCTTTGTTCGCATCGATGCTTCTTTTTACGCTACTTCGAAACTTGTGCCAAAAGCATTTTCCTAATCTTCGTTCGACTAATCGACACGTACGCGATCAATCGAATCGATCGATTGATCGAAACGAGAACAAACAAAAAAACGAACAAACAATGACGAACTGAAAAATTGAATTATTTTACGGCGCGAAGAAAAGAAAATTGCTAGAAAAATTGCATTCTTTCTATGCGAAAAAGGTATTTTAGATTTTTTTCTTTTTCTCGTGCCTATCGCCTAGTATTTTTTGTTTTCATTTTAATTCACTATGTCGATCATTGCCATCATGCGATTATTTTGGGTTTTTTTTTCTTTGCATTGCGGAAAATTTCGTTTTAAATCGTTAATGCATAAACGGTACGTCGTCGTATCGTCGCACGACTTTTAACGAAAGCCCCGGTTCGCACTTTTTTTCACGTTTCCGGTACTCGCGCCGTTACCTCGACAATCGAAGTACTCCTCCTCGCTGCTCGATTCCGACTCCCTCACGATACTCTCCATTCGTAGATTGGCCATTTGCAACTCGAAACTCTTAGCCGAGCTCGGCGAGTGCAACGACTGATGACTACGATTCCAACCCTTTTTCAATCTCGTCTCGCCACTCGTTTCGCTCGTTTTCTCCTGCGACTTTGCACTGCGACAAAAATAACAACAACAAAAAACAGATTTTTTAAAATCAATTATTTTCATAGAAAAAAAAGGACAATTTATTCACCGGAAATCATTGAAATTAAATAATTTATTGATTCATAATCGTTCTCCAAATTTGATCCAAGTTTAATACGTTTCAAATTTGTTTCGAAATATGAAAAAAAATCTTCTCGTAATTAATATATTACCATGAATGATTAATTTTCAATATTAATCGATGAATTTTTAATTATTTGTTAAATAATTTTAAAAATAATAAAGAAAGGTTTGACGAATTGTTATTTTTTCTTACGTCGGGGCGATCAATTCGGTCGGTGAATCGTCGGGAGTCCCATCGCCCTCGGAACTAACTGCCGTATTGATAACCGGTATCTCCGATGGTTTTCTAAACGCCGGTGGACTCTGAGGGTCCTCATTTTTTTCGATACTGCCGAGGGTCGCTGCGAGGGTTTTGGCAACTTGATCGGTGCCTTGCATCGGCGTCGTCGCTGTATTGTTCGATTCTGATTTTTCCTCGTCGTCGTCATCGCCAGCCCCGTCCTCGCTGTTCTCCGGAGCTCCCATTTTCTGTTGCAGGGCTAATTGCGTTTGTCTCTCGATCTCCCGGATGTCCTCCATCGTTAAACCGTTCCATTCGTCCTGCCAGGCCCAAGCTTGACGATGCGCTCTCACCATAGTTTTTCTCAACGCTGAATTCATCAAAGTTTAATTAATTTTTTCATAATAACAATAATATAATAATGAAAAATTTAGTAAGTTTGTAAAAAATATTTTGTAAAAAAGCACGGTAAGTTTTGCCACAATAAAAATTAAAGAAAGAAAAAACTTGTTTTAAAATAAAAAGAACGAAAAGTTTTTCAAGAATAACAAAATCAAACGATTTAATTGATGAATTTGATTAAAGGGCCTTCGATCGATTAATATTTTGTTGAAACTACGCCCTGGTTAAAGTATTCTAATGTAATGTAAAATAATAATGAAAAAAAATGGAGCAGACACGGGAGAGAGAAAAGAAAACTTTTCGAGTTTTCGTCCTCGATTATGCGATACTCACCCACGTCGTGTATGAACTTCTCGAGCTTGGTCTGCATGCCCCAGTAACGGAATTCCACTCGACATAGCTTGTAAGCGCACATCAGAGACTTTCCCGAGCGCGTAGGCTGTGTCCTTCCCTTTAGCATTCATATATTTCCCGAAAGATAAATGTCGAGCTATCCTTTATGCATGTGCATATCGATATAACGAGAAGATGGGAAGCATTCGATCTATATACTCGTGAGCGTATAGTAACATACATACGCGTCTCACCCTCGTTTCCCCAACACTCGCACATTTTCTAAGCAACTGGAGTATTTTTTTTAAATTTATAACGTGAATTATATTAAGTACAAATTTTTACAAACTTGCATTTCCATGCGATTGGAATTTCAATGGAATTTACAAAATTGAAGATCAACTGGAATTTTCCTCGAAGCTTGAATTAATCTCTACGATTAATTAATCGTTACAATTAATGCAGCGACGAAAAATTATTTCTTTGATATTTTATAAAAAAAATTTCATCCGGACTAAATTATTCTTCCGGATGGATTTTGAGAATTGTAGAAATTATGAGAAAATTTACGAGATAATTATAGTAGAGTCGATCAGTGGATTAAAATTTAGGTAAATTGGAAAATTTGATTTTTAAATATTAATTAACTCCTCGATTAATTCTCGGAGAATAAAAAAAATGAGGAAAAAATTATACAAAGCTCGTACGAAAATTTTGATTCAATAATTGATTACTAGCAATTTAATATTGATTAATTCGTTATTTAATTCATCGTTGATTAATCGATTAATCGAAGTAAACGACGATTAATTAATTATCGAAAATATCAAATGAACGTAACGAACACGATGATGTAAAAATATTTAATCCCTTTCATCCATCATTCCCTATTTATCAACTTTTTCGTCAACTCACCCTGACGTCGTTCCAATAGTCCTCGAGCCAGGATTCCGTGAGTGGTCCTCGTCCCGTTTTTTCCGAAACGTATAATTTCGGATCTTCCTCCTTGACGTAATCAGCCCCGAACAATTGATCCTTAACGACGTCGATGACATCGACGATTCTGTTTCGTAAATCGCTGCCCGAGAGCTTGAAAACATTTTCCTGGTGGCCATTGTCGGGAAAATAATACGTCTCGATTTCGACGGAAAATTTCTCGACGAAGGGACACGTGTAACGGGTCTTTGTATAAGGATAAGCGTTCCAGGCTTCCTCGTTGACGGTCAGTGCTGATTTTGGCAACAACGACTTGAACCAACCGGGTAGGTGACTACCCACGTGATATATTTTGTGTGTGTACTGGCCATTACCACCACCCGGTCCATCGGTATAAGGTTCGTTCACGATTATCTCCACACCGCTACCAACCCCTTTACTCTCGTCTCGCGATTTTTTCTGTAATAAATTTTTCATGTTTTCTTTCAGTTATTTTACAAAATTGTTTTCATTTATTTTCCACTTTATTTACAAATTGGATTGCCAACGTCGATCGGAATAAATAATCGAACGATGATTAGAGGAATATTATTATTTTTTAATTAATTTCGAGCGATAATAATATTGAGATTAATCGAATCGTTTCAAATTGATTTATTTAAATATTTTTTTTTTTGATTAATTCGTTGGGTAAGAAGAATTTTTTTTCTGTTTTTTTTAAATTAAAAAAAATTTCTTATGAGTCATGACGTGATTTTTAAAATTACCGCTATCATGTAGAGTTGAGCTATCCGATACTCCTCTACCGTGAGAGGCAATGGTATTCGATACTCCTTTATCAACATATTGAACTTGGAATTTCCACGATCTCAGTGACCTCGTTTCTTGCTATCCTCGCTTCATGATCTGAAACAATTCAAGAGAAAACAAAAAATCTAATTAATCATTTATAATTACAAAATAGTTGTTATTTAACAGATCTCGGTCTCAATTTGTAAACCACCCTTTAGGAAATTTGTATTTCAAATTTAAAAATTGAGAAAAATAGAAAAAATTAATTAACGATGAAAATATTGAAAAAAACAAAAATTCTTTTTCTCCCTTGTCGTAAGGGGTTCGTGATTGTCGAGAAGAGTTTGTCGCGTCGACGTGTTGGCCAATGGGCTTAACGGCAGGGTGGCTAATACTCGCATTGTACGTTAAAGGGAGATGACCCAGAAAGTCAAAGGTGTATTGAGATTTTGGATCAAGGGAAAAATTTCCTCGAGGGTTGGCTCGTCGATACGACAAATAATTAATCGTTCAATCTCATCGATTACTTCGCAGTTTCGAAGGAAAAAAATCCGCAGACAAATCGGTATATGAATTATCGATGTGGCGATTGATTGGAAAGTAAACGAAATTGATCGATTGATAATTCATTCCAATGACGAATAATTAATCGATTCGTCGACCCTCGATGGTCAATCAGGGTTGAAATTCACCCCCGCTTTTCAATCTTCCAGTAATTACCTGCTAACTCTTCATTTACGACAAAATTACAATAAAATTACATTTAAACAAGAAATAAAGAAAATTTGTTTAAAATGCAAACAAAAAAAATCTTCCAATATTTAAAAATTCCAATTCTCGCCTAAAATCGATCCTACGAAAACAAATTTATCATTCGACAAATTAACAACAGACGAATAACAAAATTGCAAAAAAAAAATTATTTTAATCAACAAAATTCGTCGATTCTCCATCGATCCTTCGATTAAAAGCTCAAAAACAATAATAAATTTTCGTCAAAAGCGACTTATCGAGACACCAGTCGCTTCTTCCTTTCATCTTTTCTCAGATCCAAGAAAAAAAAGATCTTCGTAGTCGGCGATGACGCAAAGATAAAAGGAGTCAATTAATAACTCAAGGCAGTAATGACCAGGTAGCCTTAGGGGTAGTTTATATAGCTTTTGCTCGGGGTAGCAGAATGTATAGTAAGTATACGTAGTAAAACACGTCAAGGGACGGTGAGAACAGAGTCTAAATCCTGAGTTTGTGTGTGTGTGTGTGAGAGAAAGAAAGAGAGAGAGAGAGAGAGAGAGAGAACGAGTGCTGAGTAATCAGGGACAGTGAACGCCCTCCGGTGTTTCAGAGCTCTCACTATCGTCGAAGCAACCAACAGAGCATACACGAGGAGCCTCCTGCTCGTCTTTCTTTCTCTCTCCATTATACTCTATATCCCTCTTGTCTCATCCAGTTCTCCATGTGTATGCGTCCTCCTCTGTGTCTGAAGCACGTCAAGTGCCTGACCAAAGGCGGGTTCGTACTACTATATATGCCTTACAGTGCGAGAGAAAGCTCCCTCTACCTCTACCGTCAATAACCTTCGGTTCGCATAAACGTTTGCACATATATATGTGTATATGTGTGTGTGTGTGTGTGTGTGTGTGTGTGTTTGTGTGTGTGTGCGTGTGCGTGTGTGTGTGTGTGTGTGCGGGTGTGTGCAATGTATATATATGTTTACATGTCATAAACACACAGCATCACCTGATAAAACAAAATCCCCCTCGGCCTAGATAACGACATTTTTCTTTTTACAGAAAAAAAAAAAACAAAGATTCGTTCCCACAGTCTTTACGTCCTTGGGACTTGGGACGAGGGTTAGAATCGTAAAAATTGTACAATCCGAGTTTTTGATCCGATCAAATTCATTTGATGATTAATTTAAATATGAAAATAATCGGGAATAATAGATTTTTCTTTAAATGTAAAAAATTTTCTTAATTTATACGAAATAGAAAAAAAAGAAAAACGTGCGAGGGAGAAAGCAATGCTTAAAATCCTACGGACGATAAGGATAATTGATTTATAAAAATAATAATAATAATAATCCTATCGATAAATAAATCATAAACGTTTAATAATCGTTCGAGAGATAATGCACGATCGATTATTCGATCGTTCGTTATTTTTCTCTTTATCTTTTCTTTTTTTTTCGTTTTTTTTCCTTCATAAATTCAATGTTTATTTTCAAAATGATAATCTCATTGACAAATACAGATTGATTCGTGATTTATGGAGGAGGAAAAAAATGTTGATCAAAGATATCGGAGATAGGCGAGTCCCGGCGCAATCCTCGCGCGTTTATTATTGCACGCGCCGGATTCGTCATAAACATACATCGTACCCGTATCGACACACACACACACATATATATATATATATCGATACAACGTATACATATATATTCGATTCTCGATATTTCTCTTTGCATAGCTGGAGCGATTGGTCGTCGCTCAGAATTCCAATTACTTGCGACTGTACAAAGCATCCTCGATGCAATAATCTATACATCTACGTTATGCATTGAATTACCATTATTATTATTTATTATTAATTATTCAGTATTATTATCAATATTAATTAATTAATTATTATTAATATTAATTATTATTATTATTATTTATTATTATTGTTATTGTTATCAGTGCACAAAGACCAATATAAATACGTCCTTGCTCGAGAAACAAATACCTACGTGTGTCGCATGAATCTAATGGCAACGAATGACTACGAACGAAAAATCAATCGAGCTCCCTTCGATACGAAGATGTTGAAGAAAAAAACAAAAATTCTAGTCGTGAGTTTTTTTTTTTTTTTTTTTTTTTTTTTTTTTTTTTTTTAATAATGTGTTCATAAATAATACATATTCTTTTCGCGAGTACATCGAGTACGTTCGTCTATCATTTTTTTGTCGTCGACTCGTGTAAACGAGTTCATTCGAGACATTTTTGAAAATAGTAATTTAATTTTTGAATTCTTTTCTTACCTTCTCGTATTTCCTTTCTTCTTGCTTGGATTCGAGCGTCTCATGCCATTTCCGGTCGGGCATCGACCGGAACTCGAACGTCGTTCGACATTTTCGCACTGCTTTTTGCGTTTAATTCGAATTATTGTTATTTTTGTTTTCGTTAAATTAACCGCCAATTTTTTGAATTCACTCGCGTAAACACTTCGTTTTATTTTTAATGTTTATTATTCAGATGTTTTTTTTTGCGAATTGGACGACTGCGTATTGGTGACTTCGAGTCAAAAACACTCTTGATGTGAACAATTTGCCTCGTGATGAAAATAAAAAAATAGAAAACAAAAGTTTTAACCAAGTGGGCAAAAAAAAAATTAATTTACGACAAATACAAAAACGCGGAACCGGATGAGACTTTTCCCGGGCAAACCGCACTGACCCCTGGCCGCTTCGACCAAAGTCCCCTGACGATCCTACGTGTCCTCTAAATCGCGTCTTAACACAAATTTCTTTATAATAAAAAGAAAACGACTTAATTTTTGCCAAAAATTAAAATTCGTGAAAAAAAAATCAACAACAACACAGCAGTTTATACGAGATGGTCGTTATTTCGTCGTCCGGTCGAAAGTGTGCCGCGTAGAATTAAATTCAGCCGGTAAATTCGTAAAACGATCGTTCGACAATTAAAAATCACTTTCCCTCGATCGATCGCGATAATTTTTTCATAATACGATTAATATCCACTCGGTCCACGAAATTCATTCGATCAATCCTCCCTTGCAACGTTCGTCCTTGTATTTTATTTTTTACATCGTCCCCTTTAATTTCTCGATTTTTCTGTTTATTTTATTTTTATTTTATTTCACATACTCGTAGAATTGTATTTAAAAACGTAACGCGTGTAATCACATTGTTGCATATCGAACGTAATAAGCGAGTTATTATTATTTTCTTAATTATTTATAATCGATCGTAGGATCGATCGGAAACAAAAACGTAACGAAGAGTAATCTCATCGGTCGTGCGGATGTTTGTTTTATGTTCCTCGACAAACGGGAAATCTTTATTTTTTCTGGACGACGAGAACGAGAGAAGAGGGTTCTTTTTTTTGTTTGTTTTAATGTGTAACCTTCGGACTGGAGCAGCTCGCGACGAACCACTGCGCGTCCGGGTATCAGTCTCCCGCGCTGGCTCGTCCAGCACTATATTAACCGGGTACCCTCGCCGAGCATCCGATATCTCTACTCGACTCGCCTCTTTCTCTCGCTCGTACAAACTCGTCGTCTTATCTCTCTCTCTCTCTTATATCCTATTTCTTTTTACTATTTTTCCAGCGCCTGCGCTCAAGTACGGAGCTTGCACTGTACATGCGTCTGGCTCTTCTGTACTATCGTTACTACCGTGTGCTTCTCGTAGGGCGCCTGTTTGCCCGAGCCCGGTCGCTTTCCAACTCTCTCTTTCTCTCTCTCTCTCTCTGTCTCACTCTCTCTCGCAAGTCGAGTTCTCGAGCCGATATCCTCAGTGAAACGTCGCTCCCGTGCGCGCATGCGCGTATGAAAATCTCGATTCTCTTTCCCTCTCTCTCGCTCTCTGTCACTGGCCCTCTTCTCTCTTCACCACTTTCTCCACCTCGTCGCCTCGCGACGGCTCTCTCGCGTACGAGTACTTGGCATCGCGCATGCGCGGCCACGCTCGCGCTCTGCGCAACTCGCGTATCCCCTCTCCTTTCGAGCTTCCCACTCTCTAGCTCCAGCTCTACGTCGTGAATCGGTGATAAATTTCTCTCCTCCGCACTCACGAGTTTGTCTTCGTCGAATGTTGGTGCTCTCTCGTTTCACCATCACACCTGTGAACGCTCTTTGTGTCACGCTATTTTCTCTATTTTCATTGTTTTTTTATATACTAATTAGCATTATCAAGTTCACGCCATTCTCTCGTCCACGTACGTTCACCTAACATTCTCGATTATTATTCAAGCCGATAAAAATCTCGAGGACACGCTCGTAAACAAATCACACGATCTACATCCCACACAAAAATTTATGTTCTTATTTATTTTTCAGGAATTTACGAATTTACGAACGTCCTGTTATTTCCCAATAATTTATCATTTAGGGGTTAATTTTTAATTACGTGCGAACAATTCGTTATCAAACCCACAAAAACGATATAAATTATCTTTACTTTTACGTGTGAACTGCACATGTATAGATATATTATATATATATATAAATTTCAAATGTAGCCATTACACCCTTGTACGTCCCATCGGACGGATAGAGGGATGAAATCGTTGTCTTCCCGCCACCATCCCCTCTATCGATCGATACACCCATCACCCTTTCCGCGCCCTCGTCCACCCTCGGTAAATGAGTACGAGGGGGTGGGAGGGGGTTGAGGGTGAGCGAGGGAGGGGGTTGAGGGAGTCGTTTCTATAGCGAGAAAACCTGGAACCGGCGATGGGAATGGAACGCGAGAAGAATGGTTATGCGCATGATCGCGAAATGTACCGCATTAGTTGGGGTAGTCGTAGGTAACGGAAAGTGCCCTTTTTTTACTTCCGGTCTGATAGGACATCCTGGACCCGCGAAAGCTCCTCTGACTTGACCGTAACGCTATTGGCAATCTCTCTTTGTGTTCCCTTCTTGATTGTTTTCTTTTTTGTTATTATCATTTTTTTTTAATTTTTCATTCGTTGGCTCATCACCGACGCTAAATTGCACGAGTTTTGGGGGATGAATAATGCGACGTTTTTAGAGAAATTTTTTGAATTATGAATTAAATTTATTATCGTCGAATTTTTCGTCTAGGGGTTGTCTTTGTAAATGGTGGAAATAATTGTTTCGTCATAAATGTATTATCGTCGAATTTTTCATGGATTATCGATTCTTTATTTTTCTTAATTTTTTCGAAATGGATTTCGTCTAGGGGTTGTTTTTTTAAATGGTGGAAATAATTTTTTCTTCTTTTTTTTTCTTTAATTTTTAAACATTGAAATGTTTGGACGAAAAGTCGTTCGGTTATTTTAGAGAATTTGTAGCGTAAAGGTGACGAAGGGCGTTATGGGGGTGGCGATTGAAGCCCTTGGGGAATTTTCATTTTTTTATTTTTTTTCTATTATTATATTTTAACGCGTAACTCGCTCTTCATTTTTTTCGACATTGATCCCGCACGAATTTTTAGGTGGGTCACGTACTTTTTTTTGTCTAAGTTCCCGTTGAGTTTTCGTACAGTTAGATAAGTGGATAGAGCGGAGCAAAGAGTCGAGCAAACTTCCTCATATTCATGAGAAAGTCTTCTCTACACGTTCCTAAATAAATAATAATTAAAGTTCGTCCTTCGCGAAAGAAATCTCGGCGACCCTCGATCTTTCGCGTCTCGAGAGACGTTTTAACGAGGAAAATTTTGGCTCCAGCCTACGACAATAAAAACGAGATAAATCCTAATTTTTCGAAACTTTTCGTCGCGAAAATTGCGACCTCGGATCATTTTTAAGTATGAAAAATTCAGTCACATTTTTTTTCACGAAAGAAACGTACGAATACAAAAAAGGACAATTTTTTATTATCATTTGCGTTTTATCAAAATTTGATATTAAATTGATATAAAAATTTTTTTTTTTCATGTTGACTAATTCCATTATAGGCGAAGGTCGGATTATCGTTTCAAAGCGAGTACAGCCAATGCTTTTCGTGCTTGGTAATTTTTCAACCTTAACGAATACGACGAGAACAACGATTTATTTAATTTTATTAAAAAATTTGATGAAAAACTTACTCGATTATAAACGTCGAGGTTTTAGTGGTAATACGAGTCAATTATTTTCTTTAATCTCGTTGGGATCATCGACTTCGTAACCGTCCGGTGGTATGGGATTTTTTATGGGATTGTGAAATAGGGTGTGTTTACCATCGCCCCAGGGAAATGGCTGCGACAAATTAGGGAATAACGAATGATCGAATTAATTAATGACTGTTTTAATTTTTAATCGATGATCAATTTTTTAATTAAAATTTTCCAATTACGCAGTAATCAATTTCTTAGCAAAATTTTTGCGACGAACCTTGGTCATTATATACATGTGATCGTAGGGTACGTATTTCTGCCTCGGTTTCGTCGCTTCTTCGTCGACTCTCATTTTTACTATCAACGAAGAAAATAGGACCACGGGCAACGCGCCCAAAAGCGTAACCCTTCTCCAAAATCTCACTTTTCTCGCAATCTCTGCATTCGCAAATAAATTTCAATATTAAATTTTGTTCACATTCCATAAAAAAAATAACAAAATCTTCAAATTCCCTTTATTTTGAAAATTAAAAAAATATTTAAACAGATAAAAAAATTTAATTATCAAATTTTTTTTCTTAATTATAATTTTGTCTCGTTCTTAATAATTATAACTATTTTCATAGAAATGTTGTTATTTTATTTAATATTTATTTTAAAAAAATAATAAATCGTTTTTTTTCGTACCCTCGGGCGAGGGACAAATCGACGATGATTGTTCCGGACGAGATTTTTGCCTCGTAGAATCCGGACATTCGATCGTCCTTGATAATTTACAGTCCCTCGGGCAAGGCTCGTCGAGTCCAGATTTCGGAGTCGTCGACGAATTCGTGGACTTTCGAGAATCGGAGGAGCACGTATCTCCTCGCGAAATAGTCGAGAGCGTCGTGCAATGTTCGTCGATTATCCTCGTTGCGTTATCGGGCGAATTCTTCGTCGTTGAGTTCGAGCCGCAGGCATTTCCGCTTGCGCTCGAAATTTTCGTTTTGCAAGGCTCGTCCTTATCGCACATTGACGAAGAACGATGGGGAAAAGAACTTTCGAAAACTCGTCTCGTTTTTGAAAAAAAAAATTTTCCCACATCGTCGAGATTGTTTTTTAATTTTAAAAAAAATCTCACTTCTCCAACGTAATTAGAAAAACGTCTGGTCGTTCTCGTCGAACGTGATAAAAAAATAGCCATCACGTATTTTTTTCTTTCCACCTCGTTTAGAAAAATAACAAAAATTTGACGGTTAAGATTGTTTTTTTCCAGAGGGGACAAAAGCGAGAGTACTGTAACGCGACTTGACAGTGACGTTTAAACGTTAGAAAGAACCTCGAACGATTTTCAATTATTCATGAAAGATTTAATCGAGCAAAAATCATTTCCATCAAAACAGTAAAAAGAAAAAAGAAATTTTCCGGGATATAATAACGAGAGTAAATGTCAAACGCAAACATTGATCGTTACAGAATAATAATAATAATAATTCTGTAATAATAATAATAATAATAATACGCCAATTATTAAACCCACACCCTAATTTTTCATAACAATTCTCTATCCCAATCGCTCCCACAATTTTCTTATCAATTTTATTTTCATCCCAGATAAATTTCGATATTTGTGCAAGAATTTTCGAATTCACATACCGGGTGTCCAATTTCGATACAGAAAAAAATATACCGGGTGTCGCAAAAAACAAATTCACAAAAATTGTAGACGTTCGCGTCTCGATCGTACACAAAGATATGTATATGGACATACGTGTCTATCGCGACGTATATAGCGAGGAAAGAAGAACAGGAGACGCCCGAGAAGTGCGAGGTGCGAGGATAGTCCAGCCCGTGAACCGTCGTTGAAACCGGAAAAATGCAACGACCGCGTTTCCACACGGTAAAACACAAACCACCGACTTGGTTTGTTTCATTCGTGGATAAATATCTATAGGGGTGTAAAACGACGCCGACGAATCCGAGACGAAACGTAGTAGACACGAAGTGACACAGGCTGGTTACGATATTTACCTACTTTTCTCGTTTGCCCCACGTGTGCAATTTCGTACATACGATTGGGAGCGTTTTTTTCTCGGTTTATTACTCTCTCTCTCTTTTGTTCGATAAGTCAATATCGGAGGGCGAAAAAATTCGATAAAACAAAAAATACGATAGAAGAGAAAGGCTTTGACGAGTCGTCGATGCGAAGGAAAGAAATCCTGATGATCTAATGGCCTAACGACTTATTTTCTTCCGCCTTCTCCCGGCAAACCCTCCTCCCACCCCACATACACAATGAGAATAATAAAAGCGAGGAAAATAAAATTTATGCCGACTACGAATCGAGGAAATTAGTCAACGAGTATTTTCATTATCTCGAATTTATAAAATTTCGAGGGTGTGTAAATAACGAGAAAAAAGTAGACGTGAGTTTAATTCGTACAAAGAAAAAAATTAACCTAGTTCACCCTCCAACCTCTCGACTGACCCAGAGTAAAAAAAAATCATTTTCCCCAAAAACAAAAATTCTCTCAAAAATTATAAATATTATCGTTCTAAATGAAAAAAAGAAAATGAAAAACGTGAAAAAATTCAAAAATCTTCATTCGTTTTCTCTCCCTCTCTCTCTCTCACTCGTGTTCTCGACGCTTCTGGAACAACGCAGTATCGTTTTCCACCTACCACGAGGGATATCTACACGTGCGTTATTGTGTATTTGACGAGAATTGCATCATCCCCCTACCCCTTCGGCCGGAACATCGCGAGAAAGTTCGCTCGACGAAGGGCAAAAAGACTCGTAACGTTTGTGGGGTAGAATGTGAGACAAAAGGGGTTGGGGGAGGGGGATTAAATTCAAGTCACAGCCACCAGACAGAGCGGCGTCTCACTGGCCGAGATACGAAGATATTAAAGGGCGCGGAAAAACACTCGTACGTCCTTTCGATTCTTTTTTGTTTGTTTGTTATTCTCTCTCTCTCTCCCACGTGCAGAAAGATCAAAATATGAAATTCTCAAGTACGTAAAGATAAGACGTAGCGATAATAAAATTTAACCGCTCGCGCTTTAACGACGAACGATAACGCACGAGAGAGTCGAGGGCAACGAGCGTCGCGTCGTTTCTATAAATAAAACGTTTTCCGGCTTATCGGGTAAATATTTATACGAGGAGACTGAAAAAATTCGGGTTAACGAAATATCGCGGTTTGTCTATGAACGAATTTTAAACAAAAAAAATTCTTTTTTGGTATTTCTGTAGAACTTTTTTCTTTTTTTTTACTTTAAAAATTCACATTTTTCACGAAATTTTGTTACGTCGAGATTCAAAATTTCGATTGTTTCGTACGCGTTGCGCAATCGGGAGGGCTTCGTAACGTACGAAGAGTTTACGTTAGAATGGCAAAAATAGATTTTACACGATTTGGCTCTCGCGTTGAGAAATTCGAAAGTGGAGGAGGGTTGAGAAGAAGCGAGGAGTCAAGGGGGTGGATTACGTCTAATCGCGGGCATTGTATGAAACCACAACAATCTAAATATTATCACGTTTCACAATTTTATTTTCGAACGAAAAAACCAAAAAAAAAAGATTGAAAAAGAAAAAGTTTGTTCATTAGCCCCTGTCTCCCTCTTCGCCATACGCACTGCGATACGAGATAAAAATAATCATCCCTCGTATGGCTCACCGGTCATTCTATCGGGCGAGAAACTTCGAGAGTTTTTTTTTCATCCCTTCTGTACTCACCCTTAGTACGAGAAAAAGCTGAGATCGTAAAACGTTTGTGCGTCGAGAGAGGGCGAAAAACCATATCAACGGAAAGAGCGATGGGAGGAAGAGAGGGCTCCAGGAGGGACAAGGGAAATGGGGAGGTTTGAGGGGATGAAAGAGAGTCAGAAGGCCTTTCGTAGGTTGCCTTGCGCGGTCACCTTTGACATTTGGAGGAAAACGGGTCGAAGTCCCTCTCCCACTACGACCCCGTTCAACCCCCCTTCCTCTCAACCCTCATCCCCCATAGAGCCAAAAGCGTTGATAGTCCAACGAAGCCTTTTTTTCTTCTTTTGTATTCTTTTTTTTCTTTTCTTTTCTTTCTTTTTTCCCCTCGTTCCGTTATTTTCATCAATCCCATGCGAGCTTTTGCGTTCCAATTACGAGAGGAATACAGAGAGAGAGAGAGAGAGAGGGAGACCTTCGTTTTTCATGACTTGGAAAATATTTCTATATACGTATAATGTGTATTACGAGGGACGTTCCCGTCCCACCGACAATCTCTATCTCTCTTTCGTTTTGCCAAATGTGATGGACGGAAAGGAACAAATAAAAAAATAACTGCGTAGTACGAACGCACCACGTCCGCCAGCTTTTGCTCATTTTGGAAAATCCAATTTGTACGATTGCATCGTTCTCTTAGAATTTCAAGCGGGCGCTCTCCCTCTCTCATCTTCTCTCTCTCGTCATCTCGATTGGATATTGGCTAAGGATTTTGAAAACTTTTATCCTCCAAAGATTTCTCGGAACTGCATCTAGTTGACCGAGACTGTCATTGCTGGGGAGAAGGAGAGAGAAAGGGAGGAAGAGAGAGGAAGGGATGGAGAAGAAAAAAAGAGAGCCTCCGTTATCCATCATCGCTAGATGGACCGATAGGGCGTGTTCGGGATCAAAAGAAAACTGATGACATTAATCGACGAGGAGGGTAGGATAGCTGTTTTTTAGAGAAAGGCGTTAAAAGATATTAAAAAGGTTAGATACGATGATAAAAACGCTCGTCGTCGCGATAAAGCGAGTGGCATTTTGAAGTTTGAAGGATTAAGGAAATTAATATTCGCGAGCGTAAGCGTATTGGGGGGTGCGTGTCGCCGGGGAACAAAGTTACGACCATTATTATCGATCAAATTTACTTTCTTTTTTTCACCCCTCTTCTACCAAACATAACTTTTCTTCCCATATTATTTTTTCTTTCGTATCTTTCTATCGGTCGTACTATCTAACGAGATGAGTAATTATTGAAAAAAATCTAATAATAATAATAATAATAATAATAAAATAGAATTATAATAATATTAATAAAAAGATACAGATACAAATTTTATAATAAAAGTGATAAATAATTTTATTTCAACGATTTTCTTTTTAAATGTCCGAAGATCGACCTTATCCCATTTCTTGACCACGTCGGACGATGCCTGATACCAGGGGCCGTAATTGGGTCGCGACAGGGACCGAAGAGAATTGCGTCGTCGTCGTTAGGAGCTTCGGTCCTATTTCTATCATTGTCGAGAGACTCAAACGCGACTGCCGCGAGGCAATTGCGCGGTAAGCCGGACTGGCTAATTAGCACCCCTCGCGTTAATTGGCTATATCGTGCCGAATACTCGACGGGGGTGAGGGACTGCAATGTCCAAAAAAAGATCTAAAAATTTCACCGCAAACATTGTCTAGAAAAAAAAATAACAGTGGTGTCCTCTGTGCATCGGGACACAAAGGAAGGCTGGAATGAATGCTCGTTCGTAGCTAGCCAATTAAAGTTTAACGCATTGTTTTTTTTGCTTCTCCCTCTCTCTTCCTGTTTTCGCTTTCTCTTCTTCCCCATTGTTTTTATCCATTATTTTAACAAAAGAACAGAGAACCCATACGATTCGGGGGTTGCCGAAAGTATAGACAAAATAAAAAATATATATATGTATTAGAAATATATCTAGCGAGCTTTGAAAAACAAAAAATTAAAAATATATTTATCGAGAGCTCAATTTACCTGGAACGAATCTCAACGTTCTCGTAATTTAAATAATTCGAGACGATTTAAGAATGTTTATGGTCTTTCCCAAACTCGAAATAATTAGTGTTCCCAGTTACGAGGCTAACGACCTTTCGACACTTTGTTAATTAACATAATTCTCGTAATTCAAATACTTTGAAATAATCCAACAGATTTTTAATTCCCATTATACAAAATGTTTAAAATTCGTTATTAATTAACATGATAATTGATGAAAAATCGTATCGATTTGTCGATCAATCGGTTACATTAATTTTTCAATAATGATGAGACGAAGCGAACAATTTTTTGCGCATTTTTCACAACAAAGAAAGAAATCATCGGGGGTAAGATTTGTAGGGTAGTTTGTCCAGAGTTGTCTCGTTTAAACAGCGAAATAGCCCGGAGGTCGTTTACCGTCGTTTAACGGATAAAACAGGACGATGCGAGGCAAACGACTGGCTCTCTCACTCCTGGCCAGACTCACAGGTCGGAAGAGTGTACCTCTGATCGATTGGACGTGAGCGGCCCCTCTCGTTGACGTCACTAGTGACGTCGAATAGAGCGAGACAGAGAACATCTCAAATTTATCAGCGTAGGAGACAAGGGGATGTATATACCTATGTAATGGCGCCAAATTGCACCTGATCGAAGATTTTATTATTCGCTCGTGCGACACAATTTCTTTATCAATTTTTTTTTAATCAATTTCAGTCAACGATCTAAAATTAGGTTTTTTAAGATTGTTTCAGACTGGGTATACGGTATGGACCGTCACGTCAACAGCAACGACACGTACCGGCACCGACAAGGAAAAACTTTGTATTTTGTGTTTTTTTCCTAGAGTTTTTGAGATATCGGGAAAAATAAGGTCCGTGTCTTTATCAGGGAACAATTTCCGATCGAATAGGACTATTTTCAATCGTCTAGTGGACAATCATTCATTTTCGGAAGCCTCGGGTCAGGGGGTTGAAAATTAATTTCGAAAAATCGATTTTTTGGAATTCTTTTGTTGGATACATTTCGCGAGCTTATGTCGATGGGAAATCGCTCGCTGATCACGAATTCAACGGTAGTTTTTCGCTAGAGCGAAAAATTATAGGTGAAAAAATGAAAAAACGTGATTTTTTACGGTTTTTTGGATATTTCGCCCATTAATTTCGGTCTATCTTAAAAATAACCATCATTTTCGTAATGTCCGAGAAATTTCTGATCGAATACGACTATTTTTGATTCATAAAAAAAAAATTCCCCGCGAGGGGTAATTTTTTGCAGTCATACTAAAATAATTTTTTGATTTTTTCTCCGCTCTTTCATCCCTTTGGCAACTGGGCAGCAATTTTCAAAACCGAAGAAAACATCATAACGTAGTAATAAAATAAAATCCCAAAATTCTGTTTACGTCCCTTCGTCTCTTGTAATTTTCAAATATTAAAGTCGATGGAATGCGATATATAAGCGACTGCGGGGTGGGATAAATTCCGGAACGTTTTGTCCTTTATGAGAAAGAGCTTGATGAAACGTGAGTCGAACTCTCAGAGAGCAAGAGATAGTGGGGGTAAAAAAGACGTGTAGGATCGCTCAGAACCATAATTTGATTTAAAGTATAATTCGATTGCCCCAGAAATTCCTCGCTCGATATGCCTCGTAAAAATTGATTATCGAAGTGACGAATGCTTCGGGTTTTTTCTTCTCCATTGCTTCATCGAGGTCGTTTATCATCTTTGGTTTGCAAGCACGAGGTAAAATCTTCGTTATCGCTCGACGATAGACCCGTAAACATTATTACGTCAAATAATTTCTCGTTCGACCACCAGGGTGCACTTACGTCCAACCAAACTGCATTTTCTCCTACAAGTTTGTTTCTTCCCATTGTTTTTTCTCCCTTTTTTCCCCCTTATCGTCCTGAAAATATTCTCGTCGCACGTGCAACGAATTACCCTGGTTTCCATCCATGTAGACACGAAGATACGAACGAAAATCGACTTTTTCTTTCCGACCGCGCGAGCATTTTTACCCACGCGTGTTCACCCCTCAAACTTTTGAGAGATGGTCGAGGGGTTGGGGGTGGAAGAAGGCAAAAGAGATTCCCGATGAAAAGCAGAGCTAGGGTACAAAGGCTCGGGAAGTACACAAATCTCTTCTGGACCATGGCCAAATGGACCAGGATGTATGGGCAATGTCAACCTCGATTCTCTCAATGAATGGTTATCGATTATTTTCCATTCGTGGGTGTGGTGGTCGAACTTTCGAGTATTATTTAAAAAAAAGAAAAATCTTAAAAACAGATTCGACACGAATCTAATTTGACAAGACAGTCGACACAATCGACATTGTCAAAATTTAATTCGTCACAATCGACTGTAAAAATAAAATTTGATAAACCAAATTATCAAAATCAATATAAATCCTGGCGCGTGTCAAGAAAGTTTACAAAAATTTTCTCAAGGTCAAAATTGATATAACGAAACTCGTCAATATTAAAATATGCCAGAAAGAACTGTCGAAACTGACTGTCGAAAGATAAGAAATCTTGACATTAGGCAGTTCGCAGGACGAAAATTACGACAATTTTACCAAAAATAAATAAAATTTGACAATTCCCACGTTGTTGACGATAATTTGACGAAATCGATCTTGACAACGGTCAAGGTCCGATAGAAACAGAGTCTCGCGAATAGTAGCGTGAAAAATTGTAATCTCAATAGAGAACCTCGATTGTCGCATCGATAAGCTGCAGCTGCGTCTTATCACCAAATGATATAATCGCAGTCCCACATGATCGACATTCATCGTGTCGACAATACGCAATTCTTACCTCTGACCAAATTTAGAATTACGTGGGCAAGAGATCCATTTAAATTCGCGGGACGATGAAAGCGCATTCGCGGATATCGCGTTCGAACTTCCCGAGTTTCTTGGATAAGCCTGACGGGCGAGAGACAGAGTCAAGGTTGGAACGAGAAAAGAGTGGACTCTGCATGAATAATTAATAGTCGGCCATACGTGATAACTTTTATTCAAAAACTTTTTTTTTTTTTTTTTTTTTTTTTTTTTTTTTTTTTTTTTGAAATTTTCGCTCGCACTTCATAGTGTAAAATCGCGACTGGACTTGGTACTTTAGTATCGTGGACTTTCCGATCGAGCTCTTGGTGAATCACGAGTGTGGTCTGTTAAGTATCAACGGGGGAAAAAAAAGAAAATGTAAGATATTTATAGAATGGGATTCTAACGCTTCGGCTTTTCCTTGAGCTTGGATGCACGCGAAAGAATAAACATTTATCAATTTTGATCGATAATCGATTAGGCATGGATAATTAATTAATTAAAAAAAAAATTTTTTTTTTTAATTGCTCGATAATATTATGTAATTGAATTAATTAATTGAAATAATAATAATAATAATATATTTAATGAAATGATGAATTGATTAAAAAATAATAAATATAATAATGTTTAATCGATTACGTAATTAAAAATCAAACCTTGAATCGTAAAATTCTCGATTAAACCTGAGTTGGCTGCAATTGCGTGCGCGTGCAATAATTGACGCGAACGAGTCGAGCCACAGATTACCTCAGCCTGACGTCACGACGCTCTGTTGCAGTTTAAAACAAAAAAAAACATTGCGCGGAGCGTCGCGCGTCAAGTCAAATTTCTAACGTCGTACACGACACACCGGTCTCTCTCCTCGACGATGAAAAATTCCCGAATAAATAGATCGCTTAATTTATTAAATAAAAAAAATTATTTGTTTACAATTTTCTCAATTAAAAAAAAATTATTTATCAATTTTTTATTTATTTTTTTATTCTTGCTGAATTATGAATTTATAAACACCCGTTGTACTTCCGGCATGAAACACCGGGCGGGACGGTCGTTATCCTTATCAGGACGCGGAGTTGAGCGACGGGAAAAAAGAGATCGATCGATCGTCGAGAGTTGAATTATATAAAAAACTAAAGAAATAGTAACTCACCTCGTCGTCTCGAGAAAAATAATCGCAGGTTAGCGTTGGTTTGTAATTTCGACGATGCACTCAACGAGATTTAAAAAAAACAATGGGTTTGTTCGATTTCCGTTTACGAGCCTTGATTTAGCGTTTTTCTATACGAGAGCGAGTTCATTCGGCGTCCACGATCGTGCGATCTTCACAGCCGACTACCAAGAGCCCGAACATAACACGTCGGCTATTATTTTTCCCGCTGTATCGCGCATATGTTGGCATAGCGCGTGTGTATACCCACGATGATATCATCGGATCGAGTGAGTCTCGTTCCCGCGCGAATGTCGGTAAGGAAGATACCTAGTTAACTTTTCTTACCCGAGGAGCGAAGGCGGGAGCGACATCTTGGAATCGAGGAAATTCGAAGCAATTTGAAAATAACGACGGTTCGCGAGTTTTGACTATGATTTTTTCGTTTAGGATTATCGACGTTTAATCGTTTGCCATCGATTATAGGAATTGAAAAATATCGAGCGTCGATTGATAATTAACGTGTCTCGATTATTCGTTTTTATAAAAACGATCAAAGTTTCGAAAAATCATGATCATTAATTGAAAATTTGGTATTCCTCGTTATTATAAAGTATTATAAAATAGAAACGTAATGATCGGTTGAATTTCAACTTTTAATTTATCGTTTTAACGTATAATCGAAGAAAACTCGTTTCACTTTGGTTATTCAACGATTTCGATCGACCGTTTGCTTTAGTTTTTTTTTCTTCAACAAACACCCGAGTTTCGTCGAATTAATAATTGTGTTTTTAAATCAATTAATTCGACATCGTTTACGCCTAATTAAGATAATCTCGTTCGTAAACGCGTGCTGGTTGCATTCCGCTACGGCAGAGACATCGTGCTGAACGCTAGCGAACCGCCGATGATTGGTCGGTTGCGCCACGAGAGAGCGCTCGCGACGTGTTCAATACTAAATAAAGTGGGGTAAGAGGAAACGGGGCAGAATAGGAAGAGAAGCGGCTCGACGGGCGGAGGTTCGCGATCGCAATCAGAAGCCCTCGTAAGCGTGCACGAGTGCGAGAGAAACGGGAACGGGAAAATAAAAGTAAGCGCGTGCGTGTGTGCGTGCCTGTGTGTGGGTGTGTGTATACGTGTGCGTGGCGTGCGCGATGAGTTTGACAGCGAGCGTCGAAAATTTGACGTTTCGTCGTGTCTGAGACGGAGAACACGAGACGACAATTTGCGCGAACGAGCCTCGTGGAAACGTTCGAGAAGCCGAAAAAAACAAGAGAAAAAATAAAACACGCGAAGAAAAATCCCCCTCCCCACCCCCCCAAAAAAAACAAAAAAATAAGAATTAATAAATACAAACGAGACGTGCGAAAGAAAGCGAAGACGATGAGACAAACGCGAGTGAAAGTGTCGATACGTGTTTTTTTCTAACTTTACAAAACAAACGAGATAACACTACCGTGGATTACGTTTCGCGAGGTCGTGTACGACGGGAGAAATAAAAAAATTAAAAGAGTACAACGTCAAAGAGCGAAAAAGGAAATAATCGTCCACGAGGGTTGGTCGAGGGCCCGAACGAATCGCACTGGCGTGCAAAATCGCGACCGGAGAGAGACTAATATGGGAGAATGGTCGGACGAAACGGGGCTGTTCTGCTGCTACTCCTACTTGCAGGTACGCGACGAACAAAACAACAAAAACACTAAACAGTAACGATATAGCGCTCAACGAAAAAAGGAAAAACAATCCAAAAATAATCGAAACGACGAAAACGCTTTATTTTTTATTTTATTTTCTTATTTTTTGTTCCAATCGATTTTTTCACGAAACTCGGGGAGGTCGAGGCTAATCGAATCGAAGTTGACGTTTATCGAGCTCCGGTGACAATCGAAGTTGACATCGAGGGTCGATACAATCGAACTTCTCGAAGTTTACGAGATTCGAATTTACCGGATTATTTTCTGTTTCTTTTGAATCTTTTTTTTGTTTCAAATTGCGTTATTCTTTTTTCATTGAAATTTATTCGATTCTATTTGGTATTTTTTTTTATTCGTCTAGATAGTTCGATCGTGGCGGAAAAATAGACGGGAAATAGATCGCGTGCTTCGCGGATCGCCCTGTGTTCTATTACTGTGTATAACTATATATATATATATGTCTTCCTCTCTCTCTCTCTCTCTCTCGTTCTCTAAACGTTATGGATATAGTTATACGAGGCGAACAGGTAGTATGCAGCGGCCTGTATAGAATTGTGCGGTAAAAGATTAATTTGTCGTTCAAGGACGAAGAGTTTATCTAGCGTTCGGCGATCCTCGGGATCGTCCGTGTCGAGAATAATAATGCTGTTTTGCGTTGGAAGCGCCAATTTCGATTTCTTCTTACTTCTTCATTTTTTTTATTCGTTTTTTTTGTTCGCTCTTATTACTCAACGTCCCTTCTTCCCCGAATCCCTCCAGTCGCATCTTCCCCCCCTTCCACATCGACGTGAGTCACGCGGGGCAACCGCCGAGGATAAAAAAATAATCGGCGACATCAACGATAATAATTCAATAATTAATAACGTTATTTACGAATCGATAAAATATTGTTTTTTTAAATATATTATTGAATTATTAATCGCACGTTAATTCGTCGATGGAAATAATTATTGTAAATTTCTGATTTTTTTATTTTTATTATTTTTTTTTCATTTAATTCGTCGATTTTTGTCGAAATTGATTGAATTAATTATCAAAAATGGGGAATAATAATGCCTGCGATATCGAACAAATTTTTAATTCGATTAAATCTGTTTGTTTTTCCCTAAATTTCGAAAACAAATTGACAATTTTCACTCGCCGACATTTTTTTTTATTTACGACGATATTATTTTTCGTCTGGTAAAAAGTCTCTCGGAACGACATTCCGATAGAGACGACCAACGCACTTGTTGCCATGCGTCGCGAAAGCACAAAGGTGCGTCGTGCCTCAATCTTTTATAGAAGATCAATTTTTTATTAATTTCTCTCTCTTCCAAATATCGAGAAAAAAAATCATTAAATATTAATTCGTAAATGATCTTCGTCATCACATCGGAGAAAAATCGTTATCGATTTTCATCATTATCATTATCTCATTTTTTTTCCAATAGACAAAATGGCGTTTGCGAATTTTTTTATATTTTTTTCAAAATTTCAATTCCGTAATTAACGGTATTTTTTTTTCTTTTTTATTACGTCGTATCTCTATTGTTCTATTGTTTTTTTAATCTCCAACAAATGCTTCGTGTTATCGTCGGTCGAATGTTTTTTTAAAAAATTTTTTTTTGTTGCCAAGATTGTAATTTCGCGACCAAAGATTGGTTGTCGCTTTGAACGTGGAAATTTACGTGGGTTTTCCTACCTTGATGTACAGGTAGAGTCGTTGCGACGGGAGATACTTCCGGATCTAGAACAATGCCGCGGAACAGATATACCGATCGTTTTTACTGATGAAATAATAATGAGCCAGGTCCCAGTGTCGCTTTACCTTTCAGATTTTTCCACGTTTATTTTCACGTAATCGTAAAATTCGTCGTTAAAATTTCCATATTTTTCATATTAAAAAAATTATTTTCTCGATTTAATCGAATTTTTAATTAAAATTTTATTTTCCTACGAAAATTAATGATATTTGTAAAAAAAATCCAATTTTTACCCATAATTGTTATTTCGAATTTTCGAATTAATTTTTGAAAATAGAAGAAAATTGAGATTTTAATTTTTTTGTCGATTAAAAATATTTTTGGTTCTGATTTCAGGATGGTGGAAAGCGATGGCATTGGTGCCGCCGATTCACACCGTAGAGGTGGACATTGGACAAAATATTACGGTCGCATGCACTGACGAGGATCCCCTCGACGATGGCAATATGTCGAACGTAATGTGGAAGAGGGATGGCCAATTGAATGCCAAAAGATCGAATGTCTTCTCAAATCGTGCCCTCGAACTCGTCAACGTGAGTCTCGACGATGCCGGCAATTATTTGTGCATCGTCGACGACGACTCGGACACCATTAAGACAAGAATCAACATAGACGTCAAAAGTGCGTTTTTTCTACATTTTTTACATTTTTTCAATCATACATTTTTCATCGCAATTTTATTCAAATTTTATCGACGATTTAATTCGTCTGAAATAAATAATAATTTATTTCAGACACGAGATTACTGCGAATTGAAAAAGAATATTTAATTAGCGTCTTTTTTAATTTTCGGGAAAGGAATTAAATTCGTGGATTTTATGCTAAAATTAAATTTGCATATTTTGTTTTATTTACTTATTTATTTTTAGTCGTTTAACGATTGTGTAGAATTAATTTTCATATTTGTTTAAACGTCGAATTTTAGCCCCGCCACCAGCCCTGCATAACGTTTGGGTGAAGCCATCGACGATATTGGCCAATATACTTTGGGAAGTCGATGGTACTGGTGGTTATCCGATAATAGACTTCACTGCCGAGTATCGTTTAAAAGCCGTCGCGGGCCAAGAACCAGAAGACTGGAAGCCTATTATTCCAACGCACATACCGCCGAATTCCGTACGTTTAAACATACAAAAAAGCAAAAGAAATTTCATATTAATTTTTTTCTTTTTTATTAAAAATTTTCATAGTAATATTATTTTTATTAACGATCAAATAATGCAATAATTGATACAACGTGATTGGGCCAGTTTCGCAACGAGGGTTGAAAGTTGCCCTGAAAATTTTATGAAACTTTTGATTTTATGAAAATTTTGTCTTATGATCGCCGAGCTCTTAGCAAATTTAACGATCGATCATACAGAGGCAGATCGATGTTTATCACTTGGAGCCCAACACGACTTATGCGTTTCGGGTATGGGCGACCAACAGACTGGGACAGGGTAAAATAGTCGAGGTCGAGGGTCATACTCACTACACTATCGAGGAAGCAGGTACGATTATTAATTTATCGATTAAATTTTACATTTTATTCGATTATTTTTATATATATTTTTTTTTCGTATCAAAATATTTAATCTCGTCGAAAGAAGCGTACGACAACGTCGATAACGGTATGATAAAAAAATTGCAAATAATTCGTACGAGTGGAATATAAATAAAATAAAATAAAATGTATATTAATTTTGAGAAATTCTCGAACGAATATTTATTTCAGAATTGGCGAAACATTTGCTCGCTGGATTGGAAAATTTCGATCGACGCATTTGGGTCGCAGCGGTAGGAATTGTTATGGGAACTCTAATGATCCTGGGTTTAGGTACATGCTACCTTCTCTATCGTGAGTGCAAGGCACCCTGTAAGCATTCAACACGGCAATTCTTTAAATTATCTTACGTCTCTTTCGATTCAGCAAAATAATAATCGACGCTTACGCTTCTACTCTGTCTCTTTTTTCGATGCCCTTGCTTGACGGACAGGCCTCGACCTACGATAAAGAACCACGAATTTTCGTACGTAACGCTCGAAAAATGAAAATTCACAACGAAAACCCTATTTCCTCACCCCTCGAACAAAAAACCGAAAATAATTAAGCAACGTTTGAATTCCTATTTTAAAAAAAACCCTGCCACGAATTTTCCTGTGTTTTGAATTAGTTGCACGTAGTGACAATTGAAACTAGAGCAACTTGATGATATGATGCAATGATTTTTGTTATTTGAAAAAAAAAAAAAAAAAAAAAAAAAAAAACATGTAAGATGCAAATATTTTCGATATATTATTAATTTACTCAACGATATAATTACGAATAATTAATTGTGGATGATAATTATACGTATAATTATATCGTTACGTATAATTGTACAAATATATTATTATTTAAAAATTGCAAATTGTTAATTGAAAGTAGCCACGAAGCAGGGGCATCGCCAGCCAATTTTAACTTATCTATGGCCCTGATCTCTAGCTTTCTTTGACACGTCTTTAGATTTATATATTTACGTTTATGTATATACGTATGGATATTCATAAACGTGTGTATGTATATTTACATCACGTGTGTATATCAATCACTTTCGTATTCACTAATCAGCTCGTCGCAACTCGATCGATACTTACAATACTCTATACAGTGCCATTTTTTTTTCTTTTTTTTTGTTCTCTTACTTCGTAGCGTACATTCTATGTATACGTTTTTCTTTTTCTTTTTATTATTACTATTCTATTCTATCCATCACACTGAATAACTTCTTTTTCCGGCTGCAAGCGCTTACAAGATGAAAAGCAAAATTTCTCCTACTAGTTGGCCGATCTGAACGATTCTCTTGAAATCTTGAAACTTAGTTCACGAATTATATTTTAATTTTTTTTCTTTTTGTTTAATCACTGAATTTGTCCGAAATTAATTCTCGCACTTGAATCATAGTGTCACGCTGCATTTAAGGTGCAAAGGTAACGACTATTTTTTTTTTGGTCTCTTTTGAATAATTATGCACTAAGATATTGTAATGTTAAAGAAATAATATCGACGATTAGAAGAAAGGACAAAGTGTGGACGAGAGTTTGATGAAATTATGAACGACGAGCACGAGGAGATTGGCTGGACGTGAATCGAGAAAGGGGATGAAAATTAAAGCGATGAAAAGATTGTTATAAAATTTGATTTAATTCCTTGAAAGAAATTTCACTACTTTGGGACAAAGATTGATCGAGTAACGTTCAGCGAACTTCCTCGATGAAAAAGAAAAAATTCCAAAGAAAAAAACAGAAGCATACGTCTAGAACCCAAGAATTTAAAACGATTGAGAATCGTAGAATGCAACGATAGTGCAACATGAAACTTAGAGACGATAAATAGGGGAAAAAATCACCATAAAGTAAAAAAAAAGATATCGAAATAGAGATTAGAACATAGAGAAGTAAAAAAGAAAAACAATCTGTAAAAAAGAAATGCAATAATAATGAGATAGAGAGAAAAGAAAATTAACGAATGAACAGAAAAGGTTGGTTAAGGGAGAGGGTAGAAGCCTGCGTAGGGTAGCGTGGCCCGGACCAATGAAAATTAATCTCCGCTCCAAAATTTGCAGCGCAGCTGGAGGAGCAGGAAGTGATTGAGCTCGTGCCGAATATTATTCTCAATCCTGGATTCTTCGACGAGAGAACCGAGCGCATCCCCCAAGACGAGAATTTCAACAATCAGACGACCACGAGATTGAACAACAACACGGTTGTACAGCCACGACGACTCTAGCCCTAGGATTTTACATCGTATAAGCGAATCTTATGAAAAAAAAAAGAAACAAAGAAACAAAAGTTCATCGTTACCGATCGTCCAGGAGACTCGAACAAGTTATGACAAGAAGGAAAGAAAACAAAAAAAGAATACCAAAAGAGTCTCCCACGATTCGTGACGCTCGAATCTCGCGGAGTATCCATCGAGAAATGGAAGATCGATGATCTTTTTTTTTAAATCGATCGCATTCGAGAGAGTTTTCTAAAAACAAAACGTCCCACGAACGTTCGCTCGAATCTCTCGCTATGTCGTTTCACGCATACACACAGACACACACACACACACACACGATACAAAGCAAAGTGTTCAAAGATAAAACAAAAATGCAACAAGACTCAAATAGATGAGAAAGCGCGTTGTACGATAAAAATTAGCCGATCGAGTTACGTCAGGAGGGCAAAGGAGCGTAGATTTTTCGTACCAACTTTATCCGTTTTCGCGAACGCGGGCCGAGTGTCGTTTACGTTCGTTTGTTTCTTCGCAAGACTGCAATTTTTGTACGGACTCGTTCTACGATATCTGTTGTTGACTTTTTTTTACTGGTTATTTATTAAAGAAACAAGAGGAAAAAAAACGGAAAGAAAAATTGCGAGAAACACGTCGGTGACGCGGAGCTTGAGAAAGATTTTTTTAACACGGACGTGGATTCGAGAAGAAATTTTTGACTCGTTTAATGATAACGAAAGATAAAGAAACGAAAAGGGAAAACTGTTTTTCTTCTCTCGGACGAAAAACATCGAGAAAGATAAAAATAACGACATAACAATGTTTTTCCCGGCGTTTTTTATTGCCTGGAAAAAAGACCGAGTCGATCGCGTCGTGTCAAAAATCGCCCGAGTTTTATGCTCTTTTTTCTACTCGAAAACGAAAAAATAATTAAAAAGAAAAACACGCGCACGAACGTCGCCGAGTCGTCGTAAATGTTGTCACCGAACGGTCGTAACTTTTTTACACGAAGGAAAAGAAAAATCACAATGTGGTGTTGTCGTTGAGATTTAAATATTAAAGAAAAATGAAAATAGAAAAACCGAAAAAAAGAGAGATATTGTACGAAGTTCTCGGGATGCGCTTTTTTTAAACGACTGACGATGTAGGGTCGACGAGATTATTCTCACGCAACGAAGATCGTGAGAATAAGCGAGCTTTTCCCTTATCGATCGTCGAAGGAAATTAAAAAGAAAAGAATCTAAAAATTAAAAAAACGAAAAGAAAACATAAAAATAATAATAAATAATGAATAACGCTTTTGCACAACCTTAAGATAAAGATTTTGAATGAACGAGTGTTCAGAGCTCGTGTCTCACACGCGTACACGTGCATAAAAATACACACACGCGCGCTCTCCATCGTATACGTCGCTGAGAGATTAAAAAAAACGTATCAAATAGCAGCAAAACCAAATTATGCGAAAAAAAATCGAGAAACCAAGTTTTTTGTAGGAGTCAATTTTTTTTATAGCGTAAAACGATAGACGACTAGAGTGCTCTCGAGAATAATGCGTACATTGTCGTAAAAGCTGGAAAAAAATGAAGTTAACTCGAAAAAGTATCGGGTGGTGAAAGAAAATTGTAGCGTTCGCTCTCGTGGCGCGAGCGAATGACAAAAAAAGTAGACGCAGGTAAAAAATAAATATCGCACAACGATGGAGACGAGTGAGGGAAAAAATTCACGAGGTAAATTGTGAGACGCGAGACGATTAACGCGAAAGGGAGAAATTTTGTGTAGGGTCGAGGACCGTGTGGGACGAGAGAGAATTAAAAAAATCGATCGCGAATTATAGCGAACGAATTTTGGCATTTTTTCCTCGAGCCTCGGATCTCTCTCGAGAATAATCAACGGCAATTCTGAATGACTGCATATCAGAATGAGCTCAGTTTTTTGTGAAAAAATCTTATCGTCGTAACGAATCAATTTTTAGAATGACGCGTGAAATGAAAGAAAAAGAGAACGAAACGAATAACTCAAAGAGCACGTAAAACAGAGAAACATTTTTTTTTCGTACAAGTGGATCGAATGTGCGAAGTTCGAAGAACGAATTAGCGTGTTAATGCTAGCTATCGATCGTATCGATGCTCCTACTTTCCTTCGTTGTTCGCACGAAAAATCTCGACATTCGCAAAAATGCACACCCGAGGGACAGAGTCGAATTTTATTTTTGCAAATATTCCTATCGGCATACGATATTTCATATCGAAGGATTAATGTTCAATATCGATATAAATTTACATCAATGTACAATTATATAATTATATAATCGTATTAATTATAATATCAGCCTAATTATACAATTGAATTAATTGCAAAATTAATATACAATTGTATAATAAAAATTAATATCGATATTAAATATTAAAATCGATTATTTAATATCCGACGCGTTGATATCGACGCCAAGTATTAGCAATATTTTTTTCTTCTGTTTTAGTTAAGCAAATTGATAGAAAAGAAAGAGAAAAAAAAACGAAAACAGTGATAACTGTCGATAACCGGTGTATTCGCGATCTCGTCGATAAAGCCGAGAGCGAATGAAAATTGGGAATCGGTACACAATGCCAAAGTCACGAGCGAGCGATTACGATTGAAATCGACGGTTTCATGCACGCAGGTTGTATAAAAAAAAATAATGGTTGTGCGTTGTTACGTAGAAGCTTTTGAGAGCGAGAATATTTGCCGTTTGTGAAATATCATCGATATCCTTCGCGTAGCTCTCGCGTGAACAATTTATACGAATCGCGAGAGGGACGAGAACGATATGTAAACAGCAATTCGCGATAACAGCTTCGTACTATGCACTCTGTGTTGTGAATGGTATTATTATAATAATAACGATTAACGTATATAAAGGCGCTATCAATGATGAGGAGGTAGAGAGGGAGAGACGAGAGACGAGATGAAGAAAAAAACAAAAAATCGAGATTTCCCACAGACAGACGGAAGAAAGAGAGAGAAAAAAAGGAAAAAAAGAAAAAAAATGAAAACAGAAATGACAACAACATGATAATAATATATAAACATAAAAGTACATATATTTATATAGCCGAGGCATCGTAATATTTTAGCTGATAAGCAAAGACAATTTTTTATAATATTATAAATGGGTGATTTAAACGCTGAACGAGACGCGGTAATACGCGGTTCGCAATATTTATCTAAATAATTGTACCATCGTAAACGGAAAGAAACAACAACAGACAAAATCACGAGCATTTATATTCGCAGTCATTAATATCGAATCATCCTATCGTAAGAATTTAAGCTTCGGGGTTTGTTGAAAAAGGAGGAAAATGATTGTCGGTGGGTCGAAAAGAGAAAGAAGGATAAAAACGATCGATAGGATTTTTTGAACATCGTCGTTCATTCATCGATCGCTACATTTGTTTTTTTTCTTTTCTTTTTTTTCCTTTTTTTTCCAAATTATCATTTTCTTTTTCGTCTTCTCATCGATCATCAACGATAATTTTTGCTTTCTCTCGTTTCTTTCTTCTCTAGCGTCAACGTTATCACCCTGTTCGCGCTCAACGTTATCATTCTTATTTTTATCTTTATGTCTTTTTTGTTTCCTTTCTTTTAAGTCTCCGAGCCGCGACAACGGTGCGGGACACTCCCGAACGTAACGAAAGTTTCAAACGAGTAGATAGGATCCGCTATAGTTTCGAGAAAGAGAGTTCAGAGACAGACAGAGAGCTTGTATACACTTGTAGATGAAATTATTCTTGTAAAACAGGTGGATGGATCTTAGATTTAAAAAACAAACAAAAAAAACAAAAAACGAAGAACGAAAGCGAGTAGAAAACGCAAAACGACGAAAAAATAAGAATAAAGAAAACGAAAAAATAGGGAGAAGCTTTCGGTAAACTCGCGTAGGTATCTCGTTACGTGTATAATTAGTCGATTCCTGCCATTAAGCTTCCACGTTTCGCGCTAGACGACGATCGAGCTTCTGCGCCAAACATGAATGTTAAATGAGAAAAAAAATAAGATGGAATATGAATTTTGGAGCTTTTCGTTTCTTTCTATTATTTTTGTTTGTTTTTTTAATATTTTTTCTTGTCCGATTCGGCTTCTGTATTATTCTCGAAAAATACGAAAAAAGAATGGACGAGTTAGCGTAGTTAGCGACGGATTATTAGTATTAACGATAGTCGAATAGTAATACTTATAATCGCTTCCGTAGGATCGAATTATGTGCGTGTGCGCGCGTTCCTTTATCCATCTTAAGCTTGTTTCATTTATCTTTTCACGAAGAAGCAAGGAAATACGAGCGAAAAATTTACGTCTATGTGAATAACGAAGCGTTCGAGCTACAGAATATTTTCGATACCAGAATCGTAGATAATTGTTTTTCTTTCTCGCGATATTGTCGTAGAGCCATTTTTCAATATACCGCAATCTTATTTTTACAATTATTCCGGACAACTCGAGACAATATTTCTATCGTTTGAATTTCTTTAAAAAAAAATATCTTTTGTCTTTTCGTCAAGAGTAAAAATTGTCGAAAGTCAACACGTTTGGTGAGATTGAAATTTGTCGAGAACGAAAAGTAATACTTCGCTTTTCGCGCGTCCCTCAAATATTGTCGCGTCCCTCGTAAAACAAAAATATATCTACGCGTAATATTAATTAGCCGATGATAATTATCGTTCGATCATTCCCAATTTATCGACACAGCTAACGTTCTCAAGAGACTCATTGCCTTGACGTCTACAGACAGCACAATATTAGAACGATAGCGTAGTTTAACTCGAGGATTTTTCGCCCTCGGAAAAGAACGAAGATCGGTAAAAAAAAAACAAACGAAAAACAAAGAACAATTGTCCACGAACGATCCGAAATATCACCGAGGCGAATTATCCGAATATTTCTATTAATTTTATCGGTCAGGCCGATATTACCATGATAGTATTTCCATTGATTTATTCGCGCGAATAATTAATATCTAATTGTTTCGTCGGGGATTAATTTTAACAAAAAGCTTCTCGCCCACTGTACAAAAAGAGTTGCCGTTTTGTTCTTTTCTATTCCACTTTAGTTGTTGATCGTAACTCTACGGAGTTCCTTATTCGATTCGTTAGTTTTAAACTGTTACCTCATTTTATTTAGATTATTATTCCTATTATTATTATCATTATTATTATTATTACTGTTGTTGTTATTATTATTATTATAGACGATACGATATTCGAAAGAATAATAATTATAGATTGTTTCGATGGCGTAAAAAGATCCATTGCATATGAAAAAGAGAAAACGAAAACTGCGATAAAGATTCTCGTAGGAACGTCTTTTATCACAATTTAAAAAAACGCACGCTTATCAACTATAACTGTACTACTATACTATAACTATGTATATATATATATATATATATCTACGTATATATATATATACATATACTATATACGTTCTTCGAAGGAAAACAAAAGCAACAACAAAAACACGTATGAATTATTAAGGATATTAATTGCCTTCGAGAGGAAATATAAACTATACATACTATATTTTATTTACAGAATATTAAAAAAAAACGAAAGGAAGAAAGAAGATCGCAAAGATAAAGGGAGGGAAGAAAGACGAAAAAAGAAAAGAACACATTGTTTATGGAATTTAATTTGTTTTTTCGTCTTTGCGGTGTTTGATTGAACTCTGACAATTCGAGAGGACCATTATGGCGTGATCGCGGCTGTCTATTAAATCAATGTTTTTTTCATTCTCTTTTCCGTGTGCGAAATGGAAAAATGTAGCGCGGGGAGAATGCGATAGACGTGTGTGGATTCGAAAGAAAAAAAAAAAAAACAAAAATGTGCACAGTCACGATATATCTTTCTATTTGAGAATCGTCGTTCCGTCGTGTCACATTGAGAAGAAGAAACAAAAATTGGAGAGATGTAAATCCACAAAAAAGAAAAATTAATGCACATTTCGTCGTCAAGTACAAAGTAATAAGAGAAACCAGAGAACAAAAAATGGAGGAGACGTGTAACAGATTAGATGAACGAATGAAAACAAACATACAAAAAAAAACAAAGTAATACCAAAGAAATATCGAGTCTTCTGTAATATCATTATTTTCAAAGAAAGAAAATGTAAAAAACAAAAAACAGAACATAAAAACGTATCTCGTTTCTTACGTCGAATCGAACATTTCGAAAAGTATTTTTCTGATGGGAAATTCAACGTTGACCGAACGATAAGAGAGGAGGATTAAGGAGAGTATTGAAAAAATAAAAAATTATTAAAACGAATTCGTTGCTTCGCAAAGTTCTAATCGTTAGCTAGAACGCAGAGCGATACTCTCGTTGCTTGTACTAGTCGTATAAATAATTGGGGAAAAAACAAGAGAACCATGAAATAAATAATCGAAGAAAACGAAGGAAGAAAGAAATTTACATACTGGAAAACGTTATAGGCACATATCAGAAGGACACTTGAGAGATTGAAAAGAAAAGGTGAATAAAAGAAAAAAGAAAAGAAAAAAAGTTTAACCCACATGCAGAACGCGCGCACTTTATCATGGACTTTAGGCTCCGTGTCTCACGTAGCAAAATAAGGGTGATCCTACGACTCGAGAAGAGAAAACCCCGATAGCCCCGTCTCGTTCGTACTAAAGAAATAAAAATGAACGGCTTGCATAGTTGTAATAACGCGCGAAAAGTTAAGATAGCTCGGGTTGTGAAGTGGCAATTGAACGATACTATTTTACGTCTGTTCGTATTAAATAAATTAAACAAAAGTATATATACATATACGAAGTAATATTTCGAATTTCAGCCTGGAATTTAATTTCATGCATTCCATATTCATCTTTATCTTTTCCCTCTTATCGACTAACCGGCGTAATTAGTCAATCTTTGTCACGTTCCATGCTGCAATTCGAAATCTCCAAGTTTTAAAGAATTTTCATTTCTTCTTTCGTTATTGTCTTTGGGAGAATGCGAGATTACCTGTGAGAACGAAATAATCATGAGTGTGATTAATTGTATAAGGCTACTACTGTTTTCTTCACCGTATTCGTAAAAATAACGTTGTATACAATGCCAGTGTATTTTTAATGATATATATATACATATATATATATATATATATATATTATACACAAAGACACACTCAAACACACACACATATATGTATATGTTACATTACATCTAATCTATCCTCATAGCTTTTCCATAGAGCGGGCAGTTACACCAAGTCGTCTCATTCACCGTCACCGCGTGATCGCTCTGTTAAAATTAACGAACTATATTATTATCATTACTACTGTAAACTTGTAAACTCGCAACGCCACAATCACGATGGAAAACGACAAAAAAAAAACGAAAAAAAAAACAGAATAAGACGAAACAATAGCAATGATTTATTGTGAAAAGAAATCATAAGAAAATCGGCTAAAGATTTTATTTACAATTGGGGGTTGATAAGAGCGGATGGAGTTTCTATCATGGAAGGTTTGGTGCAATAAAAGAAACAACTACACGATTCATTAATTATTAACTACCCGAAGCTTTATTTTTTACGACGTTAATATTAAATACAGGAGCGTTGATAAAGATTGGCATAGATCGTGGATTTAAAGACGTTTGAATTTTATATTCGATTTGATTAATTTTCGATTATTTTTTTTTACAGATTTGAGGATTTTGGTTGAATCATTTGAAAAATGGATGTCCAAGGTTCAATTATTTTATTAATAAGGTATTTTCGAGTCTCAGAATCTTTGTAGGATCTTTGTTTTATTAGGCAAGTAACAAAAGTAAAATTTGTACAATCTTATAACGAAGATTCAGCTGTTTTCTAGAACTATTTGCGACACCCTCGAGCACAATGCTCGCATCTGATCGTAAGGAGTAAATTCAGCGGCGAGAAGTGCATTCGCCAATGCTATTGTCTCTTTCACGGTTCTAGCTCGTACCCAGACTTTTCCGTTCATACCGATAGCTAATTCATAAGCTTGCTCTTTCGCGAATTCGTTGAGGAAAGGATTGTCAGGATTTCGTAATTTTCTAACGAGACTGAGCGAACACGTAATCAGCATACCATTTGGATCGAGTACGCCCAATTTTCCTTTTTTACCGTGTCCATCGACGCATACTAATTCAGGCTCCATGTCTTTGCTAGCTATGAGGAGTTTTGCAAAGACGGCGTCGCCGATTTGAACATCAGGGCGATTCTTTTTACTCGCTCCTTCGAAAGCAAGGTACGAGAGCGACGCTAGCTGGCTACCACCGATATCGACCTTGTAAATGTCACCGGCCTTTTGCGTCACCACTCCAACAACATCCTCGCCACGATTAGGGATGTACCTGAAGTATTTTGTTTATTAGGTTTAATATCAATATTTTTTATTTGTTTACTTCGAACGTTGTCTTACCTTCTCTGATAACTGTCCACGTAATATATGGAGGGATTGCGTTTTCTCAAAACGCCGGATTTACTTGCATAAATCGTATCGCCGACTCTTCGAAGTCCTGGACCAAGTACAATTTTGTCTTTTGGATTCGGCGGAGAAACCAGTCTTACGATGTCGCCGGGCATAACCACATCGTCTTCATTAACCTCCATTTCACAGGATTCTCTTCACACAAATGTCAGTTATTATTTTCTTTTATATATCAATTTTCATAGATTGCAGGTGTTTTTTATTCTTTGGATACACATTGTTTGTTACACAATCTTATTAAATTACTTAATGATTTTATATTCACAAGTCAACAAAGTTGTGATGAGACCATGCGCTTTAAACGTGTAAATAGCGCCATCGTACGGCAAAACGGAGTACTCGTGTAACAGTCGTGTGACAGTCGGTAACAAAAGTTTCTGTTTCGTATTGTCGCAGTGATAAGAATTTACATCACAGATGTTACGATTCACCCCCCCCCCCCCCCCTGGAGTAAATCGACCATTAACTTGACTTCTCCTGGATTTAATTGTAAGTAGCATATACAATAATAATTTTCTCGTTGGTACCGTAATTAATTTAATTTTTGGACAAGTCAACGTGAGCTAGGGCCGCCTAGCGGGAGAAGGGCGCAACTCGTGCGACTGTCGCCATCTCCGTTGCTGGCGTTTCAGTCTCGCCAAGGCGCCGGCAAAGAAGACGTTCTCGGCCGTTCTCCCCTGTATGAGAAGACTCTTCTCGTCCCGCGCTCACTGAAATACGTACGTAAAACGCGGTTACTCCGATATCGTAACACAGCTGCACTGCAGTTTCGCGTTATTTTTCCGTCCGTCGCGTTTCGTCGAATGGACGATTTACAGTTGGCGAGTGCTTCAACGTCGACGCGCGTCTGAAGGTAGGAGAACGTCTAAAAAGCTTTGATCTCTCCCGTTTCTGTATTCCACGGATTCGCGCGAGCACCTGGTTCGGCGTTTTTCCCGTGGAGTTGTGCGCAGTGCCCGGCAACGGATCGATAATTGATTTCCACGATTTCAATTCTAACCTCAAAAAAAAAATTTCGATTTTCTAGCCAATTTCTCATCACATTGCGCCAATTCTCATTTTTTTCGCTTATCAGACGGCCCGTATTTTTCGTTTCTAGTTTCGTTTTCGAAATTTTCTTTTCTTTTCCGCTTTCTTCGGTCATCCTGGTCGAAGATTTGCATAGCTCAAAATGTACAATGGTATCGGACTCCAAACACCTAGAGGTTCGGGTACAAATGGTCATGTACAACGTAATTGGGCTATCGTCAGAAAGACGAAGGACAAAGTGAATTACAAGAGCGACGATGGCAAGTTGGATCAGTTAAACAAACAGCCGAACAAGGAAATCTTGGATCATGTCAGGAAGCGCAAGATCGAGGTCAAGTGCGCTGAACATGCAGACATCTTGGAAGAGCAAGGGTGAGTCGCAAGATCTTATAAATTATTTTGAAGACGCAGTCGCTGAAACACCCGTGGCATCGCCATACATATCTATATATCAAATATTAAATCCTATGTACGCAACAAAAACGCAAAATCAAACCGTCAACAAAGTTGAATTTTCGATGGATTTGGAATAGACGCGTCCAATTTTCTTCATCGTACATTTGTTTCGAATCTTCTTAATTTCGGCGTAACTACCGAATCGTGGAAATAAATAATACAGGGCAAGCGACGTTAGATCATACACGAAACGAGTTTTCCCGGTTCTAAAGAATTCCGTGACAATAGAAATCGGTAAAATAGAGGCACGCGATTTTATTTTGTTAAACGAAATCAAGATTTAATTCTACAATGATCAAAGGAAATTTGATCCATATCTATTTCATTGGGGTGACTCGGTATCATTGTCGATGTAACTGGATTATACAAATCAATAGTATAGGATATAAATGAGGTCGTTCGGAAACACTGTAAGCTGGTTTTCCAGAACTACAAGGGCATTGAGATAATTCCGTTTTATCCAATATATTTAGAATGAAAAGCCACAAGGGTCTCCCTACATTTTCTCCCTATTTTATTTTCATTCTTTGACTCCGTTAGAACATTATTTCTCATAGAGAAGAGATGTTTTTTGGATGGGTAGCGCGTAGAAAATAATTAAAAATTCGCAATGCAAAATAGGTCATAGCGGTTTAGCAACTGTCGTAAGGATTGCAAGACTGATTGTTCGAGTGAATTACACCTTAATTCACTCGAATAGTAATTACTCTAGAATTACAGCGGTTTGATAAAACACTAAAATTTTACGTTATTTTATAGGTTCACTGCTGAAGAGGTGAAGATCAAAGTGGAGGCGTACCGTTCGATGCTGATGGGCAGCGACGCCAGGCCACCTGTACCTCAGGATGAATTTGGCCGGATAAAGTGAGTATTGAAAACAACTTTCTTCGTGCAAACGTATATTTTTACCTATGATATTTTTCGTCGCCTCGATATTGCTTTTTAAGAAAAGGATCTTTTCTCAATTTCTGCGGAAAATTCGTTCTCGCGACCGTCTGATCCGGGATCACGTTTCAAATATTACATCGCAAAAACCGACATTATTTTCTCGTCCCAGCGAAATCTCACCTCTCGTCGTCGAGCTACGAGTTACTTTCGGTATTTTTGATTCTTAGACTTTTATTGCCCGACGTATGATTTCGATATTAGCAGGACGAATTTTTTTATAAAATCTAAAATACTTCTACGTAAAGAATTCTTTCGACAGTCGCGTTTTTTTCGTCAGGATTCGTCTCTCAAATATACCAAGAGGATATTATTACAAAATGTCCCAGGGCAATCGCTATTTTCTAGGATTTACAGACAGGAAAGACGTATTATTTTCATAATTTTTCAGCTCTCAAAGAATCGTACAGGTGTCTACAAAATTTTCCATCGAAGCTGCGATTTTCTACCTTTTCATTAAAAGATTTTTCATAAAGAGAAAAAAGACGAAACTTCGGTTTAAATTCCAAGCTCGCTCGAGAGTCCGGATTCGTCTTTTTTCTATAACAAATTGTCTGGACAGTTTGTACGGTGAAAAAAAATTGGTCTGCCTCCGGGGTGAGTTCATAATCAATCCGCAAACTCCGATATTATCAGGGGACGGAGGACAGCTGGTGAAAGGGATGCTGGGACGATGATTCGCAGAGGGAAAATCGAGTCAGGGAGAGAGAGAGAGGGGGACAGAGATGGAAACTCGCTCCGTTGGTTCGTACATCCGCGTACACAAACGCTGCGTCGTTTGTACAGGAAGGGGTGGACCACCCTGATATCGACTTGCGCGTAAGGCGGGGTGGCGCCGGCGCTCGGACGATTCCCCAGGATCATGGCGAAGGGGCAGGGAGGGAGACAGAGATGAAAATGCCACGAGAAACTCGCGCAACCGTGGAAAATCAACGATGATGCAAGAATGTGTGTCTGTGTGTGTGTGTAAGGGAGAGAGAGACAGAGAGAGAGAGAGACAGAGAGGAGAGAGAAAGTCGGAGGGGATGCTGCGATATCGAGAAGATTTTCGAGGCAACGCTATTTCGCATTCAGTACGGCAACGGAAAGGCGTCGCGAACGCCTCGCGTACGTCCGATCCGCGGTAAAACAAAAATAATAATAAAACATAACGAGAAGATAACAACAAAAAAAACCTCAAACGCACAATCATGGGAAGGTCGGGCGTGTTTAACGAGAGGAGGAAAAAACGTTTAGTCGCGAGAGGACAGAGAAATATTCGTAAATAATACAGAGACAAGAAAATAAAATAAATAGAAAAATGAAGAAACTAAAAATGTAGTAACTTACGATTAATCATAAAATCACAAAAGTCTTCCAACTTTTTAGTCATTAATATTACAATTAATTAAAAGTACGCTAATAATAATCGTAAGGAAAATAATTAATCGTCGTGTTAAGATATTTGTTCAGGAAAATCGTCGACGAGGATTTAAGATTCGTCGTTTTTTACCGACAAGTTGAAGCTCGAAGCGACGAGTTTAACAGACACGCGAGTTGCTATCGTCGAGAACCTGCAACGTCCATTAGGGATCCTCGCAACCTTCGATTAATCCCCGGAGTACTCGTTTCCGGTTTACGAAGGTGAGAGCTCGGGCCTTGCAACGACGAGGTGAGGAATCGACGTGTGTTTACCACTAACGACTTCACGCGCCGCACTCGCACGTTCAATCGCTGACGAACTATTCACACAGGTCTCCGTCTCTCTCGACGTCTGCTCGATGCTTCGACCATCGTCCTGGGAACAACCAGAGAGCACGGAAAACTTCTCGATTCCGTCGCGATTTATAAATATTCCAACGATAATTCGTCTCTGTCCGAGCGGGAGATTGATCGAATTCGATCAACGCGTGGCCATCGGTCCTTAAAATTGGAAAACTCGACGTTTCGTCGGTGAAAAGAAGTAATTTTTTTATCCAACGTGATTTATAAATATTTCGGTAAAATAACTTTAATCTCGCGAGAGATTTGTCGAATCAAAAGCACGTGTTTCGATCGCTCGATGTTCCTAAAATTGCGAGATTGAGAATTCACTCCCAGGAGAAACATTTTTTTTTGTTAAACCCAGCGTCGTTTACAAATATTTGCTAAAAATTGATTTTAATGTCGAAAGAGATCGGTCGATTAATATCCTCGTGTCACGATCCGAGAATGTTTTCTCAAATTGAGGAAAATCGAGGATTCGCAAACGAGCGCAAAAAAACGTATGTGATTTATCGATAACCGAGTAAACAATTTTAATTCTCAAGGGAGGTTCGATTTGAAATAAATCTAAAACGTAAGAAATCTAAAAATTCTAAATATCTTTAATGAATCTAAATTAACACGACGAATCTAAAATTTCTAAAACAAACAAAATTTTTGTAATCGCCACCAGGAGAGAAAGTTTTTAATCGAACCGAGTCGATAAATTGTATTTAGACTGGAGATATTTAAATTCCACGAAATCCATGTGTCTCCATTAACGCAAAACGAGATTCACAAACTCGACGAATCGTAAATTCGCGTTTCTTCGTTTTGTTTATTTTCTACTTAATTAAAATCCACGTGTCTCCATTTATCAAGACTTTTACGTCACGAAAGAAAAACGTGATGGTTTATACATCGATCGTAGATAATAATATAACAAATGTTGATGGACATTGTGCCTAGTTGAACTAGCGTGCCTAATCCAACGTCTTCCTTAAATTAAAATAGAAAATAAAAATAATATTAAAAGAAAAACAGCAAACTACTTCGCGATAATATAAATAAATAATTATAACGACTCGCGAAGAAAAAGGGTGAGGAAAGATATGAGACAAAAATGCTCGGTCAATTGAAACATAACGAGAAAATACGATAAATAAAGAGAGGCGAACGAGCGAGAGAGTGTGTTTGAACAAAAGGAGAAAAGAGGGAAAAGTGGAGCTGGGATAAATACGGAAATCATTAGTCCTCCCTCATCTGCGAACCGATTAGCCGGCCTCTTTGCCGTCGAGTAGTCGATTAAAACTCGCGAATACTCGACAGAGAGAGATTGAGAGAGGAGGGAAAGCTCGTGTGGAAATTTCAATCTCGGAAACGGTAGAACGAGAGAGAAGAGGAAAAAAGGAGGAAGAAAATCCACGACTTCGTTACGATCGCCGATTTTTCAAGGAGGATCGCTCGTACAATTTTCTCGTTCAACGAGGAAGGAGGAAGCTTCGATCGGAAATATATAAACCTCGATTTTCTACAATTTGGAAGTGAAATAGCGAGAAAAAGGACCGAGAACGAATAGAGGAAACGGGGGATAGAATAGAGAGAAGGAGCGAAAACAAAATTCTAGGACGACGAAAAAATAAATAAAGGAAGAGATTAATAGAAGAAAGCGGTGAGAAACGGAATTTGGAAGAATTGTAAAACGGAGGAATATCGAATGACGATGTCGGCGACATTGGCGCCAAAACCGGCGCGTGGACGCGGTCCACCGGACGGTCGTGCCTTCTTCGAGCGTCTTTGGCGCGGAAATTTCTTCCTCGATCGTCAAAGAGTCTTCAAACGTTCGCGAAAACGTAAATTGCAATCGTCGGGCGGCAAAAAAGTCGCACGTACGACGATTAGACAACAGCACTGTTGCTGTTGTCAGCGTATACAGTTGCATTTACTTGCCGGACGACGAAACAACGTCAGATCCGTCGTCAGGTGAATTTTTCGTCATTAACGTTTTCTTTTCGTCGATTTAAATTTTCTGGCTCACGGACAAGTATTTTCAACAACTGGATCAATTTTTCTCAATTATAAAGAATTATATTATTATTTGAAGAAAAAAAACATAATAATTAGAAAAATGTCGGGAGGACGAGGGATTTTTAGAATTAGTTCAAAATTGAAGAAAAATAATATTCTTCGCGTTTGAAGTTTTTTCAATTCCGAGAATCATCCAAGTCGATCAATGCACTGGAATCGTTTACAGAAATAAAAATAGCCCGCCCACCATTTTCTAAGCAAATGGAAAATCAAATTTCCATTTTTAATGCGAAAAAAGGCAATTTAGCGTAGAAAGAAAAACAATAAAATTTAATTCTAAAGCAAAATTACGAATATAACATTCGTAATAAAATGTTATCGGTAAGGGATGGACTTTTTCACCCCTCGAGGAAATTCGGGGCTCGGTACTACTTGTTTTTTTTTATCTTCATTTTTTTTCACTCGAGAAATCTCACCCTCGCTCGGTTGGCTTGCCCAGTATCCGTGTCCGTGTGCACTCGTCGTCGTGTGCGTGTGAAAGGGATGTTGGAAAAGAGAACAGCTGGGATTGTATTGATCGGTACGGAGTGGTGGGCGGATTGGTCGTAGGGGAGAATATTCGCTCTCTCTTAGTTCCCTTCCTCGTCGCTGCATGCTTCGCGGACTCCAAAAGGGGGTTGACTCCCCGGCTATAGTCCCGTTAGCCACGCAGTGTGTGTTATGTCACCTTCGCGGCATTGTTTAATCGCGTTTTCTCGCGACACCGGCCATCCACTTTGTCCGACTCGGCTCGTGTAACGCCAAACGAACGAGAAGTAAAAAAGAAAGAAAAAAAAATCGTCTCGTTTTTCTATCCCGTTATCTTCCAAAACGCGTCGGTCGAATTAATGTTACACAACGTCGAGTCGGTCTCACGATTTGCCAAGTGCCACGACGATTTTTCGCGAGAAACATTCTTCGAGGCAGGATGACCGTTAAAATCGCGAAGTACGACGACTCTCGTTCTCCTTATTTATCGATTTTCGTTTACAATAATTAATTTCTCTTCTCCAATTTTTGTTTTATTTCTTGAATTTCTTTTTTTATGAGATCTCACGTCCCTTAGGGTGTGAAACGACTCGTGAGTCACCGGTGGCTTGTGATTTCGTGGGATTTCGTTGCTAAAAGGCTGAATTAACTTTTTTTTTTTCTAGCCACGGTCAATGAGACGCAATATTTTTCTCAGGGGAACTTTTTCAGTCGTATGAATGAAGGAAAATTGGTTTATAATTTTTTTGAAACTGCCGAAGAGGGTGTTTAAAATTTTGATTTTAAAGAAATAATTTTGTCGTTTGCTTTAAATTTCCTCTTTATTTCAATATTTGATAATTTTGTTTCTTTTTACAGCGTACGTGAAACACATCAGGTAGCCGAGGCACAGCAGGAGAAGAACGCAAAGTTACGCGAGGCATTTGGAATATCGGAATTCTTCGTCGAGGGCAGCAGTCTGGATCCCGAGAGGCACGCTCGCGAGGCCGAGGCTCGTGCGGCCGCGAGCAAAGTTTACGAACTCGTAAGAACACCGAGCCCTGTAGAATTGAGCCACGTCCAGACCTCGAGCGGACAGAACGTCGAGACGAGCGTCTCGTCACCAGAGAAGAAAGTCAAGAGAAAACGTTCCGGTAGCTCGACGAAGAAAAAGAAGAAGGAGAAGAAACACAAGAGAGACAGGTATTAATTGAGCGCGATGGAAAAGTCCTGGGAGACTCGACGAGATCTGTTAGCCACGGTTGCGAAGCGACAATTGCCTAAGAAAAACGCTAAGAATCACGGGAACGAATGAAAAATTTCTCGAAAAACGAAAAAAAACTCCAAATTTTTAAGACTAAACATACAATGGCGAGACTTGGGTTGAAAACAGCAAATTGTCGCTAACCGAGGACAGAACTGCTCGAGGCTCCTAGATACCAAAGCCAATGAAAAGAGAGACGGGGAGAAAGGAAGAGAGAGATCGAGAAGGAGGAAAAGAATTTCACACACTCCTCGTTTTCCCAGTAGATCACTCCACACTAATCGCTATATAATTATAAATATATCTATATCTCTATCTATCTTTCCCCTCTCTTTAATAATCGCCGATTCGATTGTTCATTTATCGCTATTCCACACACGTGTTTTTTCATGATTGCGCTTATACGACATTAATTTATAAACTATATATATTTATTTATATATATATATATATAGAATTGTATACATTATTACCGCTACTAAATAATTCCTACCACTAGTTACGAACTATCGTATGAGAAAAAAAGACATTTCTCATTTTTCTTTACTACTCAACTTTCTTCTTAATTTTGTTTTTTGTTTTGAAAAAACAAAACAAAAAGAACCGAATTCTTTTTCTTTTCTTTCTTTTTAACTACTTAAATGTCCTCCGTCAGTCTTTATGACGCTCATGAAACTACTTCGTCCACTGTTCTCTCATATCCCGTACACCTTTCTCTGTTTCAAACAGAACTGAGGAGGACTGAGGTGCCTACCTGAGAGGTAGGCACAGTAGGTAAGTGTCGCGTCGTATCGCGATTTATTTAAAAAAAAAAAGTTTAAAAAAAAAGACCAAACGAAAAAGAAATAAAAATAGAAATACGAACGGTGCACATTATCGTTGAAAGATGACACGTTGCGATAGAAATATTGATTTTTTGGAAAAATATTATATTTAAAATATTTCTCTTGTCCTTACCAGGTCGCGTTTAATTACGTTACAGCGATGGGATTCGGTCGAACGATTATAAAGGATTTAAAAGCAAAACGAAAAAGACAACGTTGTTTTTTTTTTACAAGCTTTCAAATTGCAATTGATAATGATTTATTTTTCACGATTTTTTCGCACAAGCATTTCGTTCAATGTTAACTCGTCGTTGCTTATCGGTTGCTGTGCAAAAGACAGGAATAATATGCAATATTTTCTTAACGTTAGTACTCGTTAGACTCGATCTTGCCGCCGTAACTCCCTTCGATTATCTTCACGGTTTCATCCATTGAAAATTCATAACGTCGCGTTTAAATTCAAAGAAAGAGAGAGGGAGAGAGAGAGAAATCCAGCCGGGTTCGAAAATGAAAAGAGAAATCCATGCATTTCTTATCTCTGTTGTTTAACGATGAAAAGCTTGTTGTTAATGTCATATCTCTATTTTTTTCCGACAAGTCCGTCCCTATCGATGGTTATCAAGGTAATGCTAATCCCATATTATATCGTAATAATCTCCTCATTATACATAATACTATGCTACTCTATTATTACTATCGTATTTATAGGTACATATATAAATATATATATTATATAAATACAGATATTGATATACTTCGTTGTTTCCTCGTTGTACGTCTTTTGAAGGATTTGGTTCCGAGAGGGGCCGGACAGCAGATGGAACACTCGAGCGATATTCGCAATTGTCATAATTCTTTTTTTCTCTCTTCTTAACTTTGTTTCTTTTCTCTATTTTTTTCTCTTTTTATTCTATTTACACATGTCTTTCGTCATTTTTATTCCCCCAAACCCCAGGTGTATTCTTGTCACGTTCGGATTTATCTACCTCGGTCGCAATAAAAGAAAAAGAAAAAAGAATAAGAAGCTCCGGGAACCAGATCTTTCGAATCAGCATCGGATTAATCGCGGGATTGATTCGTTCAAACGGAATATAATTGTAAAATATTATTGTTATACTCTAGCCACCGAGAGATGCTGCGACTAAAACAAACGCACCGATTTTTTTGGGGAATTTGTCTCTTGCGTGATTTTCTTTACAGCTATATAGTTTGTTTCTTTCTTTTCGTAAAGTCTCAATCGTTTTCCGATGATATAACGATTCGTTGATGAATATCATAGCTTTTATATTTTCTTCGCACATTTACGTTCAGACGAAAACATTATCGTACACAGATATAAAAAAAAAGAAATAAGAAAGAACTACACGAAGCCTAAATCGAACTGTTTGTACTGTCGCAATTACTGTTACAATACTTGTTTTGTATTATCAGCACAAGAATATGCACTTGACGACAGGAAGACCGTCCACTGCAACGTTTGATCGATATTATTATTATTATTATTATATAAACATATATACATATATATGAACGTATATATATATATATTTTATGTAATATATATACATATAAATACGCTAATACGAATAATTCTCGATGTAATTATATTTGCCGATCGTTACTGATGATTCGATTATTTTCCCGCCGAATAGATCCGAGTCGCCAAAAGTGAGCAAGAAAAAGGAGAAATCGAAAAAAAAGAAGAAGGAAAAGAAACACAAGAAGGCCGAAGTTAGCTCGTCCGACAGCGACAGTAGCGATGACTCCGACGACAGCAGGTAAAAAATTGTAGTCAATTTTATTACACCGATCAATGTTTTATCGTCGAGAAATAAAATGTCTGACTATCCTCTCGTGGCTTTCCAGCTCTTCCGAGGCCGAGTCGAAGAAGAAGAGGAAGAAGAAGAAGAAGAGGTCAAAATCAGACACGAAAGATAAGCACGAGGTAAGAAAACGTAGTTTTAATATTATCGGCAAAAGAAAAGAAAAATTCAAATTCTTATTAAATGCCGAGAGAGCCGAGTACCGTAGTGATCTCTTTTTTTTCTTAATTCACGTATCGATATGTTAACTATATTTATGGTACACGTGCATATTTACATGACAAACATGTAAGAATAATATTACGACTATACTTTGGCACGAGAGGCGGAAGCATGCACCAAAAAAGAAAAGCATAACGAACTAAACACGGTAGCGCCAATTTGTCAACAAACAAACGAACAAATGAAAGTAATTGAAAACCGTCATTAACGTTTGGATCGAGCTATTGAGAATAATCCAAGTTTTGTTATTTCCATTGCTCATCAATTTTTCTTTTCGTTCTCGCCACTACGTCATAATACACTCTCATGTATTTTTCGTACATTATTATCTGTTTACTCGTCTCTAAAATTATATCTATCTATCTGTATCCTTGAAGCATGTACCCATTTTGCTTGTCGCTGGAAATTCATTTTTTTTCAACATTTTTTTTTCTTTCAATCAACTCTTTCTTTCTAAAACAAAAAAAAGAAGTACGAAACAGAAAAAGCATTTTTTATTCTGATTTCTCTGAAGTTCAACGGATCACATTGTTTTCCAAAGTGTAAATCTCAGTATTGTTTGTAATTATCAGCGCCATTTGACAGGATACATTCCCTGAGTGAGTACCCGACATGCCGCTTACTCAATGTAATAAATAATTCGTAATTATTCCCTCTCGTACGAGGTCTTTTCTTACGATTTAATTTATGTTCTTATACATACATATTTGCTGTATATGCTACATATATAGTGATTTTACGCGTATACGATATATATTTTTCAATTTTATAAAATATATATTCATATACGTTTAAATCTAAAACTCACTTGGTTTTGTGTCGAGCACCAGAACACACACATTGTCGCGTTGTTCGTGACAACAATATTGTCGTAGGCGTGTGACTTGATTTATTGTTTTTCGTTCTTCCTCCTATAACGATTCTTCGTGACGAGACACACTACGCATTTTCCCCGGGACTTTGAACGATTCTTGTTCGTTGCCGAATTAAACGTTTTTTCTATCTCCGTTTGTTTATTTTTCAATTCATTTGAGACATCGTTTTGCTCTCGTCGAAACGACTTTATTATCCTCTTCACGGCTTCTCGATGCTCGCTTAAAACGTGTTTAATAATTTCTGCGGGTAAATTACGGTCTCCTGCATTTTTTTTCTCCATATCCTCCTCATCTCCGAACTACGAGGTTTTCCTCTATTGCAAATTTCTTTCGAAACAAGGACTCGAAGAGCTCGACGCTTTTGACGTGAACAAGTGATTAATAGTATTCTGCGTAATTAACAGGGGGCATAATTTTCACGAGAATCCTCTTCCACGGTCCAAAAAAATGCGTATGACAAATGCGAACGTTTCTTATTCATTCGACTGGAGATGAAAATATACGATTCGATAGTGCATATTATATCATCAGTAATGTGTCTATAAACGAATTTGTGAGAATAACAAATATGCATGAATTCGATGTTTATTGAAAGCTTGTGACGACAAATATCGAGTAACAGTGAAACTTTGATGTTCCTTCTAGAAGAAAAAGGCCCCGGTGAAACGGAAGCACCAAACGTCCGAAAGCTCCTCCGATAGGTGAGCATTCTTAATCCGTCATTAAATTATTTTCCTCGGCCGAAAGTATCTTATCGTATAATTAATTTCTTCATAATCATAATAATGATAATTTTATTTAATAAAACGATCTATTTTGCATCGACAGTTCTCCGGATCCACCGAGAAAGTCCTCGAAGCATGACAAGTCGCAAGAAAAATCGTCGCGCGAACAGGTGGAACCAGTCGACGTGCCGTTACCACGTGAAACTCAGCGTCAGTCTGGACGTTCGCCGAAGCAAGCGTCGCGTCGAAATCCCGAGGTGTCGACGCCACCGCGTCGTGCCCGAGACCCGTCGCCTCCTCCAGTATCATCAGGATCGAATAGACGTGGCTTGGGCGGATCGAGCGGAGGAGCTTACGAGAGAGGAAAGGAGCGTTACTCGCCGGTACCAAGAGATCAAAGATCGCCGTATCAAACGTCGAAGCGTAATCGTTCGTCGTCGCGCGGTCGTCCAGAAAATCGTTCGAACCTCGTACGCAATTCACCGAGAAGATATTCGCGCTCGCGTCGTCCTGTAAATTCACCGTCGCCACCGTCTCGACGACGACGTCCGGCTCCCTCGAGATCACCACGACGTCAGAGCAGATATTCTCACTCGAGAAGCCAAAGTCGTTCGCGATACGAACGTTACGCTTCGCGACGACGACCATCTCCGCCTCATCCGCCTCGTCGACGTCGATCGAATTCTCGTCGTAGATCGCGTTCACCACGAAGACGCGATCACACCGTCTCGTTGTCATCGAGAAATCGTCGTAACGACAGATCGCCGAGAGAACGTCGTAAACCGACGCGAAGCAGATCGCGCAGTCGTTCGCGTCGTTCGAGCTTGAGTTATTCACCGGTGCGTCGAGATCCGGAACGTTATCGCGACATACTCGCCGACGAGAGGAAAAAATCATCGTCGTCGAAGCAACGTCGCGACGAACGCGGCGACGATCACGAGAACGAGGACGAAGTGAAACGATCGAGTCCAAAATCTCGGAAATCACGATCCGTTTCTCGTACGAAAAAAATGCGCGTGGTGGCGCCACGGGTTAGTTTGAGATCTTCGAGCGAGGAGGAGACTGAGACGGTGGAAGATGAGACGAAACAACGACAGCAGGATGACGAGGACGACGAAGAGAGACAACGAGAGATCAATACCCTGAAACGTTTGCAATCGGGTCTGGCAGCTAAAGCTCGGGAGACACTGGGCAAAAAAGTTTCCAGTCCGACGAAGATTAAAGTTGAGAAACGCGACGATACGAGTATACTGTTGGACATTGCTTTACCGAGCGAGCCACCAAAGAGTTTGTCACAAAGCGTCGGTGTCCCAACGATCGAGGAATCACGATCAAAATCACCCATTTCCAACAAATCCGTTATATCACCGGTTTCCAACAAATCCGTGAGATCACCGGTCTCGAGTCGTTCGCCATCGCCCGCTTTGCCACTGACCCGTGACGAGGCTGAAATAAAAATCAGATCACCGAGCGAATCGCCACCACGATCGATCGTCTCGAGATCCAGCGCGCGTTCCAAATCACCGTCGAGAAAGAAATTTTCACCTCTGAGAAATCGTCGTGTCTCACCCGTGAAGGAAACGAGCATCGAATCACCAAAGACTCTTAGACGCAACGAGGAAGAACTCTCGACGGCTAAATTACGCTCACCGACGCAATCTCCACCTAGCTCTATAGTTCTCGCGTCTGAAGAAAAATCAACGACGTCGAGCTCGAACGTAAAAAATTCGTCGAGACGCGAAACGAGATCGCCGAGTAGCGGTAGAAAAAGTCCCGTGTCGCGAAAATCACCGGCGAGAAAGAAATCTTACTCGAGATCTCCGTCGCGCTCTTACACGAGATCAAGATCGATCGAGAATCGTGCGACCTCGCAGTCGCCGAAACGCGAGAGAAACGACGTTGTCGTCTCGCCCTCTACTTCGTCTCGGGATGGAAAGAAAAAATCTCTGTCGCGCTCGCCGATAAGTAAAAAGAAATCCTCGTCTCCTGCGAGCAATCGGGCGAGTTCGAGATCACCCTCGAGATCGAAACAACAATCGCCAAAATTATCGATCAGATCCAAACGATCGAGAGACTCGAGATCCTCGTCGAATACCTCGAAACACTCGGCTGCCTCGAGATCACCCTCGAGAGGGAAGAGCACAAAGAAATCTATGTCGCGCTCACCGGCAAAATTACCGCTATCGAGATCGAGAAGCCGTAGTGGCTCGGTGTCCAAGCGATCGAGGAGTCGATCGGTATCGAAAAAATCAAGAAGCCACTCGAGATCGGCGTCGAGAAATTCGAGGGAAAAGACCAAGAGGAGTCGAAGCAGGAGCAGCTCGAGATCTTCCAGAAGGTAAGCACGATTATAATCCTTAACGAAATATCTTTCCATTAAAAATAATGTTTCTTTCACCCAATTTTCCTCGACGAATGAAATTAATTATTTTCTCTCGGTTTTAACACGAAGCTCAACGCGACGAAGTCGGCGAAGTTTCTCAAGCTCGTCTCGATCGTCGAGCAGCGGTTCTAGTCGATCATCGCGTTCCTCGTCCAGCTCGTCGGGCTCGAGCAGATCTCGTTCACCCTCGATACCGCGTCGTCACGGCTCACCGAGTTTTCTCGACAGGCGTCGTATCACGAGGTAAGATATCATGATCCTATTATCGTCATGCGTATTACAGATTTAAATGCCATTTTAATTCGATATATTTCCGGATTATCCTCGTTGTCGTAGTATCGAAAGCTCGAAATTATTTTATTATTCATTTTTATTTTATTTATCACTATTATTATACAACCAGACGATATATTTGCTGCACCAGGCTACCAATTTGATTACTCCACGTCGTTAGCTCTTTTTTATTTATTTATTTGTTTATTTATTATTTGTACGAGATTCGTAGCTTTTTGAATCGTTCCAAGTCGTTGATAAAAACAAAAATCCCCTATCGAGGTGAGCTTTCATTTTTTTTCGTTCGTTCTCGTTCGAACTCGAAACATACAAATTATCGCGATAACGATATTATCTTGAAAAATCTCTCCATCTTAATCTCTCTTTCTCTTCAGTCTTCTTGTGAGAATCGCAAACTCTAATGATTTATTTGTGTTGTGTCGAAACAGGGACAGATCGAGGAACAGGCATAGAAGATAGTGTTTTATGCGGGCTTCGAAAAATAAAATAAAATAAAAATAAAAAAAAAACAAATCCCAATCAAAACTATACAATTTCATTGATAACAATAATAATATCAAGACTATCGCGTCGTAGCAATAACGTTGCAAAAGGAGAATCACGAATTCGTATTAAGTTCGAAACAATAATTCGCAGTTTTGAAAGATTTTTTTTTCTCGTACTTTTCATTATTATTCTTTTTTTTTCCCAACACTCGAAACACGCCTTTTTTTCTCTCGTCTATCGTACGTATTATACCACACAGTGATTCGTTTACGTGAGTGAGTTTATATATCTAGACGTGTATAGCATGTGTGTATCATTTTCTTAGTTATACCTATGCGTATATGCGTATGTGTTTAAATAAATACGCGTATACGTATAAAAAATTTGTATACCTGACGATCACGGGACGGGAAGTAATTTTCTTTTGTCTCTTTTTTTTCACTATTATTTATCCAGTAGCTAATTATTTGTTTTCGACACGCATCCACAAAACGAGATTGAAATAAAATAGAAAGATATTCGATAAACAGAAAACACAGACACAGAGGCGAGACGGAATCGATCGACGATACTTTATAAATATTTATATATGCGTTGGAAAAAGTTTTGGTTTTCTGGCCCTGTGTTTAAGCGCTACACGATATCTTATTTTACGTTGTATATTCCGAAACGAAAGCACATACGAATGAAAAAAGAAATATATATATATATATATACACATTGACATGGCGAGCCTGATTTTGTTGCGTCTTCGCATCTCACGCCCGACCACGCGATTTTACCACGCCGTTTTTGGGTAAGTACACACACTATTATTTTCGTTGCGCAACCACCTCGTCGTTGATCGATCAACGGGTTCGTCCTGAAAACAAAAAAATTAAACGAGTTGCTCGAAAGCTCGAGAGTTCGATTTTTGCACAAACTTTTCTTTAATATCTCGAATTTTTCGACGAATCCGTCGAATCGTGTACGCTGTATCAATTTTTGCACGGTTTATTTTAATTATCGTTTAGTATCTTTCATCAGCATGTATTTATGCATTTATTAGTTATTGCAGATCACGATTAACCGTAGCTGAGTGTACCCCAAAAATTCCTTGAGAGACGTTTATCCGAAAGTAAGTTTTTTTTTGTTGTCATTCCATTCCTGCGTCGCTGACGATGAATATTCGCTTGAACGATTAAGTGTGGCTTCAAGATTACCTACACAGCATAATGATATTACACGCTGAAAATGGTAAATTGAATTTTTGTTTCCATGATTTTATCAAACTTATTATTTTCATTGTTTTCGTTGAATTTTTAAATTCAATTTTCGACGTTATAATTCAATATGAAAATAATTACGATGATGAGCGAGCGACTTGTCTCAGGCAAAATATTTACCGATTTTCGATCGTGCAATTGACCTATAAAACGACTAATTAATTGAATTAATTATACCCGGTGGTACAGCACATGGCTTCTACTAATCCGACTAACTCGATTATTTCAGCGCTAGAAAAAGGCCGATACCGTATCACCGACCGACACCATCGCCACCGTCGTCGCCGAGCAGTTCAGCGAGCAGCAGACACAGCGACTGGTCAAGCCCGAGTCGACGATCGAGTCGTTCGCCGACTCGAAGTCCTTCCTACCCGCGTTAACGTATTTTAGACGAGGAAAGAAAAGACAAACAGCCAGGAAAGAAATTTAGAAAATTCGTTAATCGCGTTTATCCTTTGAAAATAGCGCGAGAATCCCTCGAAGCAGACGCATTCGAAGTTTCACAGCCGATCGTAGATCCAAAAACCTTTTGTCGAATTCACTCGAATCTCGAGAAAATTGTTTTTTGATCAAACCACTCTCGATTACTACGAAGCTGTGAAAATTCGTTGCGTTCGTCGGAGAAATAAGTGCGAACGAGGAAGATGAAAAAATTGAAATTTAGATCAATATCTTCTCAATTTTTTGTCTCTTTAATTTTCGTTCGATCTCCGATCTTACGTTGTTACGAAAATCGTAAAAGTTCTTTAGAAGCCGTTAAACGGATATTATCCAGTGAGAAGAAACGATTTCTAGTCTATTGAATTACTCCAATTTTCACAATTATATGTAAATTTATTATTTACTAGCCCGCCCGCCCTGACCCGTTTTAGGACTGAAAATTAAGAAGTATTCGAGAGAAGGTGCAAGCGAACGTAAAAAGAATGAAATATTCTCGTGATAGACAACCGCGAGTCGTTTTTTTGCGAAGGCAGCGAGATATTTTTGCTCATTCTTTAGCGTCATCTCGACTGTGTTTCAAGCAATAATAACCCGTCAGGTCCCAGCTACGTAAATCCAAATCTTTGTTTTAAAATAGTTTTATTTTTATTTTTTACCGATATTTGTTCCGACTACTATTGTAGTTTTTATTTTTTAAATTTCAATGATTATGTCAGTCGTGCGATAAGTTTGTCGGTACAAACTCTAGTCAAATTTACACTTTAGAAAAAGACACATTCGACACGCATTCCACGTGATTTTTACTTTTTGATTTCATTTTGATTTCGGGATCAGTTTTGCGTCGCTCGTTCATTAGAATTTTTTGTTTTACGTGCAATGTTACGACCACCTGTTCCCACGTGTAAATAGGTATTTATATGCAAATTTGACGACGAGAGAGAACCCGACTCTCGCCAATTGGTAATTTTATTCGAGTTTTTTTCTTCCTTGAAGCGATTCGATCGAACAAAAGATAAGATACGAACCTGGACTTGGTCCTTCGTTAGGTATTTTAATCGATACGATATTTATTGTGCATTTATCGATTTAATTGCGATATCTGGAAATTATGCCCATGGCAGCCAGTGGACGAAATAATTTCCGTGATAACGCCATAGTTTTGTAATGTTTTTATTTTATTTATTTATTTATTCATATATCCTGCAATACTCAGGCTTTGCCTGCAAAAGGACATACTAGTCTTCATTGATATTAATTAATATCGTGATATCCGACGTTAATATTGTATCGCTGATATTTATTTAATTCATACTAATTTATTGTCAAATTTAAATCAACATCGACTCCGAGACAGTCGATGAAAATCTTTGTGAAAGACACGAGAGATATTTCTCATTGTAACCACGACATCTACGTAAACAAAAAGAAAACGAAAGAGAACAACATTTTTTGAACGACGAGGAAAGTCAATCCCTCAAGATTCTTTGTACGAAGAAAAATTTACACAAAAATGGAAAGAATATTCCAGAAAATTCGAACCGTTCCTCACGAACTAATCGATCTCTCGTTGGTTCTTTGAAATCTCACATTCTCACGAGCCCATCCCGAATTACAAAATAATAATAATAAGAAATTGAGGATGATATGATGATGTTACTTGTCGTTAAAGTGAAAGATTCGGATTATATCTGTAATATAAAAGACAAAACCCTGTATTGTTGTTGTGTGATTAAATCGAAATGCTTACGAAGAGCTCAACGTTGTACTCCGCGATAAATCGCTGAACGTTTTACATATAAATAAGTAGTCTCTTCTTCGGTCAACATTTCATATTTAATTTCATCGAAAAACAAACCAAAGAAATGTACAAAAATACAATGGAATGTACATTGTCCAGAGAAATTTAATGTACGTTCGATATATAGAGAGAACGTTGGTGTAAAAAATCGTAATATTTCATACAGACGAGTGTCGAGAATTCACGACTTGGAAGACGAAGATAAGCCGAGATTTCAAGTTTAAGGTTTCATGCGCTTACTAGCGGCAAGTTTTTCACGTTTTTTCGCCAGGAAAATGCACCACAACAAGCCGATCACGTTGATCACCAACACTCGTAGCTACAAAAAATAATAAATTAATTCATAATTGATTAATCGATCGTAAGTTAACACGCGCTTTATTTATATTATATATTTCTTTTTTATTACCATAGGTGGAACGTAACGAATGTTGATAAACTGCAACAGCGTCAGATATTTTAGATTCGCCTCGAGAATCGGCCAGTAGAGCTCTTGCATATTTTTTATCGAGATTTTGTGAGGTTTACCCTGCAAGTTTTTATTAACGTAGTGTAATTTTTTTGTTTGGAAAAGGAATAATGAGGATTCTATCGTACCTCGAAACGCGCGAGCATGTAAAGAGCAAGAGCCTGGAAGCATGGCGTATACAACATCCTCTCGATCAGCAAAACGACCAGAGTATTTTTAGAGACGAGTGGAATCCATTTGTAGAAATAGTGCGGCGCTGTTCCACCAAAGAGCAAACCGAAGAGTCCGAACGCCACTAGACTGTCTTGATTGATGTGTTTGGCTCCCGTCAACCTCTGAGCCAAATAATTTCCCAAGGTGGCTGTGACGCAGCTGAATGTACGAAAAAAAGGTACAAATTTCTATCCCTAAATTCGAGTACGAGGAAGTTTCGAATTTTTTTTGGGCAATTAACGTAATTACCTCGTTATAGCTTTCGTTTTTATGGGATTGTTGTACAAACTGCCGAGATACATTCCGAGAAGATCATAGAGGATCTCGGTTGGCTTGGACAGCGACATTTTCCTTTTTCTTTTTTATTCTTTTTTGTCAATCTGCAAGTGCGTCAAGTATTTTCCAATAATCTCAAAATTTCGATAAGAATTTAGCGTTATACGTGTATTCGTCTTTTATCGATAATCTTGCAATTGCAAGGAAAGATTGATCAATAACGATAACAAATCGAACGAGACTGTACAAAGTACATTAATTATGCAATCGCTCCTGCAACAACAGTCTGAAATCGTCATTTGAAAAAATGTAGTGTAACGTGTTTTTGCTGTGTTTTTTTTTTCAGGTAGCGGTACGAGTCCTTGGAAACTGCTTTTAACAGATTAGAAGGCAGTCAAAACGTAGGTTTGAGTTGATTTCATATCGTTATTAATCTTCGTAAATGTGGAATAATTTGATGATTCTTGGGGAAAATTGGTATGGGGCAAATACATGAAAACGATAACCAAGTTTTACCGGTTCAGGGAAGAATATCAATTTAATTTTATGACTTGGAGGATAACATTCGATCTTGGAATAATTAATTTTATATTTAAAAATTGTTTAGATTTAATTTAGAGTTGAAAATCTTTGAAACCGGTATAATTTACAGAGTAGAAAATATAACCTTAAAAACATACGAATTTTGCAGTAACGCGTATTGATAAGGAACAGATAATGAAATGTTTACGTTATGATGGATTTTACTGCTTTTTTTTTACTTTCGAGTTTCAGTGACTGAGGCTGACAAAAACGTAGTAGAAATGTGTTTTATACCAATTTTGCGGATCATTTTACAGTTTTATAATAATTTCACTATTGAAATCAATATTTGCTATGGAAATCACTGACTTTTCAAATTGAATGTGAAACAAACAACTCTGTGCTCCGTCACTTATATCGGAGAATATTTTTTATCGCACTGAAGCAAATGTCACCCCACTTCAAAAAAGTTATCGATACGAGAATACTTGCTAAAGCATGTCACACAGCCATACATGTACAATGCGTTACTTGTGCCAAATACGATGCACTATTCTCTACTAAACCGTCGCAGAATAATTACTATCCCGATATTATCCGAGATGGGTGCTTGAATACTTTTTCAAAAAATAGAATCCCTTGTGGTATAAAATATATTATTTATTTCGATACACAACGACACTTGTGTTATTATGCACTGAACTGGGTACTCGCCTAATAATACATCCCTTTATCGGCGCGATTTTTTCCCGGCTATACAAAGATAAAGGCTAATGAATGATATTGAAAAAATGGTATTTTAATTTACAGCTATCGGCACTGGCATGTACAAAGTACAAATATGATTATACATATTTTGGTAAAGTAGCGAAAGTCGTTGCTACAGGTTATCACGGGAAATCGTTAGATGGCGTAGTTTGCATTTTAATGCGGATAATGAATATTTTGTTAGCCGGAATCTCTACCCTGATGTTCTATATACAGCTAGAACCTTGATCGATATGCTCATAACTGATTACCGATACGGTTGATGTAATTATCAATAAACTTACCACCGAGTTCCACTTTGTCCAGATTCGTCGTTAGTGTCGATTGTTCTCACAAGGGGACGCTCTCGGAGGTTCATCGGGTAGGTAGTAACCAAACCCCAAAATTGTAGGTGCCAACTCGGCTTCGTTTTCGAGAAATCGCCGATCAAATTTTGGAGTTTCCTTCATAACCGACTATGCTAACTATGTATCGTAGGATTTGTATATAAGATATAAACAGATCGAAACGAGCAGCCTAGCGCTAAACGGTAAAACTCCCATCCGGATGATTCGGGTTCAAGCCCCCGTCTATTCTATTTTTTTTCAAATTATTGCTGAACTTTATAACTTATGATTAAAAAATTGCACGATTTTCAAAGATTTGTAAAGATACATTAGCCGTAATTTAAACTATGGCAGGGAATATTTTGAGAAATTACCAAGGAATGCAGTTATTATAAATCCGTTTCATTCATTAAAAATTTCGTCAATCAATGTGTTCTTCGTATTCACGAGTTCACTCTGACGGGTGATAATTATTATAAAAACAATCAAAACATTTAAATTGTCGACACCACGAACATTGTACGAACGCCAACTCATTTTCGACGCAGTTTTGTTTCTTCAATTCCGCCGGAAAAGCCACTGCGTCGACGTTGTTGAAACATTGTTTTTCGGATGGGTCCCGATTCGCAGCATGCCACGCATATCTATAACAAAATTAACGATAAATGTAGTATATTGCATTTAATACTTGAGACACCTGAAAATTTGTAATGAAAATAATGCGTTATTCACGTACCTTATCATATTTTTATATATTGGAGCCTGCAGTTGGTCATGTATTATCGAGTGAATTTTGATTACATCCTCTCTCGATGTTATTTCTTCATTACGTAGCAATAAGTATGCAGCATTTTGGAAACGGCGAATGTAATTTTTGACCCGATGGTAAAAATATACATCGCATGGCTGACAAAATGGTGTGCATCCCGGTGGTATAACTGATAAAGTGCAGGTTGGGAGGCTATCTTCATCGTTGAATTTCATTTGATGCAATTTTGTGGAGGTTTGATCGCCCCAAGAGTCAACGATGTAGAGGAATGGATTTTTTCCCACGTACGGCTGTATTATTTGTTCCAAAAACTCTTCGTACGTGTTTTTCCGTAATTTCCCAGATTTTGTCGACGTGATATGAATATTTGGGTATTTCAACATATATTCATCGACTTCTTTTTGAAGTCGGGACGTCGGGAGCCGATTTTTCCAGTAACTAACGTCCCCTTGTCAGTTCATAAATTGCCCCCACTTTTCGGGGATTCCCAACGCCATATTGTGTTCGTGATCACATGTCGACGTGCATATGCTCTTGCTTGTTTACATCAATTCTCTCTGCGCAGTATCTTTGTTAGAGTGATTAGACGTAATTGTTGGATTAAAAAAACGTAAAAATGGCACAAGGCAAGTTGAAGGTTAAAGCTAAACTTCCAGCATCTGCAAAATCAAAGCAGGGAAAGGCGAAGAAAGGACCTGCGATTCAGCGACGAGGCAGTGCGTATCATAACCTTAATTTCTTTTCCCTCCAAAAAAGAGAGAATTCGATCTACCTGCTACTCGTTAATATGTCGTATATATATGCCCTTTAACATAGGTTTAACCTATTTTTCCTATTTTTCCGGTCATCGTGAAGATGCACCAGTCAGGCCAAAAAAAGCAAAGCTCGCCGAGGCTCACAAACTCAAAACGATGGTCACCAGAACCGTCAATAAAGCTATGGAGAACGAGCTGAGGGAGAAGGCCCTCGAGGGAAAGAAATCTCTCACAAAGAAGGCGGCCGCATCGACGACCAAAAAACAAGAGTAAAATCGCAAGATATTCAATTTTATACAAACGGCACTGATTTTTCGCACGTTCTTTTGTAATGTATAAGAATCATGCGAAATTTTCGTCATTTATGTTGTAACAATTGTTTATTGCAATTCTATTGTTATGCATATGTATAAATGTATGTACAACGACGTCGTATAATTCGGATGTCGAGACGAACGCCGCGTCGCTGATTTCGTCGATAACAATGGCACTACGCAGTGGCTTGTACGAGCCAACATATTCTTGTTTTTATAGTTTCTACAGATATACGTATATATATTATATGTTTATATATATATATATATATATATAGCGATCGACAAATTTGTGCGCTTTGCATAATTAATTTTTACCGATAATAAATAGGTGGCGTGGTCGTTTCAAGGCTTTACCTTGCACTGTATTTCCAACGGAGACGTCACTCGAATTATATATCTCGTATATAATATATTATCTCTCTGTCTTATCAATTAATTATCCTTTCGCTTTGTATCACTTAGATCGGGGCGTTCTCGATCTTTCGCAGCCGAGCTCCTCCTTTTATTGTCCCTCGGGAATCGCTTTCCATATCTTCGGTATATATTTTCTCGTATTGTTTCAATAGTATTTACAGTTTCCTTGGGTTGTAACTAAGGGGATGCGACCTTTCGTAGCGAAGAATGAGAAAAACGTTAGAATTTTTTTTTTTTTTTCATAAATCCTCTCCGAGCGTGTAATTATTTGTTTGACTTTTGAAACGTACCACTAGCAGGTGGCCACTCTGTCTATCTTTACTGATAGCTGCGGTCGTCCCAGTAGTAAATTCGATCGTGCCCTCCTTTCCGCTGACTAGTTTATGCGACAAACTAAACGAGGCGTCGCAAGATTGTTATTCTACGTTTCATCTATAGCAAACTGTGTATATAAAGCGCTTTTTTTTTTTTACTTACGATTCGCTGTGAACGATATTAAGAATTTTCGGGTTTTTCGTAATATCGATGGCTTTCGTAAGCGCCTCGATAATGTGTGGCACTTCGAGAATTAGGTCACCCTGCGGAGTTAATCGCATTTAAATTGGTCCTCGAGTCGTAACTCAAAGCCATTTAGTAACAATCATAAAAATTCCTAATAAATCATCACCTTGTCCTTTTTGAGTTCAGGCGGTATCCTGACGATAAGTAAATTGTCCGATTCGGCGGTAACGACCAATTCCTCGATCGATCCGTAAGAAAAACGGTGCTTGAGCTTAAAGGTCTTTATCGTGTCCAGTATGTAGACAGCTTTTTCCGTTAGTATCAGCACTCTCTCACGTGGTTTGTAACCGTGCCGATCATACTTGATAACAGGTGTGGCGTACTGAAGAAAAAAATAATATAAATACACGGTCGAAATTGGACAAAAGGGTAAATGAGAAAAATGAGGATAAGATCAAAAATTTGAAATAGAAAAATTCACTATAAATAGTCGATCGATTAAATTAATTTAATACGTGAAATTATCCCACCTTGATTTTTTCACCGCCCGGTAGTACATTTGCGACAAAAGTTTGCCTCAAAGCCGCATGCTCCTCGCCCAATCTATCCTCTTTGAATCTCGGACCGAGGCTTTTAGCGTAAGATTTTTTCTTATCTTGGAAAAGCGTTTCCGCCAATATTTTCAGCTCGAAGTGTTCCTTTTCGGCCTTGGACAGAGCCAGGCGATAATTTCTAGCTCTCCAACGTTTGTTCATTTTTCGTAAGTGCTCCGAAGCCTGGAATAATTTATAATCATCAATTTTCTTGACACGTTTGCTTTTATATTGACAATTTATTTCTTTTTGGTGTACCTCGCGACACGCGTATGGACAAGTTGGCCAACTATTGTTAAGAACACCTGTCGGCAAACTTTTGGAAAGACGAAGGAGCCACTGGGACTTTGCGAGTTCGATGAACGCAACATTCTCCTCGTTCTGTGGGCCGTTTCTTGTAATGAATCCTTTGATGAACCTGATTTTAAAAAAAATAAGAATATTAAAAATATTCTGCTGATGAAATTTATACCGATCGACTTGATTAATTAGAAAGCTAATCAATTCGGTCGGTTACTTTCAAAAGTTCATTAAAAAAATCACCTTCTAACTATCGCAACTGCTTTTCTCCTTCTTTCAGCCTCTCGTTTGGCCCTCCAGCGTCGAACAGATTTCTCGAGAACGATCGCAGCTTCTCTCATCCTGAGGTATCTCCTTCTCTGAAGTATCATCTTCCATCTCGACTGTATAATGGCCGCTATCTCGTGTTTCTTCCGTTGAAATGCGTCCTCGGTGTCGAACAAAGTTTTTGGGAATCTTATGAAAATCTTCGTGCTGAAAAAGGTCGTTGAAATAATTAACTAAAATCGATGAAATAATTATGAAAATAATTAACGAAGTTCTCACATACTTTCCCATTTGGTAATCGTTCGCCTCGAATCCTAGATGGCGAACGAGTACTTGCACACCGTCTTTCGGCTTTCCACGATAATGCGGCCAAGTTTGTGGACACAGGGACTTGTAACGCTCGAGAAATTGGTCGTAAGGTCTTCTGTAAGCGAAACCAGCCCTTCGAACTCTCAAGTTCTCCATCAGTCCGAGGTACTTCACTTGATGAAGTACTATCGTCACGTTGAATTGATCTGCGAATTAAATTTAAAAATATTTATTAACTCATCGATTTTTACTTTTGGTAATTCGACATTTATTCTGAAGATTTTCATTTTCTTTCAGATGAGACACTTTGTTTCACTAAAAACTCACGGGGTAATTTGAAATCGTTGGGTTTTATACAACGAATGTAAGAAGGTTCTTTTCCCATCAGTATGTCCACAAGATTGTTCAGACTGTTTTTGAACTGCGTCACTGCAGTTTCAGGACGTTTCTTGCTCTTGAGATCCTTCACGTTGAAGACACTCTGTAAATCGTGAAATATTCTGTGATCAGTCCTATTATTCAATTCACTATAATAATGCCATAAGAAAATTTATTATCGATTTTTAATAGTTTGGCAAATTAATGAAAATCGTACCTTAGTAATGGAATTTGTGGTGTGCGACATAACTTCCCTCAGATCGCGGAAAAGCAGATCGTTGTTTTTTTCTAAAAATCCTCTAACGCTGTACGTAACGTCACCGGCGTAATGCACCAATTTGAATTCCTGCAAAATATTATCGATCAGAGCAATTAAAATAAATCTATTTTTATATTACTTTCTATTCTTTTTTTCTTGTTTCAGTATTTACGTCTCTGCCCATAATTTTCTGTGTCTGTATATCTGATTTCATGTGACTTATATAGTGCGGATGAGTGTTAAGATTGGAATTAAGCTTCTCGAGGAAACTAAGATCCGTTGGCTCTCCAGGTCGAAGACATTCCTCGTCCATCAACGATATGATACCTGCCACAATTTTCATATTTTAACATTGGTAAGTGAAAGCTTATTTAACATTTTGTATCAGACTTTATTCTACCTTTGTGTTTTTCCTCGATCAAATCGCAGATGACTTTGTTATTGAAATACGGAATATGTTCCCATGCTATTCCCTCTTTTTCATATTCCTCCTGCTCCGACTTGAGAGTCAACTGAATGAACAGTTGCTGAAGTTTCTCGTTGCAGAAATTGATGCAAAATTGCTCGAAGCTTCAATGAAATTCATTTGTAAATTATTTTCTTTATAAATGAATATCATTCAATCGATGTGAAAATTCAAATAGTTTGTTGTTTGTTTTTAGTTTTAAGATTTCACGGATGTACGAACCTATTTTTATGAAATATCTCAAATCCATAAATATCGAGGATTCCCATGACGCTCATACGACGACGATCCTTCTGAGGCTGCAGCGATTTGTTTAATCTGGTGACGAGCCAAGTGAACAATCTATCGTATACAGCTTTGGCCAGGGCGTCTCTCGCGTAAATTGCAAGTTCGCGATTTAGAGGCGACACAACGACGTCCCCGTGAGCATTTATAGTACGATGGGTAAAAGCGTCCGCCAAATGGTGAACGTCGCAGCCCAGCAACTGGTCGTCATCGATAAATTCATATTATTTTCGGGTAAATTGATATTTTTTCGTTTTTTTTTTTAAATATTTCAAAGATTATTGTTAATTAAGTTTTTTATTAAATATTTTTTATTAGTTATTCTTACGGACGAAACGGCTTCGACGGACGCAGGCTTGAGGATCTTTGCGACACCTTCCTCCTCGGTGAAACCGACGTTACCAAGATGTAAAACGGATGCGACTATCGCGAACAAATCATCCTGTTCCTGTTGCGTCAGTTCGACGATTTTCATCGCCTCGATCACCTGATTGTACTGTCCAGCGTCGTCGATCGTATCGACGGTGCCTTTTTTCTACATTCGCAAGGGTTTATTTTATTTCGTTAGTTCCTCCAACGAATAATAATCGATAATTATTATTATCGATTATTCTCTTAGGATGATATTTACGATATTTCGTTTTCATATCCATTTTTATGATAAAACTTAATTTTTCTCACCCCATTGCTCAGATAGAAGTACGTATCGAGATTGCTCTTGAGAAACAATTTTCTCAGTGTTTCCTCGTTAGCTCCTGCCAACAATTGATAGAATATGTGAAAGTTACGTTCTCCCGGGGATTGGTGCACGACTCTCGATTTTTCCAGAAGATAATTCAGAATGTTTCCACCCGCTGGATCGCCCTAGGTAATAATTTACGGAGTTAATTTCATTATTTTGTATTCTTTCTTTTCTCGTTAAATTCTTTCATCTCACTTGAAAATTGAACTGTATGTCCATGTATTTTCCGAATCTCGATGAATTGTCGTTTCTGTTGGTTTTGGCATTGCCGAAAGCCTCGAGAACCGGATTACTTCCTATCAGTTTATCATTCACCGCCTCCACCTGTTTATTGTGACCCGTCGCAGCTGCTATGAATTCCAACACCTTTTTCGATGCCTCGGTCTTGCCTGACCCCGATTCACCTGCATAGAACGAAACGTTCGTAAATATTTACTTTTTTCATTCCATTCATCATTTTTATTAGGTCGTCCGAATTATTTTTCACCATTTTGGCATTTTTTCAAACTGTTAATTGTTATTCATCGCAAAATTACATAGAATTACCTGAGATTAGAATGCATTGGTCACGATATTCCTTGGACAGTGATCGATAGGCTGTGTCGGCTAGAGCAAAACTATAAAAAAGTAAATTCTAAATTAACTGCACTCGTAATTATTTATCTTTCTAGTTCATAAAAAAATTAATTGTGTCTCGTATCAGCTTACATGTGGGGCGGTGCCTCAAAGAAATTTCTTCGTTGATAATACTGTATCGTCTCGTTTCCGTATATCGGCAGCTTTCTATACGGATTGACAGAGACGAGTACCTGACCTATATAAGTCTGAAAAATAACATTGAAACAATCTAACAATCGGTATCGATAATAATTTGTCGTCGATCATATTTTTCATCCCATTTCATCCAACGAAATCGTTTCTTTTTCTTTTTACCAGTGAAGAATAAAATAACGGTGACTCACGTAAATGAGATCTTCCTTGAAACGTTTCCGAAGATTGTCGATGAAAGCATTCTCGCTCTCGAAGTCCTCGAGAAGGACGAAGTCCTGAACACCGACTCGATCTCGATCGTGAAGACTACGTTCCATGGCTCCTTGGCTCGTCTGATAGCTTGATTTTAGTTTCGCCGAATTTTTCGACGAGGCTGTCTTCTCGTCGATCGCAAAATCCTCACTGTTTAAAAAGTAAGTAGAAAAATCGTTAAACGCTATTTGTAACTCGTTTTCTTTTTAATTTTTACGGGAATTCGGAAAATTCCACGATGACGGAAATATCGTCGACCGAAGGGGATGAAACAAAATGGGAGGAAAAAGGGAAGTCAGCGTACAGAGGAAGGTGCAACGAAGGAAATACCATTCTGAAAGAAAAAAATGATTTACAATTTTTACAGTGGGGGTTCTTCGACTGGACGTCGATAAGCCTGAGATTAGATATCGCGCAACATTTTTTTTTCTCGATTATATTTCTCACCATGCTCTCCTTTCGTTCGCATTATTTATTTCAATATTAAAAACATTAATCATAGCTATAATTTCTAGTCAGTAAAATTCTCCGTCACGACTCACCCCATGTCACTGCTCTGCACTCGATATTCCTTTTCGAAAAAAAAATAGCGTTTTATCGCTAATTCTCTTCTCGATAATGAAAAAAAACTCTCGTTGCTCTCAGTGACGAATCAGGGTGAGCAAAAACGATAAAATTTGACTTTGTCCACCGGTTTTTGGACTGTCGTAATATTTCTCACTGGTGTTGGCAAAACACGAAACCGACAACTGGCATTCTATTCGAGACACTGTAATAGCGATGAGATAAGATAGAGAAAAAGCCACGGCTGTAAAACTCTGAGATTATCTTGATCGAAGGGGAACGTTTTTTAAATTCTCGTTAGATCCCGATTATTATCCATACAAACGTATTTATCGATCAATCTTAAAAGTCGAGCTTTTCATTATATTCATATATATATATATATATTAATGTGTACACAGATATCTTGTGAAAAGAAACGGGATAGCGATGGACGAGCGTGTCTCGTATATTCGAACTGTAAGAAAGAGTGGACTTTGTTGGTAAACGAGCTTAAGCAATTTCCTCGCCGTAAAAGAGTAAATTGATCGATAAACTTCGTTGTTAAAGATAACAATAAAACTATATTGCCTATCGTTGTCACTTTATAAATATTTCATCCACACCTTGGATTATTCGAGCTCGAAAACTTTCCACTTTCATAATGCTAATTGCAATCACCGACGTAATGCAACGTCATACTTGTCTCGAATAATTAGTTTTTCTGCTCGTAACGCGAAGACTATAACAGATTTATATGAATTGTATGTAAAAAAGGAGAAAATTTGTCAGGTGGGATATCATTTTCTCACGATACTTTAATTTGCGAATCAATATCTACGATTTAACGAACGATTTTTTCCTCAATTTCTGTTTGTTTTGGTAAAATCATGAAATTTTCGAAAAAATTGTTATTCATCGATCTATCGATATCACGTATTGATACAATTTCATTAATTTACGAAAAATAATAAGTTAAATTGATATTTGAGACAAATATCTTGTGTTTAAAATATTTTTTACGGATATTCTTATTTTTCTTTATTTTTCTTTTTTTTTCAGTTGAATTATCGTATTGCCGTGGCCCAATCTACTTCAACACGGTCGAGGTCACCGAACGAGAAATCGATACGATTCTAATCGCGCCAAGTTACTGGAAACTCGAGCTTGCCCGCGATATGATTTTCCCGCGAATTAAGCGATAACGAATTCGAATCTCCTCGAACGCACGAGATTGCGACGGTGCGATAGAAAAATTTGTCTTTAAATCGGCTAAGAGCTTCCTCGGCAGTCCGGTGAGTTTCTTGCACTGTTGCGTTCACTGTCGATGAAAATGCGTTTGGTTTCCCTTTGCGAGATTCCTCACCGAGACTCTCGTTAGCGATTAACGAACGATAATGAAATATTACATGTAGCATGGTCAGACGAACGCGGTACAACGTTTGCTTCGAGTGGGGAAAATAAATTGAAGGGGTTGCTTTTTTATTCACTTTTGTCTCATCGCAACAGTGATTTTATTCATGTATTATCTGTTCGTTTATTTTTATTTTTATTTATTTTCACTCGAGAACAATTCTAACAAACAATACCAAAGTTGATATCAATTATCTTTCACCAAATTATATATATTGCATCATTTATTTTGTTATTGTTATTGTTATTAATTCTTTCATTTGTTTTATTCTTTTTGACTCATAGATAGGGGAACAATTTAAACAATTTTTAAAAGTAAATGCAAACACGTTCTCTCGACTCGACGAAAGGGAAACCGGAAACTTTCGATTTGCAATTTTGATGTCTTAGCGTTAATTAGAAATAAAAGGGAACGTCGGAAATCGCTATACGTTCGTATAAATTTATATTTAAATATTTTTATCGACTCGTCGTTGTCTCATGGGTGAATCCGTTGAATGAACGATAATGAAATGCATCTCTCGTTCGTCGTTGGTTAAGAGAATCAAGGAGGGAAGAGATTAATCTCGACGAGGTCGAAGGAGTTTGCGCTCGTTCCATTAACGTTGCTCCGTTCAATTAGAGACGCGAAAACGTGTATTCATATACTTTTACACACACATACACAGAGTCGTGTGTGTTTGTGCCGTTCGGTTTAATATCTCAGTCACTATTTCGAGGCCTGCGAAACGCGCGGGTACCCAATAGGCGAAAAGTCAATGATTTACGGTCCAGTTTTATTTTTGGAATCGCCATTTGCCTTCTCCCCTTTTCCCCCCATCGTCATCTTGCCTCTTCTCTTTCTTACACTTGTAATTCAAATAATACCTCTATACAAAGAATTATTTTAAGCTCGGCAAGGCCCTTGAAACACACAAAAAATATAAGAAAATCAAATTCAAAAGCACATTTTGACCAGTTGCACTTGAGATTTGTTTTTAAAAACTAAATTCTCGAGACAAAAATACATTCGCGGCGAGATTTTTTCCTGCTCGTCATCATATAGGCGTCTCGTTATTTCTCGCGATAACGATGAGTCCTCGATGAATAAAAATCTGATTTTTCGCGAATACAAATTGTTCGAGAGATTCACGAAGTAATAAAAATTGATATTTTTTTTATTTCAGGATTTTTTTTTGTTCTCCTTCGACGTCCTTCGACCCCCCGAAAAGAGGAGAGAGGATTCCAATGTGTGGGAGGAATGCACCGATCGGTCTCAAAGGAGAATCGACTGCGAAAAATAAGAGAAAGAGAGAGATGGCTAAAAAAACGTTTTTCTACTGCCGCTACTTTTCGAAGCAAACCGAGAGAATCCGGTTTCCTCGCTGACTCACCGAATCGTCTGCGGGGAGAACAACCAGGTAGACCTCTTTCTTTCTCGGTCGTCCAAACGCGGGTCTATAAAACCAACGAGAAAGGACTCCGATGACTAACGACAGCCTTGGGTCATTGTGAGAGTTCACGGTTCTTGACGTACGTTCTTTTTTTTATATCACACTCGAGAATCTAAAAAATACGCGTGAAACAATTATTCTCCTTAGTCTCACGTATCGTGCAAGGTGTCGAAAGGAATTCTCTTCTTAGGATTATTTATCATTTTTTAAATTTTTATCTTCTTTCAATAAATTTAATAAGGGACGATAAGGGCGATAATTCTTTGGACATTACGATGCGATAAGAATTTATCATCGTCCTCAATTTTCTTTTTAATCGATAAATCACACTTTGACCTCGTGTGATAACTTTAGCCCAGCAAAGTTCAATGCTCGAATTTAATAACAATAGTTTTTTTTTAATGATTATGATTTTTTCTCGTATTATTACTTCGTAACGATCGTACGTGCCACGAATGTACATTTATCTCGTTGCATTTATCGTCCTCTTTTTTACTTCGAGCACAAATACGATTTTTCTTTTATCTGCTACTTATGCCATTGTCAATTATGCACCTTTGCATGCATTTTAATCGCTGTACTTTAATGTTTCGCAATTACCCTCATGGCAGGTGCTGCCCAGGATAAGGGGGAATAAAATTCCGCGGAAAGTGAAAGCCCGTGGCGCCCGCAGGGCTCGTTCGTACATTTTAGGTATTATCGCAGTTTCACCGTTTGTACAATAACTTTCAATATATATTTACCTACATATTTGTCACGTACTTCAAATTGTGCGGACACAATTATTTTGTGGCGACAAAAATTAGTTCATGGAGTTGTGAGGATTGTCAAGAAAACTTGATCGAGAAGTCTTTAATTTTCAATTCATTTATTTCCATCAAATTTTAAATATAACACAATTTTGCACAAATGTTCGGACATTACGAGTTAACTCGTCCCTTTCTCGTCTCACTTACAATCAATATGCATATTTTTCTTTTTCTTCCTCTTTCTTTTTTACTATTTCTTTTTCTCATTCAAAGTGTTCCAACAGGAAGTTTCGTTTATTATCATTGTGAGCAGCGAGTCGCAGAGTCCAACGAACCATACGGTGAGCGTCACGTTTCTTTAAACCTCTCGGATTTTTCTTAATGGATTTTTCTATTAACATTGTCCTTTTTTTCTGCCTAGTTTTTTCGATACGACGAGTTTTCACCAAGAGAGAGAGAGGATATCCACCTGGTTCGCATATACGCACCTTTTCAGCGTACACGCTGACTTATCTTTATCGTTGAACACGTGCAAAGGAGAAGAAGGAGATGAGAAGTGGGGAGCGATAAGAGAAGGGCGATCTAAGGCGAACGGGAGGAAGCGAGAGAACGATAGTGATAAGTCGATTGTTGAGCTTTGTTGTTCTATCGACGATACGTACACCAGACAACAAAGTAGACACACCGACAAAGAGTCGACCGGTCGCTAGAAATAGTTTTACGTCTAGTTTGCCTCGTATTACCAGGCGAGCTGGAATCGGGTGACTAAAGGCAAAACTTAAACTTTTGCACACGTCGCACGTAACGTGTAACGCGTTACTCGTCGAACTGGTGAATGGGCTAAACGAGGAAAAGCCTATTTAACGAGTCTAGGCGTCGCGTACTTTACTGCGAGCTGTGCTGGTTTCACCGGTTTGTCATTTAGCAAAAAGGAAGGAAGGAAGGAGCGCGAAGCGTTGAAAATTCGAACGTACGTCGTTTGAAGTAAAAGTCACCTGTCCATGTTTCAAGGATCCCTTTTATTTCATTTTTAATGAGATGGAATATCTTTCCTTCGTGTTGAAATATTTGATAAAATAATCACATAATTGACTAATATTATCGTCGATTACTTTGATAATCTGACGTCTTGATATATTTCTTCATTTTTTTAAATTAAAATTAATGATTGATAATTTTTCTATTTATTTTTTACCCAAGGTTCCGGACCTAATAAGAAGCATCTGTGAATCTTCTAAAGTAATCAAATAATTTGTTATTATTAAATTTTCTTTTAATTATCTATCATTTTATCAAATAATCAAATCGACCTTTTTCTATCATTGCAATTAATAATCGATAATTCAGTTGTTGCGAAAAGACGACGTTGTATTGACTTTGCCCCTAATTTGTTCGAATACTTTATTTTTTCTATTTTTTCTTTTGTAAATACGAATTTCTGCATTATTTATGAATCGTGTTATTCGAGCAAAATTTATCCAGCTCCGAGGTTCCAGCACTAATAATAAGTGTCCTCCGTGGACCCTCCGCGCTATAGCAATCGCGATATAATGACATTTTCGAGGCTCTCCAGAAATAGCTCCAATTTTATTTCCGTTAATCGAGTGACTGCGCCCTTCCAGAGCGCATCGTTGCTTTGAAAATCTTTCGAGTCTTTTTGTCCCTCTCTCTCTCTCTCTCTCATTCTCCGTCTCGGGTGTTGCATCTCGTTTGTGCCCGACGGTTTATTATTACACTCCGCGGAGCAACCAAAGCTCTATTCACTTTGTTCCTCTCGCCCAGAAAAACCCTCTCATTTTCTCCGTTATCTTCTTTTCCACAAACTCCTCCTCCTTTCGTCTCAATTAGGTTATCTCTTTGCCAGTGCAAAATTCACGAATTTCAGTCTCCCTTTTTTCGAGGCCCAAGGTCGATCGAGTTCTCCGAAACGTTCTAGGTCTCTCAGGTATAGAAAATAGGAGAAAAAATAAATTAGAAAAAAATGTAAAGCGGAATATGCTAAGGCTCGGATCTCGCTACGAACCGGTTCTTTTTCTTCTCCAACCGCGAAATTTCGTCCTACACAAACGAAAAATGAACTCAGATATTCAAAAGGTCTTTCGAAAACTTTTTCACTATGTTTCTCAAAAAATTCGCGCTTTACACTTAACGTCGTTGATAATAAATCGGTCGTTCGATCCTTTTTGAAAATTTTTTTCGTCCATATAAAGTTTTCGAAGAAAATAGACGTAGATTATTTAGAAAAAACGGATCAAAAGGAATGCGGTCAGAAAATTGAATTTTTTTTCAAAACTTCGTGTTTTTAAATTCGCCTTATTTTTTTTACAATTCGTCGACGTGGACGATGAGAGGACGCCGAGTGATGATACCTCAAGCGTATAATCATCCCAAGCGTCTCGTTTATCTAGCGGTACTCGTTCACCCTCGCGGCACAAAATTATTACGGGCGATTGTGTTCCATTGTCCTTTTGTCCTTAAAAAAAAGAAAAAAAACACCAACAAAAAAATATATGAAAAGAGAAAAAAAGATTCGTTTCGTTTTGTGAGAAATCTTGATGGCGTAACGAAACTGGTCGTAACGTAATCCTTGCGAAATGTCGTTAGAGAAAAGAGAAAAAAACAAAGTAGTTTGTCCCGGACACGAATGCGTCTAGTTTGGTTCGGTATAATTGCGGGCGCCGTGTGAATAATCGTGAACCGGTGGAAAATTTTACGAACCGCGACAAATGTCGAGGCGCTAGGTTTTTACATTCAAAAAGAAAATTGAAAGTACAGAAAAATCAATTTTAAATCAATTGTCACGAAAATATTTTTTGTCCGGATGTCGAATGGCCTTGAAACTTTGTCAGCAAATCCACAAAGATAGGAAATGCTTGTTCAGGTCTATTTTTATGCGCGTTAGTTGCATTTTTTTCTCTTTCCCTTATTCTTCGAATTCTGGGAATGCTCGGTCAGCTTTTTCTTTCGAAGTCGACGATTTTCCGTTTATGTGACAATTCAACAATGATAAGCGTAGAAAGTGTGCGACGATGACATGGATCGAAAGAAAGAACTTTGGCGATTGGAAAAAATAAGAAAATTTTATTTCTATAATTTTTGTATCGGTCGCAATTATTGTAAAGCTCGTTTTGTAGCGGGAACAACAGAGAAATCGCAGTTCAAATTCGCGGAAGAGAAGAAAAGAGGGAGAGAGAGAAAATTTCATCCCCCTAGAATTCTAAGAACACTGCATTTATTTTCATTTTGTTTTTCTCCTTTATCGTTATGTTTTTATTTTCGCAACTCCAGCTTTCGTGATTTATTTCGCTCTCTATCGTTTTCCCTCGAACGTCCCAGACTGGCAAACTTTATGTTCCACTTATTCGCAATTTCTGTTTTGCAGGATACCGCGGGGAGAAGACTTTGAGAACGAAGAATGGAAGAAATAGAAAAGGAAGAATTCGAGAACGAACAACGCGGAGCGCGCCCTTTTCCTCACTTTTTCTTCCTCGACCTCTTCGAGCATTCTCGCCAAGAAGAAATCCACAACGATACGTACTCTCGAGACTCCCCGAGTAAGAAGAAAAACATATGAAAAAGTGCTCGAGTCAACGTCCTGTTTCGTTTCTTTTTTGTGGTAAGTTTTTTTCTTCCACTTTTGCACCGGTCTTGTGCTTTTGTTTTATCTGCACGCAATATCAATATGCAATATCGTCATTGACGCAACTAACGTTTACAGCTCCACCACGGACTTTTCCTTCGCTATCAACGTATAACGGCTTATCGACAATAATTATCCGTCGTCGACTCACGAAGGGTAAAAACTCATCATTCTAACGCAGAAGGTAACTTTAAAAGCAAGGAATCATTTTTAAGCCTCCAGAGACACGTGCCACAATATTTTATCAAGCATTTCAAAATTCATTGATTTTTTCCCTAAATTCGTAATTCTTTTTCAATAATTACATGTAAACATATTATATTTCTATTAAAAATAGAAAATATTCATGAGTACGAATTTTCGAAAATTTGTATTATTTTTGAAAATCTGCATTTTTTCGGAAAATTTACAAGGTAAACATTCCTTGCAGAGTTACTTTGTACTCGAAGATCGAGTAAGCAAACGCGCAAATTTATTGTCGTCGATGATGCTCGGTCGTTTCTCTAACTATCTCTCGTACCTTTTTTTAATTCTTATTTATTCGTCATACGAGGTCTGGTCTTGGACCTCGAGAAGTATAGTGTTGTCCTCGTATTGAACGCGCGAATATATGACGTGTCTCCCATATACCAACGAGACGGCATTGGTGTCCCGTAAAAGACTACGTCGTTTTTTTATACATCTGTTTATACGTGTATTTATCCGCGGTCACTCCTCATAGTTCGTCAATGACACGCGGGGTACCGTTTGGAATTCACGAAACGTTCCTCGTTCTTGCCACGTACGTTTTCGCGATCGTCATCGATACTGTACACACGTATATACATAATCTTTCTCGTTCCCGAGGCTACAATAAATTATGGACAGAAAGTCCTCTATGGAAAATCATCGATGAACACTAACGAATTGAAACGACAATTTTTAAGACCTTGAAAAGTAAAATTGCGGGAACTATAATCATCGGTAACTTTAAATCGTTTTGGTCATTTCATTTGGTTCGAAACCAATAAAAAAACTCGAATAACAGTCGTTATTTATTTTAGAGACGGTAATTTTGCAATTTTGCTTTGTAAATTTTTTTTTCCAGTTTTGAAACTTGATATTTATCGATTTTAGTCTGGGTTCAAATCGAATAATTATAAAAATTGTCGACTTTTTGAAAATTATTAAGTGAAAACATAATTTATTACAACTTTTTTCTGTGGGGAAGTAAAATTCTTTTTTGTTTTGTTTTCAGTTATTCTGGAGACAAAATTGAGCGAAAATAAATTGTGCGATAATATTATCAGAGTTTTAAATATTTCACGGAGCAGCAGGTTCGCGCTGAATGTATTTACGAGGCACGCGTTAAAAAGAAGAGTGAAGGGGTGTGAAGACTAATAAAAGAGCGCGCTAGAGATCGTCGTCCTCGGTAACGACGTCTGAACTCTTGTTCCTTCTTCGCTCGTGGTCGTTGTCGACGTCGTTTTCTTTTTTCTCTCGCTCTTTCGTGTAATACGCTAACGTGGATCGCGCGTGACTCACGTTTTCAAATGCCGATGCACCAATAAAATCCTATTTGTCCCGTGTGCGGTCCGTCGCGCGAAATCGATACGACTTTCTGTCGGACTAATCGGCGAACTGGCCGTTCTAAGCAAATCTGGAAATCCCTTGACACGTTTGTAGCTCGAACGATGCCTGGCGTTGTTCGTTCGAACAAAAAAATCCAGCTAAATTTTCACTCTTACATCGTACTTTCGACACAAATATCCCAGTTTCATTAATTAAAATTCATTCGTTAAAACAGCTCTTGAATCGTTTCGAAATTTAGTCCATTTATCAAACGAGAGTTAGAAATTTCTTATGATAAAAAAAACAAAATACGAATAAACGATATTTATTCTTTAACTGTTTTCTTCTCCGGGGAATACAAAATATCCAAGGGTCATGATATTTCGAAAGTTTTATATCAATAATGAGTTGGACTTGAAGGAAATAATTGAAAATTATTTAAATAATTAATTCTCGCGCCAACCACTAGGTAACACGTTCGTTTAAATTTTATAAAGTGTACTCACGTTATTAATGCCAGGAAAAGAAAATCCAAATTCCTTTGAAAAACGTCTCACGGTCACAAAATAAAAATACAACACTGAATATTATATCGTCTAGTGACGCGTGGATCGAAAAATAAATATTCGCTGTTCACTGTTCTCGATGCACGGCGAGTAAAAAATTTATTTCAGCACTCTCTTCAATAGCGATTCTTCATTTATTTCCAGATTTTCGTATACGTAATATCGACAAACATTTTAACTCAATGTCTTTTTTCTCTTTCTTTAGAACTCGTTGCTAAAAAGTTCGGGCCGAACGAAAGTCCACGAGAAGGAAGAAAGCGAGTATTTGAATTTTCGCACTGGTGGAATAATTTAAAAAAAAGATCGGAACTGGACACGGGCAAGAAAATTAATCCAGCAAAAGGTACCAGAATTAATTCCCCTCTAGCATATCTTTTTCTCTTCTTCCTATCGTTTTTTTAATGTTATTATTTTTGTTGTTGTTAGATTTGATTGATGTTTTCGATGAAAAATTCGCTGATCTTTGTCAACGAAAGTAGTAAACGTAAGATCGTGGCAAAGCCGGCTCGTGGTGCGCGCACGCTGTGTGTGCCACGACGTGACTAACAGCTCACGGTGAGATCGGCAGTCAGGCAAGGGGCCACGAGAGTTTGAGCCGCGATAGTAAGCCCGGAGACCGGAGAACCGAGCGAGCGTGCCGAGCAGCGAGCACAGAGTTGTGCGATGAAGAAGAAGAAGAAGACGAAAAAGAAATAGAAGAAGAAGAAGAAGAAGAAGAAGAAGAAGAAGAAGAAGAAGAAGTAGAAGGAGGAGGAAAAGACGAAGATGGAGAAGAAGAGGAAGAGAAGGAAGAAGAAGCAGAAGAAGAAGAAGAAGAAGAAGAAGAAGAAGAAGAAGCAGGGGCAAACTCTTGCGATGCTTCGCCGAGTTCGAAGGCGAGAAACGAGAAATAAAGAAGACCTGTGGGTGAGTTTCACGTCTGTATTCTTTTTCCGTATGTGTAGGAAGAGGGGATATACGTAGTATTTGTATTATACACATATTGAGAGAGAGAGAGAAAGATAGAGAGAGGAAGAGAGAAGGAGGAAACGAGGAGGTCGTAGGACGCTGAACAAGTGGTAGGAGAAGTGTCGGTGGCCCCTTCGATCACGAGCCAAATATACCTGAACGACGTCTCGAAGTCTTCGGCTTTTCTTCATTTCTCTTTCTATCGATCAATCTTTGTCAATGATTAGGAAAATACTTTTGATACTTGGTCAAACGGACGAATAATTCAGAAAAGGGCTTATGTTTGTTAAATCGACAAATTTGGCTATTTCTTTATTTTTATTTGTTAAGTGTATTATTTACTCGTTTATTTATCTATTTTTTTAATTGTATTATTATTCGTTTATTTGTTTCTTTAGCTTTGTGTTTTATCTCGTTTTTTGGTCGAACCTTTTTATCGAGAATACTTCTGACTTGGGTCAATGACTGGGAGACCACATGGTAATTGGGAAGATTGGCATTTGGCTAGTGCTCGTCGCGCGAGGAGCACCTGGCATCGTAGAGGAAGATGTAAGAAAAGCTCCCCATCGTAGCGAAGTCGCGACCTCGCGGTGAGGGTCAAGCAGCCCGCGCGGAGAGAGTCGCACGTGAACGATATCGTAAGTCTCACTATTTTCTCTCTTCTCTCGCTCCTCTCTCGAGCAGTTCGTGACTCCTCGAGAATGCATCTTAAAAAACTTCTTCGAGAGGGTATTCAATCTCTTGCAGACGGATATCGAAATTTATCGATCGATACGAACATTCGGATTCGTTTTTAAAAATTTATTTGCAATTAAAAAATTATTTGCTCCGAATTATTTATCGGCTAATAATTACATTAGTCGAAAGATAATTACTATTATTAAATCTTTTTTTAATAACCAATTGATACATAATTAATAAAGCGTTAGATTATTAAATATAATAATATGAAAAATAATAATTTGCGCACCGATTATTACATTTACGTTATGGCAGAGTTCGCGTCGAATTTTCGAAAAGTCTTTACGTTATCGCGGTGAGTCCAAATGAATGAGATTATACTTGCCATAAGAGAGGTGAAAGTCTTCGTGTACGGTTGAGTCAAATGCTAATGAATTACAGAAAGTATACTTACGATACTTTTTATTATCGAATACTTAAAATATTCATCAGCACACATCGAGAAACTCTCAAAGTAATTTAACGTCCCAATTTTTATGTATCCAAACCATCGGTTTGTTTTAGGATTTTACCTTTTTAAGAAACATTATTTTCTTTTACAGGCTTGCTATGTCAAAGTTTATTTTCGCAGGTGCGTAATTTTTTAAGATCGTTCCTCGATTCTTCCCTCCGCTTGCTGAGACATTTAATACATGTGTGACTTCATCTTCGCTCTCTTATTTATTTATTTTTTTAAATCCATCTTACAGTTTCTCGTGGAAAATAACCGCAAAGACTTTAAGAGGATTCCCGTGAGCCGAGAGAAGCGCAACTTTCAAATAAGGCGACAACAAAGAATACGCGCACACGTACACGTAAAACACGTCTGTGATGGACTCGAAAAGACTCGAGTATAGAAAAGCGTATTAACGGTAAAGGGTTAACGGTCCCTTTTGTGCATCACGCCTCCTTCCATTCTTGTCGGGCCCCCCTATCGCTATCTCTCTCACTCTCTTTCTCCTTTTCTCTTATTCATAATTCGTTGCCCATTTGTGGAGATAGCCACGACGCCTATATTACATTTATTCCTGTCGCGTTTCTATCGCGCGTGGTCGACAATTCATCGTCTATAAGAAAGTAGAAAAAGCTATATTTAAAAAATCGAATAAAATAAAATTGGTCTCGTGGTTCACCGCCTCGAATAACCAACGAACAAAACGAGAGACACGAGAGAGAGAGAGAGTCCAGTAACCCGAGAATGCCTTGGGTGAGCCCTCTCTGTAATGTCCGTTGTAATCTTTCTCTCTCTCGGTAGCTTTTCTCATGCCCGAACGGATCAGATATATCCGCGAGGGCTCAGCCCTCCAGGGACTACTTGGCTGCTTTGGACGTCAAGGAACGACGAAGCCAAGATGGTGCACGACCTCGCTAGAAAGAGCTCTCCGCGTAATTTAGTTATCGATCATTGTTCCCTCTCGTACGCACCGAGCGAGCTTATTTCGATTTTTATCGAGGAGGCTTTTTATTTTATATCGGGAAACAAAGCATTCGTGCTAAAAAAAAAGAAAGGAAAAGAATTCTTTCTGGGTTATAAAGTTTGAAAAAAAATCGTTCTTCAATATTTTTTTAAATAGAATTTTAGCAAATTTTGACAAAGTCTGCGATGAAATAAAAAAAATACGTCGTTTTTAGGTCTTGAAAGAAATTCGATAGTTTTATTTTTCCTTTTGTGCCAAAAATAAATCGGCGTACTAAAATAGCTGTAACTTTGGTTCTCGATGGATCTGCGAAATCACTTTCGCTCATTTCCCTCGCGATAGTTCTGGCTTTTAAATGATACTTCATTCACTAAGCTATGATTTTTTCTTTGTCACTTTTTTACAGATGTTTTATCCCCGTTTGAATTTTTGTCAAAAGCTAAAAGAAGTCATTTAAAAATATAAAATAAAAACGTATACAAAAATGGGAGATTTTCACTCGTTTGTGCAAACAAGGTGAGAAAAAGAAGTGAAATCTTTAGCATATAAAAAATTGTGATTTATTGTCTAGTATGCACCTTTTATTGTATCTCGTTTTTCATCATACGTGTTAAGTTTGCCAGCTACTCGACGTATACTCTTGGGGATTCAAGCCGGATAGTCTGCTTTTTGTTTCTGTCTGTATTTATAAATAATTCAGCTCTCTTTCTCTTCAGGTCTCTCTTTCTCTCTCTCTCTCTCTCTCTCTCTCTCTCTCCCTCTTTCTCCCCCTAGGTAACAGCTGAAAACGAATGGCATATATTCCATTGCGTATCGAAGCAGGTTGCAGCACACTGAGATCCGCGGGTGCACAACTTCATCGGATATACAGACGATGCACTTTCGCTTATTCTCACTGGAATACAACCAATCTCTCTCTCTCCCTCTTTCTCTTCCTCCTCATCTTGATCGTGCCTGGCCGCTGATCACACTCATCCAACCTTGATTCTTCTCTACATTGTTGATCAATCGTCAATTATTTCTTCACATTGTCTTACCTTTCGTAATCATTGGTACAAAATCATGAAATATGATTTTTTTTCAATTAGTCCTTTATCGATAATTCTTTGTCGGTTAAACATTAATTTCTATTTCGAATTTTCTTAACAGAAGAATATAATGTTAAAATTTGTATTACTTTTTGTAACCATTATTGCCTTGCTAATTTGTTTTTTTTTATCATTGTTCCAGAGTACGTCGTGACAATCGTGTGAATTTTTCGAGACGAAGCGAACTCTACGATTCGTAAATTCGTTGATCGTTTTACGATGAATAAAAAAGAAGAAAAGAAACGCCGCGCTTTCACTGCACCGGCGAGAATACAACGAATTTCGCGGGGCAACAATCGAACGAGGATCTCACGATAATGTGAGAAATAAAAAAACGACCCTGGGAGAAGCGAGAGGGAGAGAGACCAAAGGCAGCAGTGAGTTTAAGTCTCGCGATATGTATACCATTATCGTATAGTTTTTAATGCCGAGAGGGATTCATGAGAGCCGCTATGTCGGTTTTGCTCCTGCATTTTTCTCTCGATTTCTTTCTCCGGAGGGGAAGTCGAGTGCCAGAGTGTTTCATTCATTTTTATGTGCGACAGACTCGCTTCCATTATCTAATCGTCACGCTGGATGAGTTAAATGCCTTCAAAAGGTTCGAAATTCTAAAAAAAATTATTTCAATTAGATAAACGAAATTTAATGAAAATTAATGGAACAAATGATTGATTTACGCAAATCAAAGAAATTTATATTATATATTTTCTTTCGATTGTGAATCTTCGTTATTTTCCTGTAAAATACTCAACAAGTTTGTTGCTCATAGCTCGAGAATTATCTGACACAGCAGCGCGAATATTTCTACGTAATAATGCATGCATGATTGGAATATTGCTCGTCTAACCGGAAGGAAGAAATTTCCATCGACGCCCTTTTTCATCGTATTTATGTACTCTTATTCCATAATTATACTTCGGACTTGCATACGCGCGTTACAATTTGGTACGTTGAATGCGTGAAGGTATATTTATATACGAGGTATTCCATGTCAACTCGTCAACGTCAGACTAACGTTTTTTTCATTATTCTACAATTTTTTATACAATTTTATCGACGAAAAGATAAACTAGATTAAAAAATGGTAAACTCGCTCGGCTTGTTTTAAAATGAAACGCCTGTATTGATTTTGATCGGAAAGTTCAGATAAATTCCTCATTATTAATTAAGAAATTTGAGCAACAATGCCATATTTAAAATTCCTTTTTGCAGTGACCTGGATTTAACAGGAAAACAAATTTATAAAAACGAAATTAATTATTATTTTTCTTTTTTCGAACACTAACAATCGATCGGAAGACTCGACAAAAATTGAGAGTCTACTTTCTCATTAATAAAATTATCGAACAAATCGGAAATTATCGATGTCCGAAGTCGATCGAGTTAGCATGGAACGCATCATGTAAGCATCTGTGTGTACAACGTTGAACTTGTTTCGTGGATAAATTATTGCGCCGAGACTGCAATTACTCGTTCTCGTGTGTGTGCACGGTTAATTTACAAAGCGAACGACACCGCGAAATAAATAAATAAAAATGATAATAAAAACAGTTTTAAAAAAAATAAATATTACAACTAAAGAGAGAACGCGAGTGAGGAAAACCTGTTGCTTCTGCCCGCCTTGTGTGGCTAGCGAAGCAGGTGTACATTTTCACCTTTCTCACTTTCTTTTATCCTTATCTCTCTTTCACTCTGCTCGCCGCTCGTTCGAGACTCGAGCATTTCGCCGACATCTCGCGATCTCTTTCAACTTATTTTCATCGGCGACGATGCGACTGGACTATGAGCGGCAGGAGGGTTGAAAAGTTCAAGACACTAATGTACTTGTGAAAAGTATTACGACTCGTCGACGTCACACTTTGAAAAGACGTCGAGGTAACGAGACGAACAGACCACCCAAACTTTTCGTTCACTTCGCGAACTTAATCGAGAACTACTTAGAAACGGTAAAGTTTGAGATACAAATTTGCTCTCACACCTCTGGGTAATTATTGACTTTCGATATGAATTTTTATTGCAAATTTAAAAAATTGCTCCGTTGCAATTTTGAAGAAAAATTAATCTCATTGTGTAGTAACGATAAATATTCTTAAAATTGTTACGACGATTTGAAACGCCCAGAAGTGATAGAAATATTTTATCGGAACCTTAAGTTTCAAGTCCGCTTCGTTGACAATTTTAATTAGGCGTTCATGAGCCTAATAAATTTATATCGTCAGTCACCGATGAGCGATACGACGCTTAACTGGTTAATTATTACATAATTAATAAAAAACAATTACAAAAACAATTACATCTCTTCAAAGATTGATAAAAAAAGTTCCTCCATCTGCTAAGACAAAATAGAAATAAATTTGGACCCAAATAACACGTTTTTCTTTTTCTCTTTGCAGGCGCTACTATGACATTATGGGTGAACTAGTGTCAAGTTCGCTGTACGGCCTACGTAACGATCAGGGGGAAAAGTCCACGTGGTCCGACCACCTTCGGTGGGGTTGCCGTTCGTTCTTCAACTTCGAACGATTTACCACGACTGGAAATGTTGTGCAGCACGCTTAATACACGATCCATTTGCATATTTGTATCGTACTCCGCTTGTATGGGTACGTGTGTAACGTTGCGACTTGCGAGTTGGCACACGAGCTCGAAGGGTTGTGAAAGTGTGGAAGGGTGGTGGTAAAACTACCCCTATCTCTCGACGGTCCGACGACAAACAAACCGAGGGGGTCAAGTCCGTTCTATCGCGAGTGGACAGTCCGGTTCGCGCGACCGTACCAATCGCACGATATACGAGACAAACCGATTCTTTTTTTTTTATAAACGTAATAGAAGCACGATCGCGCAGACTTAAAAATCGATATTTACTTTTGCGATTTTTCATCCCTCGGTTCGATTTGACAAAAGCGTGGGTTTGCGTTTCATTCGGTTATGAAATTTTGACTGTCATCGAGAGGCGATTGTCGAGTGAGTCTTTACAAATGTAAAACATATAAAATTGACGAAAAAATATTCATTCTTTGAATTAAATAAAAATCTTTACATTCAAAAATTTCTCGACAATCATATTAGATTGATATTTTTTCGATCATATGCAATTCGAAGTTGAAAAGAATTGACGAACGACCGTGTTATTACTGTGAGAAACTTTGCGACATTACTGCTCAACTTGTGGAACGAAATTTCTGGCTAAAGTATTATTGACATACGTTAGGAAAGACGGAAACGGGAATGTAGAAAACGTCGCTTTTCTAAACTTCGGAGTGTATTATAATGTCAAACGACGACGTTTCGGCGATGTTAAAAACATTTGTCTAGCGTTTTTACCACCGCAGACATAGTCGAAGAACTTGTCACCCAACTTTAATAATCAATCATATTATTATTGGTGTACGGTGCCCTTCGCCTTTTTACAATCTCCCTCGCACATTTTACCTTTTGATTGCATTTTGTTATCGTAGTGCCACACGCGACTTTCTCTTTTGTACGATTTTCATTTTTTCTGTTTTCAAAGAAAATCTCGTTTTCTCATTTTTCTTCCCGAATGCAAAATTTCGCACGTTCGTCGTCGTAATTTGCATTTAATAAATTCTTTAAGAAACAGCGAGAATTCTACAACGGGAATTAAATTCATCCATGAAGAATTTGCTCAAAGACTGTAAAGATTCGCGTGCCGATATAATAATACATTGAGCACATTTCGTTGATAAAAAGACCGACGAAGCTTAATCGAGGAAATTGTTCAATTTCCTGTCTCGAGACTAACTCGACTTACCACCGTGAAACTTCTTATGCCTTATCGCGATTCCGACCGTTGTGTAACACGATTAAACGTTTCATGCCCTCAAATATAATTACGCAATTTTCTTGAAAAAAAAAGACAAAAGACAAAAAGAACGTTAATGTCAGTGGATTATTGATCATGATAGTCACGCTGTTTGTTTACATATTCAATCTTGCGTGACGTTTACATTTGTATATTTTATGCCTGGCTAACAAAGTCACTCGCTGAATGATTAATCAGGCGGTAATTAAAAAACACTCATACCAGGCAATTAATTAATTTCCTTTCTCACGAAATTATCAATAATAATACCGTCGTTTTCAATTTCTAATATCCAATTCGTACTTGATGTTCTTTCTTCAATTTTGTATTGTGATTATTTTTATAACAGAAGTCTATTTATTTTTTATACCAAGTATTAAAGCACTAGAACATTTTTTTTATAATTAATTCCTTTAATTTCATAGTTTCGTGTTTAATGTTATTTTTTTTTGTTTAGTCAAGACCCTGACGGATGGTGCTGCTGAAAAGTCCGTCGCCAAAGCGTGGCGGAAGTCCCCAGAGAGAAACAGGCGGACAGAGATCCACGAGCGAACAACGAGTGAGAAATCAGCGAAGATCGAGGGGAAACAGTCCAAGTGAAAGATCGAACGGTTCGAGAGGCAGCAGTCCAGGCAAGAGCAGTACAGGATCCAAGGGAAAATCACCGAGTTTATTGACGTCTCGCGGAAGCGAGTGGGTACAATTTTTCTCTAATTAATTATTTTCAAAGCTCGTCGGAAAAAAATGTTTTTTGACGAAAAACACAATATTAGTTTGCATTTTGCTGATTTTTTTTGTTCAAGCGATATGAATTATCGCGCTTTCCAATTTTCACGCAAAATGTTAATAATTATAATTACAAAACGATAGAACTCACGTTCCAGCACAAATCCTTTCGTTTTCAGTACAATCGTTTTGTGTCCAACGCACTAGCGGAAAAAAAAGATTACGGTCTTTGAATGCGTTGAAAGTAAACGGGGGGGAGTTTACGATAGTTTGCAAAACGATTCTACTCTCTGCTGCACTTGGATTCAAAAGCGTGCGAAACCCTTGTGATTCGCACGAATATAACGCTTCGCTTGTTCTCGGATACGCTTTCTTTGTGCGATATTATATATAAGTATTCCACATGTAAATACATACATACAAGATAAGAAAAAAGGTTTTTTGAGAAAAATCATATTCGTTACAGCGAATGCGAGAAAATTCGTTTCGACAACATTTTCATACTCTAATTAAATGCAAATTATTTTCTCAAATTTAACTTCTGTAAGAAACATTATTAGTATCTGAAGTAAAAAATTGCTTTGACTCAAATTTAACACTGAAATATTCGAGTATAGAAAATTTCCAGCTAAGTCAATAAAAAATTGTTTTCATTAAATTGCATTGAGACAACGGGTTCTTTCCGGTGGCGACTAAGTGTGACTTTTACGTAAATGACGCGAACATATTAACCGCTGAGTAATATTGATTTCTGAAGGCAGAATACTCTTCTATATATTTTTTTCCATATGCAACATTTTTGTAGACCACGGTACATGCATATTTATTCATACACACGTATACTGGCACGTAGACACATCTATATCCATATCTGAGAGAAAATAGTCGTAGGTGTACACGTATGAAAAAAATATAAAAAAATAAAAAAACAAGAAAAATAAACATGGCTAGACAAATCGAGTACGAGGAATCGTCGGTCACCTCTCTCGTCACATCCTAGATCTGGGACAAAGATGAGAGTGCTGTCCGCGTATTTTCACTACCATTATCGAAGACATAACCGCGGGTCTCGTCACTTATCATATCTACTCCGCCCTGCCGTTTTTTTCCACCCCGTTCGTGGCTCTTAACAAATTCACTTCGAAAAAAACTTCACCCCCGTACGAGACGGAAATAAACTTGGCCAGGCCATTATTCTGCCCTCAATAATTCTGTCGGAGAATTAAATGAATCATGATGCGAATATTTATTAAACGAAAATTCGACATTGACGTGAATATTTATAAATGCTGGGAAAAAAAAATTATTTGTAATAAATTATTATTATCCGAAAAAGGAAAAGAAAAGATTTTATATTGGAAAAAAAAGAGGAAAAGAATTCTCGAGCACGTTGGAATGAAATGACAATTGACTTTATTCAACCATTATGTCTACCGATGCTAATTCGATAACATTCTCGGTTCGACTATATCTCATCCATTTCCGTGCATTACGTGCACAATTGCGCATTAATTTCCTGGATAAATAAATGATAAGCTTAACATCGTGTGTTCTTCATCCTATATATATGTACGGATACGATTTTTCATTCTACTACCGACTGAGAGGGTAGATACGCAGTAACATTATTCTTGGTGCACGTACACCCTCTCGCTTGTATTCAAGTCCATGTTCATTTTCCATACTGTACATAGACCTTTACGTGTACACCTGTATACACATAAACAATATCTACGTAAATATACAACTATCGGGTATACACTAACGCATTTCATACACGAAGGCACGTTATAACTTTAGATTAACAGTCGATTCTCCCTTAAATTATTTCCTGACGTTAAATTTAACACAAATTTTCTTTAATTGTTGTTCTAGACCAAAAATGGACAAATCTCCTAGTGAATAAACTTAACATTAGGAAGAAATTGAAATAACATATTTTAATATGGAAATAATTGTTTTTTTCAAAAGTATAATTTCACGACAGAAAATTAATTGGTATTTTTAAAAGTAACAACTATTTTTTAAATGTCTGTCCCATCTTATTAAGAAAAACAAACGTTTTTAATTCTTTCCAACGAAAGAATTGAATACTATATTGATATTCGGAAACTGATAAGAAATTAGCAGTAGCTGAATAATTGAATTTTTTATTTTTTAGATTTTCAATCAATAGGATTGAATTTTTATGGGGAATCGACTGTACGAAGTGATAGGAATGGTTCGAGAAATTGCGAGGGTACTAGTTGCACCGTGTTATCATGTTCCATAGTGGAAAGGAAAAAAAATATATATATCGATTGCGAGACCTTGCCCGTGTGCCGTGAGTTACAGTCCGCCCCAAGACACTCTGGTCGATAATCGTAATTATCCACGTATATATCGTCGAAGCTTGAATACATAACATTTTATACATTTCCATATATACACATACCCGTACATTTGTCTTTATATAGCAAATTTCATTTGGCATTGAGATTGATAATGTTTTAGGCTGCTTTTAGGGAACAAAAACACGCAGGATTATTAAATTATAACTACAGTTTACAACAATAAACAAACAATCTATTTATTATTCTTTTACGTATTGGAAGGTTGAAAATTGTTATTAGACAAATTTTCGCCACGAAAGAAAAAGGTTAATATTGTAGTCGTCACACTGTGGAAAATTATGCACGAATAGATAAGAGTCTCTCACGCCATTGCTGTTACCCAGTCGATAAGTTTTCGCGTCTAGTCATACCGTGCTCGCAAGTCTAACGACACATAAAGGGGAAGAGAGAGAGATAGGAACGTTCGTTCACCAAAATGGCTATAGCTTTGGTTCCCAATGGACTTGACATTCCACTCTATGCTCATTTGTTTCTATATCGATCTAGCTTTAAAATGCCACGCTGTTCATTAGCTCGCAATAGTCTTTACATTTTTTACGAATTTTCACAGCAGTTCCAAGTTTAACAATAGAGGGAAAGAAGATAATTTAGCAATTTTTTCAAGCTTGTCTGTATTTTTTCGGCAACATCCCGAGAGCTCTGACAATCAGGCGAGAAGAGATATTACGATGACTCCAACAGTGTTATCTCACAGTCTATTTCTGGTTGTGGAAAAAAATAATTACAGATTCGCCTCGATCGACCAAACCCAACAGGCAGGATGTGAAGCATATCACCCTTTTCCGGTATTGTCAAAATTTCTGAACTGTCCAGACTTGAAAATTTCTCTCATTCTCCGAACCCATTAAATTTGCATTGCAAATTTAATAGCTTCAACTAAAAAAAATAATTGTGAATTTTTCGTTTCACAGAATTTTAACGTACGACAGAAAATCATGAAATAGTTGAAATTCATTAAAACTCTGGCTCTTGCATGTGGGATATCACATGTCCTGTATCGAGGACTATTCACGATAATGAAATAGTGATCGATAAGTGATCGTGCGATTAGAATCTTGTCTGTCACGAGCTCTGGTAGAGCAGCCCCAGGGTGAAAATTCTGCCACGCGCCCTTTGAACAGATAAGCCCAACGACCCACAGAAAAATTTAACAAAAAAGGCATTACACCCCACAAATGGTACAAATACAGTAAATTTTGTAGAAGGGGTTTCCTTCTATTAGAACCTTTTTACAATGACTAACATTTTTAGCTTTTCCTCCCCCTCGAGCATTCTTATCCCTCGTCGATTAAATTCTGATTCACGATTACACAATCGTGGCCCAGCATCGGCATATTAATCGGATTCCAACCGAAAAAAACGACACGTACCACACAAATTTCCCATGACTTTTATCCTTGATTTTAATCTTTGTCCTTCGAACAAATTTAATTATTACTAGCCATAAATGAGTATTGTATCGTTCGTTAGCTCACAATAATTTACGGATCTGTGAGAAGAAGGTCGAGTCTCGTTTTTCATATTTTCCAAATTTATTTGATTCGTTTCATAATTTTGTCAAATTAAAAAATGATTGGTTATTTCTTAAAAATTATTTTTCATTTTTCTAAACAAACGATGGAAAACTAGACACACAATCATTCCTTTCATTTTTCGATATGAAAACAGTGATCAAAATTGTATACGTACTCCGAAAAATTGCGAAAATGAACCATCGCAGTTCTGGAAGGAAATCGAGTAAGGTCAACCGGAAGTTAGTACGAAAAAGAATTAAAGCGAAAGCTTTCTCCGATGCCTCTTCGTGACCTGTCGAAGCTCTTTGAGTTATCGGAACACGCGAATTTCTTCTTTTCCGAAAGAGAAAACAAAATATAAAACAACGTACTATCGATGCACTCGAAACCGTAAGTTCTCGTCGCACGCCGCTCGGCACTCGTCAAATATTGAGTAGCCACGATTAGAGACCCTTCTCGGGAAGTACACACACAAAAGTCTGTAGGGGGGCAAAAGAAACAAGATTGACGGGCGACCTCGTTATTCGACAAGCACTTTTCTGCAACTCGCTCGTCGGCGTTCCTCCTTTTATCTACTCGTATACGTACTCGAGGCTTCCGTGTTGCGAACGCTTCGTCGTCGTTTCTTTTTTTCTTCGTCCGTCATTCGGCTGAATCACGAATGAAATCTCAGACGTACCGAGAGGCTCCCGGGCTCCCATGGCAAAATCATCGATTTATCAAGCCTTATTCGTTCACTTTTTCGACCTTCGACCGTGCCAACGGTTTTGGGTTTCGGTCCATTTCATTTAATTTTTTGCCTTGTGATTTTCTGACTGTTCTATTCTTTTTTTTTATTTCTGATGAGAAGATTATTATAATTGAAATACCCTTGCAGATCCGCAGTATGAAAAAGTGAACAGTTTGCTTACTAAAAAGCAAACTTTGAAAATTAGTGATTTATATTATGTTGTTTTTTTTAAGTCTGGGTCAAGCGACACGGTAAAGCTCGAACGATTGATCGGTAGATGGGCCTAGAGTGGTAACGAAATTCCATCGTGAAGCAATGTTACAGCTGTTTTAGCAAACAAACTTATTTCTGGCTGAAATGCGAAAAACAATTTTCAATTTTTTTTGTTAATCTTTCTGATAAATAGAGAAAGTACAGAATACTTCATCGGCCAAAGACTTTTTATTCTCCAGAATATTGTATCGTTCATATTACAGTATTTTTAGTTGATATGTTTTTTTACCACGATATATCGATTCGTAATAATCGGCCCAGTTCATTTTCGTTATATTGCGTCGAGTTCTCAGCCGTGTCAATAAAATTATCTTGTATGAATCGTGACATTGCAGAACTTTCACATGGGTCACGCCAGAGACAGGCGAGAGATACAGAAAAAGAAAAAGGAAATAGAAGCTATGAGAGAAAGCAAAAAAAACACCCACGTACAAAAAAGATAGAACGACAAATTTTCGTATCGTCGGTGTTGATCGAAATTAATGTAATATTATAGTTTTATCTATAAATATGAAATCACACAATGGCAACCTCTATATATATATACTACAGAAGGACACAAGCACTTATGCCATTTTTCTTCCATTCGCGCGCTTTCATCGATTTGCCAGGACATACGTGAGCAGGAGTGGAATATTTTCTACGAATTTTCTGAGTGTCTCCGACTTTTATTACTTACCATACCTCTTTCTCCCAGCGTCGTCTGACTTTTATTGCAACGTTTCGTTTTCATTCCATTATCACCAGCGTTTCTGTTCCGTTAGGACATAAAACAAATTCATAAAAAATTGTACACTGGAAGTTCATAATATCTTCGATCGTGCACTGGTCAAAATGGTCTATTTACTTACAAATTTCTGATGATTCAAATCCATCAGATCGTCTGATATCAGACGAGGTCACAGAAGAGATAGTCGTGCAGGACTTCCAAGGACGAATGCAAATCGATTATTCACCACTAGTATATCGTAACATCTGTTATGCAGATATTTGCATGCGAAGGAAAAACGTTACCGGAGCTTCTAGTTCAATATCGTCTCGCTTTTTTCGTGCCTGTATAATTGCACGAGCGATCGATTAGTAAAAGAAGAGTTTACTGATTAGCTACATAATTATTCAATCCGACCCTACAGTAAATCGATATTTGGACCTTAACTATTGACGCCTCGACGACTAAAATAGTATTATATTTCGGTGATTTGAGAGAATGTCGATATTTTGAAAATTAATAAAGAAAAAATCTTGTTATAGCATTGGAAGCGTTGAACGTTTGACCGACGGCGATAAGAGAGTCATAATCGCCTCGAAGCACCTGCTGCCCGAGGATAACATAAACGTCGTTGTCAGGTAAAACAATAATTTTTTCGTCAAGAAGAAAGAAATATTTATTTTGAAAAAACTCAACACTTCTAACAGTTTGGGAAAGGTTTATGGATGTTTAGCTCGAACGTAACTTTGTTCTATTTTCGACGAGAGGGAACGTGTGGAAAAAAGTGTACTGGTAATAAGGAGAAAGACGTAACACGTTGAACGATATTTATTTTTCTCACTACTGTAGGGTTCGTCCACTGAGCAATAAGGAAAAACGATCGGGCGATGACTCAGCTGTACAATTCCCCGGTGGTGGACAAATCCACGTAAGCATTTGACTAGTATATTTTTTTTAATGTTAAAAAAAATATTCATTTATTTATTTTTACTTATATCGTTAAAAATAATTTTGCTCTTTTTCCTTGTTTTTGTAATTTTGTAATATTGCTTATTTATGTTTAATTAAAATTTGCAGTGTGACGGTGTCTCGAACAGCGGCGACAAAAAGGCCAAACTCTTCTCTTACAATGTCGTGTTTGAGCCAGCTGCTAGCCAGGAGGACATTTTGCAATTTTCCGGAATTAAGAAACTCATCGAAATGGCTGTCGAGGGTTTCAGCACGACGGCTTTTTGCTACGGACAGACGGGAAGCGGAAAGACTCATACGCTCACCGGACCACCTGGGCTCGTGAGAAACAACGATTTTCCATCCTCGATATTTCACCATTGCTCGTGTTTTTCTCAATCTTTCGTTTTCTTTTCTTTTTTTTTCTTAATTTCAGTTCCAAAACGGAAATCCGTACTCGGAGGAGCACGGTCTTGTCTTTCGTTCCTTCGTTTATCTCTTCAAAGTGCTTCAGGAACGTAAAGAATGTAATTTCGTTCTCAAAGCTTCCTTTCTCGAGATTTACAACGAAAAGGTGATAGATCTGTTGAATCCTGGAACGTCCAGAAAACCCCTGGCTGTAAGATGGAGTAAAAAGATAAGAGGCTTTTTCGTTGAGAATCTTTTCACAGTCGAGTGCGAGGAGCTCGACGATCTTCTCGCGGTTCTCGAGGAAGGTATAAATACATTTTCTTTTTGACGATTTATCATTCCGATAATAAAGCGCAATCTTTAAAAAAATAATCATTCCAAAATATAGAAGAAAAAGGGGGGATAAAGAAAGAACGAGTCTCAATTATTTTGATTCCAGTATAAATCACCTTGCATGTATCAAGTTTTTTCGTAATCGTCTCGACTTTAGAGTTTTCTTTAATTAAATTCTCAATTCCAAGGTATGAGAAACAGATCCGTGGGTACGCACAATATGAACGAGCATTCCAGCAGAAGTCACACAATCCTCACGGTTCACATAACATCGGAACAGCAGGTAATTAAATTTTCTCTTCAGTTTCGAAGTTCTTGATTTTTTGTCTTTTTCAACTGATTTATTATTTGTTTTTTTTATCAAGATGGAGAACGGTGTATTCATCTCCAAGCAGGGTAAGATCAATTTCGTTGATCTAGCCGGCAGCGAAATGACGAAGAAGACGCAGAGCGAGGGAAAGACACTCGAGGAGGCGAACAATATAAACAAAAGCCTCATGGTTTTAGGTGTGCTATTGTTTTTTTTTAATAGCAATTTGAAAAATCGTAGAAGAATATAAAAAAAACATTCCATCGTAAAATTTAACTCTGCTTAATATTTTTCTTGTTTATATTGAGAATTTTCTATATTTCAGGATATTGCATAGCGTCGCTCAGTGATGGAAGGAAAAAGGGAGGCCACATTCCTTATCGAGACAGCAAACTTACAAAACTTTTGGCCGATAGTCTTGCCGGAAACGGCGTCACACTCATGGTGAGTTATATTAAATAATATCTCGACGCGAGAAATCAATCCAAATACCTTTAGCATTATCATTAATATTTTAAACGACGTAAACAATTTATTCATAGCCAATCTCTTTATTCTGCTAAATAAATTCGATACTACTGTTTCTCTCCATTTTCCCACCCTGTACGATAATCGATATAGCCTTTACTAGGAAAGTTCTTTATTCCGTTATAACGTATTCTTGTCCGTCAGATTGCATGCGTCTCGCCGGCTCGCTCGAACGCCAGCGAAACTCTAAATACTCTGAGATATGCCGCACGAGCAAAGAAAATTCGCACAAAGCCCATCGTCGTTATGGTAACGTGAATTAATAATCATACATTTATTACTCTCTCAAGCGGGTAAAGTTATTCTCGCAAAGAGCGATATTTATGCCTATTTAAAAAAATGTAAAAAAAACTATCAGGATCCTAGAGAAGCTCTGATCTTGAGTCTGAAACGCGAAGTGGCAGCTCTTCAGACGGAAAACGATTATTTGAAGGGTGCTCTGAATCTCGGTACTGAATCAACGACCCTCAAACGTTCCGAGTCGAAAGGTAAGATCATTTTTGCATCTCTTTCAAGCAACTTATGACCCAAAAAGTGTTAAATAATCTTTAAATATTTTTCATAGATCGTAGTTATTTTACTCGCAATTATTTGCAAAAATTATGTACATCCGTTTTTATCTTTTCTTTATTCGTTATAATTTTATTTCCATTTTTTAATAAGCTGGCGAAAGACGAGTACCGGTTACACCTCCGCCCGTTGATTTGGACAAGCTCGCCGAGCTCGAGTGTTCAGAATTGACTCGATTGTTGCGTGCCTACATTACTGAAAACGAGGCTCTGCGTCGTGAAAATGCCGAACTTTATGCAACGAGGGAACAAGTGATGAGGGATCAGGAGCTCGTCTGTCGTGAGAACGAGAGGTTGCTCAAGAAATTGGAAGATGTTAATTCGTGAGTAATTTGTTTATTCGTGGGGATTTTGCCAGGTTTTGTGTCGATTTACAGGGCACAGGATTTTCTACGTTTTCGTGGTCTTCAGGGTCTGCTGTCGTTCGCCGATTATTCCGGCACGCCCGACTTATTCCGCGGAAATGCTTCACAATTCTATGGACGACGCTCCAGGCGCGACGAACGTCTGGACGAATCCGAACGCGGATACGAGCACACCGTCGTTCACCACTTCCACAGTACGTTCAAAAAATCGCTAATAACAAGATGCGATAACAAACTCATTTATTTTAATATTTCATGGCTGAATTATTTATTAAAATTGAAATTGATTTAATCAAAACTCATTGCCGCCGCCCCCTCTTGTTTCTTCTTCATTTGTTCTTCACAGGATCAGAGAAACACAAGCCTGTCGAATACGAGCGGCGGTATACCACAAAAATTGCTCAAAGAACTCGACAAAAGGATCGTAGGTAGCTTCAGCAACATAGCTGAAACTTACAGGGAAAAAATAAGCCATCATCGACGTCACAATTCATGGGACAATGGTCACAACTCAGGGGGTAGTCCGGATCAGAATTATTCTCCGATAGAAGCGAACCAGTGAGTATTTCTTCGAATATTTCACATTTTACTCGTGATAGTTATTTAATTTACAAATTTAACGTCGGAACGTATTACGTTCGACTGTTTTGATTTAAAAATTATGCTCTTGCGAATTTTTTAATTTCGCTATATTTATTTTGTACGACGTAGTAACAGCCGAAAATCCGCGCTCAGACGAACATCGACGGTACCCGAGGAGAAATCATCGGTGAATGTGGCTGATATTCTCGGTGGTCCGGTATTACCGATCGTCCATTCTCTGAACGGGACACCGGATTCTTTGCTGAGTGGTCCACTCGTCGACGGACAAAGATCGGCACCGAATACCGGTGACTCCATAAATCCGACCACGCCATTTCCAGCGCTATCACAATCGTCCTCGCCATTTACAACCCCCGAGCCCGATCTTACAACGAATGAAAGTTCAATGGAGCACAGATCGCGAAGAACTAGGCGTTCAACGGAAAATGAAAAAGAGGATCGTAGCGCTCAACGAGCTTTCGGCAGTCCGGTTTCGCTCGACGGTCATGATCCCCGGTTCTGAATTATCGAACGAAGAAAAATTATTTTCTTCGAAAATCATAGAATATCGTCCAGAATTCTGTTTACTTCGATTTTCATCGACTAAATTCTTTATTAATTTGGCCATTAAATTTCAACAAAACGTTAGATCGGTTTTTCAGGAGAACGGGAGGTCCTGGAGACGGATAATTAAAGGAATATTATCGTTGCTATATTTGAAATTTCGTCACGACGATTGGATTCATAAAAATACAGAACGGGAAACATAAGTCGAATGCCGATGAGAAAGCCTATACTAATCCGAGAGATTTTGAAACGTAAAGATTTATTGCCGAATTTCTAAAATATTGATAGATTGTAATAATGATATTCTAGTCATCCAAAGAGATACGCGAAGGTGTGAATAAATGTAATTAATAGCGATTGTGTATCTCTTGAATTATATACATATACATTGTAATGGTTTTTCTTGATTTTCGTTGTTGAGAATAAAATTGTATAGTCTGAACGAGGAAAAAACTCAACGAGCAACCCCAAAACAAACCGGATCGCTTAATTTTCCACGATATATCTGTACTTTATTGTACATAGTAAAGTATTTTATGTATAATCTCTACGATTTATAGATGATTGCGATTGTGCTGAAATAAAAAGTATTGAAAATTTCTCGTCGCTGTAAGAAGACATAACCTTCCCGGAAGTTACAATTTTTGTTTTTGTTACGGAAACTTCTTTTTTTTCAGAAAGCAGCGCTCCGTTCAGTACGAACAAAATCATCCATCAAATGGGACTCGGTCGTGAAAAAGATCTACCAAAACTGTGTAGGTAATGTGAGAAAAGACATCATTTTCACAATTTTTCGGTAATCCATAGAGACAAGGGCGCGTTTCATCATTCAAAATTCCCGCTTCTGTCTTTCGCGCCGGAAGTTCTCCCACCTCTGTTGCCAATTAATAGGAGGAAAAAAAAGATTCCCAGAAATCTTTGTACTTCGACGATTACTATCTAATGTAATGGCCAATGAAGATAGAATCGTAAGTCAAAAGATATTGAAAACCGGCGAGAAAACTAATGCAAACAGATTTTCTAACCGATAAATTTTCTGATCATAAAACGTCTTGCGTCCTCGTACCGTGCGTGTCGTCCCTCTTGCGGGGGTCAACGAAACCGTTGACAGTATCGGCGAAAACAGACATTCGGTGCTAGTTTCGCGCAGTATCGCAACAAAGAAGAACAGACGGGCAATAAAAGGTAGTCATCTAGAACGGCGAGAGCCAACGCCAACGCAAATTGGCGTGCAGTATAAGAATAAACCAACACCTGCGGAAATACATACAAAAAACCGCGAGCATCACAAAAAGAAATACCTCGCGTTCTTTGTGGACGCTCTGTGTCCTTCGCTCGGTGTCGTTTCCTCCCCTCCCTCTTCCCCCAATTCCTGCTCCCTCGCACGTCGTCGCAGCTCCCCTAGCGTGTTTCACTTTGCGACGCGTTCAGTTTACATCGAGAGTCAAATATAAAAGCGGAATAGAAATATCATCTCGGCGCATCGATTGTCATCGGGTGTTCTTCGAACTTTACGAAGTGCCCACTCCTGCCGGGGCCTAGTGACGACGAGAGAGAGAGAGAGAGAGCGTGAGAGGGGGTTGTGAAGAATATTTTTTTTGTTTTTTTTTCTGTTCGCGTACCTATGCGACGGTAGTTTCGAGTAATTGCAAATTAGGAAGATTGAAAACGCGTCGAGCAAATACACCGAGAGGGCGGAGAAAAATCTTTTAGCGTAGTGAAACAAAACCGTACGTGGAGCGCGGGGATTCACCGTGGAAGACGTGCGCGCGGGGTTGTACGGGGCTGATTAGCGACGGCTAGCGCCACACACACATACATACACACACACACACACACAACTCCAACGGGTATTCTCGCTGTCTCACTCGTGGGCTTTCCGACGACGTTCCCATTCTTCTTCGTGCGAGACTTTTAGGTTGATAAAGGAGTCCTCCTGAAGGGCGATAATATCGCGCCGAGATATATGTGGTGAAATTATTCGCGAGAAGTGAAATAGAGAAACACGACGGGGGTTATATAGGTGGCAACGAACGTCGGCAACGCCGAGAGACAACGACGGTAAGGAGAAAAAAAAACAGTCCGATATATATATGCATACATCTCCGAACGATATTCCTCATTGAATGCAATAAATGGACGAAAAATTTTGAAGTCGAGCGATCGAACTAACTTTCTTGCCAAGTGGGAGACTTTATATTTTTGTTCTAACAGAACCAACGAGCATTCCAACACCTCGTTTTTTGCTCTAACCTAATATAGCTGTAAGTCCAACATTCTCGTAGTTTTTTTTTTCTTTCAATTTCGCATCTAGTGACGATAAAATCTTATTTCAATGGATCACATGGTAGCTATAAAAAAAATGTCGCCATTAATGATGGAATGAATCAGCCGGAACGGTATTCATCGTTTTAACAGGCTGCAAAAAGTCAAATCTACTGGGGTCTGGGAAAGTGCGAGTCCTTGAAAACGTGAATAGGTACTTGATAAACTTTAGAGACTTCATTTAATGCGATTGTATAAAATCATAATTGCAGATATTTTATTAGATCACGGTCATTTTTTGAATCCAATGACTCATTTCATCGCTGCGATTTATGTAGTTGTAGTACGTAGACCAAATTTTTCATATTTTGTAACAGGAACCTCGAGGAGAATCGCAGTAAACATCCGTAAGGTTGCGGCGCCGTGGTTGATCGGGTTTGAGAGTAAGGGAAAGCGCAGTGAGAATAAGACCAAAGGCAAATATCCACAATTTACAATCCTTTATAAAATTGCTCGTTTAATTGCGAATTATTGATGTTTTCATGATAATCCTTTTAAAATCGAATCAATATAAATCGGATCAAATTCTTTTATTATCCCGTTTGTTACCAACCCTAGTGAGCGATAATACAAAAAAATAATTCTAACATCGCAATTTCTTATGAAAACAGGAAATCTCAAGAACAACAAACTCTTGCAAAAGCCGCATCACCAGCACCGAGGGATTTTCCCAAAAATCGAAATATCTCCCAGTCCCCCTCCCTGCCCCTTTCTCCAAAAAAGACGAAAAAAACAAATAAATACGACCAATCGCCGAGATAAATAACACGGGTTTCGTAAGGTCCGATGTCTAGTGCTGAGGTGGTGGAGAGCTCCGTTGATCCCCCAGCGAAGAAGCGACGCGTTGCCGCAACTGCTGCTACGTTGGCTGGTGGTGACACGATTGCGAATACATTAACCGCGGACATGGCGAAAAACGGCTCGACATCAAAGTCCCATGGCGAGATCGACGAGGGACTCTATTCGCGACAATTGTACGTTCTTGGACACGATGCTATGCGACGTATGGCCACGTCGGATGTTCTAATCTCCGGACTGGGTGGTCTCGGAGTCGAGATCGCTAAGAACGTGATTCTCGGTGGCGTTAAATCTGTGACGCTTCACGACAATGTCGAAACCAAGATATCCGATCTCGGATCGCAATTTTATCTTACCGAAGCCGATATTGGAAAAAACCGAGCAGTCGCCTGTTGTCAACGTCTCTCGGATCTGAATAGTTATGTACCAACGCGTTATCACGAGGGCGAGCTCGACGAGGAGTTTCTGAAAAAATTCAACGTCGTCGTACTAACGGAAACATCGCTCGAGGAACAACTTCGCGTTGCTCGTATCGTACGTGCCAATGATACTGCTCTGATAATCGCCGATACTCGTGGCTTGTTCTCGCGAGTATTTTGCGACTTTGGCGATAAATTCGTCGTCGTCGATACAAACGGAGAACCGCCGGTCAGTGCGATGGTCGCTAGTATATCTCGCGACAGTCAGGGTATCGTGGCTTGTCTCGATGACACGAGACACGGAATGGAGGACGGTGATTGCGTCACGTTTTCCGAGGTACGAGGTATGATCGAACTGAACGGTTGTCCGCCGAAGAAGATCAAGGTTCTCGGTCCTTACACCTTTAGCATCGGCGATACTTCGGAATATTCCGAATACGAACAGGGCGGTATCGTGTCTCAAGTAAAAATGCCAAAAACTTTGGTTTTCAAGCCGCTCGAAGAATCCCTGAAAAATCCGGAATTTCTCATAGCCGATTACGGTAAATTCGATCATCCGCAACAGTTGCATCTGGCTTTCATAGCTCTCGACGAATTCGCGAAGAGCAAAGGACAATTTCCGCGAGCTTGGAACAACGAGGATGCCAAAGAATTCGTCGAGATAGCGAAAACGGTAAAGGAAAGTCGTGGTTTCGATACGGAAATAAACGAGGAATTGCTCGAGACGTTCGCCAAGGTATCGGCCGGTAATTTGAATCCGATGAACGCAACGATCGGCGGTATAGTAGCTCAGGAAGTAATGAAAGCTTGCTCGGGCAAATTTTCACCGATCTATCAGTGGTTTTACTTCGACGCTGTCGAATGTCTGCCGGCGGATCGCTCGGAAATCACGGAAGACGATTGCAAGCCACTCGGTACGCGTTACGACTCTCAAGTCGCTGTTTTTGGACGTAAATTCCAATCGAAGATCGGTAGTCTCAAGTACTTCGTAGTCGGCGCGGGTGCGATAGGTTGCGAGCTTCTGAAGAATTTCGCTATGCTCGGCGTTGGCGCTGAGAACGGTTGCGTAACGATAACCGACATGGATCTCATCGAGAAGTCTAATCTCAATCGACAATTTCTATTTCGACCCGCGGATGTGCAGCAGCCGAAATCATCGACAGCTGCGCGCGTCGTCAAAGGAATGAATCCTAATATGAAGGTCGTCGCTCATGAGAATCGAGTTTGCACGGAGACTGAAAAAGTCTACGACGATGAATTTTTCGAGGCGCTCGACGGTGTCGCCAATGCTCTTGACAATGTCGACGCGCGTATTTACATGGATCGTCGTTGCGTCTATTATCGCAAACCACTTTTAGAATCCGGTACTCTCGGTACCAAGGGTAATACTCAGGTCGTCGTGCCGTTTCTCACCGAATCATACAGCTCGTCGCAGGATCCACCCGAGAAGAGCATACCCATATGTACGCTTAAAAATTTCCCAAATGCCATCGAACACACTCTGCAATGGGCTCGCGAGAGTTTCGAGGGTCTTTTCTCTCAAGCTGCGGGAAATGCCGCTCAATACATCGCCGATCCACAATTCATCGAGAGAACACTGAAATTACCCGGTGTACAACCACTCGAAGTTCTCGAATCCGTTTACACGGCTCTCGTCGAGGAGAGACCGAAGAGTTTCGCCGATTGCGTAGCTTGGGCTCGTTGTCATTGGCAAGAGCAATACAACAATCAGATAAGACAATTATTGTTCAACTTTCCACCGGATCAAGTAACATCGAGCGGTCAGCCGTTTTGGTCAGGTCCAAAACGTTGTCCCGTTCCACTGGAATTCGACGTCAACGAGTCGCTTCATCTCGACTATGTCGTAGCCGGAGCTAATCTGAAAGCCGCGGTTTATGGAATATCGCCGAATCGGGATAGAAAAGAAATCGCCGAGATCGTTGGGAGTATCGAGGTGCCGAAATTTACACCGAAATCCGGTGTTATGATCGCCGAGACGGATTCGCAGGTGCAAGCATCGAACGGCGGTGGCAACGTCGATCACGAGAGGCTCGTTCATATACAAGAATCATTGCCGAAACACAACGAGCTCCACAGTATCGTGATAGTACCCCAGGAATTTGAGAAAGACGACGATACGAATTTCCATATGGACTTTATCGTCGCGGCTTCCAATTTGCGCGCCGCGAATTATAAGATTCCACTTGCCGATAGGCACAAGAGCAAACTCATCGCTGGTAAAATAATACCGGCTATCGCTACGACAACTTCCGTTGTCGCCGGGCTTGTTTGTCTCGAGCTTATCAAACTCGCGAGAAACGTGACCGATCTTGCGATTTATAAGAATGGCTTTGTTAATCTTGGCCTACCGTTTTTCGGTTTCTCCGAGCCAATATCAGCGCCGAAGCTCAAGTATTACGAGGAGGAGTGGACGCTGTGGGATCGCTTCGAGGTAAAGGGCGAACTCACGCTCAAAGAATTTTTGGACTATTTCAAGGATAAGCACAGTCTCGAAGTTACGATGCTGTCGCAAGGAGTCAGTATGCTTTATTCGTTCTTCATGGCCAAAGCTAAGTGTCAGGAACGCATGGGACTACCAATGTCCGAGGTCGTCAAGAAAGTCTCCAAGAAAAAGCTCGAGCCTCATGTGAGAGCTCTCGTTTTCGAATTGTGCTGCAACGACAGCGATGGCAACGACGTCGAGGTTCCCTACGTACGTTACACGCTACCCTGAAACGCCACCGTAAATCAGAAAAAATTTTCTCGTCACGACACTAATCATCGAGCTTGAAACTCGAAGAATGAGAACGCAGAATGAGAGTTTCGAATACTTAAAAAGAAAAAAAAAAGAAAATAAATAATAAATTGAAAAAGAAAAATTGAATAAAAGAAAAAAAGTAAAGTAAACAACTCGACGATGGATTTAGCCTGTAGTGATTTCTACAAATTTCTATTTTACAATACGAATACAGGAGAAATGAGAGAGAAAATAACGAGTAAGCTGGTCGAGCGAAGGTGACAAAAATGGAAAATTGATAATGAAGCGAAACGAGAAAGGGGGAGAAATATGATAATCTTTTGTGTATGAGACTAAGGCTATTCGTGATTTTTGACACGATTTATGCGGGGTTGTCGATGCAATTATTTTTTTCTACCTATCGATTTTTTTTTTTTTAAATCTTTGCCTTTCACATAGGCAGGCTTGGCCAGTGAGAAAACGTAATTATTTTCGCATCCGATCGATTCATAAAATGGAAATTCTCCGTCGAGATCGTAGCTGTGTAGTTCCTTTTGTTTGTTTGTTTTTTTTTTTTTTGACTTGTATCGATATTTCGTAACTATCGCAATTCGTCAGTCAAACTTTCGAATTGCCGTCGAACGAAAAAAGCGTTCGAGGAAAAATTGTGATTGCGCATTATGATTATTATTATTATTTTTAACATTGGTACGAAAAATTATTGATCGATTGCCGCTTGAATAAATCCGCTAGTCGGACATAAAGTAATATTCGATCGTCACTTTTTTTCTTTCATTTTCTTCATTCTGTCGAACACAGGGCTCTTGCTGAACGCAGAGATGAAATAAAAACGTCGCATTAAGGAAATATATAAATTGCAAGCATAACTTTGCCGTTCTATCTAATAAGCTCGAGTGTAAATTGAACTAGTAGATACTTTGCGAGTCAAGAGGGTTTAAACGACAAAATTGGTTTGCCAACACAGTGAAAGAGGATTCTGGAAAAAAATGTAACAAATCGTAATTTACGAGGAAAAAAAACACATGAACAATATCTTGCCCTCCGCTCTCTTTTCCTACAGGATTATAATATGAAACAATAATATTTGTGTTTTCATCGTTTAGTGATCCGCGAATCGTCAAGTTCGCCGATTTTCTACAAGCATTCAGAAAACCACAGTTTACTGTACTTGAGGTGTAATAAGTAGTAATGATAATTGTTATAATTTGTCTCGATCCGCTTGGAAAAGTTTCCTGAAGAAAAGAAGATGATTATAACATAAAAGTCGTATGCCAGATCCGCCACGACGACGGGGACATTGCTGCATTTAACTTTCTGAATAAAGGAAAAGAATACTTAATTGAAAAAGGCTTTTACGAAAGAAGAAGAAATTATTATAATAAAGACATAAAAAAACACGAGTGACCATTTTCTTTTAGATCACACATAGATGCGCGAAATAAACGAGCAAACAAAAATACATATTTTCTTTATTTTTTAGGATAATGCGGATATTTATTGTATTATTTAACGATAGATAATAAATAGATGTGTTTTGGGTTTCAAGATAATTCTTTCGGAACATAATTTTACTGTTAATTAACGACGAAATGTTTCGTACTTTCATTATATCCTTAATTTGTCATGGGAAAGTTAATTTCAATTACCCAAAGTTCTTGAAGTAATTCGTGCGAGAATATGCTAACTTCGCATCTACGGAAATCGATTTCGCCGGAAGTTCGACAGCTCGAATCAACCGTCGTACTGATTTTACAAATTTCAGTTATTTCGTCACTCGCTTGATCAGCTAGGTTGGTCTTCGTTTCTACAAGCTTTTTAGGTTAGGCGTCGTCTAAAAACGGCGCGAAAATGGCGCAACGCTCTATCACGTAAGTAACGAGATTTTCGAAGTTTATTAAATATTAATTTTTTCTATAGTTGGTAAAACATGTCTTTACCGTAAATTACAATGCTATAAATTGCGTTTGATTAATTACGAATAAAATCTCTCGATAGATCGTTTTTCAAGAAAGCCAATGACAGTGGAGATGCGAAAGGTACGACGTCTGAGTCGAGGTATGTTTCACAACAACAATAAACACATTTTTTTTCATACCACGCAGATTTATGCTACAATACTAACTAGTCGTTAATCGATAAAATGACAAGTCTGTTGAATCTTTGCACACTTGCGAGAAGTTACGTAGTTTTAACACGAATATCAAAAATCTCAACGCAAAGATGTTTGTTCTATAAAACAATTATTAATACCCTGCGCATCGACAGTAGTAAACAAAACAAACAAAAGGATGCATCGCCTACTCTTGTGGAGGGAAAAAGAAAGAGGGAGGAAAGCAGCAGCGGAAGCTTAAGGTAAAATTTTGTTTTTACACAGAGGCGTTGCAATGTAATTTTTCCTCTTGTAATCTTCTTATTTCACCATTACAGTTCTTCACCTTCTAAAAAAATAGAAGCGCATACAAAGCCTGTGAAATCCAAATCTCGAAAATCTAATTCAAAGAGTAACATCGAGCGATCGGATAAATCGCCGTCCGTGAAAAAGAGCACGCAATTAGCCAAGGAGATAAAAGTGCAATCGAAAGACGAGAAGGAAACAAAAACTGAGAACAATTCGAAAGAATTGGAAAAATCTACTTCTCTCAAGGATAATAGTGAGAAAAATGGTAATTCAATGTTGACTAAGAAGAAAGTGATGCCTTTTAAAAAGAAGCCAGCAAAAAAACGGGCGAGAATAATTAAAGAGGATTCGAGCGAAGACGAGGGACATTTACCGGTAATTTGTTTATTCTTCTAAAAATTACTGCAGTATTGCTCTTCAATCGTATTAGGTTGGATAATTTTGTGAAATACTCATTAATTGTCCAGTTGCCAGATAGCCCAGTGAAGCCAAAAGATGATGCAGAAGAATGTGCGAGTCCTACGAATGGGAAATCAGAGTCAAAAATACATTCCGGCAGTGAGTCTGACAACGAGGATGTAAAAGCTGCTGATGATAAAGTAAAAGATGAGAAAAAGAGCGACGTAAGCGAGGACGAGGAGGAAACGAGAAGTCCTAAAAAAGCCAAGCTGGAAAAAAAATCTCCTAAAACGGAAAAGAAATCTCCTAAAACGGAAAAGAAATCTCCCAAGCCTATAAATAACTTTTTTGGTAAATCGAACTTGTTTTATTTGTATATTTTCGAGGCTAGAGCATAAGTTTTATCTTATACGTCTTCCAGCTCCTCGGCAGAAGGATAGTGCAAAGGGTAAAAGTACGGATAAGAAAAACGAGAGTCCATCGTACAATCCAAATTCGTCGTCGTATCATCCGATCGACGATGCGTTTTGGAAACGCGGGGATAAGTGAGTCCAGGATATAAATTGTAAATGACCTTTAAACAACAAACATTACCTGGTAATTGTTCTTTTGTCATCAGAGTTCCTTACATCGCTCTCACAAGAACATTGGAACTGATAGAAGAGACAAGCGCTAGATTGAAGATGATTGAGATTTTATCGAATTACTTTCGCTCTGTCATCGTCCTCAGTCCCGAAGATCTTCTCCCAAGCGTTTATATGTGCCTTAATCAACTCGCCCCAGCGTACGAAGGTAAACGTTTCTGAGACTCGTATTTCAAAATCAAAGCGTAAAGTATTATTACGGAAAATAAACATTATTACAAGTTACTCCGCAGGTCTTGAACTCGGAATAGCGGATACCACGCTGATGAAAGCTATCGCGCAGTGCACGGGAAGAACTCTTGCGCAAATTAAATTGGATGCTAAGGAAGCGGGAGATTTGGGAATAGTCGCGGAGGGAAGCCGGTCGAATCAGAAAATGATGTTTCAACCGGCGCCATTGATGGTTGGGAATGTTTACACGAAATTAAAAGAAATCGCACAGATGACCGGGCAATCGGTAATTAAAAAAAGACATAGACACTTTATTTCAATTAATCGGTCGACGATTAATGAATTGATCGAATAACAAATGTGGTAATTTACAGTCTGTAGGGAAGAAAGTAGACAGAATACAGTCACTTTTCGTCGCGTGTCGTTTCACAGAAGCGAGATTTCTCATAAGATCCCTAGCGGGAAAGCTGAGAATAGGTCTAGCGGAACAATCTGTTTTGCAAGTACGTGAGTCTTTGTTTCAGTCTTTCCTACTTTTTAATCAATTAATTAACTATGATTTTTTCTTCTTTAAGGCTCTTGCTCTGGCTTGCGCGATGACACCGCCCGAACAAGAATATCCGCCGAAAATACTTAACGCTAGTAAGAAAATGGGAAGCGAATCTTTCAAGCAGAAGTACGAAGAGATAGCTCTGATCGTAAAAACAACTTACTGGTTAGTATAGATTATTTAATCTTACAATTCACTTTTTCATCTTTTACCTGAAGTTTTTTTACTCGTTTTTTTTCAGCGAATGCCCCAATTTCGATATGGTAATACCGGTTATAATGAAAGACGGTGTAAAAGCGCTGCCGGAAAAATGTAAACTCACTCCTGGTGTCCCGCTGAAACCTATGTTGGCGCATCCTACAAAAGGCGTACAGGAAGTCTTGACGCGTTTCGAAGGTCTCAAGTTCACGTGCGAGTGGAAATACGATGGTGAACGAGCCCAGATTCACATCGCCGAGAACGGCAACGTCAGTATATACAGTAGAAATCAGGAAAACAACACGAGCAAATATCCGGACATAATCAGTAGACTGAAAAACACGCGAGGTGATGATGTCACCAGTTGCATATTGGATTGCGAAGCTGTAGCTTGGGACCGCGAGAAGAAACAGATATTACCATTCCAGGTTCTCAGCACAAGAAAAAGAAAAGTAAAAATACGCGATTATTTTTTATCGGATATTTTTTGAAAATTAATCGTTACGATGATTGTAATATCGTCCTTGTTCTCTCATATTTTCAGGATGCCACTGAGACCGAGATCAAAGTCCAAGTTTGCGTGTACATGTTCGATCTCTTGTATTTCAATGGCGAGCCTCTCGTCAAAGAGCCGTTTGCTAAACGTCGTGAATTGTTGCGAGAAAATTTCAAAGAAGTCGAGGGGGAATGGTGCTTCGCGACGAGCCTGGATACGACCAAGATGGAAGAGGTTCAAGACTTTTTAGAAGTGTCGGTAAAAGGTATGAAATAATCATCGAGAAAATTTTTAAATACACTTCGTTTTTTTTTTTTTTCGTATTTATGAGTTTCCTCGGTTTTAATGATTTTAAGGAAATTGCGAGGGACTCATGGTTAAAACGCTGCACGAAGATGCTACCTACGAAATCGCCAAAAGATCACGGAATTGGCTTAAACTGAAAAAGGATTATCTCGAAGGCGTCGGCGATACTCTGGACGTCGTTGTTATTGGTGGTTACATCGGCAAGGGCAAAAGAACCGGAACTTACGGAGGTTTTCTTCTCGCTTGCTACGATCAAGAGAACGAGGAGTATCAGAGTCTCTGCAAGGTTAGTAAATATGAACAATTTTTCCATTCAATTGACAATTTCCAAGACGCGTTTATTTTCGAAAAGTTATCGTGAAATACCTGTAGTAATGATTTTTACGACGATACTTTGTTGCATCAGATCGGTACGGGATTCAGTGAGGAAGATCTTCAGAAACGTACAGAACTTTTGAAGGAACATGTTATACCACAGGCAAAGGGGTATTACCGATACGATAGTGCTCACGAGCCCGATCACTGGTTCGAACCGATCCAAGTTTGGGAAATCAAATGCGCCGATCTCTCGTTATCGCCGGTTCACAGAGCAGCGGCAGGAATTGTAAGTAAAAGATTATCTATTTATTTTTCCTAAATAACCGCGCAAGTTTTCATGTTCTCTCGTCGTTCGCTCTAAGGTCGATCCAGAGAAAGGAATATCATTGAGGTTTCCAAGATTCATTCGTGTGCGCGATGATAAGAACGTGGAGGACGCGACTTCGGCTCAGCAGGTCGCCGATATGTACAATAGCCAGGAGCAAATAATCAATCAAGCATCGACGACGAAAATAAACGAGGAAGATTTTTATTGACATCAAAATCGCTGAGTAATGGATCGTCAAAACTTTTGTAATGAATTAATCATTTATTGTAAATCGAGATCGTTTACATCATTGCAGCGACGCGAAATCAATGGCGAACAAAATTATAGCTGCTCGAATTTTTGTAATGACGTGTTTTTATATAAAATCGTACACAAAACTGACGTTCTCGAGCATGATCAATCGTATTTCTAATTTTTTTCTTTCGTGGAATAAAATTTCTCATTTATTTTTCATCGATATAGCGCCGATACATTTTTTACCGTCATTCATTTGCGCTTTACGTTGCGTAGAAATTTGCTTATCGACTTTTTTAGTATTTCAAATATGCATCGGGGTAATGAGGGTCGTGTACGTTGAAATTTTTATCCCTCTTTAATTTATACAAATTGCATATCGTTCAGTTTTCGTCGTTCGCTTATAAATCAAATAAAGACGATATTCATCGTGGTTATCAAAAAGAAACAAAGAGCAACTCTTGGCGAATTTATTCATTATCCTCTAATCCATTATTTGTAAGTTATTATCATTCTTAATGGAGAAAGTCTGTCGGTTTGGACTTTTTTGTCGTACTACAAATATCATTGGCGATAAGGAAGTAACAACTACGATAAGCGCATTTCCTCGTTTATAATGCGAAATAGGTATATTCAAAATATGGCATAAATAATTTTCAGTTGAATGATTTCGCGTAACGAATAATAAATATAGATATTGGCGATAGTTAAACGTAATATTTTCTATATCACTTAGTATAGATGCCACGTACGATATTTATCGAACGAAGAGAACAGAATGTATATCTACATGAATTACGAACGTAAACAAAAAAAAAAAAATACTCGTTTCCTCGTTTGATCCGACCGCTCGAAGAAAAATTGCACGTACGTATAATTTTCGATCTATACTGTAATTTGTCTTGACCCTCTAAAAATCATGTATAATTCACGAATGTATAAAACCGGGTGAAGTGCTGTAGGAAAATTTGTGCATATGACCAACGGAATCATGTTGCTGCAGTTGATGATCAAACGACGAATCCATAAAATCATCCTCGTCGGTCTCGTCTTTCGCGCATAAAGAACTCGAATCCATGGAATTTGTCGCTACGGTGCCCTGATAATGAAGATATATCGGTGATATTCTGTGCTCGCTGCGATGAAGAACGTACGGATCGAAAGGGAAGAAAGTATCCAGCCAAGTGGCGAAACGATTGCTCGTTTGCAAAACGGGAAGATTGCTCCGCGAATTGTGCTCGATAACTGTATAGCAGTAGGCCAACTGATAAGATCGGGTTACTGTCGCAAAGTGTTGAACGACAACTGGCAAACAGACACGCAACGGATTCAATCGGCACGTGACGATTTTAGTAAGATTCAAACTCTGCAAAAACAGCAAATCTGCGAAATACAAAGAAAAATCAATTAATACTCGTTGTTTCGATGTCGTGGCGAAGGAAAAACTAACTTTTCTTGGAATCGACGAGATCCTTGTGCCTGAAGCCGATAACATAGAACATCGCTTGGCAAACCGAATAAAATACGGTGTGAACTCTCACGTCGCTATTCGCACATTCGAGGCTGTCCTGAGCGGCGATGTAACTGTGTGTCCACGTCGCCATTTCATGAAGTACTCTTGTTAAAGCGCTATTTCGAGAAAATAAAAGAAATCAATAACGAATAAATTCAATTTATAACGAGAATATAATATAATTAATTAAATTTTTTACCTAATAGGGACGAAATTGGCTCGGGCGAGAAGGCTCGCGATGTAAGCGACGGCGGATTGTCTCAATACGGGAGCGACGTTAGGATTCGAAACTTTCAGCCATAACCAGTTAAGAAAAGCCTCTGCGATGTTTGGCTTAAAGCTGCAGAGATAGAACATGATGAATTGTACGTGATGACTCGCCCAAGTGGGCAATATCGTTGTCTCGAATACTCTGAGCAAATCGAAATAGAGACTCTTGAGCGATTCCATATCGACGATATCCTGCGGATGACAGACATTGTATACATAAGCCAGAAGCTTCTCCATGCATACGTCCAATGTGCGAGCCAATGGATGTTCCACCAAATTAGCACTTTTCTGCTTATTTTCGTCTTCTCCGGTCACCGAATCGATCTTGAATATTTCACCGCCTCCCTCGTCGTCTTCTTCCATCTCGTCGTTGCAATAATTTTCAATTTCGGTACGTGGCGCGTTCACATCGAGGACCACCAGTCTGTAAAGAAGAATTGAATTTCAAACAAATACAAAATTTAACGCGAGTTAAATGCGTCGTTAAAAAATAGCGTCTTATAGATCGATAAGATTTATCGAAAACGTTCATTCGAAGGAAAGATTTGAGTTTATACCAGATGTACCAACAAAATGAGATTGGAATAACTTTACCTGTTAATAATCAACGACAAAATATCCGATCTCAACTGCGGTGCGTATTCCAGAATCTGCAGCAACGCGTGAACGTAAATTTCGTGAGCATGGGTGCTACTCTTGTGATAGGGATACTTGGATGAAAGCGATTGCAAGAGCAATTGGCTGCACCTGTAATATTATTAAATTATATTTATTATAAAGCGCTCTTTAAAAGAATTATGAAATATCAGATTTTTGTATTGAATTCATTACATGGGTACGATTTTGAGAAATTTGTAGAGAACGTCGTGAACGTGACCCATTCTTTGGGAATCTTCCGTCCTGGGTTTACCATCCTCCCATTCGGTCGCTTCTTCGGAGACTTTAGTGAAAACAAGATTGGTCATTTAAATATTTCTTATCGATACAATCGCGACTGTATAAGTTTTTGATTCAAGGTAATAAATTATTGGAGAATTTTTTTTATAGAAAAAACAGTAACGTACTAGGCTTAAATTGGCCGACGAGTTTGTCCATGACAAATTTGCAATGGTAAATATGAAGGCACACAAGATCTTCCAGTAATCCTTTGTAGGCTGTAGTTGCCTCTGGTGATCTGCTGGTCCAATTTATATTTAACAAAGCTTCGACGAATATTCTGTGCGTAGGTCCCAATAAAGAAATACATTGTCGTACTTCGATAATCAATTCCAAAAGTTCATTGTCCTGCAGATTTTTATTTGCGGTCAAATAAAAAACGATTTTGATAATTTTTGTAAACTGGAAAATATATCGATAGGTGTACCTTTATGTGAGCATCTCTTAGAATGCAGATAAGATCTTCATAAATCTTACGATCGGAACCATTCTCGAAATTCAATAGTATGGCTTTCAGATTTTTGGGAAGTTTGAAATTTACTCTGTTTTGCTGGCTGGCTAGTTTGGCTCTTACACCAGGACCTTTAAGGATCGAAGCTATGCTACTGCTTCGCGAGGATATAACAGACATCTATTGGAAAATAAAAGTTAGGTAAATTCTTTACTGCAATTGGAATAAATAATGTTTCTTTTCTTAAAGAAAAATGTTCCTTTATCATGAAGAAAGAAGTTCACAACAGTTTGACATAAAAACAAAATGTATGTAAGTCCAAAAGGTTTGGTATTTAGTAAAACTGAATAATTTAATATCCGGATTATTTCCATAAAACAATTGTCAATGTTTATGGAACAATAATGATTTTTCGCAATGCAATATAGAGTGTGGATTTCTTTTCATATTTTCCTGGCAGCTGTTCAATGGAACACAGTACCTTTGGTTAAAAACATTAGACGAATACGATTCGGTCAGTGAATTAATGACAAATATACAATTCGTTACGTCTTCTCAAGCAATACACGAAAAATAATCATCTTCATTCAATTCATTTTGTGCGAATTTGAACACGCGGCATGGGCTAAGTTGACAAGTGAGGTTACATCTTACAGTGGAAGATATGGAAGTTGAAAAAAAAACTTACCTCGTCGGCTTTCGTTGTTTTTCCTAAAAAGAATTGAGAGCTTGAGTGCACGTATCGTTAATATTGAACGATAAAACACTTGTCCGTCACGTATCTACATATAATAGGTAAAACTTATTAATCTAGTAACGACGCAATTTCGAAGCACATGTATCTTTGCGGCCGTTCCACAAGCGTGTGGGGAGTTAAAATGACCGCAAGCTAATTTTCAATGGAGAATAAATTAGCGGCGTGCGGGCCGCATACGCATTTTCATAGAAATGTTAAATATTGTCGTACAACAAAATTATTGATATAAAAAATTTAAACTGGTGATATTGATAAGTTTTTGAAGAACAGCAAGCTATATACCACGTGTTTAATGACGAGTTGAAGGAACAAACAAAATTATTGCACTAAACGGTGCAATTTTCACCTTGCAACTCCACGCGTGCACCGCGGAAAGTTCACACTGAAGCTAGCCGAAGACAGAAGAGAGAAGCATCGTGAACTTAGCCAACGAACTTCAATCATTTTTTAATCATTTGATATCCGTGGAATAAGTTAACAATAATTTGATAATGATTAATAGTTTCTGTTTTCTATTGACATGAAGATCTGTACTAAGTTAGTCGCACATGTCTTGTATTTGTACACTCAACAAATATACCGCACACAAGCTCGCAAAAATTTGAAACCTCGAGAATTGGTCCGACGGGGCGACATCTGAGCGGCCAAAGGGTAAACTGTGGGCACTATTTTACCCACATGAAGTTGGCTGCGCTAGCATGGTGAAAATGGCGAAAAGAACATAGATATATATAATCTGACAGTTCAAATTAGCGAAAGAATACTAGTACAAGATAGCATGGAAAGCCCACGATCTACCCAGGCTGAAAACTTAATACATTGATAGAAGTTTAACATATACAAATTTCGAAAAAATCAAAATATGCACTCGCTTAAAGAAAAATATTTAAAGTTTAAACCTTAAAGATCACATTCAAAACACCTCAAATAATTCGTCTATATTTTTTTTTGAAAAGTACATTCAAAAACGAAAATAAAAAAAAATTCAATTTGGACTATTATTAAAGAAGTTATGAGCAAATAGTAAAAAAAGTCGCTTTTTTTCTGAAGAAAATTCTTCAAACAGCAGCAATTGTTTCTCACCGTATGCATTTTTAAATCTAATAGCTGTACAATCATAAAGACGTTGAAAGCTTCAAAACAGGACAATTATGTGGTCGGGAAAATCCTACGTAAGTTACAATGTTTTTATTATTGTTCGTTCTTAGGTATAATACACTGATTATACATTACATTATTTAAGAGTAACAAACTAAATAACATTGTAAAATACTACTAAGGTGCTCGATTTAATAAAGACAATAAACGAGAATCATCGATAAATATCCTTTATTCAATGGGAGTAACATTTATACTTACTTAAAGCATATTATTAAACTTATAATAGTAATAATAATAATAATAATATTAATAATACTAATAATAATACTAATAAAAATAAAGATAATAATGATAATAATAATATCGTAGAATTTTATCAACGCCAACAATAATTGAGATAATCATAATGTATGATCATAAATGTAGTAATATTATTTTTATCTTCGAATGATAAATTGATAATTACAATGGTATCGGGACAATGGTTTAAAGAGAATGGAGGCAAATGTCCGCAAGTTAAATACAAATTTACCCCCTTCTCTCGTGCATCCTAGAGAATGTTGAGAAATCAACGTCCCACGGTGGAAACGACAATAATAAGAATAATTTTGATGATGACGATGATAATGATGATGACAATACTAATAATGTTCAGACTAATTGTAATTGTCATTTCCATTATGGCTAATCATTAGTTTAATATTACTCTCACTACACGGTGCTAGTTAAAGTATATCTGATGATTTTTTCTGCTTTTCTTTTCTTTTCTTTTTTTTGTTGTTGTTTTGTTTCATTTCATTTATCTCTCTTTTGAAGGTAAAATGTATTTCGTTCGTCCCGTCGCTCTGTGTTTTATTTTAGCGGATTGTTTGCACGGAGGAAATAATTGATTCTCGTTCTATTACTGTATGTACATAATATATGTTATCACATTCTAATTAGCAGTGGTAATAAAAAATCATTTTTGTAATACACGTATGGATAATAGTGCACTGCAAACTGTGTGTATTTTTTTTTCTTTTCTTGTTCTCGTATCACGTCGTAAAGTCTTAAAATATATGAACAATGAGCACAGCATCCACTACAATCATCAAAGCGTTATCTCGCACTTTTATAATCGACTGTCCTCCTCGTTGTACTGACGCTGGTATTAACTATATCTCGTTGACTCTGAAGAATTACGACGACGTCAATGATTGTTGCAATTTTTTTCCTTTTTTTTTCTTTACATCGTCTTTGCGGTCCATGGAATTATCTTATCCGCGAGGAATGTATCTTCATCGAAACACTTATCGCCCGCAACCCGTCGCAATTTCAACGAGACCGAGACACATTGACTTTCGATGCAAAATTAATTCAAAAGGAGATACGAAATGAATAATACATGATTTTTTCTTGTTTGTAATTCGATACATTCGCTCTTTATGATAATTAAGCGGTAATTTTCAAATAAATACGCAATGATAATAATATGCGTTCGTTTAGCGACGGACGTCGAGAATCAGTTCGCTCTTATTCACGTTCCTATCTTTTCTTTTTTTTTCTCGTTTTTCCTCTGCTCTATTTTTTCATTGCGATATCGAATGCTTCCAATCACATTTTACTGGCTATTAGTTACAACGTTGTATACCTTATCATTATTATCGTCGGCATTTTACTCGTATTTCCGGAGTGATACCACCTCGGCAAAGGGGTATGTATGGCGCTCGTGCTACGTAGAGAGAGAGAGAGAGAGAGAGAGAGAGAGAGAAAGATAGAGAGATAGAGAGAGAGAGAGAGAAAGACAGACAGAGACGGAGAGTTTCTTCATCCTTGTAAAATAAATTATTAGGCAGCCAAGATATTATTGGATTTCAATATTTAATCAATAAATTTTTAATAGTCAATATCATAGTAACCATTAACGTTTCAACTGCGACTATTATATCAACTATTAAAGATTTACCATTAAATTCGTAATCCAATATTTTTGCATATATCGGTATTTTTTTTCATTTTTTTTTATCCGGATAACTGATCGGGCTATTGTTCTTTTATTTCCATGTACCATGTACTCTTCGATTATTCTCTCTCCAAATTAACGTCTCCGCGTAATAACCGATCTCGATAATATAGCAAAGAAAACAAAAGCGAAAGAACGTTGCAAATATCTCGTTGAAGTACAGAAGTTTACGATGGTTAAACATAACAATCTTGAGCAATTAATAACTTACGTATTCACCGATTTACAAACGAAACGACCGATAAATATACACATTATTAATGAGAACGAAAGATAAAATTCGCGCGTATTAACAAATAAAGAAAACTTATTATAATTATTGCACGTTCGTACTTAGCACCTTCTGCCGGATTAGAAGGTATATATATATATATATATACATATAAATGCATATATATTATATTTATTAATACCCTTTCGTGTAATTGATTCGAGGGGTGACTTTCTTGCTCGATGCAACGTTGACCGTTCTCGTCGTAGACCAAGCCACGTCGAGAGATAGCCAACTACAGCAGGAAAATCACCCTCGATCGTTTGGTTATTTCTCCCTCATCTTTGGCAATAATAAATTCGTTACAATATACACCTTAGAGACGATTAAAATTCGACTGGCCGCCACGGGAATTATCAATAGATGTTTGTGTCCTGTGTGTGTGCACTTCTTCTTTTTTGTCATTATTATTATTATTTTTTGTTATTTTTTTTATCGTGGCACTTATAAACTATTTACCCCCGCATTTCCTCGATAACGATGCACATGATATTTTGCGACAGTGTCTGTTTTCTTTTTCTCTCAAATAATATTAATTATATGTATATACAATCTATGGACAATCGCTCCCTCGTGTTTGTGTGTGGGTGTGGGTGTGTCTATGTGTGTGCGTGTGTGGGGGTTTATGTAGATATATGGATGTAGTTGTGTATATGCATGTGTGGCCACTCGCTTTGTTCTCGATACTAATTGATTATACCCTTTTACTAACACTAATATCTGTATAGTAGGGATTAGTAGGGAGCTGTGTTAATGTTTTTTTTTTCTTTTTTTTTCTTCAAAGTTTTACTGTATATCCATAAATATAGAGTTTGTAAGTGACAGTGGATATAGGTTGATAATTACTTCATGATCCTTATCGCGTCTGATGAACGATCGAACCGTTATCGATAATTGATAATGATCGTTTTTGATGTACGTTGATTATCGATTATTTTCAATTATCACTAACGGTCGTGATATAATCCTTTTTCACATTCGTACAATTATAATTGCCAATTTAATTATTCAACGATACTTCGTTCGTACGGTCATCGAGCAAGCCTCTTGAACAAACGATAAACACGTCTAAGCACAAGACTCGTGATATTTTCTTTCGTATCTTTTTACATGTGAATTCAGCGCCCTTAATCCACCTTATTTTGATGTCTCATTTCAATACCTCCGTTTATATATTAGTATAAACAATATCGCGATTATGTCGTTCATCGCTATTTACAAGATGGCCGGTGGATCGCTGAGGCCTTTTATTTACATAATAAATAGATCACTGACGCTAACGCGATTTATTATTATTCTGTTCGTTCTGGCTCTTAGTCCTTCGACGTTTCACGATCGAACTCGCGAAGCGACGATTTTTATTTAGCACCTGCTCCTGCACTTTTTTTTTTAAACGCAATATCCATCGAGCATTTTATTCAGCGTTATTGAATTTTGTCCTTGATTTGGGCATTTTTTTTGTTTTTTTTGAAAGATCGAGCGACTCACCCCTTTCCCATTATCTTTGCCTTACCGATAAGATCGGTTTCTGGACGTGCGTTTCGTTTCGGGTGGGTAAGTTGCTCATCCATGATCGAGTATGTCGAGATTAAAGATCCTCGTTCACTACATTAAACGGCAAACGATTTTCGTCACGAATACTCAATCGATATTTGACTTAAGGGTGGTCTCAGATGGGCGTCGGTAGTACGGTAAAGTCCTGAAGTGCTGTTTTTACGGACTCGTAAATAGGCCTGTTGTTATCGTCGGCGCAATATCCATCAGGTGTATAAAGAGTTTGGAGCTTCGTGAGATAACTGTCGAAATTCTCGTGGCTCATTTTTTCCTGATGCGCGCCACCAGGAGCATTTGGTATACGCACGTGTTCCAATATCGTTATCACGTTTTCACGCAACGAGTGATAGTAATCCTTGAGATTGTTGTTTCGCTGTGCGATAACGTTTGTCTCCTGGAAAAAGATGAAAACGACGAGAAACCTCTATTAATGACAATCGGTATGAAGAAAATACCAAGCTTTTTGGATGATGATAAGGGTGAAAAAGTGAGAGGATCAAATTTTGCTTAAAAGAGCAATTACCATTGATTTTTTATAAGCAATTAATTTCCGAATAATCTGACTATTTTTTCTGATAGCAATTGAATTTTAACTTCAGGATTTTTTGAACCAGAGGGGGGTTGATAATGATAAAGGAAACGTTCCAGTCAGCAATCGGTCGTAAAGTTTTTGGATAACGATGGAATTGTTTGTTTTGTCGTTATCAAAAAAACGAATGGTACAGAATCGCAATGGTTTGCTTTATCAGTGGGTGATATTCGACCGAGTGCTGATAGTTGGAAAGTTCCTAAATACCGGCTGAGCGTTGAATCTCACCTTGTCGCCGTGTTTCAGTTGATTTTCCATAGTGGCGATATCGGAGCGCAGACGCAGAACCTGGGATTCGACGCGGGCGTTTTCTCTCTGTAACTCTGTGATCTCTGCCTCCAGCGTGTAGAGATCCTCGCCCTGACCAACGCCACCAGCAGGTCCACTACCGCTGGTGCTTCCCTGACTTCCCGCACCCAACGGACCACCCTGTCCCGGATGACCACCGGCATCCACCCCTGAATTGAGAGACAAGCCCCGTTTAACGCAGTGGCTCTGACTATGTATAATCTCTACCTTTCCCGTTCTAGCAATTTCAAATTTCCCTCTTGTCACTCTCTTCTATGATCCTCGTTAAAATTACTTTTTTCTTTTCTTATGAAACAATAATTATCCTCGCTCTTTCTATCATTTAGCATTACACTATAGTTTCCAATAGCAGATTAATGGTGCAAATATTAATTCTCCCCAAGGAAATGAGAATAATTTTTAAAAAACATGATTTTCTCCTTGATTGAATAAAAGTTTGAATTTAAAATGATATTTTAAAAGTAATTATTGAAATAGGCGATATTAAACTCGAATCGACAAATATGTTGCGAAGGTCGGTATATCATTTTCACCAGTAAATAATTAATTGTCTCCTTAAAAAAAAAGATTCTCTCGTATCGATCGACTTACTCTCAATATTGTTGCAACTTGAGTTTTGAAATTAAGCGAGAGTTTCTTATCAGGAAACGTAAGAATTAAATATTCGCAAATTGTAACAATTCATTGTTGTATGTGCAGTAAAAAATGCGAGAGAGGGAGAAGGATGAGTGACAGAGAGAAATTAGTAAGATGATCGGCGAGCCTTCATTCGTCAATGATGACTGATTGTCAAATGATTTTGGGTGCAATGCAGACCTGCTGGCATCGCAGCAGTCTCGAGGATCTCATTATCATTAGCGCTACTTTGTGTTTTACATTTTTATAGATATATACGATAATATTTATAAATATATATATATATAAATTTGCAAAGTGATGTGCAAGTGAGCATTTTTGTAACGTCAGCATGTTATATGACAAGATGTGGATAAGCAGCACATCTATTTATATATATATATATATATAATAATAATAATATATATATTTATAAATATGTAGAGGGTCAGTGGAGAGGGTTGATTGATTAACGAATGATTATATCCTTTGCCCATCTCGTTCGAGCGGCTACTTTCAGAGATCTACGAAAGAAAGAATTCGGTCGGTAAGACACGTTGCCTTCTCTCCGGGATCCAAAGTCGTGCTATCTGCGGTGCGGTCCCCTGGCTCACGACGCTCTGAAGGGTCTTTTTTGGATGGGATAATGGAAATGGTCATATATACATACATATATATATACATATATGTATATATGTATATATATTTCTAGGATGATTATACAGGGACAATTAGCGTGAGGTGCCATCATACCAGATAACAGAAGAACGAAGAAAGACTCCGAGTGTTGACTTTCATATAAAAATGCCAAAAATTTCATTACTTAAAACATCATTGTTCACTTCCCGAACTCTTCTTTTCCAATACTCAATTTCGCGAATGATTCATCGCGTTATATCGAAACTATAATTTCCTAGCCAACACTCGGACGTCGTTTCGTACAATTGTGTGAATTTTTGTTTGTTTGTTGCTGCTGTTGTTGATTCGTTGCGGTTGATTATCTTTCTTTCATTATCTTTTCTTTTCTTTTTTTTCGCTTTTGTTCTTTTTTTTTCTTTGCTTTGTTTACGTAACACCGAGAAAAAACACATAGAAACAAGTGGCGAGTACGTCAGTCCCTTACCTTCAAAAGTAAATGTTCTCCTCAAAGCTCAATGACAGGAAAGGAGGAGCTGATCGTGAAATCCCAGAATAAATCAGAATAGATTATTTTTCATCGTCGTATTGCGGCATCGGTTGGGCCTCGTATTTTTTTTTGCTTTGTTTCTTTTTTCTGTCTCTTGGGGTTTTGTAAAAAACATATCTCTCCGATCTTTTTTTTCTCTTGGTCTCATCGCACACAAAATACTGTCGGATCAAATGATACGGGGGTGCGGGATGGTATTGCGTCAATTTCAGTCGAATCTTCCATTTTTATGTTTGTCCATCAATGATTTTTTTTAAACGCGTTTTCGTCAATACTAGTTGAATCACGAAAAAGTATAAAGTCCAGGGATGAGGGCTTTGGATTGGATCGTTGGGACAAAAAATGGAGAAAGTATTTTAGATTATCGTAGTAAAAGTATCGAGTGATTAGAAGAATAATCGTTATCGGGGTATTGAGTATTGGAGGCAAGTGAGACTGGGCAATGGATGGGAAGGGGCTTGATAAAATCTCTTTGGTATGACAGCACATCATTGCGTGGATAGCAGAGCAGAGCATGGCATAGCACAAGGTCCGGTTATACTACAACTGTTTGTGTGTTTGTTTTTAGTAAACATGTAGAGAAAACGAAATAATAATAATGCATACACATATATAAATATATACGTATGTATATATTTATATATATATATGATCGAGATTCGTAAAAAATGAAAATAAACTGTTTTTCTTTTATACACAGAAAACCGAGCTTTTTTTTCTTTCTATCTCGTGTTTACGTGTACGTTCTTAAATTCGTCCAGATCTCGTCTCGCCGCTCGACGGGGCATTCGCGCTCTTTCGCGTTACTAATGCGACAAAGACAATTGGCACTTCGTCGAAATTATAAAAAAAAATATAAGCTCGAGGTCGTTTTCGAGACTTTTCGACTCTGCACGGACGACGTTTCTCTTTGTCTTTTTTTCTTTCTATCTTTTTCCATTCTCTGCGTTTTCAACCCTCGCCACTATCTCCCCGCAGACGGTTCGAGGATTTTTTTTTATTCCTCAACAATTATGTCCTCACCGGTGATTCCTTTGCTGTACATGCTCGACATGTCCTCGAATTTGGGCTTTTTGATAGCGTGACCGGCTATCGGACAACCCGATAGTGATCTGTGAGTCGAGAAAGATCCATTGATGTGTCCTATTCCGTCGCAACCGGGGGTTGGACAATTTACACCCTCGAATTTCATCGCCGTTGCTGCTGCCACTGCTGCTTTGTGCTGTTCCACGGTACCACCGGATTCGAGAACTCGCGCTTTATTGCGATTCGCGATTGGACAACCCGATGCGCTGTAACAGACACACAAACTCCAGGATTAGAACAGGAAAAATTGAAATATGTTCAGACGACGAGAAGTAATTGTAAAGTTCTATTCTTAAAACATATTTCACATGCATATTTGTTTTTTTTCGAAATTTTTTTAACGCTGAGACTATTTGTTACCTGCGATGCGACAAGAATTTGCCAGTCGCGTGTCCTGAACCGTCGCAACCGGGAATTGGACATCTGTACCCCCGACAAAGCATCATCACCATACATCCATCCATCCACACAGAGAGATGCGATAGTACGAAGCCGAGGAGAAGGGCGCGTGAAACGAGCGGAAACCACCACATATTAGTCAGCGTCTTCGCCTTAACTCGAGGGTTAATAGAAGACATAGGAGGGATAGAGCGAGCTAAGGGAAATTCTCCCCTTTCCCTTTGAGCTTGTGGTTTTCAAACTCCTACCCGACGTGTACGAATTTAAGCACGAAGATGCATGCGAGAATTCAAGCCAAACGAGAAAATCGATCTTGATTCTAAATTAAAAATATTTAATTTACCAACGTCCAATAAAATCATTTTTTTCACATTTTCAATTATTTCAGCGAATGAGAAAAAACATGTAACGATCGATTGATACGTTAATTTATATTGACTTCAGCGTTTTTGCGAAGCTGTTCGGATTGCGAGATGTAAGTAGAAATATTAGTAAAGCTCAGACGGTTGTACCAAAGACTGAAAAAAGGCAAACTGACCTGAGGGGTTCGGAGTCCTGACCGTCTCTGGGTTTGCTTTTAGGCTTGTTTGCTCTCGGACAACCCGAAAGACTTCTGTGAGAACTGTAGTTTCCTGTGACGTGACCCGAACCATCACAGCCTGGTGTAGGACACTTCAATTCTTGCGAATGTGCCTGAATCTGGGAACGGTCCGCTCTCGGACATCCGGACAGACTGAAATTTCAACAAATAGTTGTAAATGATTATAATTGGGATATATGAAATTAAATTATAAACTTTCCGTCCGGACTTTCGCGACGACCGTATATATGAGATGTTTATCGAACGTCCACCGTTCATGATCAGGATCGAACGTACACCTCACGAATTTCCTCATACATTTATATCATTATAATAATGAAGATAACGATATAACAATTTTAATCAGCAAGTCATCGCATGCACCTGTCGCGACGTTGCCAGAGGATGCGATGCGCGAGCCAGATTTTCGCGAATACTTAGTAAGATAACGATTAACAATCTATTTTAATTACTAGATTAAATCAAAAATGTTTATAACTTCGCCACCTTAATTTCTAATGATTTTCGAATGAGCATGCAGCAAGTGGCAACGTCTCGTTCCATCAGGATCACTCATGAGGTGTAGCGCATTAAACGTTTGTTATTTAAATTTTCTTTTTTTCATTCATACACTGTAAGTGTCATTGGTAGTGATTTTTGAAATTTAACGCTCTCTTAAAAAAACGTTCGAACAGATAAGTTCTTAAATTCTAACAACACCGAAAGGGAGATAGAGAGCTGGGAGCACAGTCACACCTGACCCCAATGAAACTCGCCAATTGCCAATTGTCGTTGCGTCTCATTCTTTTTCATATTATTTTTTCTTTGTTTTTTAAATAATACGAAAGCTTAATTAAAAGAATATCAATATTAAGCTTAATCGTTACAAAATGTGTCAATCGCTATGATCCGACATGGTTCATCGCAACTAAGCTGCCCACTCGAGCCTGGCGTTTTTGTAAACGTCATGATGACAAATCTAGCGATTTGGATAAATCGACACGATTGGTATAATAATAATATAATTACAAGGTGAAATATACGACGAATGATTTTGTCTCGTCCCTTTTTTTCGTAGGGGTCGGGTTTGTAAAGGGAGGGAGACGATACGTCATTCAACATGAAATTAACTACACATCTGATAATTAAAGTATTAAATATATTTTTAGGGATGACATAGAGATATCATTAAATAAAGAGGTAGTTTGAATAGATGGAATGTAAATAAAAAGTCTTATGTAAAATAAATCAGTAATGGGGCATAAGATAAGAAAAAAAAGATGTCTGCCTGATCAAAACCAATTCGTACTACTGAACCTCTTTTTCTTCTCGATCGAAGCCGACTAGGCGTCTCAAATCGTTATTTTGAATGAATATTTTAATAAACCTTGTGACACAACACAATTATCTTCTGGATCGAGAAAAAAAATCAATAATAAACAAAAAATATGACAAATGGCAGAAGAACTGAAAATTAGGGTGTAAAAAATGAAGATGCGTGCCTTGTTAATTGTGAACTGTATTAAAAAAAAATATATATATATAAATGAGAGACAATAATATGAATATTGGGAATGGTATGAAGGTACGAAAAAAAATGTTAGAGGAAACATAAAAATGTCGATGTCAAATCAATAGTCGGCCTTGCCTTCTGTGGGTAGCGTAGTTTCCGGAAATATGACCCATGCCATCACAGGAAGACGTGGGACACTGAATGAGCTCCTTGCCGTCACGGCCCCGAGGGGATCCCCGTACCGAGTAATTCAACGTTTGCCTCGGCACATTCATACTGCACATCGAACAGATCATCAACGATTGATCAACCATCTCATGCTTACAAGACGAGCCCTGTTCAACGTTCATTCATACTCTGATACACTCAAGGCTATTTCGCTCATAGTCTAGCAAGTGTATATAACATCTATTTTCTCATAAAGTCTAAAGTACTCGACATCCAAGAATGAATGTGAAAAAAAGAATCATTAAATTGAATCCCAGCATGACACAGTACACATGGGCTATGGGGTGTTTTTCTCAAGTGCCCAGACGATTTTCGAATAGAAAGGAGATTAAAGGTACGTGGTCAGCTTGCGGAGTGTTCATCGTTCATGACTATTCTCTCTCCAACGGCGAGATTCTCAAGGTTCCTGGCCAAGTATAGTATACGTATTAGCTCCTATTTTCTGATGGCTGATGGTAGTGGTGGTGGTGGTGGTGGTGGTGGTCGTGGTGGTGGTGGTAGTGGTGAGGAGCGATGAGAAAGCTCGAAACCTGGATGACCCTTGAGTGGCCGCGATATTGCCGGGGAAGCAGAGACGGAAGAGAGCTTGGTACACCCCCTTCTACCGTCCGTTGCTTGGAGTACGGAGGATGGTATGGACCACAGCACACGGACTGCCGGGAGACTTGAGTGCAATCACGCCGTCGGCGTAGCTCGGTCTCTGGCTTCGGGATTCCGTGTTCCCCGACCGTCTAACCACTTCTCTCAGCTCGTTCTCTCTTATCCTCTCCCTCTCTCGGCTTCTCTTCCTCTCCGTGGACCTTCTCTCTCTCATCTCTGCCCATATCCTGGTCGACCTATTCCTGGCGGTATAAGAGGAGCAAAGGGGTGGATAGTCGAGGCTGCCGACCTCTTTCCACCGCTTTCCTACACAGTTATATATGTTCACGTATATATATATAGATGTACATATAACATTGCTAGTATAGACGAGATAACGGTCTGTCCTCGAGCCGATCTCGACCTCACCCCTAACGAGCCAAATCCCTCGTACGTATAGAGCGCTATAGGAACCATATACATTGCCCTGGACCAACCCCAACACCGTTTCACCCTCGGCACACCAAATTAATTCGCTATGTCGATATATAAATCCTGGTCGACTACTCCAATATTGTCTATCTCTCGCTTCATTTTTTCCACCGTTCCCCTGTTACATACGCCCGATGAACAAGCTCCTTTCGTCTATTTTAGCCAATGTTGGATTAAATTCGCCGTTGAAATAAATTATAGAATCAAGAGAACGGACTTGGCAGCTGGCCGATGGTATAAATGTCCCTATGTACAGTTGAGGAGAAAGCGAGTCGATTCAAAGATATATATATATATAATAATCATAATAATAATCATAATAATAATACGGATAACGGTAAGAGCAGGGCTTCGATAAGGGTAACACAGTTAGGGAGCCCGAGCTTTCGCTATATTACATGGTTATATTGGCTCGAGCCATTAATAACGTTGAGGTATCGCTATCGAACTTGGTTATCCATGACACGAGGAAGGTAACCGGCATAAAAATTGTCGGATTTTTCTTCTTTGGTGTGCTTCGACCGTTGGGCTGTATTCTGGGAAAGGCAATTGGATATGAGATGATTGAACAATTGTTTTATCTCTATCGTAAGTGATCTTCGATAGATTACTGAATGTATAGCACTCTGGAGGACGAGGTATAGCTTTCTCGTGCAACAATCACAAGCATTTAACGTTGATTTCCAATATTCTCCGGGTTTTAGTTTTATGAGACCTGGATCTTTGTGAGTAAGGAATTTTGTTCCTTACGGATCATCGAGTCTCGATGAGCTCAAGAACGAGTGGAAGGGAAGCCAAGTAACCACGCAGCAGTTTCTCCGGGGCATCATCTCTGTCGATGAAAGTGTGCATGTGTTTGTTTCAGGGTGGTTTCTATCGTTAACCCTTCTCTCTCTGTTCCTCACACACATCTTTTCCATCCCTTCTCTATGGGAGTTTCGCGAGACTGCGAGTCTGCTTCTCTCTCCCTCTCTCTTCCCATAATCCAGTGCGGTGGCAACTGATTATACCCCAACTCCGGCTCCCATGGGTTGAGCCTTCCCGCGGTCTTATCCACCCTTGGACGAACCACCTCTTGTACCCCTCCAGCCCAACTCCTTCGTTACCTCTTCGTCCCTCTTCTCACTCTTGCTCCTCTGGCACCCTCTCTCCTCTCTATCCCACTTTCGCCATACCACCGAGCTTTACGTCAATTAGAATAAGGTTGGCACTTTCCCTACGAAGAGTAATTACTTTAATTAACAAAATGGTGGTGGTGGAGGCGAGTTGGTATGCCATGAGGGGCGTGGGAGGATTCTATATCGCTTTCGTTACGATGAGAATCGCTGGAGATCATGACTTTATTGCTTTCCTTTCGAGAATCGAGGAAAAAAAGAATCGTCAGATCTTGTGGAATTACAAAGAATCTTCTTCACCAATGTCTTTGTTTATACATTTTTTAATCGGTTCCTCAATTTGCACGACATTCGATGTTAATGTAAATTTTATAACACGCTGCGGTTTCTAATCATAATCGTCGATCAGAGTCGATGTCTTCTGCTAGGTAGTCCGTTAAAACGAAATAAAATTATCGAGAGAAGGATATCTACGGCTTAACTATTTCGCTTCCGGACGAGCCATATCCGCTCGCCGTAGCTGGACGGATAATTAATTATCGTTAATTAAAACTCGATTTCCGAAGGATCTCGAGTATAGCCTTACCCGTCGTCCTTGCCCGAAGGCTTGTCCAGGCCACCGATCGTGTGCTGGGGTGGTGGCATGCTGTAACACGGCGCCGGTGTGTATCCCGCTGGTATCTGATAGCCGGACGTCACCGGTCCACCGGGATAAGCACCGCCGCAATTGTAACCGGGTGTTGGATAAGGCGTGTAAGAGTTGCCCGGATATTCAGCCTGGACGCCGGTCATGCCGTAGCCCGGATGAGGGCTCATAGGTCCGTAAGCTGCGAGAACGCATGGAGAAAAAGAAGAAAGTAACACAAAGATTAGACGACGATCTGCGCGATGATATTCGAAATCTCGTCGTGCACACTAACAAATATTCTTCGTCCATAATTTTTTCGACACGATTTTCTTTCCTATTAGAAACAGTGAAAAGACTTTGGCACGAACATATCGACTTTTCTTTTTCGCGTTAACAAAGCTGTCGCTACGAGACAAAAAAATGAGAACGAGCTCTGCCTCCGGTGGATTTGAATTTATCAACGATATTTTTTTCTACGCAACTTCGCATATCGAGCGAATAAAAAACTTCATTTCAAGAGCCAACGTCGCGTCCTCGATTTATTCACCCGCCTGTATCTCGTCCACTTGATTAATCCACTCGCTCGTCCCGTAAAACTCTGGGGCAGGGGATGCTTTGCGAATTTATCAAACCCCCTCAACTAGACCATCCCGTTCCATCGTTTTGCATCGCCACGATCGTGTGCTCGTGGTGTATTATGAGGGAAACGAAAAACAGCGAAAAAGAAATTGAGTGCATATGGCCGGCAGTAGAACGCCTAAGCGAATGGTCAGGCAGTAGCGACCGAGAATATAGTACGAGTACCAGAAGCGTCTCGTCAGAGGAAAAGGGATGTGCGTGTGTAGACACGCGGGTCTCATTTTACGCGTGTGCCTGTATATGTATGTGCGTATATATGTGGCTGATGTCGAGGCGACGTCGGACGTTCCCGTTGTATTCGAATGTTTCAATTTCAATAACTACTCCCCCGCGTCCTCGTCGAGGCCGGACAATATTGCCGGCTTGCTCTCGTTCTCTTCTCGCGTCTCGCTTTTCATCCAAAGCCCCCTCCCCTCCCCCGCCCCTGTACCTCTCTCTTTCTGCGTCTCTCTGTATATAGGACGTTCCGTCCACCCTCTACGTGTACGCGAAATATTGATAATTAACAATGGTCGTGTTGCCGGACGATGGTGGAATGAGAAATGTGCCTGTTCGCGCGAGAGTAGAGCACCTATACAGGGGTAACGTATGCCTGGGTGTACAACCGTGTGCGAGAACGTTACGGGAAAATGCTTGTGCCAAGGCAATAGCGAAAGAGAGCTACAGATATGCATATATGGGGTAAAATGAGCGAGACGGGAAAACATATACGTTCGGGTGTGTCGAGGGGTGCGACGGAACCAGCGACGAAATGAAAGTCGAGGAGTGGTAACGTGGATATATAATAGATATATGTGTAGGTAGGCGAAAAAAACGGGAGCGTGGTCTTCTATTACGAAAAAGGCCTTGTACCGGTTCTGGGAAAAATTTTATTCGCCTCGTTGTAACCACGTGCCCCGGCTCATTCTCTTTGCCCCCCCCCCCCCCTTCGGCCAAAGGGTTGGAAGGTGAGGCGAGGGAGTTGAGCTCTTTGTTCTATTTCACGATATCCCAACTCTACATCCTGGGGAACGGTTTGGCACACGCGCAAAACGCGCTCCATCAACTCGACGACTTCCATACCACCACCCAACCTCTCGTGACTCATATTTCGACGGGGTTGTTCTCTTGGTGGCGCATACACGCACTCTCGTAGCCTCACACCCTCGAGAAGTTACACGTTTCAACGAATCACCACGAGCCGGTCTGCTTCTGTTCGTTATCCGCACGTTCGCCACTATCGGCTTCAAATGTAACTGATTTTTTTGTAGTGTTTCATAACCTTATAGGACACCTTATAATATCACTGATGAGTCCGTCCGTCGGTCCGTCTGTCTAGGAAACTAAAACGTTAATATCGAACACGAATCTGTAAATTCGTAAAATTGACCAAGCTTGTTCTTTATCGCGGAAGGATTAGATGAATCGAATTGGCCTTGGTGTTTCATCGATTTTTAACTTTAAGTACAAATGACCTATTCGCCTTGGCGATTATACGTCACGAGTAATGTTTCTTACCACTCGGATCCCGATATGCGTCCATGTAATGGGAAACCCCACTGTCGGGCGTGCTTTCTCGACTGTAAGCAGCCGCATGCACTCCGGGCGGTGGGAAACCAACTGGCCTTATGCCAGGACCACCACTGAAATTCACTGGTTCGTTCGCCGTTGAGAAGTCGACGGGTTCGGTCTGTTCCTCAATTGGTCGGGGTGCTGGAAAAGGTGGTCCTACCGGCACTGGCACCGCCTCACCATGCGCCGTAGAATACTGAGGGCTAGGTGCTCCACTTTGGAAATTTGAGAAACAAGTATTAGATCCGAATATCGAAAGTTTGCGAATGTATCGTTAAATAACGTAGAGGGTTGTGAAATCAATCTTATGCTAACCTGTGAAGCCTGTTGACACTGAGATCGAGTGTTTGGCCCTGCGGACTCGGTACTTGAGGGCTTGCCGTGAGATGAGGACTCGCTGCAGCTTGAGGACTACCACCAACCGTCTGTCCACCACCATATTGAGGGCTCAGGCTGTTTGACCCGTACGGCGGTGCCTGGCACAGTTATTCGTGTGTAGCAATCATTTTTCAAACGGGATACAAAGTGTTACTTTCATCAAGAATCCATTCTTGTGATATTCGTATTGTAAGTAAAAAGTAGAAAATTCATGAAAGATGGAATGTCTTGCTCACCTGCGGACTCGTGGACGTCACGCTTGATGTCGACAGGTCCATGACCGAGCCACCTGGCGAGGTCGGAGGCCCTCCAGCTTTCTGCATCTGTTGAACTTGCGCGCTTGTCACGCACTTAACATCCTCGGACTTGATCATGACACCAGCGGTCGCTGCTGCTGCCATCGCCATGTGATGTTGCTGCTGAGCAGCCGCCGCAGCTTCCTGATGATAAGCTCTCTCTTGTTCGTCCGGTGTCATTCCAGTCTGTCCGAGATAATACATATTGGCTCTCGAGTGCAACTGTTGCTGCTGTTGCTGTTGTTGTTGCTGTTGCTGCTGTTGTTGCTGTTGTTGCTGAGGTTGAAACGATGTGCAATTTTGTGTGTCGTATCTGTCGTAAGCCGAGGCAGTGCCAGGATCGTAGGGTCGATGATTGGCCGCGCTCACGACAGCATTATCGTAACCTCGGGAGGCGACAACGTCGTTCGAGTAAGTGACGACAGGTCGTGCTATATTGGCAGCACTTGGATGCATATAAGCTCTGGCGTGTTCGGCCGTTCTGTGATGATAAATGTCTTCGGTGGTGGTGACCGAGGCTGCAGCTGCCGCAGCCGCTGCAGCCATCATCGCTGACGACTCGTAAGGTGATCTTTGCGACATTTGATGACTCATTCTTGTGTCATCGACCATCGTCATCGGATAAGTGACCGTAGGCTGCATCGGCAATACGTGATGCGACGTATGCTGACCGGGATGATGAATCGTGGCGCCTATCGATCTCGAGCCCATCGCCTCCATCGATGACATGGACGACGAGTTCGAATCTTGATTCAAGTAAGGATCGTACGTCTGTCTGACTGACGACGGTGGTGGAGGTGGTGGTGGGGAATTGACACGGCAATTATTGCCCGTCGACGTGTCCTCGGATTTTGGCACTAACAAATCACTACCTATACCACTGTTCTGATTTCTTCCCGCGAGGTTGCTACTGCAGCACGTACCGTTCGACGACGAACTCTCGGATTTCGGCACTATCTTCGATCTTGACGAACTCTCCTCTGGGGTTTTCGGCGGTTTAACGTTGATACCCGCCGCTTTCGTAGCTGCGTAATAATCGTAGGACGGCGAACCAACTACTGTCTTAGAATCCTGCGACGATGTGGCGTACAGTGGATATCCCTTGATGTCCATCGAGCCTGGTAGCAAATTCGTGCTTATGAACTCCGGCGGTATACCCGACACTGTTGAACAAAATTGTTCGTGCTATCGTTAGTCTCATAACATCATACATTTTATTAAACAAGTGATTCATGTTTATTTTTATCATCGATTTTATTATTTGTAGGTAGGATTTAAAAACAGAAAACACTATGCGACTAATAAAAGGCTGTCTGTTGCAAAAAATGAGCTGATGCATTGCGTGAAGAATATCGACGCTACCGTGTTACTCCGTGTCTTCGAGGACTTCCTGACAACTGTGTTGACCACGTCAATCTGTTGAATAAATGATTGCTTGTTTGCCCCCCCCCCCCGTCTTGTCTCTTCGCAAGTTCATTGTACGATTTAATCGGTTTGGAGACAGATTACTCTTTCATACTTTAAGATTTTTTTGTTTGTTTTTTGAAGAAGCAGCGCTCTTTGAAATAAAACGCCTTACCTTGGGCCTTGTGACGTGCGTCGCGCGTGGTCTGCTTATTCGCCGCTGCGATGGGACATCCCGACAGACTTCTGTGAGTGTTCCGATTGGAGCTGACATGACCACGACCGTTGCAGCCAGGCGTTGGGCATTTCAAAATAGTCTCATGCATCGCCAGAACTGCGAGAACCCACAGACGTCCGAGGTTACAGACACGTCGTGTGACACACGCGACAGAATCGAGTAGAGAACTTTCAAAATTTTCTTTTTTTCTTTTACATTTTACCGATTGTCATATTGAGTATAATTTTCGACTCGTATCATCCCTTCGAAATAACTAGGTACGTTACGCGATGCGCGAAGCGGTGGGGAGGTACGAACAATAATATTCAACAGAATTGGGGTAATGAAAATAAACGTACAGGAGGATGTTAAATAACAAAAAATCAACGAACGACTTGGCAGACAGTTATGTCAGGTTTTGGTGGAACACAATGTGACGATTCGAACACAAAAAATGAAAATTAATTTTACCTAGCGGGTAGAGAGAGAGAGAGAGAGAGAGAGAGAGAGAGAGAGAGAGAGAGAGAGAGAGAGAGAGAGAGAGAGAGAGAGAGAGAGAAAGAGAGATTTACTGAAGACATTTCGTTTTAGCGAGATTATAGAAGTAGAATTAAACACAAATTTATAAAAAATATTACAATTAATAAAATATAACGACGAAGACAACAATTATACTGACAACAAGATACGTGTTTTTTCTTTTCACTTTTCTTTTTTCTTTCATGTTAGAACGATAGGCACTTAAGGATTCCACAAACTACCCTGTGAATGGCCTGAGAAAAAAAACGATTTACGTTCCGTCACAACAGGCCCACATTTTAGCAGACGATCAGTGGTGGTCCGTCGCCACAACTTGTACAAAACTTATAAAAATCTTTGAACGCGAAATGAGTCGAGATAATGGATAAAATCGCGGACGATTCGAGAACTTCTCGTTTTACTTCGTCCGAGGTCTGGCCATCTTCTTTTAACGCCCTCGACAGCAATATACCTGTCGTAATATATCTATACGTAGGGGGTTGATGTCGTTCTCGCCGCCGACGTTTCGGGCCGAGGTTCTTCTAATTGGACTCCGCTGCCCGCGAAAGCTAATTACCAAGATTGTAAGAAGCGCGAGAATTTTCCCGGTATACTCTCTCGAGAAAACGAAGGGCTGAAAATTGGGGATGCAGCAACAGCGACGGTAGGAATACGAGAAATCTCAGGCGGGCCGGGATTGAAGACTTTCGCGAATGTGTAGCACGACCCGATTAAAACTCATTCTCCTTCGTATTATTGGACGAGCCAGATTGGATGCGTTTGCGCAATTTCGATTTTAAACAAATTTCGTCTCGATTCATACGAATCTTACGCTTTCGCATTATACTCAATAGCACAAAAACACCTTCCCTTGATTCTGGCGTGTGCGCATGCCGGGTCTCTCGTACAATGTCTCGGGATCTCGAGTTCGTGCAAGAAAAATAAAAAAAGTAATACCTCCTTCGACGGCAACTAAACGTAAAATCAAACAATTGCAAACTGTGTGCTTTTTTCGGGAAAAGAGTCATTGTGTTTTGTACGTAGGTGGTTTAACGCGCTACGATGAAACACAAAAGTTAATCTACAAAATTAAATTTCACACATATTTTCGAAACGACTAATTCGACATTGTGGAGAAAAGAAATTCAGCGTTGTATGATAAAATTTTTTCAATAAAGCTCTCTACCCCGCAAATAAATATATAGGCACATAACGAACGGAAAGTAAAACAAAATTTTGAAATCAAACATACAGACAACGTGTCACAAATATAGATATTCGTGTAAAAAAACATATATATATATAGATTGGATATATATATAATTTTTTTAAAATCATTAATGCACACTTCGCAGTGACAGACATATCGAAACAAAAAGTACTTTGGATACTCAGGAGTGTCGTGGTGCCGTGGGAATAAAAATAGACTTACGTTATACCTATCGTTGTAGTGATCGATCAAAATTTTTTTTTAAATCGTAATTAGCGCAGAACTCAAATATGCGTCTAAGTTAAACTACGGCGAATAATAATCGTGTCGATGGTAATTGAATATAAATTCACGAATGAACACTTACTCTCGGGGGTGAGTTTGTCTTTTCTTGGACATCCGGATAAACTGAAAACAGAAAGAAAACGAATTAATTAGCGAGTGTTCCGATGTACACATTACACAATTTGTACTCATTGTCATAATTAATCTAACAAAAAAGCAAAATGCAATTCCGTTATGATAGAAATTTTTGAGAATTAATTCGGTTTTTAGTATTTTTTTTTCATAACGGTCAGCGAACGTTGGTCAGTTGGTCTATACTCGATGGCCGATAATCTAGGGCATCGAGGGGTTGTGTGTATACACGCTCGAGCGCTTCGAAAGCGCGTTCTCGCTGTCGGTGGCTTATGCTCACACCCCCGTGTCGAGGCTAATCGGCATCGCTGATCGTACATAGCCACCCTCGCAACGTCGACGAAACGTTAGCGTCGAATTGCACCGTGACCTCTCTTGCCCGGTAGATAGATAGATAGATAGATATAGAGAGAGAGTGAGTGGGCAATTATAACGGTAGTTAATTATCGACGATTACTCACCTGCGATGGTGCGAATACAGTCCGGTAACGTGACCCTGTCCCGTGCAACCAGGAGTCGGGCACTTGTTGCCCTCTGAAACACACAAATCAAACGCCACACGCACACGAGGCCCCATTAGTGAAAATAATATCACCCTAACATTCCGCTATTGATTAAACATTTTCTTTATCGTGGCAATTTACTACAGTACATCTTAGGAGAGAGAAAAATTGAGAAAACTAAAAAAAATAGAAATAATAGAAATATTTTTGGCCGACTTGCTGTGACCAACTTCCCTAGAAAAATATATTCTTCTTACTCGACACGAGATTTGTGTGTGTTTAAACTCGAATGCTTACAGTTGTCGGTCGTCAAGCGTTATTTCTATTTTCGTTTACCCACATACACACACCCGCACGCACAAACTCATATACACATATTGATATATATATATATATATGTATATGTATACAAGATAGGCGAGAGGAGATGCGAGAACGAGGGGAAAAAGGATTCGACGGAGGGTTGAATGAAGCCCATGTGGTTTGAATGGACAGACGAGAAGAGAAGAGAGAGTGCCCACATGCAACATTCCGGCATTGAAACGTTTTGACGAGAGCGACGTGTCGAGGCGTTGCAGAAGCTCTCTGTATTCACGTATTAGACACTTCAGCGTTGACATACCCTGGATCCCTCGGAATCAAACCCACGCAACGGAGGGAATATTCATTCTCGGGCAGAGAAAGCGTCGAAACGACGTCCACTGTATAATTCTAAGTAGTGCGAGTACGTGTTTGGTCAGACATCGCAATTTCTTATCACGCGCTCGTACGAGCTCCGACGAATCCGATAATCGTTTTGGCGTGTATGGCGTATCAAATTCTCGACGATTAATCATCCCCTTTCGGCCACGTGGGAGTTGGTCCAGTTAATCGCGTCGCGTTGTAGTGAGGGCAAAAAGGGTTTTGCGGTGTGCCAGAGAGAATTTCGCGTGACGAGATTCGCGGATCTCTCGCTTGGTGTATTGTTTGCCCCAAGTTGTGTTATAACGGAATAGCCTCTGGGATTTCGTGGTTCTGGTAAGTCTAAGTCCCGAGGAGGATTATCGTCACGAATCCTTTCGTGGCTGTCGTACATGCGTCAGCGATATGAAAGGAATTCTCGCTACTTTCGGTAGTAATTTATTAGGTTGTCTCTTGCTTCTTGTATTATTTTTTATCGTGCGAATTAAACACATTGAATCTATTCTGTAGAATCGAAACGATCGACTCTACTTCCTTGTAAACATCGTTGTAAAAAATAAACAGATATTATTTTTATAACGAAATCCTCATCCAACGTTCTTTCCCTATTACACAATTCCAATATCAGTTGACTCGAGTTATCGCGTGCGCTGGAAAATCAGAAGACTAAATGCGAGCCATGTTCTTCACGAAAGAAGAAGGAAAAAAAAGAAATGGTTTCACCGAGGACTCCGTGCCATAGGATCGAGCAAGCCACAGTTGAAGTATAAGGGATGAAGAAAAAAATCCTTATAGTGGCGAATGCGCGATCCTGGCATTCGGTTTTGCTGGGTTCGTACATCCGAGATCCCAAGAGTTCCCCGAGGCTAACTGAGCAGCAGCACCTCACTTTTATAAACTTTGTCGTATACTAATCCCGCACGGTCCTGATCCTCCCCGAAGACGGCAACTGGGGGTTGCTTGTGGGTGTGGGTGAGTGAGAGAGAAAGATAGAGGCAGGGGGTGAGTTGGTGTTCCTATGCTTCTCAAATCGTTTGGCCGGGCCAGCATCACGGTCTGAAACTTCATCAGGCCGTCATTTCGCGTAGCCGTTGAGTCGAGATCCCTGCTTAGGTGGGATGGTTTCCACCCCCATTTGCCGATATACCTTGTATGTGCACGTTATAGGGGCAAAAGCTTTTCCACCCTCTCGGCCCTTCGTGCTCTTTCCATCCAAGCCTCTCACCCTCCTCACTTGGTAAATTGGATTACGATACGTGACGTCATTAGCGGGATGCTTTATTTACACCCCTCCTGTCTTGTTTCATCCCTTCTACGTGGTTCTAATGATACGGAATTTTTTTTCTCCCCTCGTCACGTACAGATCATCCCAACGAAATTTTGACTTATCTGTCCTCTTTGAAAACCAAGACTGGCCTAATTTGCGACTGCAGGGTATGTACACCCTTTTCAAGCACAGCACTAAAATACACACATAAAAAAAAGAAAAGAAAAGAAAAATGTAAAAAGCGACTGAAGTGGAGTGGCAGTTTGTTCGAGCGAGTCGACTGGAAAAGCTATCGGAGGTGAGATTAATAAATTAGTCGTGAGGTTTTAAAAAGCCAGATATACTCCGCGAGAAGAAGACAGAGAGGGTTGAAAAAAAATTCGGCGATGCCAGAGAGAGCGAGTGAGAGAAAGGGAGAAGCAAGGGTAATGGTTCCGGTCAACAAAATGAATACCGGCACGCGCTCCTGGCTGTTCTTTCCGGACGTCTGAATAGACTTGTAACGAGCTGGACGGCCCCTTTTTTCCGTACCCAGGACGGTGCGATAGAACGAGAGAGGGTGAAAAGACGAGGGCGGACCTCGAGGGTTGCAACGTATACACACTTGTATAGCGAGAGAAAGAGAAGATTCGTCCGAGGCCGAAATAGGGTGAGAAAAAGTGAGACGGGGGCTGAGGCAGGACCTAAAGGGACGAGAACGGTCTCGTGTACGTTGCACGAGAGGAGGGCAGAGAGGCCGAGTGTGTAATTGTGTTATTTTGTAGCCATTTCATGTGAGGGTCAACTCCAGAACGTTGGAAAAGTGAGAGAAGAGAGATCCAAGGTGTACATAAACACCCGGGATTGTTTTATTCATCCGGCCAGGGCTTTCACGTCCGACGCGTGCCAAACGAAAATCTCTTTATACAAACATATATTCACCCGTGGGATCACGAGCATCTTTATCCTCTACCCTATTCTCGTGATGAATTATTGTCCAAGACGTCGAGCAGACTGGCCTCCCTCGGTCTCTTTCGTATAATCTCATATGTGTACAAGTCTCATTCTCGAGGGTATTTTGGAGTTCGATCCAAACTAGAAAATAATAAATAGAACATGTAGTCAAATCAATAAAAATGTTTCTAATTATATCGGTAGGAAATCAGCTCCGAGACTTTTTCGCGTCAATCATTCTCTGCAATTAGAAAATTGAATTTGGTACTGTTATATGTTAGTAAGCGGCATGCTTTTCACGAAATTAAAAATTAATTAAAAATAAACGATAGGGTGAGTTTTTGCGAGTCAAACGTTAAATCAAATGACATGCTAATTTTTTGTTTTTTCTCTTTTAGCGACAACGAACGAGAGAGAGGAGTCCCATAGCTTTGGGGATATGAAGTGATAACTGAAAAGCTAAAAAAAGCATAAGCGTACCGCATCGCCGGTATGCGACGCTTTCGGGAAATAGGGGTTTAAAAGGGCCGATGGTACTTTTGCGCTTAACGAATTTTTCCCGATAGCCTCTTTCTTTTCCTTTTTATGGCGTGTCAACATGCTTTTTCGCAACGCTCAAGACCGGTTGGAGGGGGGAGGGGCGGGGGGTTGGAGATTGTCGAGACGGATGAAGAGAACGGTCGCGCGTAATCACGTCGGCGAATCAAACGATACGGCAGTTGAGCGCCGACACGGTTCGACCCTCGAGCTAGATCTGGCCTCGCGTGATTTTTTACGCGAAAAAGAAACGAGAAAATCGCGAACGCACGAGAAAGCTTCACGGAGCTTGACCAGGTCGCACGCTAAGAACGAAGCCTATATTTAACTGTTGTCGCGAGGCACGCTTAACTGCAGGGGGGACCTTCGAGACTTTTCTTTTTTTTCTCAGCACGTAAAGTAAATCTCGATCGTACACCTTTTTTTCCAGGGAAGTAAAAGAAGAAAATCAATTTTTCTAACGACTCTTAACAAAAAAGATACGCGATAAAACCAATCTTCGATTTATTGTTATTTTCCATTTTAAATAGACCGACGAGATTAAAGAATATCTGCAATAAAGAGAAATCGTGTAGTTTTTTTCACCCAACATAGGGAAAATACGATTTCGTCGATACGCCGTTTACAAGCTCAGAAATAGCCGAGGAGGTTACGTCGTTCCCTCGTACCACGCGAAGCCATTAAATGCTAAAGGTTTGATTCCAATGGAGGCAGATGCTTTTAATCATCCCCCGTCGTCGACGAATCGACATGGTGAGCTTTTGCGACAGAGAAAAGCATGGGAAAAGGAGAAGGTTTGTAGAGGGGGTTGAAACGGCGGAGATTGAATTTTGGGAAATGGTCCTGGGTCCTTATATATATATATATATCTCCCTCTTACTCTTAGCATTGCCTGCTCTCTTCGTTCCGGACTCTTCCGTCCTTCTCCACCTTCGACGTTATACGAGGAGAAAACGCTAAGGGGATAATGAGGAGAGGCGGAGGGAAAACGTGGGCTGGTAATAAGGTGGCTCGCAGAAGCCTTCGAGGCGGCAGCCCAGAGGCACGCTAGTCACGTTTCCACCCGCTGACAGCTGCGGCTTATACGTATGACGCCGGTATCAACCCCAAATTTCATCCCCTTCTGGACCAGTCGTGAGGAGACTGAGGAGAGCGTGAGCGAGAGAGAGGGATGTCGTGGATGGGGAAGCTGAGTCGAGCCGTCCCGTGTCACCGCACTCCTAAGACCGTGGAATGCACTCAAACTCACCGCCCGTCAAGCACACCCCTGTGTTCCTCCACCTTCGCGACTTTGTATCTCGGCGCGTCTACCGAAACGGATTTACTCTCTCTCTCTCGCTCTTTCTCTTGCTGCCGACATCCCTCTTAACGCAGTCACCGTTACCCGTCACGAGCTCGCGGCAAGGGGATGAATCTTTTCTCACCCTTTTTCCATTCGAAAGCCACCCCCGTAGCGTAGACTTCTTCTTCCTTCCACGTTTTCCGAATTAAATCCCATTCTCTTAACCCAAACCCCTGGTTGCGCTCTCGCGAATGAATGAGACCGAGACAAAAATACGAGAAGGAAGAAAAAGGAACTATCCTCTCGACGGAGGGTTGAAGAGAGTCGACGACAATGAAGTGGAGACTCGGGAGAAAACACAATTGCTACTTTGTTTCTGGCTGGTACGGGGCAAAGATTAATGCGTGCTAAATAGAAAAGGTGCTGAAACAGGACTAACGCCTTTTCTTTTTCCGTTGAAACGGTTTCGTAACTGATTATCGAATGGGCCTGAAATTATGTGGCATCGTTGGCAATAAATCGCGGACCTTGATTTCACCGTTCGAGTCATCACCCCTAGAGTTTCGTAATTATTGATTTTCCGCTGAGTCGCTTCGTTGGTCCAACTCTCCCCTAACTTTATACACGTACACACACACCCACACCCACACGCGGTAAGAGAGAGAAAGAGAGACGGACAAATCGAGAGCGAATAACGAAAGAGCAAATGCAGGATTCGGGGTAGATTCGATCCAAGTGTGGCCGAGAAGAGTTGGTAGAGACTAGGCACACGCACATAGAAAAGGGGGATGCCTTTTGTAGGGTCCCCCTCACTCTCTTATTACTACCCCTTCGTAAACGCATAACGCACCCACGGACAACCCTTATACCGTTGCTACACTCTCGTACTAAAACTATAACCACGTTCGTACTACCCTCATCAATGTTTCAGCAAATTTCTTGTCCAACCCCTAAGCCAGCCCGTATAATACATGCACGAGAGTTGGCAAAACACGTACAGCGCGTCCTCCCGCGCGAGCTTGTTCGGATTTGCAAGAAACATCCCACGAAGTGGCAAGAAGCGAGACGAGGTAGCAAGAGAGATTGGGATTAGTGTGTGCGTGTGTGTGTTCTAGGTCATTGGATTGAAGAAAGCTCGATCTGTCTCACCTCTGCTGAGGCTAGACGGTGACATGGACATGCCGGGGCGCGTAGGGTCGAACGGTATCCCTCGGTTGTCGGAAATTTTCATAACGTTGTCCTGCTGGGTTGGACCACCGGTGGTAGTCGAGACATCGCCGACAGCAGCGGGACAAGTGGTGGTGGTGGTTGTCGTGATAGTCGTCATCGTGTTGCCGCTGCTACTACCGTTATTTCCTACACTCGTAGAAACAGCAGCGGTGCCGGATGCACCAGCAACCGAAGAATTATTATTCGTACCGTTGTTGCCAACTGTGCTATTTGCACCTCCGCTGTTGTTACCAGAATTCGAGGCTTTGCTCGATGAATGTCCATTACCGACACTGCTGTAACTCGTCGTACTACTACTGTTGTTGTTGTTGTTGTTGTTGGTGTTATTGGTATTGTTGTTGGAGTTGGTGGTGTTGGCGCTACTGCTGCTAACAGCCGCAACGCTGACGACACCTTCTCTGGCGATGTCCTGAATCGCACTGGCAGCTCTCGATCCGACACCGGCCGGTTGTAATATCGTATACTGCTTTGAGGAATTTGTGTCAGGACTTGCAACCGGTGCTAATCCTCCAGGAGGCATAGCGTTACTCTGTTGTTTGTTAACACTGACCCCGGTATTCGCGACCGTAGGCGATGCGACGTCGTTCCCTCCGGCTCGTGAACCAAGGCTCGTTTGAACTGCGTGCATGCTCTCTTCCTTCGGTGATTTCAACTGGAGAAGCGACACTCCCGACGAGTGCTTTTCCTCGGCTGGTGATGATATTCCAACGACCGGTTGAGCTACCGGCATTGCCGCTGGTCCGGGCACGGGTGTTGGAAAGCCAACGAAAGTCGCGGATGCTGGATAAGGCCCGATCGGTGGACTCGACGTTACAACCGCAGTTGGATTGCGACACGAATTTTTCGTATGATCGGTATTGGGTGGCCTGAAGGCCGAGGTACCGGAGAACGTCGAGCCACCCGATGAATTAGGGGACGAACCGGCCGAGCCGGAGATACTCGATGATTGCTTACCGAGACCACTCTCGGGATATTGTCTGTGATAACTCGAGTACGATAGATGGTGCGGTTGTTGGGTATGGTGCTGTTGGTGTTGGGACTGTTGATGATGCGATTGATGATGATGATGATGATGATGATGATGCCTGCTTGCACCGTGTGGCGACGACGAAGCACTGCTCTTGCAGCTTCTCTCCTTTTCCCTGTCGGAATCGTCCTTGTCCGCGAGCGGATCAGACATGTCGATCTCGAGCTCGTTCGACGAGTCGTCGACGAGCTCGTTGAAATCAGGTGGATCGTAACGAGAGTATTTTTCATTGTGTCTCAGTTGCAAGTCGCCACGTTCGTTTCTTTCTTTCGCGGAGAGCGTTCTGTTGCTCGTCATCGATCTGCTGATTTTAGCTGGATCGTGAACGAGACCGGAGGTGTGTTGGGGTGGTGGTGGTTGTTGTTGCTGCTGTTGTTGTTGTTGTTGTTGTTGCGGCTGATGGATTTTACTGTGATCCTGCATTCTGCCTTGTTGAAACGATCTACCACCACGGTCTTGCTGACCTCTGAAGGTAATTACGTCTTTCAACGAACAACCGGGATCGTTGCTCGCCGTGGACGACGTCGACACTGAGGACGGTGACATTTTTGGATTGTCCTTCTTTTCTTCGAATAAATTTTCGAAATTAGACTCGTATCTGTCCTCGTCCGAGTTGCCACGTTGATACAACGAGCCACTCGGTCCTGGCCAACTTCCGGATAAGCTCTTCAGTGCAGCTTCCGTTTCACGTATCAAAGTCTCGTCGTCCTCCGGCTCCTCGGAATTTTTACTAGTTTTTCTCGCCGGACTGCCCAAATTACTCGGCGTGAATACACGCTTCTTCTGTGGCAAGGATATGCTACTCTTGGCACCGCTCGTCTCAACATCCATCGGTTTTCTAACGTCGTCGTCGCGAACACTTTTTCTTCTTCTTTTAGCAGCGGCATCGGTGTTGTCCATTTCTTGTGGCACACCACCAACACCACCACCGACGACGACAACAACACCACCACCACTACCAACAACACCACCACCACCACCACCAACACCACCGATTGCACTGCCAGTTTGGGTCACGAGCTGTCCTTTAGTCTTGCAACTCAGCGTCGTAGCCAGACCTGTCTCGGCTTCCAGCTTCCTCTTTTTGAGATGTGCCATCGCATTCTGGCCACCCGGCACGCTGGTCAGTTCCACCCTGGAACACAAAAATTCCAGAGTATCAATTTTTCCGTCGACAGTTTTGTTTTGCTTGTTATCCACACGTGGTCCGGGACGACCCTTATATCCCCTCTCTTTCGCTCCCTCCCTTACTCTCCCTCCCTCTCTCTCTCTCTCTCGCTCCCTTTCACTCTGACATTCCGATTCCTTTTTACATATTTCTCTCTCTCTCTTTTTTGTTTGGTTTCTTTTGTTCTATTACGTGCGCTTCAATTCTCTTCCTCGCCAATTCATCCAACTCGCCCCCTCGTCGCACTCTCGTTATCTTCCCTCCGACGAAAAACACCTCTATTATCTGTATACGTTATATTACAAACGACAATATGAACATATTATAAAACCTGAATGGTCGATTTATGCCTACCTCAATGTTAACGTCGTATCAGAACATATCGCGCACCAATTTTTCAAATAGTCGATCGAGCAACGATTAAACGTGCAAAATAAAAGCTATCCACGTTGAAAATTCTGTTTTCTCTTCAAACAACACCGACAAGAATCTTGGCAATAAACCCTTCTAAAGTAGGATTAACCAAGATAGTTGCGTGACGTGCGAGTCAGCCGTATATATTTCTATATCTGCAACGATGCAGCGTTTGAACGAGGCAAAAAAAAACACGAAAAATTGTTCGCGAAATGGGGTATGTATTCTGGATTGTGCGCGCGAAGAGCCCTTGCCAGTGAGGGTGCTCGCGAGCTACTGTGGTGTGCTATGTAGAACCGAAACGACGAGTCGAGGGGGGTGATGGTGAAAGTCGGTGGTGGTGGTAAAGGCGAGAGGCATGGTAAAAGCATCGACTAGTACGTAGCAGCGATGTTACGTGGTAATAGTGGTAGTGGTGGTTCACAGGGGTTGGTGGTACGGCCGCTCGTGCGTGGTGGTTCGGCTCTTTCAGGGGGTGGTTTGTGCGGGGTGAACGTTGAACGAGGCTTGTATTTGAAAGGTGGTGGGGTGAATGGCGAGTCTGCGCGTGGTGACGACGCGTCGTCGTCCTCGTGCCTCGAGTTCAACGCGAACGGTAAGGGCGGGTTCTGCGCACTGTCCACCCCCAAAGTGAGACGAAGAGCAGAGTCTCGAGGTAGACGAAGACAGTTTCAGCGTTGGCGCGGTTTCGTCCTGCCCAACTTCTCGCCGTCCAAGGAGTTCTCCACCCGCGCATCTCGCACGGTATGAACCCCATTTACCATCCCCTACGTTGCCCTTCTCTCTCTCTCTTTCTCCTTAGCTTCATCCCCTAGCTACGAATCCCCTCTCTCGAAAGCCCACGGGGCAAGCGACGATAAAACGAAGAAAACGTGTGGGAAAAACGTGGCTATAGAACATGTAGCGCGTTATAGCGTGCCCCGTGGTACCGGCAGCATATCATGGAGGGGGTTGGGAGTTGAAAAAATGCAGGGTGTTCCTGCAGGCGAAGTTACCGAGATGCAACGCACCTATACCTCCAAATGGAATCTCCACTATCCACGACTCTGAGCAACCATCCTCTCGACAGCATCCCTTGGCTGGCCCGATATTGTTCTCCGTCTTTCTCCGTGGTACGAGGGAGGGTGGGTTTGTTGTATATTCGTTATATTCGTTCGTAGCAGGTGCGCAAGCCCCCGTCGGAGAACGCGCACGATTTTACAAAACCGCCTCCCACGATGCTCCTTTTCCTCCTTTCCATCCACTCGTTTCCTCGTCTTCCTCCTTTATTACCACCGGTGGTGCGTTTACCTATGAGCTGTGTGTGCACCCTTCTCCTCACCGCGAAGCGAGGTACCACCCCTTATTTTCTCTCCACCGTTGCCCCTTGCCGCTTTCTTCGTCTTCCTCCATTTTGTATACACTACCTCTCTTCTTTCGGATCTTCTTCCACGGCGTTACTCACTTTTACATCTCGAAACGATCTACCTGTTTTACGTCGGTGGAAAGCTTCTTCCTTTCGTTGGAAAGGAATCCGGGGCACGAGCGGATATAGCGAGAACGCTCGTTTACTCGAGGTAAATAGAGGATCGTCGTCTTATTCATTTTGAAGGAACGTTCTTGGCGAGACGATGATGGACGGGAGCGAGAAACTTGTCGGATAGTTGATGGTGTGTGTGTTTGTGTGCGTTACTTAGCACGAGATTCCTGGGCGTTTCTTAGAGCGAGTCAATTCGAAGATATGATTACGATCGATAGAGAGCGTAGCTAAGATTTATCAGTGTGAACATTGTGTTATTTGCCATTCGGACGAATAAATGTCGCCGTATTCGGATATTAGAAATAAAAGTCGAGTTAAGCTCGAATATCGCGCTTGATTTTTTTTAAGCGAATCACTTCCGTACAAACCCACCCCCGCCCCTCAACCCTTCACTCCTACCCTTGCGTCGCTGATACTCGTGCGGATAATTGATGATGATCAGCTATTACTAACGCAGCAGCGAGTCTCTCGTTGTCAAATTAATGATCCAAGCACGAAGCGAAATCTCGTTCAGAGTCGATATAGAACATAAGTGTCCTATCGTTTCTTTACTTCCTTCCCTTCTTGCTCATGAAAAAAGAGTTTCGTTCCTTCGACTTATCATCTTGGTCGCCACGTCAAAAAGTCTCGTGCTCGATTAATCGAATATTCGTACTCCTTTATTTCCTAATCGATTGTTGCCAGGATTCGAAGATGCCAGTAGTAAAATCCAGTTTTAGTCAGACATCGCTGTTTCTCAATGTTATCGCTTTTTCACGACCGTTGAAATCTTCGCGGGTGTATATCGTTTTTTTCTTTTTTCTCGTTCTCGAGGAAGAACTCTACTGGCTTTAGACTTTCTTCTGAGAGCTCGAAGGATAATATAACGTCGTGTATACGTATACGCGAGTCACTTTCATCCGAGCTTTCGAGTCGGCGCTATCGGCAAGTGTACACTCGCACGTATAATCTCAAAGCCTTCCGACACTTGAGACGGGATGCTACGAGGAGACGCCGACAACTCGAATTAGATAAACCAAGATCGAAGCTTCGCACGGGGGAGAGGAGAGGGTGAGAGTGAGACGGATCAGCGTCCTGGCGCTCATAGTGTGCCACTCTTCCAGCTATCCCACGAGAGAGTAAGAGAGACGAGGTTTTCCTTAAATCTCACCGTCAGTCTCATCCTACCAGAGACCGCAAAGCTTTCCGAGAGTTTAGAGTGTCGAAACTCCTCGTTTCGTCTCCCGCATCCCCTCTCTCTCTCTCTTCCACCCCTTCTCGATACAAGGAAACCACCCCTTTAGAAAAGTCCAGGTGAGAGGGTGAGAAATCGAAGAAACGTCTCGATAGAACGAAAATGGGGTCAGAAATTGGCCGGGAGTAACGAACGAAACCGCCGGTTAAAAAGCAACGAGAGATCCGCGAGACGTTATCACTTTTACTCTATGGGCCTTTGTGGCTCGGTGTATCTGGAACAGTTCGTGAACTTGACGAAAAACTTTCCCTGGGTAATCGATGGAATGGGCGAACGTGGTTTGGCGTCGCAGACGACGCGAAACGTTGGAAGGCGATTAATCATTTTGAACCCGGTTCACTTTACTAACTGAATTCATAGTTGAAACCCTTTGTTTGTTCCTGCCGAAAAATTCAGGTCGATCAAAGTGGTATGAATTTCTCTCGTCATTGAACGAATTAGTTCGCGAACTTCGCCAATTATCGTCCATATCCGGTATTCTAGACATTCGATTCTTTTCCGTTGGTCGATCGTTCTTTTATTTTTGCTACCTCGGACTGTAACACCGCGGATTAAAGGTTTAAAAAGTCCCGACGAAAATTCCTACAAGTTGGAGGTAAGAAAGACTTTAGAATGGGGTGAGAACCGGATACGAGGGGTTGGGCAGTAGCGAAGGGGCTTACGAGTATTAGGCGACGTAACGTGACTGTCTCGCAATCTCTCTCGCTCTCTCGAGACTCTAAAGAGACTCCTTGAAAGTGTGTGTTTCTCGAGATAGCCCAAAGTTCCTTGGCTCACGGCTTGGTAGGACGTCTCTCCCGGATCGTAGAGGAGATCCTGCCTCGCTGGCTCTCCATGATCGTAGCGTCCTTTCCCTTTCTCTCAAGGCCAAGCGAGAGCCATTCGGCATTGGCACGTCGAGAGCCCTTCTTCTCTATCTTGCGTCCTCTACCCCCTTGACAATTCCAATTAGATAAACCGCCACCGGATCACAGCTCTTAGCGGTTAGTGGAGGCTCTCTAGGCTGGCCTTTAAGGATTTCCCGTTCGAATCTTGCTTGCTTCACGATTTCGCTCTCTCCCCCTAACAAAGTCGTTGTCTTTCGCCATGGCCGATGGCGTTTCATAGTCGAATGCTCGTTTCGCGAAATATCTCGTTGCTTCTTGGGTGTTAACATCCTTGCGGTCGAGGCTCAGCGATCCTCTTGGTACGGAGAAGTTCTCCTCGCGTCCGTTCGGTTTATATCCATCGACAAATCGGCCGGATATAACGAACGATCCTCGTTGCTGTGGTTCCTTGGCTCGTCGTGGTCGCGCAATCATCCCTCGTTCCCCTCTCTTTTCCATCCCATCGTCCATCACCGCAGTTTGTCACGAAGTTGGCCAAGAGCGAAAACCCGGGGACCGAATAGCCGATAGGGTCAACCACGAGACTTCCGTTTATCGACGAAAATTATATTCGACGCGAGAATCCTACGTGTCTGAATGTATGGTTTTAGAGTTTAGGGGCTGTTCCATTGGTGACCAGCCTGGCACTAATTTATAAATCTTCCAGCAGTCTTTGATCGGAACTATCTGTGTCTGGCATCATCGTTTCATCGATTGACTCGTAATTTAACAAGCACCTTTGATACTTCGGTCTAAGGATGAGATTGTGCTTACGAAGCTAATGTTAATTTAATGATGAAAATACTAGTTTGCACCGTTTGTCCTTAGGAACCCTCGAAGGACGAGGATGAAGAGTTTTTGCGACGTGGAGAAGTAAATCCTTTTCTCTCTTCTATGATTAATCGAAGAGTCTCGATAGATCGATTAATTAAACGTTGAAAAAGGGGTTGGCCTCGACGAGGGTGTAATTTCCAGAATCACGCGCCCTCTCTCGTTGCCTCGAACGTTTTCGCACCATCGAAATAGTCGCTCCAAGAATCCCATGGTGCGAGCTAGCTCGCCTCTCGGTAGAGAATGCTCGTACGTCTTTTTCTCGCCGACGTTCTACGGAGGGGTTCGCTTTTCTCACTCGTTCTCTCTCTCTCTCTCTCTCTCTCTCACTCATGCCCTGACGCGTATAAAGGAAGGTGGAAAAGTAAGCGAAAGAGAGAGAGAGGGTCGGATAATTTAGGGGTCTCTCACGCGTGGATAATGGGAACTTGGCTAATGCACCCCACTTGGCACCAGCACGTGGGATACGCCAGCTAGCTTTTCCTCTCTCGGTATAGAAACTCTTCTCCGCTCCGCTGATATAACGTAGGGTGGTGGTGCTCTGACGTACTCTTTTACCCCGGCATTCACATCCCCTTACAACACTTTCGGCGAAATAAACCTTTCGTTCACTGTCCGCGTTGTTTATTTTTTCGACACCACATTTTCGTTTACTTTCAATAAATATTTTGTTTAAATTAAAATTCAACAGAGTACGAATCACTAGAATGGAAGCAACCCCTTTGTATCGAAAGGTTCCATTGAATTTTGTCAAGCATCCTGACCGCGATATAAGAAAGGAAAATTCGTCCTAAGAATTTCTCCAGATTTGACGTCACGTTGACGACCCCTTGGGCAAGAGCTCCGCCAGTTTGTAGGGGCGAATCATCTTGACGTGAAAGTCCGGTGAAATCGACGAGCTAACGACGTACCGAAAAAATTGGCCTGATTTACGGAGGGCGAAGAAAAAAAGAATCCAGTGACGGTACAGGACACGACATCTCAAAAAACCTGAGGGGTTTGCTGCGAAAGTGGAGTGGGCAGTTCTTGATGATTTTAAAAACTAACTGGGCGACGTAAATATAGATATGTCGACGTTATACGAATTCCAAGGTGCTTTTTGTCCGTGAAAGTAGGCAGAAGTGGACAGATGGATAGATGGACGGAAAAAAGCACTGTGACTGGGACAGCTGGGGCATCGCGACTCCGGGGAATACCTATAGTCACGACGCAGCCCTCGTTTCCTTCGCTAACTATCCGTCTCTTAACAGTTAGACCATTCCCTTATTTCTCGATTTTCTTCCTCCCTCTTGCTCTATATCCTCGGCCCATTCCCTCTCGACCATGTCGGACGTTCGATAAGAACTGGACCAACGTTTTCCCACTAACATACCTTTTCCTCTACCGGGCCAAGACTCTCTCTCTCTCTCTGTCTCTCTCAAACCAATCGTTGAGATCCCAATCAAATATTTAACGCTGCTGGGACCTCTGGCCTCTGTCTCAAGTGGTTCTTTTCCATCGACGAAGAACCTTCTCACTGGCACGAGAATGAAAAAATATATACCCACACGCATGTAAGCGGACTATGGCAAGATATATAACGTTCTCGAATGTGGCACAGCCGGACACTCTACAGAATCTTTCCCCTCGTGTGCCAAAGAAGCTTCTTATGTCGCGATCACATATTTAAAGGGATTCCCAGAGCTTTCCATCTTCTCGTATCCTCGCCTACGTTCTCATAATTCGCCGACTCGGGGAATACTGGATTTTTTCACGTTACGTGGGGAAACGCGTTACCGAGACGAACTCTTCGGACTCTCGAGTTGACTGTCGCAAAGAAAACAAAATAAAATCATCGAAATTACATAAAAGAATTAAAAAAAATTTAACCGGATTGTTCAACGAAAACAAATAAATAATATTGGCAAATGATTGAAGATTCACTTTTACCCACCCAAATATTTCAAATTCCTCGGGACTCTCAAGTTGTCAGATGTTACATCATTCTTTCGCTTTTTTTATAACAATAAAAATTTTAATTCACGCTTGTAATATATACGTTGTTCGGGGATCGTTCTCGCGTAATTAAAGATAGCCCGAGGGCGAAACAGCATGACGCCTCGAGGAGAGAGACCCTGGACCAGGAGGAAGATATGTATGTACAGATATATATATATATATAGAGAGAGAGAGAGATATGCGTATAGGAAAAGAGGCGAATACCAGAGTGTACACATCCCGGGGAACAAGGGGTGCACGGCTAGGTATAAGGGATGTGTTTTACCGAGAAGGATACTTATACACCACCCAATCCCCACCGGCAACATCCCTACGCCTTGTTGCGCGCGCGCCAGCGCAACGGGCACATATTTTCATATAACAAAACCATCTGCGTGCCGGGCATAACAAATTTCCACTGATTTATAGAGCTACACAAGAACGAGAGAGAAAGACAGAGAAAGGGCGCCAGAGCGTGCCAGAGAAATTTACACATAAAAAAATATGTAAAGGAACTTTTCGACCCGGCATGTTAAAACAAAAGAGCAACAATTTTCACCACCATCCCTATCAATTTTCAAAAAGACTAAATGAGAAAATGATTTCACTATTACTCGAATCTACTTCGATGAGACATGTAGCAGTCACCAGTTTCGAGGGGATGGAGAAGCGTTCTGGGTGAATGGCAGCGAGGGGGTAGTTACGAAAGGGGTAGTTTAAGGAGGGCTCGGTCCTCGGACCAACCGGAGAGACGGTCCGAGGAGAGATGCTAGGAGAACACCCACGAGACGGATCGATAGCGTCATAGTGACGAAGACAAGAGCCAGAAAGCAACGGTCTAACGTGAAAACCTTCTCTCTGACGCTCGTATCTTCCAGAGGCTAGACGGCGTGGCCTAAATTTTTTTAAATCCACCGATTAATTCAACTGTAATAACAATGTACGAAATTGACATATACAGCTGCTGTCAGCTTTTGGACACTTAATCGAAGGAAAAGAGCGAAAAGGCAGAACCCTAGAAAATTAAATTGATTCCGCATGGAAAATCCTATACATAATTAATCTGCTGTAAAGTGGCTCTTAGCTATCTTTCCTGCCAGGAAAAGTGTGTTTCCCGTGTAGAGATCGAGCAGAGAACGCGTTTTAGCTAGTACATAACGTTGGAGGGGGGGGGGGGGTTGAGGGTTGGGGGTGGTTTGTGCCGGTAGCATCTGCCACGGCATCGTGGCGCAAACAAATCTAGTCTGATTTAAGGGCGGGCCGGTACGCTTCTCGCTTGCATACGTATATACATATTTCTCTGTATGACAATGTATAAGTATGAAAACCAGAACGTATACGTTAATGTAATGTTATATAACTATACGACAGAGTCACGGTCGAGTTCTTACCGTAGAAACGTGTCGGGGGTTGGTTTTAACCCCGGTAGTAAGGGGGCGGCGTGGGGAGTAGGTTCGGTAGGTATACAGGGGTTGGAGATGCCGGCTCGCTCGGGCACTAAATTCTCAAATGAGCGTGGAATATAAACTGTCCCTTGCGTTCGTATACCACGTGTGAGTCTCTGCATAATAATGATAATAATATTAATAATAATAATATGCCAGAGGCGCTCCTAAGTTATAACGTGCGTTTTGCCTCGCACGTGAAAACGTGGAGTTCCACTTTTCGTAGGTAAACGAAACGTGACTCTGGTCCACTCTTACATCATTAAAATTACGAGTCGCAATTATATATGGGAATGAATGTATAAATCGAAATTTGGTCGTGAACGAGCCAAACGTGGGAGAATAAGAATTAGTAGTTCCCCGAAGGGCTCTTAAGGGTGGCGGAGGGTTCAAGAGGGTGTCGAATTCCTCGAGTGTGGGAAAAGAAACGAAAATGGCGAGAATGCTCGAAAGATCTATAAAGTGAAATAATACGTTCGCCCTTTCTCTCTCCTTATCTAGCTCCGTCTGTCTTTTCATCCCTCTTTCTTTCTCGAATCCTTCTCACCCTGTAACAATTTGTTATCGAGAGGCAGTTGTAACGGAAGGTCACGTACGACGTAACATGATTACAAATATATCATAACGTCCTCTCTCCTCTCTCTATTCCGTACATTGTGTAGAAAGGAGAAAACTACCCCTTCCTATGTACCATACGCTTTTCGAACCACCCCCCCGCTCGTGCGACGTTCGTTGCACAGCCTGGAGGAAACACGTGCGTCGCCTGTCGATGCGGCTTTATCGTCGCAAATCACTGCGGCTTCGTGTACGTTCGCAGATATAACCAGAAACTATATATATATAATTTGCTACGACAATCGGTATTGGGGTGGTTCGAGAATCCGTTAGGGCTCGTACTTTTCAGAGAAGGAGAGATCGAAGAAATGTACTAAACTGTTCATACATCTGCTTTCTATCTCAAAACAATGATTTTTTTATAAATAAAAATAGACATGTAAAGCTTGTTTAGATTTCCAGATGTGCTCGAGTCTCACTCACCCCACTTACGATAATCCAGCTCTATACAGGATATATAGGAACTCGAGAATTCACGAGTCTCTGGTAGACAGTCGGACATTTCGGAATGTTTTACACCTCATTAGGCAACAATGTGTTGTTGCCTTGGATATGGTGGTGAATTATATCGGGCATGAGACGATGGGCTGGGCTTGGTAGTGGTACCGGTGGCGTCAAGACAAATGGGGCCCAAACCGGAGGTAATTGTGGGCTTTTATTAGCTCTGGTTTGCCAGGCAAAATCGTGAGAAAGCGAGAGAAAGGACGATATACGATATATACCTATATATCGTGTCTAAGGATGAAGGAAAAGCAAGAGCAGAAGCTGAGCAACGTAGCGACTGCTGCGAAGAGGCAGTTCGTGATGCTTTTCCCGTTGCTGTTATTCCACACTTTAGCAGTGTGCTGCTGTGTCTACGAAACGGAGAGAGAGACAGAAAGAGAGAGAGAGAGAGAGAGAGAAAGATGAGAGGAGAAAGAGGGTAGAGCAGAAGCCCTTTTCCCGCGGGGAGTTCCGCGAGAGAGCTTTCCACACGCTCACAGCTAGAGAGCACGCACGATATAGCTTCGCGCGTAATTACTCGCGTGACAGTAATGCTGCCTGGAATGCCCGTCCCTTGCTCCTTCCATCCTCCTGGCTTTGCGTCCCTTGACTGAGAAATCTCAGAGGCTACGAAGACTCCGAAGACTACGCACACTGTCGTCTCTCGTGAAATAAACGTGTGACATTCGCGTTGACGGTTGTTCTCCCAGCTCGAAGAAATGGCTGGGTAACCATACTTCTCTTCCCATTTATGTTCCAGAAAAATGGTCAGTTTTTTCCAAAAGGAAGAAAAAAGTAAAATAAAACAAAGGGTTTCACGAAATTCCTTCGTGCATCTCGAGAGAGCTGGGCGCTCGTCCACCCCTATGGATTCAGGGTAAGGGGGTAGTTTTATCGAAACTTCCACCGCAGCACCCTTTCCTCGTCGCACGTTGGAAACATCCCTCCGCCTGGAATGTCTCCTCGAGAACCGCGCGAAATTTTCATGGCCCACTCTCTGGAAAAAAACGAGGGATTTGGTTAGATAATGTTTCGAAAAGCTGTATTTTTTATGCCATCTACCCCTTTTCTGTGCTTTTTTTTCTCTCTCGATCCGTTTCTTTCGGGATATGCGTATGTGTAGAGGGTTATCCTTCCTCGTCGTTATTACTTCTCTTTTTGCCCTTTCCATCCCTCGTTTCACCCCTTTCATTCCCCTCGTCCTCGATGCAACCCTCTAACGTTAGAGCGCTCGCGTTTGGTCCTCTTTCTATCTCGATGGCACAGACTACCTCTCTCTTTTACTCTCTCGATCGAGAGCTTCGCTCCCAGCTCATGTATTTATGCATTTCGTCGCGGGACCGACGATCCGTGGCCCGTACGACCTATCCACCCCCTTCATATAAGGCTATAACGTATATATGTATATATATCGAGAGAAACGAGGAGGAGAGTCTCTCACTCACGTACACCAGGACAGCGCGTAAAAGGCGTCTACGAGCGTCGAATAATCGTGTAAGAGGGTCTCTACTATGTCGTTCATGCATTTCCGATGCTGTGAGCTTTCTATCCTCTCCCTATCTTTCTGCCTCTCTCTCTCTCTCTTTCTCTGTCTATGCCAAGAGCTTCGAAGCCTATCGAAGAATTTAATTTGAAAAATTCCTGATTCATTCCACTCTCGAATATCGATTCTCCTGATCATTACAGATTTTTATTTTTCCCAATAAACCTGAATGTATTTAAATTCTGCTTAGAACGAATAAAAATGATGTTCATGATTTATTTATAAAAATAATACAGACGTAGAAGCCTCGCTTAAAAAATGGTAATAGCATTTTAAAGCTCGATTGGAATAGTTACTACAGATTTATTATTATTGTGATTATTTGAGAGCCATATTTACTCATTGAATTCAATTCGGTTTCACTTACGTTATGATTTATGCGAGATATATAAATCGCGAGAGAAGGCGTATACCTGAGAGAGCCGAGCTATGATGGGAATTTATTGGTGTCGGACGAGCACCACCCTAAAAGGGAAAACGAGATAGAGAGAAGGGAAGGAGAGAAACGAAGAGAAAAAGGGCGAAAAAAGAAAGGAAACCAGAGCCCAGGAGTATTATGGACCAAGAGGAATGGAAAAAAGAGTGCCCAGGCCGACAAATCCTTCGAGGTCGTGCATAATGTTTATGCATCGTCCCGAAAGAGCCGCAACAATATTGTGGATGTTCCTCGTTTTTTTGGCATTCTATCTCTCGCAACGTACTAAAATACAGATTTATCGCGAAACAGCTTCGTACAAAATTCCGAGTGAAATTCTTTACCAAGGGTGGTTACCCCCTACCCCTACCTAGCCTGCATCGGAGACAGCATATTACATATGGCGATTGAGAGAAAGAAAAACGTATCGCGGTATAGAGAGATCGAGATTGGTACATACGTTTCGGAAACAAATAATAAGCATTCGCATCGCGTTTTCTATTGCCGTTCGAGGACGATATGCCTGGAGATAAAAAGCACGCGGATGGTTGAGAGAGCAAGAGAGAGAGAGAGAGAGAGAGATAGAGAGAGAGAGAGCGAGCTTTATTGAATTGGGGTGAGGGTGGAGGGATGAATTCGGTACTGAATTTTTATCTGTCCTCTGTGCAAATAGGGTCGTAGAGGAGTTCGCTGGTCAGTCCATGGACTCGTGTCCATTTCTACCGCCAACCCCTGCCTGACTATAACTGGCTGTATTCCCTTTAAAATGCATATGGATCTGTAAATCATCCCACAGGCGAGATTGTGGAAATACTCTTCTCCCTCTGTCTGTCTGTCTGTCTGTCTATCAGTCTGCCTGCCTGTTTCTGTGTCTGTCTCTTTCGGTCGGTCGGTCGCTCTCTCTCTTTCTCTCTTGGATTAAAAACTATCTTAGCTTGCTGCACTTTTTGCTGTTTTCTAGGGTGTTTAATTTTTGGGCTTTTGAACTGTTTTGTATAGATTGAACTAAAAATAGATGAGGAGCAGTCTTTGAACTTAAAGATGAAATTTTGAAAGCATAAGATGGTAGCAAATATTTTTTATACAGAAGAATAATTGGAAATTTTAACAAAGCCGAAAAATGAACAAATCCTCATTATTCCATGAACATTTGTTTCCCCACGATGTTTTCTCTTGCCTGGTATGTGAGGCTGGTAAATCAAATTCCCCCGAAAAATGTGAATATGAACAGAAACTGTAGCCTGAGAAGCCTGGAAAAAAGAACGAGAGCGAGAGAGAGAGCGAGGGAGTAAGAAAAAGGCAGTTATGCTAATGCGAAAAAGTGTAGCATATTCTTTCCTCATTCAAGTCTAAGACGTACGATAAAATAATTCTGAATACGCGAGCAAGATGAGAGGGAAATACATGGCCGCGTGAATTTTGCCGTATTGCAAACTACCCCGTGCTTCTATTTTCTTTTTCGACAACGAGACTGATAAAATTCTCCACGAGTTCCACAGAGGAACATTTTTATTTTTCCCCTTTTTTTATCGCTCCCACGGAAATCCTTTTTTTTCTATTCTCCGTAAAAGTTGGTCCTGCTGCTGCAGCAACGTTCGGGAGGTTGGCGTTTGCGTTTCGCGAGAGTGATATATTTTCGTCGATAGATCATAGAGAGCCGGACTGGGCTTACGTTCGTGGATGCTTTATTAGTGGCACTGGCACAGTGGAGACCGAAAAAGGAAAAGTAACGCGGGGGTTGGTTTCTGAAGAGAAGGACAGAGAAAGAGAGAGGACAAGACCCCTGTCAGTTCTGGAACAACGCTTGGCAGAGGCCACCCCACCTCGTTTCTCTCGTTTCCGACTATTTACCCGTGGGGGTTTCATTTTCATCCCTCCACACGGACACTCGAGGGCGGTTTTTGGGACTTGGCATTTTCGCCTTCGTCACTGCTCTCGTTCTCTCTGGCCTCGATCTTTCTTCGACTCTCTCCAATCGGGGGTTGAGGGAAAGAGCCCCGAAGGAGATCGGCAAGGGGGTGAAACCAGAAAAGGGGAGAGTCATTGCTCCATCGCACCCCTGGAGAACGAGGACAGCACTAAGAGAAAGAGAAAAGAGAGAGAGAGAGAGAGAGACGCCGAACATGAATTAAAGTTTTAATTTCTCTAAATCACTGCCTCGCCCTCGAGCGTTTTCCACCAGACGGTCCGTTACTTATAGCCTTTGCCCTTTTACCAGCCCAGAGGCCTTCGAGTCCTTTCTTCCATACTACTACACTCTTTCTCGTCGTCGTTGTCGTCGTCGTCGTCGTCGTCGTCGTTCTCGTCGTCGTCGACGTCCCTTTTCGAGGATCTTCGACCCTCTCGACAATGGCTACGAAATCGATATGCACTTATCCTTGCTTCGAACCCATTCACTCCATTCTCCCCTCTATTCTGGCCCTGCGATATGAATACACATTTGGATTACTATCGAATTAATTATTCTTATTATATTCTAGACTTAAGTAACAAAATAAAAAAACATACTTCTCTTTATCACAACGTAAAGAGGTAATGATTTGCTCGTTATAAAAGAAATCAAATTTCTCGAGCCAAAATATTAATGTATTTTCCAATTTATCATTGAACAAAAAATATTTTGTCAATGCTGGAACGTTTGTTTCATGGGTTCCTTCTGATTAATATATATAAATTTTAATAATAATATTCGCGGCATGATTTGCGCGTTTCTTCAGGCGTTAGTTCGCGCCTCGAGGGCGTGAGTATTAACGTTTGGTGCCACAGCCGGGTACGTACAAGAACCGAGGTCGAGAATCCGCCTCCTACCCCCAAACCTCCGTGCAAGATGGGCGAAAATACAGCCAGTACCACCCTCTACCCCTCCGCCCAACCGGTGACATATTGTTTCCATTCTGCTCTCAGGGTAAAGAGCAATAAAAAAACTGGCATAAATATCGTCATGGAGCTGGAGAGGGGCCCAGGCTCTCTCTCTCTTTCTCTTGGCTCCCAGCAAGGACGCACTCTCTCAAGAGCCAACCGCTACGATCACGCGTAAGAACAATGCTCGAAGAGTGAGACACACTCGTATATATAACTGTAAAGTACTCTTAGCTCGAGTACACTGTAACATTGGTACGGGGCGTTTCATGCCAACGCGAAGAATTTTTCACCCTAAAACAAAAATTAATTTTTTTTAATCGTTGCGTTTTTATTTGCCTTTCTATTTGTCAAATATTAATCAGCCCCTATAAAATTTGTAGCATTCATCATCTTGCAAAATGTGTTTTTAAATATCGTCACTCAACAATTTAAGAACGTCCGTTCTTAAAGTTTTACTTAAATATTATTGTCATTTTTTAAAAATATATATTGACCGCAAAACGTTCGAATAATCAAGAGATGTATAGGCAATTTTGTTATCACCGATTGCGAAAAAAAATTGAACATTTGGAAGAAATAAATGGAAAAATATAAAAATATTGAATTTAATTGACGAATAAACCCACCATAAATAATTCAATCGTTCAATCGTCTATTAATTATTAATTGTTCGGATTTAGCATCGAGGTCAGAAGTTGGTCGACTTGTCGTGGAATGGTCCGTATAGGTGATGGGGAGGGGGTTCCGCGCTTAGCGCAAAAGGGCGACAGTGAGAATTAAAGGCGAGAGAATAAGGCTCAACACGCCTGAGACGAGGAAGGCTGTGTGCCAAGCTGAACGAGAACGGAATATCTCGCGTGTATAACGCACAACGGAGAGGCGACACGACGGAGTGCGAACGAACGAGCTTTTCTACCCACCCCTATAGCGTACAGATACGTATAGCCGGTATACCGAATTTTCTCTACTGCCGCTCTGCTAAGGGTTGCCTTCCCGACTAATTTGTCTGAGTGGCTTTTTCAGGGTGGCCATACACGCATACACGGACAAAGAACACCACTCGTGGTTAAAGTACCTCAAAGATATCCGAAGGCACGAGGGCGACGATGAACAATGTACATCGCGAGTATTCGGTCTCGTGTCGAGCTTTTGACAAATAACGACTTCGTATTTTCTTTTTGGTAGTACGTTTTTTTTGAGATATACGAAGTACTTACAGCGTTATGGGCTCTTCGGGACTCGAGGGTGAGACTGCTGATAGCGAGCTCGACGTAGGACGCATCGAAGTACCTGGCGATCTGCCTCGATCGTCAATCTGTAATAAAAAAAACACGAATGTTATCGAGAACGATCAAACGCGATAGATTTGTCATAAAAATCTATCTTTCGTTTTAATTCCTGAAATATAACATTTCTTCAAATATTGATCAAAACCGAGGGTAGTTATTATCAGAAATAATCGTTGATCGATATTATTTTAAAATTATTGATTAATCGCGATTATACGATTGAATAATTATGAATATTAATTACGTCATAAGATCAAATTATTCTCAAATATCTTCGAATCGTTAGAATTAAATTTTCCATAATTGTCTTTTCGTTTCCATAAATAATGAAATTAATTAGTCGAATCGAGTCGATGATCGATATTGGTCGGAGTTTTGTATCCTAGCACGATACAATATTGCCAAAGTCGGAACGTATCGATTTGACATCGAAGGGGGAAAAAGCTCAAATTTCACGAATTTCGAGAGTCTGCTAATCGTACCCGATCACGCGGCTCTTGACTATATACCCGTTTGATGATTTATCGAGAGCCGCACGACGAGGGGGTTCGCGCATATCGAGAGCAGATTTTTTTTCTCTCATTCTCGATACGCTATAGCGCTCATCTCGCGCGTGTGGCATTCGCACGAAAAGCTTTTGCCGAGGCGAACTCTCCGAGGCCTCTGAATGCCTGCTAACCGGAGAGAATCGCTCGTGCAACAGGTAGAATCTCCTCTACCTGGTCTATGTCGAACCTCGCCCTCTCTCGCCTTTTCCACACTCATGATTTTCCCTGAGTGTGTGTACCTATGTGTGTGTGTGTGTGTATAGAAACCTACATAGAGATATACGTGTTTTATCTACAGCTATATAAATAAATATCTGCAAGCTGAGCTTTCGATTTTTTTTACGTTATTTGTATGTTGCATCGATTTATCTTCTCGGCACGCACCATTTGTTTCACGATACGTTTTTTTTCTCCACAACCCTTTAGTGTCTCTTTGTCCTTTTCACACGAGCGATAAATCTAGATAGCGGTCACCGCGACGAGCGAAAGTCTCTCCCTCTCTCTCGACCCTCCCTGGACAAATTCGGGAAAAGATTAAAACCCCGTTGCTCTCGCATGTTCTTTTCTATTTTTTTTGCTCTTTTTTTCCCTCGTTCGCCTCGTAACTGTACGATTTATCTTGCGAAACGTTCGTTACTCCTCGACTCCTGCTATGACCGAGAGTGAGTTATACCGAGTTATTATATCAGAATCGTTTTATTTCGATGCTCGTTTTTTTTCGATGTTTCATTTCTGGACTGTTGCGACGAACCACCCTTAGCTCGACCACCACGAGGGTTCGACGTCGAGTTATGCTCTTTTGCCTCTCTCTCTGGAGCGTAGGAGGACGAGAAGGAAATAGGGGATGAAATATTTTTAGTTTATCAAATAATAATGATAATAACAATTATTATTATTATTATTATTATATTGCAAATCTACAAAAATCTTGGACTCGTCCTTTACGATAAAGCAGTAAAGAGGAATTGCATTTTTTCTGAGACATTTAGGAGAATTTCTTTCGCCGACCCGCATTACCCCCCTTTAATCGTGGTCGAAGGGACGAGAGTGGACCGTGACCACAGAGAAGACTGCCCGTCGACTTCCACACTCCCTAACGAGAACCCTGCCCCCATAAGCAACCCTTACGATCGTATAAATTTTTATCGACCTTAAATAAATCCGCAAAAGTGTCGTTGAGTCGGGCGCACGACAAATTCACCGATATATAAACCGGTGGCGAAACGTTACTTTCTCGTTCGCTTTACCAACGTAGGAATCGAACACTTTTCAGGCTACGAAAGAGGAGAAAAGGAGAATTTGTATGGTGACATCGGGTCAACGTTATCGTCCGTCTCGGTATTTCCAAATGGATCGCCCTACCAGGACTAAAAGTCGGAGAGAAAAACAGCGAGAACATCCAGTGATTTGCATTCCAGCGTGGCGCACGCCGGGCATAAAAATTCCAGGGCGATAACTTCCTTTGTTCTCTAGTATATACCACGTTCTATATTTATATATATGACTAGCTACTACCCTTCGTGGTTCGGGGATTCTCCCTTTTCTCTTTCGCTTCTTTTACTCTCGTCTCTTTCCACTTCCACCACACGTTGCTCGACTAGTTTTTTTCCCGTTTATATTACATTTTTTTCATCCCTCGATTAAGGTGCTTTTTTCCGCCGGTATGTTGTACGACCCTGCGGGAATAGATTTTCAACCCTTCCATGATAGAATTCAAAAATACGAGCCGCGTTCGCTCGCTTGTAAAAGAAAAGGAAAAGAGAAACTTATAAATAATATAGAAAATTAAGAAAGAGTTGAATTAGTTTTTAATTTTTAAATTTAGGCGACGATTGAATCCTACCGTGCCGGCAAAGTTTTAGGTTTGGGGATGAGAACAGGGACAGGATTTAACTCTTGAGGCAGGAATTAGAACTGACTCTGCGAAATATAATCAAGAGTGTAAATAATCTGTCGCGAGTAAACTTCCAAGAAGTACAGATGTGAGATCAAAGAACCCGAAAGGGATGTTGGAGAAAAAGAGACCTCGTAGGGATCGCAAGGACTTTAGGAAGCTTGGAAAAAAATATATTGATAAATTGAAAGCAAAAAATATGGCAAAATTTCTCATTCGTCCGATCGAATTTTACAGTCATTAAAAAAAATTATTAATGTAGAAAATCTGACGATTACGTTCCGTGATAAAATTGACAAAAAATGTGATTTAGAATGAGAGATATTTTTTTCATCGTTAATAAAGGGCTCTACAAAAAGACTATCCATCGAGTATCTGCATCGCAAAAATATCGGAAAAGTTGTTCGCGAGAATTTCGCGTCAAAGGGGAATGGTGCTTGGTGATAGGTTGGAAAAGAGGACGACGAGGTAGGAAGGGGGAGAGGAGGCCCTCGATAAATATTTCCGTCAAGTGACCGAGAGTTCGAGGATGGGTTGAGGGATGAAGTAGATGAGGGTAGACGCGAATTCAAAGGAGATACGAAAGGTGGAATCGAGAGAGAGAGGGAGAGAGAGAGAGAGAGAGAGAGAAAATTATCTTTCTCCGCCTCTTCGGCAGTCGCATCCGACTGAGAGAGTCGAAAGTAGGAAAATAGCTTCTCTGCACGTATACGAAAGAGAGATCGAGAGCAAAGAGAAGTCTCGAGAAAAGCGAGTTAGCATATACATAGTCATGGGGCAAGCAGTATATTTGCGTTACGTTACGTAGTTGCGCGTTTAATCAGCCGTGTACCCGGAAGGAGATGGAGCGAGGGTTTTGGGGGATGGAAAAAGGGGGCCAGTCAGGAAAGCTTGGCCTGGGTATCTCTGTACAACACTTATATATCGATATAAATACGTATATACACCATAGAAGGTGGTTATACGGACGTAGAGTGGAGCACTGGCCGGTTTTCCAATGAGGAGGGGTTGGGGATGGTGAAAAGCTAAAGGATACTGCGCGAGTTGGATGAGGAAAGAGGGATGAAAGTAGAGGAGGTTGTAGATGCGCAAGGGGTGGTATGGGAAGGGAAAGCTCGTGCCTTTGCAGCACACGGCAAAGAGAAGTCTCTGGGTTTATTGCCAGTCGGTACGTATAGACCCTCGGACTCTCTCCACCTTTCTATACACGCATGGATACGTCTCTATTTCGTCCAGTGGGAGGACCAAATCCGATTGACTCTCTTCTCTCCTCGAATTCTGACGTTTTCATCCCCCTACGACTCATCTTGCTGCGATGAAATGCAACAAGATGCGCATCTTGCGGAAGTGAGGATTTCACAGGAGGGGGTGAAAAAAGAATCATTCCCAATGATCGGACAGGTGACTAGTACGTCTTTCGAATGATGCAAAAATTGAAAGGGTCGATTTTAAGGGTGTGGACGTAACAAAAAAAAGAACAAATAACGCGAGAGAGGGTAGTCGGAATACCTTGAGCAAGAGGCGAGGGTGGATTGGACGTGCGTATATATGGATTTACGGAGAAATCTACGGAGGGATGAAAATCATCGGGGGGGGGGGGGGTGGTGGTTGAGGGTGAAAGAAAACGAGGAAAAAAGGCGGCGTCGCAGAGGCGTCGATGGCGTGACAGATTGCCCCCAGTATTTTCCACCACATACATCATCCTGGCACGAGATATTCAGGGGGTCGTGCCCGCCGCTGGGCGAACCCTTAGTTCTACCTCGATGCCCATAACCACCATCGCCTGGTTTTGGAATCCTGAGCTCCTCGCCTCTTACTCTCTCTCTCTCTCATCTCGTCTTAATTGACATCGGAGACTGTTCGATATACGGATTTGCGAGCGAGACCTTAACGAATTTCCTGTATGTTTTCTACACGATACGTATCCACGTAAACGTGAGAAATATATTAATGGATTATTCACGTACCGAGTTCGAGCTTTTTCCTCAATTTATCTTTCGTATCAAAATATTGGGTTCGAATTCCATGTCAGATTACTATCCTTATTTCCTTAATTACTCCTTCAACCAAAACATTCTTTTTTCGACGAGTTCATGGAAGTTCCTGATTTTTTCGTTTCTTAAAAAAATGATTAGGTTATGAGTGAAAAGGTACAGTACAGTAAACAGGATGATCCTTGTTTCCAAGGAAAGAAGATTCTCGTGCGCTTCCTAGTATATTATAAGTGGTCTAAGTGCCCGAGTACTATGTATAGGTATACGAGAGGAGCCCAGAGGGTCATATTCGGGATTAAAGGGGTATGTTAGTGGATGCTGCAGACTCGGTGATAGTGACACTACCCCAGCTACGCCGCAACCATTTTCGCCCCTCTGTCTCTCAGCCAACGGCCATTATCTTAACAAATCTAATCTCGCGGTGGGTGTTTATAAATGTCTTGTTTTCCGGGAGAATGGCGACAGAGAAACAGAGAGAGAGCCAAAGAGAGAGAGAGAGAGGCAGTGAGAGTGTGTTTCTCTTCCATGTCGACAACACGAGAGAGTCGAGAGACACTCGAGTGTCTAACGACGCGGAGAACTCAAACCCCTGGTTCTCTCGGTAGGCTGGAAAACCACGAGAGAAGATCAGGAAGGTACTTGTAGTAAAACTGTGGTGACTACGGATTTACCCAGAATTTCCAAAAACTTCATTGCGATTACGTCAACCTGGCGTCTCGTTCGAATCAGTGGTGATCTTCGTGATTAAAATTTTTAATAAATATGAAGAATTATTGGCAATTGGGAAGTTCAATATGTTTCTGATTATACGGAGGAGAGAAGATTATTCGAACCAATCTTTGATCAAATCGATCGATCGATTAATCGAAGAAGTCGAGTAATAGTCATTTCTTTCAACTTTTATTCCACGATTAATATTTGTCTACCTACGATAATTCCGACTTGGTATATACTCGACCGGATTCAACGAAATGCGCCGATGTACCTGCATACTCATCACCCATCGCACAGTCCCCCTGGTTTACGCAAGTGTTCTACGTGCTTTTCGTTCCGTTATTCTCCAACTCGAAACAAGGGTAGAGAAGCGTTAGCGCAATAGGAGGCTCGACGAAGTTGAAACCACGCGTAGGACCATCAACGTGTAACCCACTACACATAGTGAGAGAGAGATAGATAGAGAGAGAGAGAGGGAGAGAGAGAGAGAGAGAGAGAGAGAGAGAGAGAGAGAGAGAGAAAGGTCCCTGTTATTACAGTCAAGAACGCAACCTCATCCTCTCACTCTGTCCTCACTATACCACGCTACTCCTTTTCCATCCCTTGGCTCTCGCTCAGTCTTGCCACAAACTAGAGGGCGGTAATCCCTTAAGAGCAATAATAAGAATCCTTTCCCTGGGTCTAGATCTCTTGGAATCCGAGGCTAAAACTGCCGAGTCTCTTCGTACGTTCGCCGAGAGTGGGCTTGGCACTGTGTACGAAAGCCTTGCAACCCTTATAGGCGTACGGCAATAGGGGGATGTTGCTAAACGTGCCAGCTAGTAGCTACAGAACCCTGCAAAGAGAAGTAAATTTTTTTTAAATATTCGTTCCAGACTTAAAAAAACAAGTACATGCAATATGAATTCGAGTTCATGAATGAATCTCTTAATTATAGCTTCTACACGATTTTCTAGAAAATAGAGAACCTTTACTACGAAACTCGAGGGCTATATTAGAATCCCCTATTTTCGTTCCAACCTTCTGTACACGGTATATAACGTATATAACAGTGTCGCGTAGCTTCTCTCTTCGAGGCCTCTGTGTCTCGTCACGTGGCGTAATTTGCACACAAAGTACCGAGAGGCAGGATGCAGGAATAGAGGTAGATAGAACGAGACTAGAAGCAAAGCCACGGGGATGCTTTTCCTCTCTTCCTATATGTATGTATATATACGTATGTACAGACACATATATATATATATTCGTATAAGAGAAAGAGAGAGAGATGTCTGTGTAAAGCATATAAAGCATACAATACCATAGCAGTATGTATTTTCGAGGGACACATTATGCTAACCCCCTTTTGCATAGGTCGTCTACCTGATGCACGTTCTCCTCTGGGAGGATTCTGCCAGGGGTGAGGGTGGGGGGTTGAAATACGATGCTCGGAGCGAACTGCGATAATGATAAAAGAGTTTTCGAACTTTATCTCGTCCCAACCCCCCGTTTTATTTATCAAAGCACGACGATATTCAGCTTTGAACGAGAATCCATTGAAATGTGGGGGGTACGTTAGAAATATTTTGAAGACGGTGTCGACATTGAAAATATGCAAATTTGGGGTAATGTGTATTTTATTAGTAAGCTCGAAGAACCATTAAAATCTACTTTGGTCTTGCAAAATAAAAGCGACCGTGTTTCACCAACTCGAGACAGGTGTTTCCTTGGATGAAAATAAAAATGAGGGGTTAAAGATAGAAGATGGATAGAAAAATGAGAAAGATACCTAAAATTTGCTGTTATTCGCCTCCAACCGAATCATACCTACGCGAAATGCACAATTCTATAATAAGACTGACGAAAAATAAAATCTATTTCAGGCCGTCTTCGTTAACGTTCCGAATTCCAGTAAATCAAAGTCGGAGGTGGTCGTTGAGCTATATTTGTGGCGAGCCAACAGGACGCGAGTTGAAAGCCTCAGGAGGCCCTTGGCAGAGACGTCTATACGTATAAACTGGTGGAGGTAATAAAAAACATGTCACGTAACGGTGTCGGTGCGAGAGAAAAAGCGAGTTTGGAAGGAACCGAAGGGACAGGAAAAAGGAGAGAGAAAGAGACGGACTGGCTTGGCCACGGGGGTTGACTCTGATGGTGGTGAAGACGAGGGAAAGAATACTGATTCATTATTCAATCTGGGTCGAGTGATTAGCATGCGACCGTAGCCGGCTACGTCGTCCTTCCACGACTAAGACGACGTCCTCTTCCTCGTCCTCCTCCTCCTCCTCCTCCTTCATCTTCTTCGGGCGAAGATGACGACGATACCGGCGTCCTTACCGTCTTGGTTTGGGATCCATCTAAATAATGTAAGACGTGGCTCGCCGCAGACTATCTACCTCGTCGTGCTTGCCGCGTAGAGTGTGTCTAGAGGCGAACTCCGAGAGGCGCGCGAGGATGAGGTGTGTGCCCTCTTCAACATCCGTGGAACCGCAATATCAACGAACCAAACCAACGACGTGGCGTTATCTCATCCTTCGCCAACCCTCTTAACCGTCAGTCCCAATTTTAAGCAGCGTCAACTCGATTCACGAATTATCCTCGTTCGGTTCTTCTCACTTTTACACAGGGACACGAAAACCTTTGATTAATCCACGACGAGGTCAGTCGATTGGTTCGTATTTTTGATTCTTCTCTTGATAATATTTTTTAGTTGAAAAATGTCCAACTCTTTGATCTCCTCGTTGTGAGAATTGTCTTCTTTATTCTTTTCTTTTTTAATCCTCATAACTCCATAAAACGATGTAGAATATTCCCTGGGCGAGGATTTTCCATCGTCACGTCTCGGTAGAGCGAGGCAATGTTGGAGTAGAAGAAAAATCCGTACAACGATGGAGAGAGCGAGAGAGAGACAACAGGAACGTCTCGGGAATAAAACATTTTTAATATAATTAAGTGAAGAATCTCTGTGGTGCCCGTGAGCCACAAGTACACCACCATCCGCGAGGATCAACCCCTGAGAGGTCTCTCTCTCTCTCTCTCTCTTTCTTCATCCACACAGACCCTTCTTTTCTGTACCACTACTCTCTCAAAGGAGTACACAGCTCACAGCCCTTATACATATTTCTCGTCCTTTTCTCTTTTCTCAACGCCCGGATGTCTCTTTCTTCTCCTTCTCTCCTTGAGCTTTCGCGATGTAAGAAGGGTTGTATTCAGCTTGCCTCCGGGGCATGTTAATGCACTCCGAGATCTTAGCACTTACACTCCAACACGCCCGAGTCTCTCTTCCCTCTGTTTTACTCACTCGCTGCCTCTTTCTCTCTTTCTTATTCCGGTTTGCTTCTATAGGAAACCTTCCTTTTCTTCCACCTTGTCTTAGCAAAGAACGCCCTTCCAACAGCCTCGACGTTTTCTTCCCGGCGTACAGAACACCCTCTCGTCCCAACGAGCATCACAGCCATTTTCTCTTTCTCTTAAACTACCAACCCCCGCCATCCCCGAAGAGCCACGACGCACGAGAGACTCGTACGGGTCTTGGTTGCCTCCAGAGGATTTTCGGGACGCCTTTAATCCGGATCTTAACCGTTCTACCCCTGTTTCACCAACGCCACCTTCTGAAAATAACGTACCCCTTTATCGACCCTGCGACACACTACACTGTCGTTAGAATAGAGTCAACCCTTATTTCAGAATCATTAATTTACAGAAAAAAATTGTGTAACATTTTGTAACAATTAAAAAAAATAATCGCATTGGTTGTCTGCAGTTGCGTAAAACCGTTGGAATTTTATGATGTTCACAAGATTTACCAGAGAAGAAAGAATATAAGACACATTTTCCTTTCACCCTATAAAGGAAATGAAGTTGTCAGGTTCATTGAATGATCCCTTATCGCATACCGGATATGCGGTTAACAGATCGTGAACGAGAATACACCAGCGGTGGTCGTATATAGACCTAAAAGGCTGATAGGCTCGTCGTGACTCGACAGGGTCGTGGCACACACAACGTTGTGGAATCAGCACAGGAGCACAAAGCCCTTGATGGATGGGTAGCCACGGGGTTGTGGACGAGAGAGTGAGAGAGTGAGAGAGAGGGTTGAAACGCGCGACAGACCATCAGCCAACCTTTCCCCTGTTCGCCGCGCCCGCGCGCGCGTTTTCGCTCTGCCGCGAGTGACCACCTGTTGAACCGAGCGACCGAGAGCCGTTTCGTTTACGCACCTGTACACGCACGCGAACACGACTACGAGGGCTGCCTCTCGGAACACTCGTTTTTATTTTTATCTTTTATCTATATAGATATACGTTTTTTTCATCCCCCTCGATCTATCGTTTCGCTGCTATCTGCCGCCTGCTATCAACCGTCCGCTTGCCGGAGGGATAAAACGATGGGATTCCAGTTTGTGGAGGATATCGAGGATCATCCCCCGTCCAGTGAATAATAACCGGTTACTCGATATTCACCGTTTGGATGTTCGATGACAAAATCTATTGACAGAGATTTTATTATAGAATCGTAAATAATTGTTCAAATAATTGTGAATTTATTATTCGTTAATTATTAACAATTATTTGATAATAAAATATTTCTCACGTTATATATATTATACTCTCATAAAAAAAATTGAATTCAAATAAAATCGGTAAATATTAAATACGAATAAATTGGTAAATAAATGTACAAATTTGTCTTTGCCAAAAAGATTCAAAAATTGTTATTAGGGTGTAGGCATTTTCTCGTATACTTTCATAAGTTCATTATGACGAGGCTGGTTATATACCAGCCCGAGTCAACGAGAGGATTCCGGCTTATTAGTAATCCGCGAACGTAGTCTCCATTACGCATTCCGATTCGAAGATAACCTGCCTAACTTCGTCTTCGTCTCACCTCTAGTAAAAGCTCTCCCTCGTGTCTGTGATCCTGTCGTTCGGTGCATAACTACTAATCCTTCCGTCTTCCCTTCCTATCCTTCGACATTTCTCTCACTCTCTCGGTGGTGTGTCCTTCGTCATAAACGATGATCCTGTCCTGTCGTCACGTAAGATTGAGGATTCGACCGTTTCTCGTCCCTATCCTACATCTCTCATCCCTTCAACATCCCCAAAATTCCTCGTGTAAACCATCTGTGCAACACCCTGATGAAGATTATGTCCAATTCCAGGCTGGACAACCGTCACATAACGCCCTAAAGATAATGAGAAAATGAGAAAATGATGAAAAAGGGAAACAAAAATGAAAGGTCCAACTATCAGAGTGGACGTCGAAGAATTGAACTAGCTTCACAACTCGTGTATACGTGAAAGAGAGAGCAAGGGAGAGAGAGAGAGAGAGAGAGAGAGAGAGAGAGAGAGGGGAGGACACCAATTTGAAGGTAGTTTTGGCAAAGGATGAAAGAGTGAGACGTGGACATGGAATCGACTGGAATCGCTAATGATAGCCTCGTGCCAGTTAGCCAAGGTTCGTTTTCGACCCTTAAACCAGAAAGAGCAAACGAGAAACATACATAGAAAAAAAGAGAGAGAGAGAGAGAAATAATCTCTCCACTCCAGCAGGGAAACGAGCACAGCTCGGAACCAGCCACGAGAAAACGAAAATCAGTGACCAGTGGCACTCGAGAGAGCACGCCTGCATCTGATGGCAACTTGAATTCGTTAATTGGCTCCAAAACTTTTTCCCCAAATTTATGATTTTTTTTCCTTCTTGTTCTATCGTTATCATCATTATTAGTATTTTTCCAATATTCCATATATATATTTACGTCAAATGAACGAACGTCAGAGTCGAGGTAAAAAAAAGTCTTCCACGAGTTTTACCGTGACCAACACCATGCCTGACCCTTGGTTCTTTCTCGCTCACTTTTCATCCCCCGTTTACTCTCTCTCGCTTGGTCGTTCCCTCGCCTCGTAGAACTTGGAGGGCTCGTTTACGGTCCGATCACCAGGACCCGTTCGGCATCGGGGAGGGGGAGGAGTTAATTTTTTTCCCCTCTTCGTCACTCGCTCTTTATACGAGCACTCGCAACCCTTGCGAATGGTCGTTTTCCCAGTTACACAAATGGGACCGTGGCTATGTGTACACGCACATGGATATACACGTGTACGTGCTAGCTCTGCGGTAATCGAGACCGGTCATCCAGGTCTAATACGCACTTTTGCACCGAGAATTACGAGGCACTTCAGAAACCGCAAATGAGAGCCCCTTTGCGCCCCTCGAGAATAACGCGTTCACCGATCCCTGTACTGTTAATTTTTGTTTGCTGTTTTCTCTTCATCAAACGTTTCGCATCAATGACAGAAAGGTCCTGCTCCTGTCCAAGCTTCGATTTCTTTTTCTTTTTTACATTCGGTGTATCGCCTGTGAGATATAAAGAAGATTAAGTCGATCGAGCTTTATAAAATAAGGGATAAAACGATTTATCGAATGGGCATAGAGAGAGAGAGGGAGAGAGAGAGAGAGAGAAAGAGGGGAGAGACGAAGTCGAGAATATTCGTTGAACGTGCTGGCATTCGAATCGATTACACTAAAGACGATGTAAAAATTATGCAAATGTCGTTTACAAGTGAATCGTGGAATTGGAACGAGCAACGACAGAGTCGAGTTGAAACTACATGGAAGAAAGAGGCTCGAGAGTGAAACGACGAACGGAACGGAGTCGACCGGTGGAGGTTACAATTAGGCAGGAGCCAATTCAATATCGAGGGCCATTCGTCGGGAATATTCAACGAATCGGTATTAAATGCCTGCCGGCCCTTTTCCACCCTGTCGAATCTGCGCTTTTGCCCTCGGCGCGGGACCCTCTCGATAACTCCCGAGCGCCAAGCTCGCCATCAAAAGCACCGTACCAACTTTACCTCGTTTGTAATTCACTCGAATTCGTTCTTTATCGCAACGGGATTGCAGATATTCGATGGAGGCGATGCGAGTCAGCCAAGGGTAACAAAAAAAATAACACATTCATACATTTTTCTTGCTGTTAAAGTAAACTTTTACATTTGAATGAGAAAAGTTCCTAACGAGGGTGAAATAACGTGTGTTTTTTCAATCCAAAGATTTTTTTTTCTCTCAGAACAAATTTTCTACTGGAATATTTTTCAAAGCATTAACGTGCGTCACACGTTTGTAAAATAATCCGTTCATCGCGACATGATTTTTCTATTCTGTTTGTAACGAGGGTGACTTTCGTTGCTTTTCATCCCCCTTATGGGAGGGGTAGTATTTGTCGGTGATTTTTCTTGTAACGATTCCAGTCCACGAGTCGAGTACGAAGGGCGCTGCCAAAGAGGGACATAGGGATACATCCCTTGAAAGACAGTCTGGGGTTTGAGATGGGAGGGGTTTGGTCGATGCTTCGATGGGTCTAAGGGACTCGCGACGAGCTTAAAGCATCGATGGAATTACCGACGGGTAATGAGTTTAGCGGGAGGGATAGACGAGATGAGAGGTCTCTACCACCCCCACCCTTAAATCAACCCTCCAAGAACGTCCCACGCCAGCAGCCTCCTCTCATCGTCTTTACTCAACCCTCCTCTCTCGTAGGACTCCCTTTTGGAGGGGAGAAAGAGGCCAAGGGGTATAAGCCTCCCTACACGAGCTAATGTATATATCGATGTGATTTTACCAAAGACGCGGACTAAGAAAGAGAGAGAACCGATGCTTCTACCATTCTCGTAACTCCTCCTCGCTCGACATTGACGACGAGGACGAAGGACGCGACAGCTACCAGCGTTTATTCGATCATTCCAAATTATCCCGATACCCCGAGTCACTATCTCCTTCTCTGGACGAGTCTAATTAAAGTGTGACCGAAATGGAAAAAAAATGTGAAAAGAACGAGGAACGAAGGGTCTTGATTAACCGATAGAACATGGCAATCTTCTCACCCCTTGCTCGTTTTCCTACGTAAAACACCCTTTGGGTGTCGTACAATTTTATTCTAAGAAAAATATTTTTGTATCAATTTTGGAATCAATGAAAGAATTGAGAATCTTCGTGATATCCAACTTCCGAGATTAAAAATAAAATTGTTCAATCTGCTGAGGGGGATGAAAGTATCCATTGGAAGGAAGGCTATCGCACTTTCAGGTCTAATAATGTTTGCGATCGAGAGGCTCGGAGTTGTCGAAGACGCGATCCCTACTTTCGTCGCTCGGATTCCAGTCGAAATCTCAAATCTTGAGAAAACGTAAAGAGAGCTTGAGAAGGAAGAGGGGAGAGCGAGAGAAAAGCTTTCCCTTCATCTACATATGTTCTCGTCAGGCTGCGCTTTGTTTCACGAATAAGAGCTCATTACGAATGCAAAACTGGCCATTCATATTCAAAATTTTATATCTCACCGTAGCCGCACACGGACGAGTAAAAGCACGGAAAGCTGGATGAGACGATGGGAGAGGGAGAGAGAGAGAGGGAAGCTTCTGCGAAAGGACTACACGGCCGCTTCCGAGGCTAATTTATTCGGGTTCGATCCGGTGTGCCGCGACAAATCCCTCCCGAATCTCACTCGAGGATTTGGGCTTGCCGCTCGCGCCATTAATAATTTCCTCCTTCTCGTTTGAATTTTTTTTCCATCCCCCCATTTTTTTTAACAAATCTTATTTCCCTCGTTCCTCCTGCGGTCTTCGAAATCCTGCGATATAATCCCAAAAGGTGGCTAACTTGTCTGTCAAGAAAATTGCGGCTAATACAGCTTTATTATTATTCGTTATTCGCCCTTGCCTTGGCTTAAAAATAAATGTGTCACGATTATTCGTTCTCTACACTACGCTGAAAATTAATCAACATTGATCAATGAATTAATATCGCTTAATCGACTGTTTTATAACGATCAATATCATAGTTTGAAATTGATTAAAAATTAACAAAATTTGAGATTAACCAAATACCATACTTGCACCCCTAGGCCCGCGGTACACGAATTCGAGAGAGAGAGAGAAATAGCCCTGGTGAGTTGGCCGAGCTCTCTCGCTCGTCGAAGAGATAATCATATTAGCGAGTCGCCCGCTGTATAACTTGTCTATGCATGAACATAATACTCCCGGCTTCACGGAGGGATTGAGAGAAGAGCGAAGGGGTAGTAGTGTGGGGGATTGCAAGATGGGCAAGTGTTCTATCCTGTGGCTGGTTCCTGGGGATATCCTAGCCAGGGACACTGGTAGTCCAACATTCGACTATATACATTTTCCTCTCACTCACTCTCTCTCTCTCTCTCTCTCTCTCTTACTCTTACTATTCCTCGTACAGGGTGGAAAATGTAGCGAGAGACTACGAACGCGAAAACCCCCCTCGGCTGGTTTCCTCTATGCTCTACTGCTCTTCCTAGCACGTTGACTTTGTAATATACAATATATATATATATATATATATATATATATATATATATATGTGTGTGTGTGTGTGTGTGTGTGTGTGTGTGTGTGTGTGTGTGTGTGTGTGTGTGTGTGTGTGTGTGTGTGTGTGTGTGTGTGTGTGTGTGTGTTTATATATAATACGAAGTTAATGTTCTACGTGTATTCAGGCATGTATTCACACACACACATATACGCGAACACACTCGTACAGGGGAGATACGGCTCTCTCTCCGACTTTGCTATTGCCCCCGCTATCCTCGCTCGAGAAGGTGCAACGTACAACGTTAATCAGCGTAATTGAATTAGCCGCGCTCGCTCGACTGTTGTAATTATGACTATTTATAATGATTCCGTGCCCGTTATACGTATACGTATATAATTTTCGGCACGGAGCTTCCTATCACGCCTCGAGCACTGCGGATAACTGAGCCTTATATATATATATATATATATATATATATATATACATGTATATGGAAAAGGATATATGTGAGGGTTGCAACAAACCCCTAGGATATTAGCCAACGCACTGGCAAACTAATTCCACCATTCCTTGCAGCGTCGGCAACGATACTCTGTATAGTGTCCGGAGATCAGTGAGCAGACATCCGGACGTTACGTTGAAAGAATCTTTTTTTTTGTAATTTCCTTTTCTTTTTTTTCAAAAGAGTTAATTCATTGAGATGGATTTTGATAAAGATAAGAATTGAATTGGTTGGTAAGACAGTCATGGAGTGTTGCTAAGTAGCTTGAAGAAAGATACAGGGAGGACGATGTCAACTCTAAGGGGATGATAAAAAATAGTGTGTGTGACTTGAGATTGTCAACCTCAGTCGCTATACATCCCTTTGGATTTTCTCGAGTCGAGAATTTTCCTTGAGCGAGATTGTTTGAATTCGCAGGTCTGGCAGGGCACGAAACGAATCATCCCCTTCGGTGTCACGCATCGCGACTCGTACTTCATTAAGTCGGCAACACTTCTCAATTTCGAATATCGTCAGGCTTTCTCTCGTTCTACCGCACGAGGAGGAAACGTTGTCGACTCTTCGATCGAGCTGGCGAGAGATGAAGAGTTGAAGGAAAATAGCATGGTTCGAGGGATGCATATATATATATAGATTGAGAAAGTGTGAACGAGGATGAGAGTAAGATTAATTGCATTCCACCGAGTGAGAAAGAAAGGAGTGAGATATTTTAGAGCGAAACCGTCAAGAGGCCAGGTTCTCTTCAGCAAGTCGAGAAGAGAATTAGAAATGGTTAAAAGGGACGAAGGAATGAAGAGGCAAGTACAACACGTCGAACGATAGAAGAGATTCCATTCTGTCGAGACAAAAGTAGAAGGGGAAGACTCTCCTCGAGTTTTGCATGGGCCAAGAAGACGGTCGTGTCCTGGAAACGCTGAAATATCCTTTCCCTAATATATCCGAGGGTCTCTCAGACCTCTTTGCCACAGCTAGGTAACGCCATGCCGGCGATGGAAGGAAGAAAACAGCGCCTAAGGCCGTGTTGTATTTATCATATAATTACCATAATAGAGCCCCCAAAACCGACGGGAGCGATGGTTCACTTCTCTCTCTCTCTCTCTCCCTCTTTTCCTTCCTCTCTTTGCCACAACCAAGATCCTTTTGGGCGAAACGTTCGCTCAGGAAAACCGGCTGTGATGGCATCAACGATGGAGGGTACGAAAACCAACCCCCTCTGAAATCATCCTAAGCTGTCCGTGTATACGTAACATCCCTGTCCACCATCACATTCTCGACGTCCAACCGCAACCGCAAATTGGAAACTCTCTCGAATACATTTTCACCCGCTACTCCCTTATATCCATCTATATCTCGTACGTCTCATCCTCTACGTTTTTCCATGTCTTTCGCTCACGTAGCTCGTACTCCGGGCTAAATTTTCCAACACTCGACATCATCCAGTCTGACTCGAGTCGAGAAATACGTTGCTTTTACATCCCTTATAAGCACGCATTAGCTACGGAGACTCTGGATAAATTTTCGAGGGTTACATCCGGAACTAACGAGTACCTGGGTCTGATCAAGAAGCTTTAGAATTGTCTACCGAGCTTTTTATCCCTTCTCTGGTACCAAAATAGACACGATTTCTGAAAAAATGAACGAATGAAATAAATAAAATAAACATTAAATTTAAAAAAAAATGAATTTCTTTTCTTTAAGAATATTGTTAGTCAAAGTTTAAAAAATATTTTTTCATTGTATTCTGATTTTAATCCTGACACGATTCTTTTGTCCTAACGTTCCGAGAAATTGTCAAGTCTCTCGATAGAGTGAATTCATAGATAGGTGAAAAGAGTACGAAAAAAAATAGGTGTTATACGTATGGAAAGCAAACCAGACCAGACGTCACACCGGATCGTCGAGGGTGCATTTCATCTTTGGGTACGTCAGCCAGGGAGACCGATCAGCAATATCACCGATGGACTATACGCACAATTTTCATCCCTCTGTCTCGTACGTACACCTACATATATCTACTGAATCCATCCATCTTTTATCGAGAACTCCAACGATTCACTCACCCTCGTTCTAAGGCTCGAGCACGCATTACGCTTTTCCCTCAACTTTCCAATACTTTTCTGACCAATTCTATATCGCGACGTAAGAACATGCACATACACGGTTAGGCAGAGAGAGAGAGAGAGAGAGAGAGAAAGAGAGAGAGAGCGAGGGAGCGAGAGAGAGAGAGAGAAAGGAGAGATACTAACACACGTACTAAAACTCTTATACTCGTTTGCCATTGCATTTCACATACCCTTATTTCTGTAATAATACCGTGAGACCTCGTGATATCGCGAGGTTGAAAAATTCGCGAGTCTACCACAGGGAAATAGTGAAATAAAGCACGAGAGACATTTAATATATACGTTCTATAAAAACACGCACACACACGTGTATACTGTTGTCTTGCTGTAATATTTTTGCGGTTTCCTGGCTGTTCCCGATTGCGAATAATTTAAGGGTGGATGCAGTAAACCGCAGGGTAGTTTTACTCGACCAAGGGAGAGAATTCTCAACCCCACCGCCCCTCCCCCCTTGCACAACCCTGTCTCTCTCTCTCTCTCTCCCACGTTCGCTCGACCTTCGTCGACACCATGGGGGTAGCGATCGCTATATAACGACAAAGTGCGTGCTCGTTTCCATACACTTAGTCTCCAAAGCAGCGTTATATACACTGTTGGGTGATGGTTGATACGTTGGCGACGACTACCCCCGGAGGGTGAAGGTTTCTCTTTCAAGGCTCAGGTGTCCTAGCTGGTAATAGGTGGCATCATCGTACCCCTCGACGTTTTCGTCCCTCGGTCGACATCCCTCTCTGTTTTCTTTCTCTCTCTCTTTCGTGCGATTTTACTCCCTGCCACCCCCGTCAAAGCCTCCTGATCGATGTAATATCCCATACGCACGCCGTGTAGACGCTTCTTTTCTTTTTCTTTTTTTTTCCAACCCTCACCTTCGTATATATATTTTTCTGTGACGTGTAAAATCGATCGAACCGGGGTAATTTAAAGTCCGCACATTTGCCTGTCCTCGGTTATTCATCACTCTCTTTCTCTGATACTCGAGACTGCAATGAGCGTGTGTAACTTTTTCAACCCTTTAGTGATGGCGACAGGGCAGGCAAGCTTTGCTTTCATACTTTCTAACGGAGACTACCGACGTTCGCACGAAGGGCTTAAAATTGTGTTGCGTCGATGTAATCGACGATCGATATTCTGAAAGAAATGAAAATAAAATAAACAAAATGCATAAAAGTATGTTTTTAAAACAACGATGAACGTCGAGATTTTTTCTTCTGTTTCAGGTACGATTAAGATTAATGATCAAGTAGATACAAAAGTTGCATAAAAAATAATGTAAACAAAATCTGATAAGGAGACTAGAAAGTCATCGAGTTTAGTTAATTACCAGCGGACAATTTGATTTTTCAACCTAATTTTTTTCCAAAGGGTAATTTCTCTCTCCTTTCTGTTGATCTTCCAGCAAGCTTAATCCTCGTATCTTTTTCAGGGTGTATGTGCGGAGTAACTCGAGCCCCCATTAACCTCGCTCGTGGAATTACAAAAATAACACTTGCCCTCGTTTCAACCCCCGGACCTGTCCGTCTTCGTCCGACAGCGTGCCCGAAACCTGGAAGTTTAAGTAAAATTAAGGTAAAATTTTGAGGGAAAGCGAAAGAGCGGACCCTTTTTGCACGCGAGGCAATCCACCGGACAGCGACCAGCAGCCTCCCTCGTCCGGCGAGCCAGAGGGGTAGGTATTACAAGGGTCCGGCAAACTCCAACCCCTTCGCGTCACCGTGACTCTTTTCTCCCTCCTCATACACACTTTCTCTCTCTCTCTCTCTCTCTGTACACACATACACACCTACGTGTCGACCTCCGCTATTAAATATTTACCTTTCGATGAATATGCAAATATAATTATTTACGCGCAATTTAAACGTTTTTCACACGTTACTCTTTCCATCTTCGCTCTCGTGTGTTTCTACGCGTATCCGGATATTTTCGAGTAGATAGGGTTGGGTGGGAACATTTTTTGAAGTTTCACGTTTCAAGAAGATTTTTCTTTGGGCAAATAACGTTAGAAAAATTATACGTTAAATGTATTGCACAAAAAAGAAAATCGTGCAAGAAAAAAATATTTATCAAAAGAACCATTATAAATTATAAATTCTTCGAACGACTAAATTATTATCGAGAGACTCGTCGATTTTTGTCACAAGTTGAAGTTTTGGTTTTTGAAAAATAAAACTTTGTACTTATTTCTGATTTTGGTACGAGCGTTTTGGAGGAGAAGGTGGGTTCCCTCTGGCTACGAGGAATTAACCTTTAGCGTTAATTATCTCTCACGCTGTCGGATACCACGAGGTGGATGTGGAAGAGAGGCGAATGAGACGAAGGGCGAAAACGAAGTAGAAGGCAGGCTCGGCATCAAAGAACGAGACCTCCTCCGAAAGCTCTACTACACCCCCCGACACACCGAGTGTTTAGAGCTGCAATATCTTTCCGCTGAGGTGCACATCGGTGACCGTGCTTCTGTGCGAAGCGAAAGAGAGAGAGAAGTGTAGCGATGGTGGTCGGGCATGCGGTTGGAAACTTCTCTTCAATAACCCAACGGTATTTCGCCACCTTTCCTCCATATATCACAGCTCTGCTATAAAATCCTCGAAACTTTCCCACAAATTTAAATTAAAAGAAAAAAATATATATTAAAATATTTAAAATATATGAAAAAACAAAATATGGCAGGAAGTAAGAATTTAACAATTTTTATGAATTTATCTATGAATTTGGACATTTCAAATTTCAAATTTGAACCCCAGTCCCATGCCTGCGTCCCCTGGTGTAAAAATTTTCTACCCAAAAATAGAAATTGTCGAGAGATGAGAGAATTCTCTGAATAACAAAAAATGAAATTTTGTTAGAAAAGAATGGCAGAATTTGTTGTCGTTGAGAAACGAGTGCTTTTAAAATAAATAAGAAACAATAAGGGCGTCGCACTGGCGATTACGTGAGCAATATCCCGCCAGCTAGTGAGTATATGGATACAAACGACTGGAAAATAGGTCTTCAAAATAGATTCTGAATTCAAGATATATATTCAGTTTTTTTCTCTTTTTCTCTTTCTCTCTCTCTCTCTCTCTCTCTCTGTCGATATATACTTTTGTTGGTGGAGAGAAAACGATGTACGCGACAGGGAAAATAAGCCATCGATATAAATTGCTCCATCCGCCTTGCTCTACTCTCTCTCTCTCTCTCTCTCTCTAGTTCTGTCTCCGTTCGCGACGCTACGCCATGCGTTATGTCCCATAGGAAGGCTCGAGTCGTGGATAAAAAGTTTTCTCGCAAATAACCCATTGCCCGTAGGGTGTGTATCGACCCTTCTCGTTGCGAGAGAGAGAGAGAGAGAGAGAGTGAGCGACTCAACTTCTCCCATCCACGTATCGTTTCTGCACAGTCGTCGTCTTGAGTCTAAGTACAATTTTATTTTTTATTTTCACAATTTTTCATCCCCATACCGTGCTGCTTTACCGTCCACCCTTACGAATTAAATGTAAATTAAATTATTTTTGATCGATCTGGAAAATTGTTTACTTAAAAAAACTACCCTCGTCTTTCTTAGAAGAATTTCTACCCCATTGATTGACATTTCAGTATATACGTGAATTTCGAAAATGCCACGATTACCAACATCCACAACGTCTGGACACGAGGGAGCCGATAATATCGTACGAAATAACCCGGCGATAATTCGTATCAAGGGAGTCGCACAGTGAAAGATCGCAGTTCGCTAAAAGCTTAGCTGAGGGAACGTGCACGGGTGAGTACAGAGTTTATACGCGTCTCGGGTTGGTTTGGGAGTAAATTACAGAAATGGGAAAGGGCACAGTTGGTCACAGTGAGTTTTCGCGCGTTAGGATTTCATGGCAAAGGTGAGAAGGGGTGTGTGTGTGTCTATGTCACACACACACACACACATATATATATATATTAGGTAGGTAGCATAAAGAGGGTGAGAGGAGGGTGAGAGTAGAAGTACATTATTTCTTGATGTCAAATAAAGCAATTAGCATGTGCCCCGTGACCATATAGAGATTGGGTGGTTCGGGGTAGAGACTCGGGGGGTGGTTTCTACGAAGTCCGGGGCAGTAATCTGGCCAGGGTCCCCGGCGTGTGCGACATCTTCATCAGGACCGAGAGGCTGGTCGGCTTGCTCGACCACCCCCGGTGTTCCTTCACTCTCGTTCTATACGGTAACGGTCACGTGACTCTTACCACCCCTAGAGACAAGGGGTTGCTTTTCGTTTCCTCTAGCCCCGCGAGTGCGACAAAGCTATGCGTTCTATACATAGTATAGTGCTCGTGCGCGTATACGTTCGGGTTTAAGTAGTGTGAGTGTTGAACAAGCCGGTGGTGGAAAGCACGAGAGAACGAGCCAAGGAAAGTGGGGGTTGGTTTACCCCCGTACCTCGCCATCTCTCGTGCTTCCAAGGGAAATTTCACAAAGGCTGACCCCGCTCGCGTAATGAACGTTATATAACCCTTTTAATGCTTTACGCCTCTTAGATTTTTCAGAACTACCCTCTCGTACCAGCCCCACCTCTTCTCGTTCCGTCTTATACCTCTTTCTCGGTTTTCAACCCTTCTATATCGATTCTCGTCTCACCGTCGCGTTCTCCTTTTCTCTCTCGTGTGAATCTCGCACCCCTCTTGGATTCGAGTCAGAAGTGGCGCGAGCTCGAGGGCAAAGGAGAGGGACGAGAGGGGGAGGGTAAGGGTGAAGGAGTGCAAGAGGGATAAGGGAAAGTGGCGCCTCAGGGGCCTAGGTAATTATGTGGCGGACGTAAATTAAGCTTGTTTAGATTGGGATTTTTATTAAGGTGGCTCCTTTATGAGAGAGGCACGAGGGGGGTGCGCTGAAGAGGGGAGGCGGGTGGCTTTCGGGGGGTGACGTGGCAAAATGGCGTGCGGCCACAGTTTTTTCTACTCTCTCGTTCACCTCGACTCCCCCCTCCCGACTGCTCGTGCCCCGTTCTTCGTTCTTTCGTGCGGTGTACCGCAAAGCGGAAACAGCAAGGAGAAGGGGGAAGAAAGGGGCAAACGGGAGAAAAAAAAATTCGGAGAAGCGGAAACTCGCGGTCGGGACGACTGACGTTTAAATTCAGCCGACAAGCTGAGAAAATGCGTGCGAAGAAGAAAATAAAAAAAGGGAAGAGCGAGGGTAAAAAATTAGCCCCTTTTTCGACCTCTCATCCCTCTCCCGCGGCAGGGGCAAGGGGGTTGAATTCGCACGTCGAGTCCATATCCGGTCAAGAAAAGCTCGATGTTCGTTCCGGACCGCGAGTTTCCCTCGAAGTACGAGTCGTAACCCATGATCAAGGGTGGGGGGAGGGCCTAGTCACCCGGGAAATAGCCCCGAGCTCGTACGAGTGTCCAACGGAAACGAAAAAACAACCCCCCCCCCTCCTCCGGCCCTGAAATAAACCACACCGCGTTGAGGGAGGATAGCGATGGAAAATCGCAATATAAGTCGAGATTAAGTCTAATCGAGCTTTAGTACTTCGCCCCGAGTCCTAAAGCTAAATTTGTCTTTGACCAAATTTATCCCAACACCCAGTATAATATTTATCGTGGAAAGGGTAGATTTTCCCTATCTCACCCGTAAACAACAAAATAGTCGTAATAAATTACGTCGTATTGGAACGAAGAGAAATATTTAACGTTAGAGAAAATAAAAATTTCGTCTCGAACGTAAAATCGTTGCTCCTGATGAAGTCTTCGTTTTCCGGTTGCACGATCTCCGGGCCTTCCTCAACACGTATCGACTCTCTTCGCGAAATCGACAGAGTCACGTTGGTATGTTAATCTAGCTCCCCCGTACGGGGAAGCCTCAACTGTGAATAAAGGGGGTGGTTTCCGAACAGAAATATACACATATACGCAACATGAAAGGGTGAAAGAGACGAGAGGGGGGGGTGTTGGGAAAGGCGTTAGTGGATCGTGGACTGCGTCAAATAGTTAACTGGCTTCGCACGAAGGCACAGCCCTGGTATATGAATGCACGGGTGAGAAAGCAACTTTACGAAAGGAGATCCATGCGAGCTAGGCGAGGGGGTTTAGGGGGTCATACAGGTCGTACGTACGTGAGGAGGTCGACGGGGTGGTTTTCGGTCGCCTTCGTAGAAATACTATAACGCGTGCGACACCGTCCTCCATCTCGCTTCGAGACTACCCCCTTCCCGTCCCTCGCCACTCTCTGTGCCGTATGCGCGATCCTGGTAGGTACGTAGCCATGGGAGAGCGAGTAACTTCTTGGGAAAGTTTAATTCAACTGGGCGGGCAGCCGGGCGTAAATGCTTGAATGATTTGTTGCAAATCGAAAGCAGTCTCGAGGCTCTTTTGCCACGGTCGAGCTAGACTCCAAATTCTAGGGGTGAGGGGTGGGGGTGGAAAATAGGGGTTGCTCGAGGGTGGTACAACACTGGTTCTTGGGCCGTCGAGGAAAGTGTCTTACAACGTGAAAATCCTCGGATCTGACGGTGGGCAGACCATAGGCCAAAGGGTGTCCATGGACTCTCTTGGATTGTAACATGGACCATGAGCATTCTCTCCTCGAATTTAGGACAAGAAAACTTTCTCGAAAATACGCCATTGGTTTCAAGAACGAATGACAGCGAGACAGCAACTGTGAGATTGTAATTCGTGATTCAACCTCCAACCTACCCAACTTCGAAGGGGTAGGTAGGTGTGAAAGTCTCGAGCGACGAATCGGTATTTACTTATAGATCAGATAGATGGCGCCGAGTCGAGAGATAGGAGGGAATCCCGTTTTTCGTCCCTCTTCGATCGCCGAGAAATCCGTTAGAAGGGACAAAGTTTCGGAAAAGAGAAACGATCGACGTCCAACGAGGGAGGAGCGGAGGGGAGGTGGTGAATTCGCGGTGCATCGTCGATGTTACAAGCAGCGTGGATGCTTCAGGTATTGAAATTCGATGGAGAGCACGCGCGGTAGGAAGGGGGTAGTTTTACTCTGCTTCGAGTATTTCTGTCTCTTTCCTCACCGACCTCTGGCGCAGTCTTATCGCTTTACTCCCTCTCTCTTGCTATTTTTCAAGCCAGACTTACTCACTCGCTCTCGTTCCTTCGACGATTAGGCTTCGCCGTCATTAAAAGTTTACAAAGAAGTCGAGGCTTGCAGCAGCTTCTCGCAAAGTCGCGACGTGGCGAAAGGTACATGACTTGGACTGGCTGAGGGGGATGATGGAGGGTGAAGGGGCAACAGACGTTAGTCGTGGAAAAGTGAGAGACTCGAAAGCAAGTTTTCTCATGTGCAATGCATAATGAGGGAATGGAGAAACGGTTGACAGACGACGAGAGCGAATATATAAGGCCTACCAATGAGACGAATTCTCACCCCTCGCGTTCATCCCGTCGGCGATACTCGAGCGATAAACGTAGAATCGATCAATTTCCAGTATGATAATTAGCTTAATAATTCGACGGTTTGATTTTATCAATAGACATAGAAATATTGTATTTTCGTCGTCGCCGTTGCAAAGATTAATTTTTAATAAAGTAAATCTTTGTCATAAATGTCCTACCTTATTCATGATTCGGCGGGGATAGTCCCGCCCTGCGGGAGGCGACTCTGCAACAGAAAAAACGCACAATGATTAGACGTGAGTAACGACAACGGAGGAAGATAACGCGAGAGAGAGAGTGGATAAAATGTGTAATCATCTTTGGTCTTCGACCTCCTCGACCCTTCAACCGTTCAACCCTTCAACCCCTACGGTTGGCCAAGAACAGGGTCTACCCTTTCGGGAGGTAAAACAGAGCGTGCAGCACGTGGTGCGCTCCGTGCCATAGCTTTCATAGACGAAGAGAAAATCCTCGATCGAGAAAACTCACCCCTCCTCGTTTTCACCCCGCTACCTCCCCACCGTCCCGGAAATTCCCGTAATCTAATGAATGGCCCGACCAAACTACCCCTCGATATATTCTCGGTGTGCCGCGACTCTCCCTCCTTCATCCTCCTACCCACCAAGGCTGCGGATATGCTCGAATACATGCGCGAGAAATATGTATATTCAGTTTTTCAGACAGGGGTTGGGGGTGGTGGTTTCTGCGTAGGGGTAGGTATATGTATGCTAGGGTCGCACACGACTCGAAAAGGCTCGTTCGTGCGTGTTACAGAAAGCACCCCGAGGCTTCTTCAAAAAGGGACAGATGGATATAGACGGGGGAGGAGGGATGCTCAGAGAGGAGGCGAGCGAATATTCCGAGCTTGCCCGCAACCCCTAAAGGATAATTAATTATTTAGACATTATCGATGGCCAAAGCGGATCAAGGCTCTCTCCGTAGTCCTGGTCTTCTGGCTCATCTCGATTGCCAAAACGCGGACCAATTTTCTCGTCGCTTCTTCCTCCCTCTTTCTCATCGCAACCCTTATCACGTCATGTACATGTTGCGAAAGATGAAAATACACGAATTAAAAAAAAAGAAAAATTAGAACGAAACGTACATGTCAGGCCTCTTTGTTTTTTGGTCTTCGTCTCTCCGCAACGAAGATCATAAACACATATTTCGCGTTTTTCGGACCGGGCGTAAATAATGAAAAGTGCTCTGGCAAACACGACCGCCACCCTTACCACCAGGGGAATTAATTGTTTTCCCTTATACACACACACGAGCTAGCCGTAGAGTAAAAGAGCAACAGTAATAATAATCCTCGCAGGAAAACAGGCGCGCTCGTTACTTGTCGCGCTCATTTCTGAGTTGGGTCGCCACCCTCTTTTGCCACTACCCTTCCTGCCACCGGTGCGAACAAAAAAATGTCCGCGGGTGTAGGATGAAACTTTAAAATAAAGGCTTTAGAAAACTAAAAAAACAATAGATGAAACGAGATTTGAAATATTGACGAGCTTAAATAAAATATAAAAGTCAAAATACAAAAAATAAATACTGGGTCGACGACATCATGCTCGACCATTCGTAAACTTGGCGGAATAATGTTTCGGACACGATATGCCTTCGCTTCGTCGTGGTGTCTACGTGCTCGGAGGGGGAGGGGGTTTAAGGGGGTTTTGCTTTCTTCGTCTCTCGTCGACCGAAAACCCTCGGGTAAATTTCGTCTCTCGCTCTTTCTCTCGTCCACCCCCCCCCCCCCTAACTCCCCTCAGCACCCCTGGCTTACGCGGCGCGCGTGTCCGCCGCAGATTCAGACTCCTAATTAAGACGAGGGTGCGAGAGGAGGGGTAGGTTCGCCCTGGGATCTCGGAGAGACTTGGAGGGGGTTGGTCGGCACAGCGGGACCACCATAGTATCGGGGATGAAGGGAAAGGGGCGGCTGTGCAACGCAGGGTACGATAGGGGTGGAAGGTTGAGAATCAGAGAGAGCGAGAGAGAAAGAGAGAGAGAAAGGGAGAGAGAACATCTCTCTAGTCGAGAGGGGTGCGGGTGTGAGGGGTGAGCCAAGGCAAAGGGGGTAAGGAATATTGATCACGAAAGACCGACCTACACGTGGACGCGGAGAGAAAAGGGGTTGGTTCGTCGGATGTCGTCGTTGTCGTCTTCGTGCTATATCTCGCTCTCTCGGTTTCTCTCTGATTATCTTCGCGGTTTCTGGCACTGGACGATGGACAAACGACAAACGCCAGATGCGTGAAATCAGCCGGGCTGGAACTGCGTTAGTGGCGATAAAATATGGCGGGGGAGTTAGCGATGACATCTTGCAAGAGGGGATGATTTTTAATCGGATATTGACGAAATATTAGGGATCGTTATTTTTCTGCGACAGGGTTTTAGAACAACTCGAAGAAACGAGGGCCGAGTTTTTACCACAGAGTTTTAATTCGGGCTAAAATCATCCCTTAAAGCCCAGAGGAACGAGCTCAAATCCAGTAAAAAAAATAAAAATAAAATAACTGTGTCTGACGATACTAGTTGCCTGTAAAGCCGTAGAGCCGTGCTCAGAAGTCCCTACTCCTGTTTCTGTATCCCGCGGCTAACTGTTTGTCCGCTAATTAGAAGCTAACGGCGCTACCGGGGGTTGAAAACTAAAGTTTCGAACTTTAAAGTTTCTTGCGCTGCTCGGGGGATGGTGGTGGTGGAGGTGGGTTCTGAACGGAAGTAAAACCTGGACCTTCTCTCTTTGCACACCTTCGACTCTCTTCGCTCATCGTTCCAACCCCTTTGCGCCCCCTCCCTCCCCCCGCTTTCATCCTTTGGGGATGAAAAGATATATCCTTCACTTTTATCACCCACTGGACCACCTTTTTCCACCCCCACCTTCTCGTAGAGTTCTTCCCATCGAGACTGTTCACCTCAGCCAAAAACTACCCCCTATCACCCTTGAACGTCCAACATCGCGTCGTTAATTACTAATTAATTGTTTCGCCTCTGTTTAACTTCAAAATTGATAAGTCAAACAGTCGCGAGCGTAGCCAGCAAGTTGCGCGCATGTGTAAATCCTCACCCCTTCTTGCAACCCTCGCGAAAAAGTATAGGTACGCGCGAAAAATGAATACTTTTATTTAATAAAGAAAACAAAATATAAATTTTGTTAAACGACACATAAAAGTAAATAAACCGCGAAATAGAAATATTACACCCCTGGAAGCTTATCGAAAAATATAAAAACTCCGTGCGATATATTATTCAAACGTGACTCTGTTATCGAGTTATAAAATAAAAATCATGAGTGAATAATGCGCGTCGGTATAATTTTCCACATTCACGATGAATTAGTAGGCACTCGTGTTCTTTAACGAGACCGATCCCTTGAGAATTTCATGCTTGAAGAACCAACCACGAGGGACATTGGGAATGAGAGGGTTGAAAATAAAAAGACAGAAAGAAATCCCCGAGGTAGCGTCGTCAAGGGTGTGAGACTTTGCAAATCGTTTTACTTAAATCTCAGTCTCGTACGTCTCTGTGCGTTTTCACCTCGCTCCCTCTCTCTCTCTCTCTCTCTTTCTCTTCTTCCATAGTAAAATCAGTCGCACCGACAAGAAGAAGCGAAAAGCGACAGGCTGTTTTCATTCCTCGTAATCGGAGCTCGAATAAAAAAAAACGTAATGCCAGATAAAACATCCCATTTGTCTAACGGCGATTTTTCTTCCCGCTCTCATTTTCCCACTCTCTCTCCTTCTCTCTCTTCCTCAAGCTTGGAGAGATAGCGTGGAAGGGGAGAGTGGCGTGCCGCCTCGAGGCAAAGGTGGTAATCATCTTAAACGAGCGTTTTGTGTGTCACAGACGCACCATCGAGAAATTCTCATCCCCCATTCACTCGTCCCGAACGACGAGGAGAGGGATGAGAAGATTACGAGTGTCAATGAGAGAGACAAAGATGTTTCCTTGTCTTATCAATCCCTGCAAAAAATAAAAAAATAAATATACATATATATATACCTATACATAACTAAGAGCGCACCTGATTCTTCGGTAATTGAGATGGATCGATGGGCACCCTCCACCCTCTACAATTTTTTTCCTTCACCCTCCACGTATATATATACACACATATAGCTAGACAAATATTTATCCTCCCTTCTTTTTTTTTAATTCCCTAAGAGGGATAATAAAGAACGAACGATTCGCCTCGAAGTAGATAATAACCGTAACGAATCAGACGCAGAGCCAGACATGAAACCGTGCATGTCGATTCGCGTACGATGAGTAAAAAATAAAATAAAAAAGAGAGCAAATACTTCTAGGGATATAGTTTTGTTTTCTCGTACGAGAAATTCCACGGGTGAGCCAGGGTGTATGGGGGTTGCAAAAGAGCGAAAGGAGAGAAAGAGGCAGAGGAGAGAGAGAGAAGAGAGTCGCAAGGGTTGAAAACTCACCCTCGAGCTAACCCGCGTGTGCGGGCTTCTGCCTCAGCCTCGAACCTATATACGGTCCGGGGAATTTCGTATTTACAACCCTCCGTTGCTTCGCCGTATCGCTATCTCCGACCGCGCGGTAAAGAACACAGGGCGAATGATATACGCGGTAATAACAGGCGGCTTGCTCGCGGCCAGAACGTAGGCGCGGGCCAGAAAAGCTTGTAACGGGGAAAAGCAAGGGATAGATAGAGAGAAAGAGAGACAGAGAGGAAAGACAGGAATGAGTGAGAGACCAAGAGGGTGAATTTCCGTAATGCCTATAATGCCCGAGGATCGGGGGTACGTTATTCACGCTACTCTTGCTCGTGTTAACGCGCCTATATATTGGAACTGGAACGCTGTTTTATATATACACTGTATTGTATTAGTATCGCGGCAAGGAGAAGCTTCGCAGTTTTTTATCGCTCGGGAGAAGAAAAAAACGTGTGCGAAAATGGTGTGAGGGTGATAGACTTCGTACGCAGCGAATCCGAACGAGATTGTTATGAGAATTTGTCGAAGATGTGCTGAAGATAGCGTGGTAAATGCCTCATACGCGACGCTATTTGTTCCACCCCTCTTTTTCCCTCTCGGGAACTCAAATTTCTCGGTAAAAACAAAATTCAACCCCTAGAAAAATAGCAAAATATAAATAAAATATTGTTAGACTTTCAAATTTTATTTCTTGTGCCCAATAGAATTTAATGGAACGGCCAAGGGGTTGGAAATTCGAGAAGGGTTGATTCAATGTTTTATCAATTTGCTTGAAAAAATAATAATAATACAGGATTGTTCATTGTTAGAGACGTTCGAATGGTGCGAAAAAGTAGGGACGCTTCGAGTAAATCGGGAAATAATCGGAAAGCGCCAATGGGGAGGGTGAGTGAAAGGAAGATAGGAGGAGGCAGGGATGGAAAATTCTCGCTCACCAGGCAGCGACGAATCGAGACCTGGCATTGACGGGGTCTCTCGCGCGGGGGTGATTCGTTCTCGTATTCTCGTTTTCTCTCCCAGCGTTTGTGTGCGATGCTCGAACGAAAGAGCTCGACACGAAATCGTAGTGTCTTAAACGCAAAGCGTAACGTGTGATCGAGACTGTGACAATGAGCAACGAAAGAGAGGGAGGAGGGAGATCGGATGAATTTTGTCACGGCAGGGGACAATTATTTAAGGGCTCTTGTAGCCACGGGTCTAAACTCTATACATCCAACCGCAGCTACGGTATGTGAAATATACGAGAGTGAGAGTGAGAATGAGAGAGAGAGGGTGGAAGGGGGTAAAAGACCGCCCGTTCGCGTTCTGCGAAGGCGAGAGTCCGGGCGAGAGCTGTTAATTGCCGGCTGTCACGGACACACGCGGCAAATTGTCGCCTATATACAAGAAACCATGGCCAAAAACAGATTCAGGATTTTCCACCTAAGCTGCATATTGCTTTTCCCCGCTGAGGTTCATTTTGACACCAAATCACTCGTTACACCCTCGACGAAAGAGGGTGAATGAAGAATAGAATTAAAATAATTATGAAATTTTATCGATGGCGATGGGTAGTACACGGTCGGCATGGGGACCTATGGTAATCGGTGAAATCGAGCTACCAATACTTGGTGCGGTGACCGCTTACCTGGCAGATTTTTACAGTTTTCTCGTGCCCTGAGCGAACTTTATCACTTTTCTTTGATTTTATCTTTACTTATTACAAATTTTATCTTGTTATAAAAGTTCAGGTTTATTAGAGCGAAAAATATTGTAAGATTTAAAAAGAAAAAATTCATTTTGCTTCATCACAACCCCTGTAACATACACGAGGCAACCCTTGGAAGCGGTACAACCCTTTAACCACGAAGGGGGTGTATATTACGGTATAATATACCTGCCCCTGTTGGCGCTATCTACTTTCACGCGGTTGTGCTCGTCCCTGGTAGCGGCAAGTGAGTCTGAGTTGCCGGAGATTAGAAATTCATTTGAATATTTCCATGCACAGCGACCGTGAATGCAGATAGCGACGCTGGTACGAAGAAGACGAACGAAGGAAGAAGCGCGGAGAAATGCGGGCGAAAGTGAGTTCAAACGGGCTGGGGCGATAGAAAGAGAAATAGAGAGAGAGAGAGAGAGAGAGAGAGAGAAGGGGGAAGAGATGCATGAAATTCCCTCTTTTGCTTGTTCCCTGTATTAGGGGTAGTCTACATATATATATCGTATAGATATCTGGCGAGGTTGCCGCAACGCAACAAGCCAGACCACCGCCCCCTCAGGGAGAGTGGCGACTGCACGAATTATCAGCCAAGAGGAAATTATGGAAATAGATATGGATCGAGAGAGCTAGATAGATAATAAAAAAAGAGGAGTTTCTGATAAAATATAAATATCGAAAGTAAATAAACAGGAATTGATAAAATCTGCATTTGGAGCAAAAGAAAAAACAGAAAAATTAAAAGACATGCAATAATAAATAAAATACTTGAAAATTGTATCATTTTTCAGTTTAGTTTTCAAATAAACAAAAAATAATTAATAACGTTATCAGCAGTATCGAGGAAGTTTTAATTCAGAATAAACACCCAAATTTCAGAATTTTTATTTCCAACAGGGCCAACTTATCTCAATCGCCCTTCAATAAAACGAAATCATCGAGCGTCACCTGTTTTCGACGCCGAAAAGACAAATTAAGAACCAACCGGTGGAATCTCGCACGCGTTATTATTCGATATCAACGTTATATATCAAACACCCTCAACCCCGATGTGCTTTCCGAGCAACTTTGAGCGAGGGCTGTGTGTGCTTGCGACACAGAACTGTTCGTTTCATTTTATCGAGCAGGGATGTTGTACGGGGATGGAGTAAGAGAGAAAACGGATGCTCACGCACCTCGAAATCCTCTCATACCACTTGGACGAAAATCCTGCTAGTCGCTAACGAGAGAGTGACTGCTCGCGTATTTCCGAAGACCATCAATTCCAGCTACGTACACACCCTCGTGAAATACACTCGGATAACTCGGATTCGTGTCTCTCTGCGTATATTTCTGTATACTCGAATACGTAACATCTCGGATTTAAGCGGAAAGAAGAGAGGGCCGAGACGCGAGAGATTGCATGTTCGCTGCGAATACGACTCGTTAACACATCCAATAAATAATAGTCGATGGTGAAATGATTTTATCGAATAAGCATTATTTACCTGCGAATTTAAATATTTCCTGAATATTATTGACGTATTCTATTCTTGAATATAAATCGTGAAAATAAAATAAAAAAATCAACTAGGCTTTTAAGTTATCGAAGATGAACGAAATCAGTTATTTAAAAAAATTATTTTTTCAGGTATAATTATTTTTAGATAGTTTTTAAAACTTAATAAAGATTAATAGTGTCGAGTTCTGTTTAAACATCTTAATCTATTTGAAGCAATACAAATTTCTCCAAATTAAAACAAATAAAGTAAATCACAAGAATATAAAAGCTCAATAGAAAATGAAAAAAAATAAAGCCCGTTCTAGTGTGGCGAAGGGTCTGCCACTATAGAAAAATTCTCTGGGACGATCGCACACAGAAACATATTCTGCACTGTCCAGTGTCAAACGAGTCTTGGTCAAAATTTCGTCCGCTTCGCCACGTCTTCGCAGACAAATATACAGACAGCGAAAGCGAGACGAGACAGGAACCCGAAGAAAACTCGTTGTCCCCTCTCAACGCGGTCGTCGTCTTCGTCTCGGTCGTCGCGAAGGGCTGGAAGAAGAATGAAGAAAAAAAAAATAAAGAAAAAAAATTAACAAGACTCAGAGTTCTGCCTCACGTCGCTATCTTCGGTCTCGTGGGTTGAGCTACGAACGATGGAGGGAAGAAAAAAAAAGCAGAGAAAAAAGAAACGAAAAAGAAAATAAGAAAAAAAATGGAGAAATAACCAACTTCCCGACGTAACGCTGGCAAACTTTCCCTTCTTCTTCCAACCCCCCGTCCATATCTCTCGCACTCCGGGCTCGTATCGAGTTTTTTGTTCGCTCAAGGGCGCAAGGGTGTGTCTTTTACAAGCGCCCTGGACGTTAGGAAAATACGTTTTCCAGACCTTCGATATAATACCCCGCGCCTCCTTTTTTTCACCCCCCCAGACCCCTAAGACATTGGCTAGTTACACGGTAACGACGTTCGTTAGTTCTCGAAAGTAGAGTTGGCGAAAAGTGCGTGTCAAGAATCTATTAATTAGAGCAAAGCTTCTGTCTCTGTTGGAAGCAAAGGGGGTAGGAGGGTATATTGGTGAGAGAATATGAAAAAAAGGTAGAAGCGTGGAAACGGCTGCGAGGGCTTTTCGACGTTGCTTACCAAAACTCACCCCTCTTACCCCAAATTCCCACCCCTTGGGGGTGATGGGAACGCGAAAAAGGGGTTGAATCCTTGTAGAAATTGCGCGCGTTGAAAAGGGTTGATTAGGGATTCGGGCGAGCCAGCACCCCTTCGTCCTTCAACGCACGAGTCGAAGAGCACCGAGGGTTGCGAGAGATGCTGATCACTGGTGCAAGGGTCGAACGCGTTTCTTCGCGAGATCTCCGTGCCCCGAGGCTCGCACGACGAAGGACCAACGTGTTTTCCACACGACTCGTGCGTTCGCGTGTACGTGTTTCCGATCAATTGTATTGACTCTACGATATACCTATACTTAGTCGTTACTGGTCTGTACAGAACGCGTGGAGCTCACGCGAGACGTTTACCGAAGTACCCCAAACCCAGGGTGAGAATGATCGATCACCGACACGTTTCGCCATCGCGGTCTGCTAATTGGATGATCGACGACTCCGCGTGGAATGTCGTTAGTAACGCTGTGCCGCAACTTCGTTTCCACTGTTTCCGGTGTGTATGCGCGAGAGGAAAAGACGAGATACGAGTGAACAAAAGTTTTGCTGTTTGGGGGAAAAATAGAGAAATATTAGAGTATAAAATTTACAGTGAAATTTAACGAGAACATCTTCCGAGATTTTGATCGGAGATGCGTACATGATCATTGTCGTTGCTTGAATCCCAATTATCTTTTTTTTTTGATCAAATGTCTAGTATATCAGATGCAATCGATTCGTCGATCGAAAGATTAAACGAAGCACATTAAATCTCATGCTATCGCGTGGTGAGAAAAATCATATAGACAATGTCTTAAATGAGACGTCAAAGAAACAGAATATTGAATCTTTCGCCCGTATTTGTATTTGCATAAATTATTATCAGAAAACTGCACGATTAATCGAGATTTTAAAAAAATTTCTGTTTACACGTGGTGTTAGCAACATTTTTTAAACGAAGCATGCATGTACAAGCAGAAAATAAGGGTGCGAATTGTGTGGGATGGATATGACTGCAAGACCCCGAAAGGGTTAACGCACAATGTATGCTGAATATACGAGCAGCTAGCGAAGGGACACTAAGAGGACGACGGTTATATAGCCTGAATGTAATTCGGACTTGTAAATCATGCGAACAATGTCTTAATGTCCCGGTCATACGACGCCCACTCGCCCAAGACGGAAGAAGAGAGAAAGCCGCCGAGATATTCTACGACGATGAAGCTTAGCCAAGGAAAAGCTGAGGCAGTGGCAAGAGAACTTGTCTATAGGGTAAGCAGCAAGGTAGGAGCTACGACAACCTTCCTTTCCTCCCTTCCTCTCCACCGTTTCTGGGATGCATTCAAAGGGAAATAAATTAATGGCGTTGAGAATTCGTGGAGAACGCGAATAGCATTTACCCCCGAAAATCCACCAGGTCGATTAAATTCATCCCCTAAAGTTCAACCCCGCACTCTCTCATCTATTTTATTCAATACAAAAATTTAACCTTATCGCACTGAGAACAAAGTCTTTTATTTAATGTTTTTAAGAATATATTAAGTTTCTATCAAATTTAAAGTCAATAAATAAGTTTGTTATTGTCGACAAATTTGACATATTGTTAGCTAAATTTTGTTATAATCTTATAAAGAACTACGGAATCGTCTTCGTCTTCGTTATCTGAATTTTCGTTGACAAATATTCGTCAACACCGAGTAAATACCTTTCTCAGAGGGAAAGTTAAGGATGATTTTATAATAATTCATAATAAAATTCTAACACCACTCTACCGGTCAGTTCTGTTAATAAACGTTTTATCCGCTATATCGCGACCGGTTGGAAAGAAAATGTATGATTCGATACTGAAAGACCGTAATCGTCAGGAGTTAACGCCGAGTAGAAAACGGTAAGAAGAAGCTGGTGTGCGCTTTTCTTACGTTTCATTCGCGTCGCGAATCTTCTCTCGGTGGTTTTACGATGATACCGCAATTCCCTTTACGTTCGCTTCCCTTCTCTCACTCTCGGCGTCCCGGCAAATCTTAGCTTCTTTACAGTAGGAAAGAGGGTGCGGGGAAAATCTTTCGAAGTAAGAATCCAACGGCGATGTAGTATTTCGTGGAAAGGGTTTGGGCGATGGAAGAGAGCAGAGGCGATAATCGACCGTAAAACCAAGAGATGGTGGGCCATTAAGCCGCCATTGGGACCATCCCCTTGAAACCATTACCAACACCACCGTCCTTCTTCCACCATCCCCCTTTTACTATCATGAGCACGAGAGATATTACAAGACCGAAACTTAAAAATCGAGTCTATACCAAATTCTACGAGAGGATTCAGAGATGAGTTCCTTTGGTGAATTTATTCAGTGATCTCTCGCAGAATAATATATATATATATATGGTAGGAGACCAAATGTAAAAGCTCGTGAAAACGAGCCTCTATATAGCTTTTTCAGGAGGATGGCTAAGCTGCGAAACGGTCTGTCGTCGTTTCAACGTGAGAAAAGATTGCTACGGCCACGGAAACACGCGTAAGACTCTGAGAGGGATGGAAAGGGGTTGTACGTATATACAAGGACGAGCCGGAAGGTCGAGAGTGAACCCTGGCAAAGAGGATTCGGAGTACTGCTCTAGTGCTGGTAATCTCGGCTCAAGGTGGTGTCTTTTCACCCTGGGATCTCTTCACTGGTCTTCGCTACGTCATTCAGGACATTGAGACTCAATGAAATTTGTTTGCCCAGGCAATTTTTATTCAGCAATAAAATAAAATAAAAAATTCTTTTCTTTGAAAATTGTTTTTAAAAATCAGATTTTTTCTGGTATTGTATACAAAATTGAAAATTTATAGTATAAACATTTTTTCTCGTGTACAGAGCGGAGTTATCGATTGAGAGTGTTCCAAACAATTCTCTGAGAAACGAACTATCGACAGGCTTTTCATAACGATAGAAATATTGAGAGGAGTAAAATTTGGTTTATAGCTTATCGAGAAAAATAATCTTCTGGAAGGCTTCTAATTGAAAACAAGAATAAGAGTAGATTGCTTGGCACGTTATATGGTGAAAATTGCAAAATTTTCACATCACCCCAGAGTGTCATTAGAGCAACACGTATTACACTCGATGTCTCGTCGGACTTAAGTAGCTTTGAAAACGAGGCCATCTCGTGGCACTTCCCTCTCGTCGTACGCTCCTCTTTCATATCCCTCTCGCACCTTCCAATTTTATACTTGTAAATAGGTACCAGAGGGATTTTCTCGTGTAAAACGGAAAAAACAAACCTACGTAGAAAAAAGCGTGAGCGAGGGAGACGAAAGTAAATTAGACTGGTCGACGAGCTTTCGCTCTGATAAGGATCTCCCCCGTCTCGCTCGTTTTCCAGGACCCTGCCAGGATTGCCTCTCTTTTTTGTTGTTGTAAGCTCGGTCTAAAGAAATCGAGACGTCATCGAGTTTACTCGTCTCTCACCCTCTCAAAATACCAACGTGTCTTTTCACACTTTCATTTTCTTCCCAAATTAAACCAATTTATTTCTCGTGTATGAAAGGAAGAAAAAACGCAGTATTTTTTTTGTTTATGATTCAGAATGGGAATTAAAGTGGGGAAGAAGGAAGAGGATGGACGAATAGTGACCAGACGAGTTCTCCGATGGGACGAATGTACTCGAAGGGTCGAAGTCTCTCTCGAGGGGTGAATCTTTGTCTCTATCTCTCTTTCTCTGTTTCAGGTTCTTTTTTTGATCGTTTTGTCGTACTTGGTCGCAGGACGTCGAGGATTTCATCCGCGGGCACGCGTTTCTGCTATATCGTAGGAAATCGCATTATTGCTTTTATGGGCCAATAAAAGGAAGAATGGACCGAACGCGAGCTTCCCTTCGGTACAAACGATGAAAACACAAAAACCTCGTATAGGGACACGAGAGCGGACGAATTTCTTTATTCCCCTCTGGTCTCGAGGTGTCGCGATTGGTTTCGTATGGAGGAGATATAGTTCGGGGAGTCCCCGGTCCAGTTAACATCGAAGGAACCAACGGAGGTTAGGACAATAATAGTGACCAGCACGTATGGACAACGATACTAACATCACTTTTGAAACCCTCCAGGAACGACTATGGTCAATGTAGGGAAAGGTCGGAGGAGTCGGAAGAAAGAAACATTATACCGCGACGAGCCATTTGCGAACGTTATGAAGGCGATTTCCAGTTTAAAACGAGGCTATTGGAAAGAAAACGAATGCATGAAACGATCGAAGGAATGGCAGTTTTGATTATTTATATTTAAAAAAATACATTTTCGGGGTGCAGCGTTCTATGAGATTTTCTCCGATTTGATTAAAAATACAGTTAGACAATAAATTGTATGAATTGTAATTGAAAAATTTATAACAATTTTATAATTAGTAGGTATGTTAGTCGGTTCAATTTTTTGGAAAAAGAATGAATTTAGTATTCGCATTTTGAAGCGCTTTTTGAAAATTATAGAATTTAAATAAAATCTTCCGCACTTGCTAAAGTCAAATTCGAAAATTTAATCTTCTGTCTTTTACCCAAATTTTCCGATTAAAAGTCTGATTTCTTGCAAGGCGTTTTTCGAAAAAGTTAAAAAAAGAATGTGTCAATGTGCTAGCCGAAGAAAGGGGAATATACAGTTATATGTATGGGAGGGTTGCAAGATATCGGGCTGCTTTCTCATACCTGCAGCGTAGGCAAAAACGCCTTCGAGGTTCCATCGACGAAACAGATATTCGAACCGTTGTGCCTTCGGGGCTCTTGATTTACGTTGCCCTTGGCGATAAGTTTGCCTCGTTTTCCCTCCACTCGACTCTGTAGCGGCACGAGATTTCCTCTCTCCCAGTGCCAGCTGGCCAATGTAATAGAACCACTCTGATTCCAATAACCATGAATCTATCAAATGTCAAAACGCAATCTCCGTAGCGTGCGAAAACGAACCGGAGCGAGAGAGAACGTGAAATGGAGAGTTTGCTTTTCACAGACTTTTCCGAATTGAGACTCCGCAAAAAAAAGGTTCTTCGACGTGAAATCAATACTGATCTTTAAAACTTTTTGTTAGTCTTCTTATTAGATCAAAATTTAGATTTTGTGATAAATCAATACTTGACTGCCCAAATATAACGCAACTCAACCGTGATTTTGTTCAGGCATTTACTGTACCCAAAATCGTAAATATCTTCCCACTCTTTCGAACTACTGAAAAAAATCTCGGTGGTGTCTGTCGCAGGACTGGTTGGGAAAAGAAAAAAAAAGGAATTAAACGCACACACCCCGTCCTGTCATTTTCGCGAACGAGCGCTTGAAAGAAGACGTTGCACGAGGAGTTTTCGGCATAATAGATGCGTAAGAAGCGAGAAATGAGTAATGGTGTCGAATGACAGTGCTAACGTCGACGCTACAAATGAATGCACGACGAGGCTTTGACGCGCGATAATTTATCACGTTACCTCCAACATACCCCCTCCCTCATCTTCCTCGACGAAGCTACTCAGACTTTTCTCCGTCGCTCTAATAAAATCTTCATCCATTCGTCTCTCTCCGTTCACTACCGTCGTCGCCTTCGAGGAGAACATCTCGCGTAGTCTGATCGAGGACAAATATAAATTCGCCTCGTCAACATTGCCATTTTCCAGATTTCTCTCGTTTTCTGCGAGTCTGATGTTTTTTTTTCGACTTTCTCGATAGTTTGTCTTTTACAGGGATGGAAAAGAACGAAAGAGAAGAGAGAGGAAGAGAGAGAGAGTGATGTAACCAAAGGCCGAAGGGAAAAAAGAGAGCGAGAGGAAAAAAAGAAGATGTAAGGAGAAAAAGTCAGCAACTGATCAGACCGATCTGAGCGCGAAGGGCTTAGCGGATTTCCGGTAATCCCAGGGGAATATCTGGCAAGCGTCTCTCGTGACGGAAAAGCCAACGGGATATTTTATATGTCGGATACGTCACACGCGTGTTACATACACACCCGGATAGATTTATGTATATCCGTGTGTATATAACTGTGTGTGCATTTCGAGAGTTTTGCCACATTCCCCGTTCAACTCTCACAGGGAAAATGTATCTACGTACGTCATTCCCTCGCTTCTCTCTCATTCGTGCAGGCGACACGCTTTATCGTGACGAGACTCGAGTCTGAAAAATGCTCGACAATTAGTCTTCCGTTCTTTTTACGGGGCGCTCGTTCTCGCACAGGAGTAAAGGGGGGATGAATATGAGATTTTTCACACGGCGCGCTTTCGATCACGAACGATAAAACCGATTTCGCGTCTCTTTGGTTTGCAAAACTGCGAGATTCAAAAGAAAATATTAACCTGGAGGCAAAACGAATCGTTTCAATAAATTGTTATAACTTTAATTAAATTTGTTGCTTAAGGTATCGAAGCAAAAAATTAAATATAGGTCAGAACAATTTTTTTTTACTTTTAATTTTTATACTTTTTTCCAAATGAATTTTTAAACAATTAACTACTTTTTTAAACCTTCTTGAAATTAGACGAACGTAAATATTTCGTGATATTATTGTACTCGTAATTTTGATATTTCCTCACTTTTCCAGATCATAACAAAGCGCGGGGTGGAAGTAATTTTTGTTTTTTAATCTGCAAACGAGTCCCGTACGAGACGATTAATAAAACATGAGAGACAGAGAGAGAGAGAGAAATATTTATTCAGTAGCGGTTGGCTGTTTACACCGAAGCATCAAATATGCAGGTGTCTCTCGGAAGGTGAGGAGACACCAGCGTCGCTTCGTTCGCGGATGATGTTGTCTGCTTTGTGTCGAGAGAAAATACGAGGTTGTGCGAGGCGATGTGTAGGAGGTGGGGTGGAATTGTGAGCTAGAGGGCCGTTTTCCCGCGAGGAAATGAAGGTGGGACGTCGGGACGTCGGGTGATTAGACGGAGGCGCGACAGGGGTTGCTCTCCCGATCCTGGCTTTATTAACGATATCGCGTGCTAGACCTACAGGGTAGAAAGATGCCAAGGGTGTATAAAAAAACCTTAAAAAATGAATCTACCCCGAAGACGCCAGGTGCAGTCACCGATAATATATTCAAAGCGCTCGTTTCAGGCTTGTTCCAAAAATTCCCCAAAAAATAATCTCATTTTCTTGCAGACACGAGAACTTTTGCCACGAATGACCTCCTCCCAAACGCTAAATCCACATAAATTCAAAAAACAAAAATTGTTAATTAATGTTCATCATTTTTATGATTATTTTCCCTTAACCCGTCGAGGGTGAAGAAAAATTTGTTCGGCAAATTTGTTTTCACTCTTGAAGGAGGACGGGGTGATGTACAAGTCTTAGAGCCCTAAAAATTCTTTATCTCTGTTGTCGTTCCTTCGTATCCGCCCTGGCGGTACTTCCTTCGGTTTCGCGTCTCTCACCTCGGTCGGACCGCGACAAATATGGAATTTGCATATAAATCGGGTACTTCCATCTGTGGCTCAGGCTGTATGGGTTTTCTCGCTGCTGAGAGCAGCGCGGCGCATCAATTCGCGTGATACAGAAATGAACGAGTAAGCGAGACGAGGGGTTATAACTGCGAGCGAAGAAAAAAAAATCTGCGACGCGCTGTATCGAAGCCCTGCCAATTTTATAAATACCACAGGTACGCTAATAACGTGTCTGAAACGTATCGACCTTGTAAATATTAATAATAACTTTGCAAGATAATGAAAATGAGGATCGAACGATACGAATTGTAAAATAACCGAAATTGGAATAGGATCGTGATAAAGTTTTTGTTCAAAACGAGTAAGAAATCAATCCGACGATCCGTGAGCGAGATTGTATTTTGGAAGAGGAGAAGCTGCAGCATCATCTGTGAGACGAAGAATGGGAATAATCTACCGACACATTTAAATTCAATTTCATATCGCCGACGCCTTGTGCGAGACCTTAAGGCTTCGTAGGGCTGCCTACGAGAGAATGAAGGGATGAGAAAGAGAGTAGGGTGAGCTTATCGCGTTTGGGACCAATTTCGAACCTCCGACCAGTGACAAACACTCGACTGCAAAACTTGATTCCTGTTCGGACAATTCTTTTTTCACATCCACTCAATTTTCTATCGAGCTTGCAGGAAAGCTTACAAGGTAGAAACAAAATTCACGTTTGTTCGTAAATTTGGGAAAAATTAGTCGATTGTATGATTTTTTGTTTTATCAACGTCTCTCGAGGTGTCGGGGGTGTCGACAAGCGATCGGGATATTCCGTTTCCTCTCTTTCTCTTGATTTTTTTCTCTCACTCCTAGCCCTACCCCCGAGGGCCAAAAGAACGCGGCGCAGAGTGCAAATAAACGGGAAGAGAGGATCGCGTTTCAAACCCGCCCCCGAACTACCCTTGACGGCAAGCGTTTGCCACCCTTCCTCGTAGTGATCTCTTCTTCTGCCTTCTTCTTTTACCAAAGATAGAGGGAGGGAGAGAACCGGATACCGGCACGCTGAGAATCGTTGTGTACAGAGATGAGTGTACCCGAGAGGGGTGAAAAAGCTGCTTTGGTAACTGGATATATAGCCCAGTATCTCTCTCTCTCTCTCTCATACTCCCGCTCCCCACCTCGTTCCACGAAGCTAGGTATTTTTTAATCGGGGAAAATAAATCGTTTGATTCAATTATCAGAGAGGAAAGCATGCTCGAGAGACGCGAACCGCGAGAGCACGAGCGAAAAAAGAAAGGAGACGAAAAACGCGCGGAGAAAAAAAGCTTCTCTTTGTCCGGCTTAAGTGTCTCGGAAGTGCGTAAGAGGCTTAAAGTCAGCCTCGAGAGACATTAAATACCGTTGGCGAGGAGAGGACCGATGAAAAGGATACCCGGTAGTACTCGAGGATTTTATTTTAACTTTTTTTTTATATATCTATATTTTTTTTCAAAGCAAAGCTTATTAACGACACCGAGGGCTCTCCGAAAGGTCGAAGGGAAACACGATACAAATTGACGGTGCGAAAGAGATCAATTATTTCGCGTCAATCAAGATTACCAGGGTCACGCCAGGGCGGAAATAATTGTTTTAAAATCTGAAAATCGTCGTTCGACGATTGAGAAATTTTATTATAATTGTTATTGTTTATTTTATTTGCTCAAAGTTTTTCATTGAAACTGTATATTATTTCTAGTTAGAGATCGTCCAATTTTATGAACATCGTAAAATTAAAGAATAATATGTTGAATAACAAACATTATTCGCTCAGGGTAAATAACCTGCGAGACTATTCCCCCTGCAATTTATTTTATCATATTATACGCCCTCTGCGCGCAGCGTAGGGATAGAGTGAGAGTGAAAGAGGGAGAGAAAAAAGTGAGAAAACTATCAGGGACGGAAGTGAGAGGCATTAGTTGTTCGCGCGAAGCTCTTTCCTTTTTTTTATCAGGTTTTCCAGGGGGATGAATATTTAAGGATGGGGTAAGAAAGTACGAGAAGGAGAGGCAACCGGCGGACTTAATCTGCGCTCGGGGATTCGCGCGAGTATAACAGGGCATAGATGGGATGGGAAAACGGGGGTTGGTCTCGCCGACGCGTATCGCAAAGTAGCCGATCCGCAGCCCTTACTATGCCTGCGACCTCCATACCCCGCAGACTCGTCTCCTCCACCCTTCCATAACCGAGGCTATGCGCACCGGCCGCAGCCGGAATTTCCGAGGGGTAGAGACGACGACTCGGACGAGGAATAACGACGCCGCGATAGACGAAATTCGCCCTCGACCGAGCTAAGAATCGCGTTGTATCGAAATCTCCAAGAATACTTTTTCGTTCATTTTTCTAATGATTTTTTACCCGTGACGAATTTTTAAAAATAAATTGGAATTTATAGTCTCTCGTCGCTGCGATTGAAGCGTTTCTTTTTTTGTCGTTTTTTTTAAAGCTTGATGAAATCTTGATAAAATCTTTTATTTTGTTTTTAGGAAATATCTTTGGAAAAAAGGAGAGCAATGAGGAGAAAAGAAATTGGATTCAGAGGAAAATGAGACGACCAAAAAAAGTATTTATATTTTGGCTTGTCCACCATGGAGAGAGGGGAAAAAGGGTTAGGATGAAAAGAAAGGGTTGACAAACCTCGAGGAACGTTTTCCTTTCCATCGAGCGGAAACAAAACAGGAGATGGTCGGGCGGAGTTTAAAAAGTCGACCATGGAAGCCAGAAAAAGGTGGAAGTATGTGTGCTTATCCCTTTTTTGGTCCGAACGGTCGTTTCGCAGGCTCTCTCGTTGACCGTCCAGAGAACAGTGAATAAACCGAGGATCACTCGAGTCTCGCGTTTCCCGGATAACTTGCGACGACACTGAGACCTTCCATCTTTTCACCCTTGCAAATTTTCTCTACCTCTCTCTTTCTCTCTCTTCAATCTCTTCACCGGTACTTTTCCTACATAGCTGACACAGTGAGACTAACAGTAGGGGGAAAAAGAACAGAATGAAAGATAGTTGGACAAAATCTCGACCACTCTTTCGCGACTTGGTCGTGCTGTTTTGTTCCAGCAAGAGTTCTTTATTTTTCCTGGGAAATCCAGACGAAAGGGTTGAGTTGAATTGGGCTGTGAATTGAGTTAAATTAGATGGGGTATTGAAGGTCGATTGATCAGGGTGTCTCTGCCATAATCTACAATTTTTCCCTAAATTAACTAATTAATTAATTAATTAGAAATCGTTAAATTAATTAATCTATTAAATGAATTAAAACTACACCGTAGAAACTTTGAACCAACGCGACAAAATTTAATCCGAAATAAAAGTGTCGCGAGAATCATAAGATTTATGTCGCAGGGTTGTTTCTTTTTTCCCAACGAAGCCTTCAACAATTTCCCGAATTCTAATAAATCGCTCGAGCAAGCCAATTAATTCTTTTTTCAGCATACCTAAAAAAAGAATTAAAAAAGTACAAAGTACCCGTAGGAGAGGTCCCGCGAGGTTCTCTCTCGAATTCTCGTGGAAGCCTCTATCGTGCGGTATGGGAACACGATAAAAGGGATAAAAGGGCAAGAGAGAGACGAAGCAAGGAGTAGTGGGCAGAGAGACCGAACGAGAGAGAGAGAGAGAGAGAGAGAGAGAGAGCCACCGGTTGTGCGGCCTCGTTGCTTCCCCGACCATGCGGAATTGCGAAATACTTTTACAAATTAAATACACACTCGCTCGTAGAAGAGAGAGAGAGGCAGATAGGTAGGTAGGGAAAGAGTAAGGGATGGATGGGGTAAATTCGTGGAGAGGAGGAATTGGCGTATACCGGTGAGTTCCGTCAGACCGCAGTCGCCCCCCGACAAAGTATTCGCAACAAAGGGCTTGACTCCCAACCAGCGAGAGAGAAAGGAGGAGTCATCCTCTCAAACCCACCCCTTTTTTCGCTTCGGCACTGGAAAGACGCGAGGAGACTACAATTTTTTGTTTTGTTTTTTTCCCCCGAATGTTTTATTTATTCATTCCTGCGTGTCGTGTAAATTCAATGCTTCCCCCCTGTACTCTTCTCTTGGCACTTTTCATCCACCTCCCGACACTCGGACACACAATTTTTGTATTATGCCACGATGAGAAACAATCCCCTCGACCCATCTGTCAACCCCCGGTGAGGATATAATAATGATAGAGAAAAAATTGTTCGAGGTTTCGCGAGATTTCGTTTTTAACGAGAAATATATTTTCGTGAGAGAACTCTGGGAGACGAGTGGACAACGATGGAGGGCAGAACGAGAGAAGAACACAACGATGAAGGAAAAGAGAGCGTTGTGAGTCAAGGGTGGAACGGAGTGGACTGCGATTTTAATTTTTTTCCAACTCCCTTCTTTTCTTTCTCTATCTATCTATCTATCTCCCTCTCCATCTCTCTCTCTCTTCGTTGATTCTCATTTCTCTTGCACTCCCATAATCCCTCATCGCCGGTGCAAACACGAGCGAGTACAGTGAAAATGAGCAAAGCATCCCCTTCTCGGTGTTCTGCGGGAATACGCACCGAGCGGGCACGTCTTTTCCGTGGCGTCCAGCGGACGAAGGTAAGAGCCGAGGGTGAAGGGGATGGTTTGAGGGGAAAAAAGCAAGTAGGAGATCCAGACGAGCCAGACGAGGAAAGAAAGTAAAAAAAACGAAAAAAATAGCGAAGCATTAAACGCAAACAAGGGTAGCAATTTCGGAGGGGACTCGAGGAGTCGAGAGGCTGGCACGAGGGCAAGCAGTGGGAGACTTGTGGTGGAGAGAGAACCGTGGCTATGGAATCGTCGAGGGCTCGAAAAAAAAACGCAAAAAACATAAAGAAAAGAGCGAACGAGAGGGTTAAGGGTAGTCCGGAAGCTCGGCGGTGGTTTCGAGGGTCGGGGAGGGCGGTTTAAGAACGCTTTAGAAGCGGAACGTGGCACGCGCTCTCTCCTCTATACACTCGAAGCTTTAGCAACATATAACCACAGTCGGTATAAAAAAAAAATATATATATATAGGGGGAAAAACAGCGAGGAAGTTCCTGACGCAGTCACACGATACTTTTTAATTTAGTAAAAATGCGCATTCAAGCCACCCCCGTTGGTGCTTTTCCGCCCCCCCCCCCCCAAAGGGGGCCTCTTCTTCGAGGGGCTTCTCTCTCCGAGCCGAGACGTCAATGGACTTTTGCTCTCGTTCTCGCTCCCTCTCACCGTATTTTGTTTCCGCCCCTGAGGTTCTGGTCGACGATGAAAGGTCGAAACAAATTCTATTGCTGGGAAAACGTAATTGACGCGGATTTGTCGTTACAAAATTATTCACGATTCCGATTCTTCTTTTTCTTGGCCCTTGGAGCGAAGTTTTCATGTGGTCAAATTTATTTCTCGATCCACGAGGGGGATGCAAAAGTGAACTTTGTTGCATTACAAAATTTTAATCGATTATTTCTCGCTGTACTCGTTTCTTTTTTTTATCTCCTCCCTCGATATCTTTTGATGCATTCGCGATGGTAATCTAAATTTTTCATCCCCTAGTGAGAGCAAGCGATGCGGAAGAAGTGGCGGACGACCCGCCAAGTGACACACAGAAGGGGTCTGTTTTCCAGGGTCTCTCGTAGCCTCGGGCGGCTCTTCGGCTTCCAAGAAAGCCCAGAGACACTATTTTCCACCTTTCTACCCCTTGTGGTCGTTCTCGTCTTCGAAGACTCTCCCTCCTTCATCGTCTTTTGTTTGAAATCACAAAGTAAAGCCCGATAATGGCCGTGTAATCAGATTTATCGAAGGGGATGTATACACGAGAGTGACGAGGTGTATTAACGCCTAGCCACCGTAAATTTTACTTTCAACCACGCGTTAATAGCGCATCCCTTAACTACCATTCGACCACGAAATCTAATTTTTTCCTACGATTTATATCGATAAATATAATTATCTTACAACGATAAAAAATTTAATTATAATTTTTTGCATACTAAACTTAGAATAATGAACTAAGAAAAATTAAAAAAAATGAATATTTCAAAATTGCAAGTACCTAAAATATTTTTCTCGGCGTGTTTCACGATAAAAATTGTATATTACTTTGTTTCATCCCCTGACAACGCTGCTAATTCCCATGCGGATGATTGCCAGTTCTTCGAAACTTTTCTCAGACATATATAGCGAATCGTTTTGTCCCTGTACGCCACAAAAAAGTAAAAAAACGCGATGATGCCCATCGTCCCTCGTGCTCACCACGTGCTTGGAAATCCTGATTTCACGTGTACGCCACGCACGAGCACCTTCTCTGACCGCTCTCTCGGTCGTCTACTTCGTTTTCTCGTTTCTTTTCCCTTCGTTCCTTCTTCCCCTCTATTTTCTTCACGGCCAGTCCGTCGAACTAAAGTCATCTCTGGCATTCGCGATTCGAAGCATCGCGGAGAGTGAGTTACAGAGGTTGGCGAAGGGGGATGAGCTTTTTGCTTCTCGTGAGGAATCTCTGTGAAGAGAATAAGTTCAAGTCGAACAAAAGTTAACTCTCTCAGTCTCTCTCTCTCTCTCTCCCTCTCAATGTTGGTGAACGAATGCGTTGGGAAAGTAAGAATGAATTTCGTTATTTTCCCACCGCGATTCCCCTAGCAAAGTGGCCCGAGTACTTTGAAGAATAGTTGCGTAGTTGGTCCAAGATTTCGCCTGCTGTATTAGCGGTAGATCGGATGTCTAGATTTGGAATCCACTCTGTACAAAGAGAGTTAAAAAAGAAGAGAAAAAAACATCGAAGGGGATGAAAAGGAGGGCAGAAAAGTGAGCAAGGTGAAAGTAAGAGGGGGTAGGGGTTGGTCTCGATCTCGAAGCTTTTGGGTTGGTAGCTCGAACGTCGGAAGGGAAAAACGGTAAAGAGGCCTGGCAGAGCGCGTTATTGGAAAACGATGATTTACGATAATGGGGGTGAGAGGGGGTGGATTTTTTTCCTCTTCCTCTATACAGTCTTCCTGTCCCTCTCTCTCGTTTTTTTCAGGCGAAACACGAGAGATAAAGCCGAGTGCGGAGCCTCGAGAGGCTGGAGAGTGAGATCGAAGCGAGAGGGTGAAATACACCCCCTTTGCATCGTATACCACCTCTCTCTACCTTCGAGGCATCCATCCTATACGTATGTATATACACGAGGGTTAGAAACGAGGAGGAGTGGAGGACGCGTTAATAACGTTAATTAATATTTCGCGAGAGGTTTGGCGGTCGAAGAGAGGAGAGATGCCCGAGGCTTTCGCGCGGGTGGCTTTGCGTGGTTTTCCCTCTACCCCTCTAGCACTCTCTCGCGCCCTTTCACTTCACGATATACACGGGGTAGCCACCATGCTGTAGGCTCGAGCGTGGATGCTGCGCGGCAATCTGCCAGCTGGCAGGGACCTCAGACGTCTCTACGAGAGTCGAATGCGATCGTCGAGTTGCACAGTCACGGTGAAAGATGCTGAGCTTTTTTTTAATTTTATTATTTTTTTTTATCGGACGATCAACCACCTTAATTATTTCTTCGATAGTAGACCTAACGCCCCTAGTCACCTAAACCCTCAAAAGGGTTTAGGTGACTTTACCCTCTACCTCTCGAACTTAGATTTAAAAAATCATTTGATAAAGCGATGATAACAGAATCTCGTGTCCAAAGGTAAAAATTATATCGACAGAAGTTTAAGGGAGAAGTTTTAAATGTTTTCTTTTTTATCATGTTGTTACAGGAAAAAATACGCAGGGGCTGTTTCTCATACAAAGGGGAAGTTACATACATTGTTCAAAGGTCGATAGTCTCAGAATTTGTTCGTCGAGCTATTTCTCTCGAACTGAGCTGAGACGATCTCTCGTAAGAAATCTTGAGTCCTGGCGGAGGGAATCGGTGGAAATAAAGAACGTGGAGAGGTCAAGCCAGACGAAAGATCTTGCACCGTGGAATTCACCCTGTGCGTTACAGATCTCTTCCACCCCCCTTTATTTTCACGGATTCAAATGGCCTCTGCATCAATATTTTATTGCGTCGTATATAGACAGTCAGAAGTGGAATAAGGCGCGGACAGCCCGAGCACTCCTCATGTAAATTCTACGAGAGATTTTACGACAATGTAATCCCCACGTCTTGGAGAGAGAGAGAGAGAGAGAGAGAGAGAGAGAGAGAGAGAAAGAGAGAAAAGACAGCCTGTGACGACGACGAGAGTCTACGACAACTATAGGCGCCTTCTCGTCGTTTTCGCACCCCCAACCCTAACTCTCCCTTTTTTTCTTTCTTTCTCGTGAACGAAACGAGGGGTGATTTTTATCTTCGACCACAGACTGCTCTCTGTCTCTCATCCGGATTTTTCTACATTGTAATTCCGCCCTCGCGTTACTACCCGAAAGCTGTGGATTAACGTTTGGCATTAATCAACTAAACTGGTCCACAGTTATGATAAATTTTGTTCGTTGAATTTTAATCTTTCCGACATTTTTATTTTTGGCTCATTAGCTGACTTTAGCGACCCGAATGCGAGTCGAAAGTAATTCAAAAATGAAGAAAATTTCAGATTTTGCGATAGTCGATGTGGGAATTATAAATTAATGGCCAAAGAGCAAAGTGGCAGACGTCGCGGAGGGAATGGAACGCGTCGTAAGCTCGCGTACGAAACGAGAAAGAGAAACGCGTTGGTCGAGAGGAAAATAAAGGAAAAGCGTGAATAAGGGTGAAAAATAGGAGAGAAGAAAATCTTATCCCAAGCTCGAGCTTTACTTCGTCCCTCGCACATCGTCTTCGTTTTATTTCTTGATTTTCTCTCTTACTCCCACCCACGTTCGCTCTTTCTCTCTTGTTACCCGGCCTCGAGACGCCGCTCACCCGTCGTCGCCGGTTCCTTCCATAATTTGATTGTTTTAATTAAATTTCGCCAAGGGAATCGCTTTACGCTGGGCACACTGGCCCCGAGGAGGAAAGGCCCTTTGCAATAGAGCTTCAGCCTGGCACGCGGGTCTACAATGCAAACGGTGATGCGTACGCCGAATGAATCGGGATTGGGAAAACGATGGTGGCACTGAGAGAGAGAGAGAGAGAGAGAGAGAGAGAGAGAGAGAGAGAGAGAGAGAGAGAGAGAGAGAGAGAATGAGAGAGAAAATTGCGCTTCGGTTTCTTCGACGAAGCAAGCTCACTACTACAGAAGATTCGTATAGTTCGAAATCGTTAAGAGAGAAAGCAAGTTGATGGGCAATCGTCTCTCGTGATATTCTTGGGCAAAATATCTTGAAAACAATCCATCTCAAAAATTGATAAAATATATAGGATTATTTTATGAAATAAATTCTCATACTCACCCCCTTGTATCGACGACCCAAACATTCATCTTCGTTTTGTTTTTGTTTTTTTTTAGGAAAAGTATGTAGAGTAGCTGAAAAAAATTTAATAACCCCCCAGTTAGGGGTTGGAACCATACACTCCTCGTTCAAGTATGACGAGTAGAATCAGCGTGATCTCGTTTTCTCGAGCTTTTATACGACGAGAGATGAATATTACTGGTGGTTAAACCGAGAGAATGAAGAAGAGACTCTTTCTTCGTCTCTCGTTCACTCCTGAGCCACTGGAAAGTGAGGGAGTGTGACATAAAGCGTAGTACACCAACCGCTGTATATACTTCTACGCCCGGCCGCGTACGAATAACGGAAATTAAGTGTCAACCGAAAAGAGCGGCGGAGAGTCGAGAAAGCAGCTGGGGGAATCCTCGTTCGTTCGTTGGTATGTGTTCCTGGACTGAACGAATGAACGAGGGTTTGTGATTATGTGTAAGTATTTATGAACACGGGCAACCCCATCAGAAGCCCAGGATTAACGCTACGTGCACGGTAGTCTCGAAAACGTCCCTACGCATTTCACGTTTCTCTCGTCGATGTGCCGCGTTTCATCTTTTTTCTTTCTGAGCTCTCGTTCGCACTTCTCCGCTATCTCAGTCTGTGTTTCATCCCCCGGCGTTTACGAGCTCTGGCCTTTTAACGACTTACTCTATATATCTCTCTCTCTATCTCTTTTTCCTGTTCATTCGTGATGATAATTTTTACACTTTTGACCCGAGGCTGACATAAAATAATAAAATCAAGAAAATCATTGATTTTAGAAAATAATAATTATTTTTATTATTAGTTTATAAGAAGAAGTAATTATTGGATGAGAGGAAGGAGTATAATTAAACTTATGTAGGCTTGAAATTTACTACAGGTCATACAATTATTAATTTGAAGAAGAATTGGTTCGACGATCGATATAAATCTGGGAAATGCGAGTATGAAAAAAATCTGGAAAACATTACGAGCATTTTCTGCAATTGGAGAAGTTCAAATACGAGAATGAAGAATTCAATTACAATTTGACAAGTCCAGGATACAGTATGGGGGTAAGTAGACCATGTGACTTTCGAAAGATCAGGATTCCAGTCGACTCTGGGTGGATGAAAGGGGTTGTCTAGCTCGTAGACTTCCCAAACCTTACCGAATGATATAGAGACAGAAAGACAGAGTAGGAGTATGAGAGTGAGAGAGAGAGAGAGAGAGAGGATGAGTAACCCGATCGAATATCTCTTCGTAACGCGGTCGTAAAGGGATCAAGGGCATAAGAAGACTTTGTGAAGGGAAAAAGGGGTGCGAGGGTTGAGAAGAGACGACGACGAGTCGCGTGTGCTCTTGGTTGAGACGTGAGCCCATGAATGGCAGTAGTAAGGCACGAGAGGAGCCGAGAGAGAGAGAGAGGAGAGGGGTAGGGCTGTAAGGGTAGTTGGGTATAAAGGGTAGAAGAGTTAGTGAAGGGGTAGGATTCAACTATACATGACTTCGTGCGAGAGATAAAGATAAAGATAGACATAGATAACAGGAAGAGCAAGAAAATTCGTTTGGGGGAGGATGCAACGATCCCCCAATCATATTTATAGAGGTAGTAGTGTCTCTCGATTTCGTTGCTTGGATCCACCCAAGGACGCTTTTTCGCGTGTCTCACGTGAACCAAGGATTACCAGGACCAAATAGAATGCTTTACGATATCGTATAGAGCTCTATACACTGTATATAGCGTAACCATCGAATCTCAACTATCGAGGGAGCTACGGTATTACATATACGATCATGCGTGGCCGTAAAAAACTACGCAAGGAGAAAGAGCAAAAAAAGCATCCCCTCCTACCCCCGGAGTAGCCAATCGTCCGTGCTATAACGCCCTCTAGCTATATCCACGATTTCTATTTTTTTCCCTCGACTGTCTCACCCCCTCCCCCCGTAGCGAAGATCGAGCTTGCGACGAAAATGACGAAAAAAATGAAAGAATTTTGGAGAAATATCAAGATCGTTCTCGCAGTCGTTCGTTATTTCGGTGAATAATATTGGGATATAGGGAAAAAAGAAATAATAAGAATTGGGGTAGGAATAAGTCAATGGTGCGTGGATGATCAGACAGACGACGCTGACCTATGGCCAATGTGGAGAATACTCGCGTCTATTTTGCTACTGGGGTGTAATTCGGCGGATGACTCATGGATCTCGGAGCAATTGGGCAAAAGGGAATCCTTCGACGATTAAATATAATTAGGTTTTCGCTGGTGAGTGTCTTGGTAAACGGGACGGAGAGAAATGAGTGAATGAAATGGAGCTGAGGGAAGGGGGTAAAAAGAGTGGAGAGCGAAAGAGAGGGAGAGAGAGAGAAAGGGAGAGTGGAAGGAACGACAAAACTGGCGACGATAATGAGTCACCCGGTCGGTGCCCGCCCCCTCTAAGACTCTTCATTTGTATTTTAATTAGTGTCGTTATGCTAATTATGCGCCGTTGCTTTTCTTGTACCATTCTCCAAACCCGTCTTCCGCAATACGCGTGAGTATTACTCTTTTTTTCGCACTTCTTTCACCAGACGATTTTTCTTATTGTGACAAAAAAAAGGAGAAAAACACGAAAGTAAACAAATATTTGTTACGAATTCCATCGAACGGTGTCGAGTCAAAAGCGTCAATTTTTTTTCTCGGACTGTTAATCAACATTCTAGGTCATCTTGGTTCTCATTTTTATTCTCTCGCTCGCTTTGGCAATTTCTTTTATTATTACTGTCCCGTCTCATCTTCACTCATGGCGCTTCCCCCAGAGTCAAATATCTCTCTTTCTAGCTTGTTGCTTTTGTCCCCCTCGACAGTTTCCTTCTCCTTGCTCGTTCGGCTGGAAACTTTTTGTTTTGTTTTTTTTGTTCTTTCGTTCATTCCCTTTTTTTGTTACAGTCACATTTCGCCAACTTCTTTAATAATGCAACTCTTTATATTCACGGGCGTTTTTAACAAGTACCGGGGCGAGATTAGGCGAGAGCAAAGCAAGACGGAGAAGGGCGGACCACGAATATGAGCAAAAGTAAGAGAGGAAAGAAAAAAGAGAGAGCGAGTGCCAAACGAGAGTATGCCCGCGGTATTTTCCAGCTACCCCTCAAATATGCTTCGTCGCGTTACGATGTTTCTTAATTATTATTATTGCCGTCGTGTTTCGACACCGCGTGGCTAAATGTGAGATGCGAGAAAACATCCCCCATGACGATAACAACGAGGCTCTCTGTCGTGAATTGCTAATCTCGTGGAACTACCAGGGAGTCGACGAGAACAGTCTGTCGTTCGATATGAAATACTTATTTTTCGCGACATTATTTTATATTTTACGAGAGGCTCGAATATCTCGAGGTCCGAAGAAAATCGTTCTTTCACTTTTAATATTTTTCGTTCGTTCTATGTAAGTAAATTTTACGGATATGTCATAAATTTTTGTTTTAGAAATGTTTTGGGTAGTAAAAAATGGCTTCGTACGTTTTGCAGACGGGGTTGACGGTGGCTTTCTTGGGCGATTTTCTACCCCCTCGTACATCAAAAGGATCGAGGTATCAAAAGCGACACTGAATTCTACCGGTCTTTCCACCCCCTCACCCCTATGCACGCTCGCGATCTATAGTTGCTAAGTTATTGAAATGTCTTTGCGGTGATTGAGCAAATATTTGAGGAAGTCCTGGCTCTCTCTCTCTCTCTCTCTCTATCTTGGGTTGGTCGATGCAAAGGGAGACCATCGACCGAGGTGACGGAGAGTAAGAGCGAGAGACGAATTTTCTCCCCTGTGAAACGATGAGAAGACACATATACACGTTGTAGACATAGAAAGGGATGAAATTGAGATAGAAGGTTTTTTAGTTCCAGAAATCGCCGCTCGTCTGTGAGTGGCGCTGGAAGAAAAGGAAGACGACAGGGGCAAGAGGGTGGAACGAATGAGGGGTAGCTATACAATATAGTCCTATCGGACCGAAAAACGAGGGTTTTCCTTATTCGATCGATTTAATCCTAACGAAACATATCAGACGTGATAAAATAATAATTTTTCAAATTCACAAAAAACATTCGATTTTCTTGCAATTTTTCTCTTTCTCAAATAGTCAACGAAACCTTTCCGTTTTGTCACAGCCAAAAGCAAACTGGGAAAAGTTTCCAACTCCCTGGTCGAGTTCTCCGTCTCACATTTTTCTTTTCGTTTTTTTTTTCGCAGAACTAAAGCGCCTCGCAATTAACGCTCTCGGTGAATTAAGCGAGAAGGAGACGAGAACGAGATCCGGGGTAGAAGGTCGTGGAAAACAGGACGGGTGTGGGGTCTTGTCGACGAAGGGCTTTAGTGGCACGCGCTCCGACGCTAGGGTAGCTTAAAAAAAACGAGAGATGAAAAAAATCACCGCACGAGCCTTCACGAAGTCGCGCGGAGCAACCCCTTTTTCCTCATTCGCTGAGTCCCTTCGTCACTCATACCGCGTTTTTAACCCCCTCGTGTAGGCAGAGCTGGAAAACCACAAACGACAAAAATCGAGAAAGTGTCGCTAGAGGCCACTGGCTGCGTCGTCTCTCCTTTCTTTCTCTCTCTGTCTCTCGCTCAGGCTGTATACCATACCCGAGCAATTATACAATTAGTTAAAGTATCTGGCGGCCGTAACGACCCATAAAACAAACGTGATTACGGGGCCGAAACTGCTGTTGCTGTATGTACTAACTGTTCAAAGCGGAGAGAGTGAGGAAAAAAGGGTGAGATGGAACGTTACCATTTATGAGAGTCAAGCACCATAAATATAGACGAAAAAGGAAGATGTAGAAGAAAAAGCTCGGAGACAAGTCAAATGTGATTTTTAAGCAGAATTTTGAACATACGAGAATGGCGCAAAGTGAGCGAGAATGAAAAACGATAAATATTTCAAGAAAATATACACAGGGATCTTTGAGAAGATCTTCCCTGGCAGGGATCAAGGGTGGTTTTGTAAGGGTTGATACAATATTTTCTTTCGTTTTTCGTAAAATAAAGAATCATAAATCGAAAATTATTTTTATCACCCCTTAAGGAATTTTCTAAGGGTGACCAAAGGATACTTAACAAATTGACGTTGAATAAAATCACTCGGTGAAATCGTTTTATTCGGATTCAAACGACAAAACTGAATACTCTTCGGGTAGCTCCCTCGACCATGCATAATGCATAACCGAGCGCATCATCGTATCTCCATTTCTCCGAGTCTCGGCCTGATATGAGAATAGAGAAAAGAGAGAGAGAGAGAGCTCAGCGAAGGGAAGAAAAACGATGTACGTTCGAGGGTTGAAAAAAAGAAGAAAAAAAAAGAAAATAAAGCGGGGTAGGAGACATAATGCTCCATCGTATAGAAGAGGCGAAGAGAGCTTTTGTATCGTGAAACAAGGACGGGAATTGCGAAGGAGAGAAGGAGTTTTAGGGCCGAGTCTTTCGTTTCGCGTGTGAGCCCGCGACGGCTGCAAACTCGACGACAACGAACGACTAGAAAGGAAGGACACACGTGTGCCAAAGTGAAAATGTATGGCCGTGGCTCGCACGTGAGTCGACTTCCTTGTGTCATGACGACACACAGAGACGATAACGGCAAGAGCAGTCGAGAAAGCATGTGGCATTCTAAAAAGATTCTCATAACTCGATACGAGGGTCGTAAAGTAGGCAGGCCTTCTTAAGGGTGTTTTGCTCTTTCCTACCCCCTCGTGCTTCGAGCTGCGTAATCTCTTCTTCGCGTGCAATCTTCTTTTTTAAACATTGCAGAATAAAGAAGAGTCGATAGACGCCATTTTGAAAAAAAAAATGGTACGTCGAGGGAACATGAATCATTTCTTTCGACAAACTTTCTCAAGGATATTCGATACTTAGCGACATGGAGGGAAAATCGTGAGAATGATTCGAGACGTAATGAGGCGCTTCGAGGGAGAAGAAAATGTGGGAAAATCTAAAAATCCATTCTCACTCAGCCCCTCTCTTTCTCACACACACCAGCGGGTGTCTGGAGAGAAAATGTTGCAAAAGAGGAGAGAGAGAGAGAGAGAGAGAGAGAGAGAGAGAGAGAGAGAGAGAGGGAAAGCTGTGTTGGCCCGGCTGCATAAATAAGGCGAGAGAGGAAAATTTGCAATTATGAATCGGGACTAGAAATACACGGCTGCTTTTCTCCCCGTCTGAACAGCCTTGGCGAGCTTTATATATACGAGCCCGTTCCACCGGTGACGCCCGGTAACTTCTCCAAAATCCCCCTGTGTATATGCTAGCTAGAAAGAGAAATAGAATCGCGGTGAGGGGTTGATTTTTCCAAAGGGAAAGAGAGAGAGATAGAGATTTGCAAGGCACACGGGGTAGTTCGCCATTTCGTCGTACGTTATAGGAGATGCAGAGACATGGGAAGAGCTCCTCGTATTCCACGCGACGTTTCCAGGGATATGAAAGTGGGGTTGAGTCAAAGGGGGAGGGAGAGAAACGAAGGGGTGGTTTCGGTGCTGGGTGTCGCGCGGAAAAGTTGAAGGAAGCACAGCTGACGAGTATGCAAATGTGGACCTCTCGCCCTCACTCGCACCATCCCTGAGAGCTCGGTGAGACAGCGAGGGATGAAGGGAGGACGGATGAGGAAACACACAACCACCCCCGCGGTGTCGCCACGACGAAACAGTGCAATCCCCGTGCGTCCCCGACGGGGTTTGGCATTAGCGAACAACTTTTAGGGAAAAGTATGGGAGACTATGAGAGTTGGCTGTGCACTAATACAACTGCATTTTTCTTTTCAGAATAGCATGCTGCTGCTGCTGCTAACGTCGGGCTATGCAATTGGAAAAGGACAAAGAGTAGTCTCGTACGGAATACTAAAAATGACTGAAGGACCGAAGGTCTACAGCCACGCAAATTTCTGAGGATCTTTCGACGATGTATATAAAGTATTTGTATTTAACTGTCGTGGTTTTCCAGATCACGTGAGCACATTTTGATATATTTTCTCGTTAAGATTTCAATTTTCTTAACGACATCCTTTTTACGAATATCACGTTCGAGATCAAAGATCGAGTCTCTACGGTTTTTCTCAATATCTGAACAATTTTCATCACTTCCGACGTGAGTCGAAACTGTTCGAGGGGGATGAGGTAGTGGAATGATACAGTAGAACTCGATTAATTCAGTGAAATCGCGAGGGTTGAGAGACGAATTTTCCCCACGAACATTGACTTCTATCACTCGAGCTACTCTTTCCAGCAATTCTATATAGGTAAGATCGAAACCTGTTTCCGGCTCTTTGGAAAAACGTCCTTCGTGGCGTATAAGTCGACTCGCATCGCGTGGTACGTCTCGACGATTCGGCAAAGACTGACACGAAAAGAAGTCAAAGATCAGAGTGAAAGTTACTCTCGTGGGCGACGACGAAGAAACGCCAACGAAAGTATTGCAAAGTCAAAACGTCTTGGCAGGCCTGGAAAGAGTCTGAGGAGTCACCTCATTTCCATATGGGATCGAACCATTTAGCGCAAACATTTTTTTCCATTCCCTAAAAGCTCAAACCCCTCTATCTCTTTTTACTCTCTTTTCGTGCTCGTCTCGTCCTCGTACGAGATGCCTCTAACTCACAATTTAAATAAAAGCAAACACGCGTCCTTTCACCCCCTACCACACTTCGCAATACCGGAATCTTTTTTCGTCAGTTTTTTTTCTTACCCTCTCGTCAGATCTTTGCCAAAAGATTTCGGCAGACAACCCCTCGTTCAGAATTCGATGAAGAAATTTTCCCTTTTTCTTTCCATATTGAGAAAACAAAATCCGTATAATTTTTCATTTTTAAATCGTGTCATTGATTAATCCAAACGACTTTTATGGTCCAAGCGAATCCGTCAATCGAGCGTTAAATTTGTACATCGAGCTTGAAAGCTCTTGCTAAACTATAATTTCTATCCTCGCCATTCCCATTTGCACTTTGTGCCTACGCAAGAAGTTCCTTACCGCAGATTTCGGTATGTCGTGTGTTTTCTCGGTATACTGCCTAGTACGAGAAGCATATACGCCCGTTGTACCAGGAGGGTGAGATGCGTTTCACTCGGTGAGGAAACGACGACGAGATTGCCCGCGTAAATTCGTGTATGTGTATGTCGACGAGACGGGAGAATCACGTCTTTGGTTGCGCACCACGAAATTGACCTTAGCGCTAGGCCAACGAGCTTTTGACCCCCTCGCAACCTATTTCATCCCTTGAACCCTTTAAGGGTTGGCTGGGCCTTTCTCTCTTCCATAGCCCGTGGCGCAAATCCTTGTCGCATGGATTGCGAATTTGACGCTTCGACGCTCTCCTAAGATTAGCCAACGTTAAGGAAGAATTTTTTTTCTTTAAAAAAATTACCTCGTCTGCGAATATTTCAGTCGAAAAGTAGCGTAATACGTGGAAATTTTGGAAAATTACTCAATTATCCTTTTGGGTAAAAATTGTAAAAATTTAACAAAGCCGTTGAACACTCTACGATAAATCGCAGGAGCCAATTTCGCGGCGTGTACCAACAACGATCAGAATTGCTCCGGAGCGGAAATTTCATTCACCCGCATACTCGTTACCCGCCCGACCTGCTATATTCGCAGATGTTCACGTGTGTGGATGGTAGCACACACCCGGTTTCAACACTGAGCATAATTTAACACGATACGCGTTAGGGGTCGTGCTAACTTGCTTAACGCAACCTCAAATGCTATATGCATGGAAACGGGGGAGTATGTGTAACGGGAATTGCTCGAAGCCACGCTTTGGAAATTCACTCACAATCAGAACGTTGACGAAGATTTCAATCGTTGGATCTCATTATGTTCATCAAGATGATTAATCGATAGTCGATTAATTTCTTTTATGACGACGTAAACCCATAATTTTCCTATCGAACAATTCGCTCATGAGAAAAATTGTATAGGAAATGTGACAATGTTATCATGATCAAGGACGATTAAGGACAAATTCAACCCTAGTCTTGGCTGGAAACTAAGTGGTCTTCAGCTTTCTCAACTTAAATTAAATACAGGAAACAGAATGGGAAATAAAAATCTAGCTTGTAATGTTCCAACCATGAAATTGAAGCACCGGATCAGGGACAAAGATATGTTTTTGTAGGAAGGAAAGAGTTAGCAAGAGAACAAGGAACGTCTCTTGGCTACCGCGACATTGGGGAATGGTTTGAGTTATATGGTTGACTCCTGGTTCTCTCCAAGGGTGTTACCCGGCTCTATAATCATGCGTCTTGATTAGTACCTGGGCTCAGTGATCATCCACGTGCTCTCTAATACTCTCGGTTCTCTCGACTGTGGACCAGCACATGGAATTCGGCTCGAGACCGTTTGTAGAACTCCTTTACTAGCTCGAACTTACCGGTACAAGGAACGATACATACCGGGTGACCCTAAATCTGTGAAGACTAACAAAGGTGTCTTCAATATGGAACATATAAAAAGTCATCCCATCGTTGCATTAGTATCCTTTTAAAATTTACCATCATCGATTTAAACTGTTTTGATAAACTTTCATCCCTGATGAATTTCCAAGTGAATAAGATTCACCCCTTATATGAGGGATGAGTCTATCTGTGTCTCGCTTCTATACGTGTCTATTAAACGCAGCCACAGGAAGACCAGCTTCACGAGGTAGAGCAAGAGAGCACGGAGGAAACTATTACAGACCGTCCCGTGGACGTTGGAGCGAAGATAACATGCTCGGGGTGTGTTTAGACAGTAGCTAAGGGAACTCACTAAAATTATCTTCAACGATAAGCAAAAATCCTACGTAACAATAATTTCAATCATAATTCTTCCCTTCTCAATTGCTCGAATAAATTCGATAAATTTGTGGATCGATCCATCTTACTCTGGTGAATTAGCCTATTTCGTGGGTGGTTCGATGGTTGCTGAGAAAATCACATAACCAGCAAGGAGACGGCGACGGTCAGGACTGGATCGAGAGATTAAGTAAATGCGGAGCGTTCTGTACCGTTCACGCTCTGTGGCAGCGGTTTAAGGTCCTGGTCAATGGCGCGTGAGAAACGGAAGGAGATCAGGGATACGTTTTCATTGTAGTCGTATACATGTACAGATGGACCATAATATAGTACACATTGGGAGAAGAGTATCCTATGAACAAGTTAACCGGAACATCCTAGACCAGGAAAGCAGCATCTTCGTTGGCTCGTTCTGGCTCGAGGCTCGCACAGATGGATAGATAGATAGGACGCGGTTGGACTGATACAATTAGATGTGATCTTAACGCCATAACTCAGGACTAATCTCGCCTCGGTCGCACGGTGGTGGTGGATGCGAGAGGTGATGGTGGGTAGGTGGTTAAAGGGGATGGCAAGGGGTGTGATGGTGAACGGAGGAGTTGCCTTTCCGGCCCAAGGCGCGAGAGTTACTTCATTATTCATCCCGTTCTGCGCCAACGGTTATCTTCACGACGACCTCTCTTTCTCTGCCTCTCTCGTTCCCTCGACGTTCTCCTTCTCGCTCGCTATTCCAACGGGGTAGGACGAGGAGTAAGAGAACGGCCGACATCCTGTGTACGAGATGGCGAAAGAGAGAGGAAGAGAGAGAGAGAGAGAGAGAGAGAGAGAGCTATGTACCCATTGCCAACCGCCACGATCCACGAATAGCTTCACGAAATTCTACGTCGTGTTAATCATCCGAGGGCAACGATAGAAGCCAGATAGATTGGCACACGGTGTTCTGTCTTTCTCACTCTCTCTCTCTCTCTCTCTGTCCCTCTTTTCGGTTACCTAGAGGATATGGCGAAGACCGAAGCGTCAAATTCCACACGCCATAGACCTCAAATTTTCAACATGACCTCCTGCCAGACTCATTCAGCGACTGAAAATTCGATCTGCACCGCAAGAACTCGATGGTCTTTTCCCTGGAATTTTACGTGAATGTTATTAGCGCGTTATAAATGCACGAGGTATCAGGAATTTTATCATCTTGAAAACGCGACCGTGTAGGATATTAATATCTTTGGCTAATCGATCACTAATCGGAATTTAATGATCGATGAATTTTTTGGGATTTAAGTTGAATAGTTTCCCATCGTCGACGAAACATTCCATGTTATAGCTTTTCTGTCTAGTTAATCCACGAATTTATATTTCTTTTCCTTTGCATTTTTAATAAAACGTAAATCCATCCGCGACGAAGAAACGAGCAAGGCCTCGTCGTTCTTCTCGCACAGTACGAAGAAGCGGAAGAAAAGCTCGTCCGTTATTGACTGAGTTCGTTTATGTACTTGGTTTTTACGACGTCACTAAAGTCCCTCGAGGACTCGAGGCACGAGACACGCCACCTTGTGACCAGGTTGGAGGCAAAAAAGAAATATAGGCCTTTCCTCTTGACTGGCAAAGTGGCAAGTGCCTTTCCCTCGGCAATCTCTTTTTCTATCGGATTTTCTCGATATAACAGAACTCTCGACGATGGTAAACCTAGAAATTGATGTCTGAAGGTCTTCTTCATATACCACTTCACCGACATTCCCGTTATTTTTTTTTCCTCGAAATAACAATTATTCTTCAGATTCTCGAATCGATTCTCATTAAACAATTCCGACCAGTTATACAAGATTATTAATGTCGATGTTAATTTTTGTATAGTCTTGTTCCAGGGGTATTAAAACTATCGTCGATTCTTAAACTTGTATTGGGTTAGTGGAAGAAGCAAAATTCGTGAATATTCCGAAACCCCCTTCGCTCGTTATTATCGTGTGTGTCTGGTTGTCTGTCCGTATAGTACGGCGAGCGATTTGGCCGACTGGATTTCTGTTTCCAATTTGGCTTTGGAAGCATGTTACATCGCTTGGAAACTCCACGCAAGATCATAGTTTCTGACCCATTTACCAACAGATATCGTACATTTCCGAGCACCCGCGAGAAAGCCTCAGACTCACCCCCTACAAACCTACCCCCGTTTTCTACCCTCCATCCCCTTATACACCAACACTGGTCTCCTTTTAACCGCGTGTTCTCCATACACGTTGCGATACAAGCCCAACTTACGAACGACACATAGTGCTTGTCCTCCACATGTCCAACCCCCTAGCGTGCGTTTGTACGCTCTGTATAGCCCTCGAGACCGGAAGTGCGGTGATAACGACACTGTGGTTATTCAACCAGAGAGAACTGCATATATTTCTCATGAAAGCCGCGAGACTGTACCATGCGAGAGCCTTTCCACGCTGCTGGAAGGCTTTCGGCTTTTCTCCGTTCGAAACCAATGGGCGAGGCAATTGAATTTGAGGAACAAAAAGAAAATGTTTATTTTCTTTCTTTTTTTTTCTTTCTTTTCATCTCTCCCTCTCTACGCGAGGGAAAACGTAGTCGCGATTAAAATTAAATTGCGACGAGGAGAACGAGAGGAAAAAGGGACTCGCCGGGAGAGAAGTTGCGGCAGCTTGGTGGCAACGAAAAGCGGACGAATAAGAAGAGGAAGAAGAGGAAGTCTTGGTTACGGCGAAGCTTACTCACCGAGATAAACGTCTTCATGATGAGAGAGGGATGAAGAGAGAGTGAGAGAGATCTTCCTATCTTGCCGAGCATACTTTTAATTCCATTAAGTGGCAGAGAGCCTCGGGTGTACCAACCCTTTAGCCGTCTCACTCTTTAAGCTCTGTCGCGTTTCGTCTCGGGGAATCTCTCAAAACTCACAGCAAGAGAGAGAGAGAGAGAGAGAGAGTAGCGTGTATTTTGTATATACGCGAAGAGTCTCGACGTATGTACGGGAAACTCTTGGCATTCCCGAGCTTTCTACCCCTGCCTTTTTCTCACTAACTCGTAGCTTCCAATGACTAACCCTTTGAGAATCGGGTTATCCGAAGTTAAGATCAAGACCGTGACGAGGGATCTCGACTGGCACACGACCAAAAACTTAATGAGAGCCGAGAATACCGAGCCAGGCATCATTGTCATTAAGAGATGCGACGTAGATGCAACCCCCCACCCCTCCCTGAAATAACCTCATGACGAATTTTTAACTTTTCTTATCAATCATTTATATTTTGTGAGAAACTTCCGTTTGTAATCACCACGTGACATAAGATTACAAATTCAAGAATGCGAAGAAGGAAAACTATCAATTCTTTTTTCTCCGACCGACTTTTTATTCAAGAAAATATAAATAACATTCGTTTAAATTGAAGGAATTTTAATTAATCATTGAAATGAATTTTCTGTCGTCGTTACAAAATAAGAAATTTGTTTAAAAATGGAAAATCTTCGAGAAATCGTCCATCGATTTTTCCAGGTTCACGATTCGACGACTAATTTTATAATGCAATTTTATAGAAATTGTAAATCGTTGAGAGAGTTTACAAAGTTCTGTACGAACGTGTCGTACTACCTGTGGAATCGAGAAACCTTGCTCATTTCCTCGCGACGAGGCACACACGAGTGTGAATTAGGGTGAAGTGAAACGACAATGAGCGCGAATTAGCCATTGCAAGCTCGCGAAATATAACGTTCTATACACGATACGCGTCATATCGCGTCTGTAACATCAACCATTTGACGACAGTGGCACAAGCTCGTCGGGTGCAACGATATAAACCCGATTTTCTCCCCACGTGCCCTCGTTGTTACACACAGTAGGCAGAGAAGAGTGCGCGTGAGGGGAGATACACGTAGGAAAGCCGGTGCCGCCGGCTGTTGTAGACGTCGTTGCTTTGTGCCATCAGGGTGTGATTATATTGCCATTCGGTGACGAGAGGCGTAAAGTCGACGAGGCTCCATTATGTATATATATGTATTAAGGGGGTGCGAGCTTCCTGTGGCATAGTAAACTATGAAACATCGTGCGTGGAGAGAGGGTCGTAAGTCGCAACTTCAACCCCGTCGCGGTGTCGAATATCCACGGAAAACGAATACACGCAAATTGAGACACGAGAAAGATAAGAATTAGAACTTGATAGAAAATTGAGTAAAGATGACATGTAAAAAAGATTATATTAACCATTTTTAATGGATTTTTGAAAATTATTGAGAAAGGGTTTATTTGTATTTAAATGGAGCAACTTTCTGGTTATTTATTAAGTTTGCTATGGGAGAAAGAATTTGTAGGGGTAAAAGAAGTTTGTGGGTTCTTTTTACTATGGAATTTGCTTTTCTCCTAATTTTCATTTCCTTCCAGGCGTTGCCCTCGTTCTGCAGGAAGAACCGCTTTAACGCGCATTTCTTGGCGAGACACGGAGCACAATGAAGAAGAACCAGGAAGAATCACGAGCTTGCACAGAGAGAGAGAGAGAGGAGGGAATGAGTGAGAGAAAGAGACCCAAGGGCACTTTGCGACGTTCTTCGGAGTCAAACCCCTACCGCAGGGTTGTATTTTTACGATATTATTTATGATATTAATTTCGCACGGGTAAGCGGGGGAGGATGTGTTCCGCGGTACGGAGGATTTTTCTCGCGGTCTCTTCGTCGAGGCACAGAGACTACAGAGGGGCTGGAGAAAAAGGGAAAAACAGAGAGAGAGAGAAAGAGACTAGGACCTCCGATGCAAGGAGGGTTTGACTCTATGGGGGTGTGTACGTGTGTGCGTGGAGGATGTTGGCCCGTTGGGAGTTGTAAAGCGGCTGTGCGGAGACGCCGAGCTTTCTTCTTCTTCTCGCGAGATATCATTGTCTCGGGATAACAACCCCTACCTCCAATCCACCCCTTTATTCTCTCTTCCTCTCTTTGCAGTACGCGAAAAGAAAGAGAGACTGTGGGGGTTGGAGATTCTTGAATAGTGGCGCGCTCGGTGTGAGCCGTGGCTCTCTCCGAGCTCGACGACGAGAAACTCGGAAAAGGCGAGCTTTTCTCGCCGCAACGAAACAAGGGAAAGAGAGTCGAGCGGAGAAACCGAGACGGAAGCTCCTCGACGCCTTTGCAGTTCTTCCCTCGGCGACGGCAGAAAGCTCCGGAAGAAAAGCGAAAATCCTTCACCGAGAAATACCTTGAGTAAATTAATAATAATGATAATAATAACAATAATTAAAAGTTATAATACAAACAAAAAATGTTAATTGAAAATTTCGAGAAAAAAAATTATTTTTAACAGGGATGAAAAAAATTATGATTCGTCAAATCGCTTTACTGCGAATTACTGTACGGGAAATGCTTGAGATCGTGGAGGCCGCGTGGGTTCGGTTGCTTTCGTGGTTAATTTATCGAGTCTCTTACCCCCCAAGCCTCGTCTCGCTGTACGATTTTCTCTCCCAGGTTCGAAAACTTGGAGAGTCGGACGATCGCCCGAGGTGTGTGCCAGAGGGCAGACCGAATCCAAGTTTCCCAGGGATAAGTAATATTTAAAACCGTTCCCACCCTGCTCCTGCTGTTTTCGTCCTCGAATTACTTTTCGGGGTAGAGAGAGACAGAGAGGGAGAGGGAGAGGGTGATGTCGCACCGCGAAGGAAATCAGAGAATTCGGCCACGAGATAAAAGCTGGGTCTTGTGCGTGGTTCTGCCCAAAAAAGCTCGAGGCTGGTATTAATCTCGGATATAATTACGTCACCTTGAAACCTTCGCACCCCTGTTGTAGTCGCTTTAGTGTTCAGGTTCTTCGTACGTACAATCAACTCTCGCAACAATAAAAATGATTGATCGAAAATAGGGAAACAAAATTCTAGGTCGAGAAAAAAAATTTATTTGCAGAACAACTAAATTCATGGGACAATGATCGAAATAATAGAGATATTTATAAATTAAAATCAAAGCAAATATAACATTTAATATTTATAAATTTTCGTCGTGAATTTCAGTTGATGAAATACGTCTGAAATTTGTTAATTAATTATTGGACTTTCATTGACAATTTTGATCAGGAACGTCAACGCTTTACTTCATGATCTGAGCCAAAGCTCGAAAAGCGTAGACCAAACCACCGTGTGGCTGTACAGAACGCGCGATTTTCCCACAGGAGATTTCGTTCGTGGTGTTTCGGGGCAAACGGAGAGAAATCCAGGGAAGGTTTTGCCAAGAAGGAGAGACGCGGGAGTGCAGCGTTAACGGTATACCGCAAAACCAACAAACGATATGCGCCGCGGGAATTTCTATACGTACATACGCAGGTCTGACCTGTACAGTACGTATCTACTGGCGAAGCTTTTGAATACATAAAGCGAGAGATATTTCTCGCTGGTAGAGACAATCGCTCGACCCTCGAGGCTTGCCGACGCAAACGCTCTGTTCGAATAAGGGTTGAAATCGTTAAATGGAATGGAAACCACCCCTGCGTCAATTTTATTAATCGATACATTTCTCTTCCATCGATAATTTTTTCAAGCCTTCTCATTTTCATGTTGCCTCTCGCACGTAGAGACAACATTTTTAGACTCAAATTACACCAGGGGATGATAATTCGTTCAACTCTTTTTTTTGCAATTCCATCATATTTATTTTTAATTGCAAAATGAATGCAAACTCTCTGGGTGTTTCGACTAATCGTCACAGATGTGCGAATCTAGAAGGGGTTTGAGGAAGTCGTCCCTTTCTCGAGCCACGAGTCCAAACCCTTCCGACTGTTCGGTTGCTCAAGCTCGTCGTCTCGGTTTACCGAGTGGAATCAGTCCTAATTTGCCAATAACAGTGATCTCGTGGCTCACTCTGGTCGACGAATCCGAGTTAATACAGCGATTAGGAAGCGTACACAAGCCCGCCGGGCGGACTGTGACTCGCGCCACGATGTGTATATATACACTCGACGTTTGCTCGGGGCAATAGCGAGCGAGAGAAAACGGGAGTATATAAGCATCGTACGATACTTGCGAGAAGCATCAGCGTGAAATCGAGACGCGGGGTGTGTGTTGGTCGGAGCTTATACGCGTATCGTTTGGGTATTCGAGCGAGCTGCGATCCTGCACACCGATCCTAGCCTCTGTTTCTATCTACTCGGGCCTTGTATCATGATTCGATTTGATTTTAGCCCACGGCCACCAACCCTTCCACCTTAGTCGGTGTCGAAGCTTGCCCCAGATTATTATTAGCGAGATCTAATAATAATATTCCTCGATTCGCGTGGCTCATAAAATTATATGTCTCAATGTAATTCTTGTAGAGTGTTACTATAGCGAGTGACGTTTTGTAAAAGATCTTAAAGCTTTCAATTTTCCACAAAAAGATTACTCTTTAACGTGACAAATTATCTCGGATCATTCCGTTGAAAATCTCGACTAGACCAAGCTTTTAAATATATTTTTTTCTCGTTAGGACGCAATTAATTCGAGTCTGAGGGCGTTCGTACCGTCGTAACGTCCATACGGTCACAGGGTCGGATCGATTCGACGGAAGCTAAGGACCTGTAAAGAGAGAGATAAATAGATTCGTCGAGATCGAGATAGAGGAAACGGATAGAGCGTGCGAACTCGGTATCTGCGGTCAACTATACACAGCTTGGTCATGGAGGTGCCTGGTCCATCACGAAGGACTGAGCTTTCTCGCCGAGGCCTTTGGTGATTAACGAGAGGTCAGGATAGTAAGAGAGACAGACAGAAAGAGAGAGAGAGAGAGAGAGAGAGAGAGAGAGAGAGAGAGAGAGAGAAAGAGCGCAAGCAGCGGAAGAGCCAACCCTGTGAAACGGTCTCTCGGAGGCCAAGAGCTAGAGCAAATATACCCTCTCGTGGAAATTGGGTTCTCCTCTCTGTGTCTCTCGTCCTCGTTTAGCCCCGCTTTCAGAAGTCTTCGTCTTCTCGTCGACGATTGAGCTTTGCGCCCGAGCACGTTGAATCACTCGATCTCTATAATCACACTGCCGGAATAATAATCGAGAACAACCCCGTCGTACGTTATAACCACTAGGGCAACGTTTGACGAAAACCTCAGGAAAAATAGACGCCAATTTATATGACCGGACTACTCAACCGCAGTGCCGAGATCCATAAGGATAATTCGAGCAAACAGTCGTAAGAAAGCATAGGAGAATAAAAGCTCTGTACCGTCAGCCTCGAGGTTGAGCAAGGGGGTGAACAAAATGACGCAGTCAACTTTATTAGTCAATATAGTAGGCTCGTCGTCTTAATCCATCCTCCATCTCGTACGCCCCTGCTACCCGACAGACCATTCTAGGATAACCGAAATTCAGGAGAAACATGTACGTGCTGTTCGACAACACATCCGGATTACAATTCCTCCGTTTCCCTACCAACGTTTTTCGACGTAAATCCCAGACTGGATGAGTTAATTCGCTAATTAGCAAAAGTTAGCCCGAACCAACACGACGAGGGTGAATGATATTTTTCAACTATAGAATCCTAGAGGTCATCGCACCCGCGGAATGATTTTTATTTCAGGCTCACGAGCTTTTTCGAATATTCCTAACATTGTTTTTATTTATTTTTCTTCTTTTTCAGCACGTCTACCAGGATGATTTCCCGGAGAGAGAGAGAGAGGGAGGGAGCTCGTCGACTGGGGCGCTTGGGAAAAGCGCACGGTGCATTGTTTATTCAGAAACGTATCGGTGACGAGAAGGAAGAGAGTGTGGGAGGGACAGACGCGAGAGATGACGTTACGGCAACAACACTGGGGGGAATGGTGGCTGTACGACGAAAGGAAGAGTGAGAGAGGGTGCAAAAGAGAGGGACAGGGGGTTGGTTGGCGTGAATAGCGTTTCCGGTGGGACGCTCGGCAAGGTCCGGAGGGCTCCGCAGACTCAGGCTTCCGGTCGAGCGTCCGCCGAACCCCGGTTCCCGGTCCGGATCTCGTTCCACTCGCGGCACACCAACCCCCTCACCACCATCCCCCTTCTCGGAGTCCGATGGTCCGGTCCGCGATCCCCGAACCTCCGTACCTTTTTCAACCCCCTCGAGCTCTCCTCGTGGAAACTCCCTTCTTGATTTTGCCGTATTGGCCTCCCGTTTCTGGTGACCACGAGACGAAGGACGAGAACGTTAGAGAGCCTTGGCTCGGAGCTTTTCATTGGCAACGATGTCCTATACATAGAGCGAAGCTTCGGACGAGGAACGCTATTCTCTCTCTCTCTCTCTCTCTCTCTCTTTCGCTAATTAAGATATCGATTCTTATTGTCCGACGTTAGGGTCGAGAACGCAGACCGGATGTACCACACCGGGGGCTGCAACGGGGCCGATTTCGGACGACGATATCGACGATCGCCTCGAGCTTTCATATCCACCCCTTCTTCACCCTTTTCTCTCGTACTGTGCGACTCGACTCCTGTGCCGAAATTTCCGGCTTCGTACTAGTTTCTAATTATCCCGTGCTAGCTAGCTTTCGATCGCCTCTACCACCGTTGCACAGGAATACTCGGTGATCTAGGGACGAGAAAAGTTTTGTCGCTGCGACTAAAACGATTCGACAAATTAGAAGGACAATTTTCGAATTATTTGAACAAAAGAAACGTTAATACCGGAGTTGGGGAAAGGGGGGTTGGAATGATTTTCAAAAATTTTATTTTAACTCTAAGATAAAAATGGAATACTTTTACACTTCGAAATTATGAGCAAGAGAATATAGAGGAGTGCAAGGGGGTCGTAAGTTTTCATCCCTTCAGACCAGCTGGACAAAATCGTGCGCCTCACCGGCACGCGCTCGTAAAGAATGACCGCGGTCTTGTCACCTGATAAATATCTTTATGGCTCGTTCCGTACTCGGTGGAGGAGACACGAGAGCTTTTGCGGCATGAGGGTCCGAGCTACCGTATGGACACGAGGCTCACGACCCGTGTAAAAACGAAATAAAGGGCAAACCGCGACGAGAGGTGGTTACGCTCTACGGCGTTTCTCCCCGTGGGCTTGGGAAACGAGAATGGGATATCGGGTAATTATGGGGATTAATCTCAAGTCCCGTAAAGTCCACCACTTGTGGAGCTGGAAAAGGGTACTAAATCCCATAGGCCATACCCATTTTCACTTCTCTTTTTTTATCTCGTAAAAACGATAGAAAATACTTTTTAAAACTTTTTTTTCTTTTACTTATTTTGAAAATTAATATTAACATAATTTTACAAATAATTTACTAAATTTTCTATTATTTTGGGTTTTCCAGCGAGTCACCAGCTTATTCTTTCCTTTAATTGTCTTCTAGAGAAAGGATTTTCTTAACCCTCTAAAAAATATTTCCCCTGGTTTACACTCGTTATTTTTCTTGATTTTTCTTCTTTTTTACTTTTTACCCCTTTGACGCTAGCACGATTCTATTTTCTTTCCCCATACGCTTCTTTCGACTTCCAGCGACCTTTACCCGTGTGCTATACGTATGTAGAACGTGCTCAGTATCTCTCTCTGCCATCGTGCCCGAAGCTACAGGTGTCAGCGAGAAGCGGCAGTATTTTTCAACGTAGGGGAGAAACACGAAGCGAGATAAAGAGAGTATAAGCGTGTGGCACACGCAGTGAAAATAACGTTGGCAAAAAGGAGAGTCGGAGGGAGAGAAATAGAGGAAGGGAGCTAAAGGGAAAACTGCCACGGCAGAAAGTACCGGCACGCACGTTGAATCTGCTAAACGCTCTCGCTCGTGCGTGAAACGCCTCGATATCACTGTTTTATTTCGGCTCGTTCGCGCTCCACTCTCGCGCGAAATTACATTCTCACTGGTTATATCCTATGCATATATCTATATCCGCTTGCCCGTTTACCCTTCCATCGAGTTTCATAGAGAAGGCTCTTCATATTTTTTTACGCTCCCTTTACTCGTACGAGCTTTCACCTTTTCACCGCCGATAAATCAATTTTCGTTTGACCTCTCGATAAATCAAATACTCGATTCTTGTCCTACCATTCGACTTCTGAACTTTTCGACTACTCGACAGGACACAAAACAGATAGATTTTTCCGTATCGTAGAGAACTTTGAAATTTTACCGATAGCTTTTTTACACAAAGCTCGTTTTAATCAAATTAATCCATTTTTCTAGACGACACGACCGATTCTCAAGGAGATGAATCCGTTGTCGAGGTACAGAGGAACGAAACTATGAAACTCACCATGCTTCAAGACTGCTCGAAATATGGCGGAGCTCTGCTCACCCTGCGGTACTTGCGGCTAAAAGCAGAACCACCCCTATCCCTCCTCGGTTCTCGTCGGGGTCCGCATTAACGCAATTATGAATTTGTCGCTTTTGGGGATCCTGACAATACAAGATGTTGCAAAGCTCTCTCTCTCTCTCTCTCTCTTTCTCGCTCTCTCTCTCCTTCTTATCCTTCGGGGGTTTAGTAGTACACAACTAGCAACATTCACCACATCTACGCGCGAATCTCTCCCTCTTAACCCCTTGCCAACCTATACACTGTGGCCGCTGCACTCTCACCCTCGTCAAGTGTGGGAGCCAGAAACACCAACGCCGCCATCTACACCCTCTGGCGGTACTACTAGGTACCAACTGCGTTTTCGGTACATACATATATAAATATTCGTACCTTGGGGTCGAATCTCGTGCACGTATAGGGGTGGTGGTATAGTAAGGATTCAGCAGTATATGCAGCCTCGAAATGCGAGAGGATCGTTTTGCGGTGAGCCGCCACAGGCGACTGCTGCGACAGTCGACCATCGTTTGGTCCTCTCTCTCTCTCTCTATCGCGTTCTCTTCGCACCATGCGTCCCTCTTGCTTCGCCACTTTCGGACCACCACGGCCCCCGAAAGCTTTCCTCGAACGAAGCGAGAAACTGCTGCGATCTCTCCTGCTTCCTATTCGCGGTTCGACCAAGCCCGACCTCGAGAACCAGCTGCTTCGTCGTCAGGAAACCCACCGACTCTGTCTTTCATCCCTTATCTCTGTCATTTCAAGCTTCAGGGTTTCACCCCCCGCGAACGAACGTGAAACAGGTGGTAAAATCAATCGACCTAACGACGCCGACAGGTCAGTCGACGTCAGGAAACCCCCGAGGGACTTTCAACCCCGGTCGACCTGTACATCCCAAATACACCCTGACTCAACCTTAACACCACTCGCAGCAGCCTTAGGATCGAATCTATAGATGTATACATATGGCATAGTGCTTAGATCGGCTCGCAGGACGAAGGAAGTCCTGCTGGTGCAAGATTTCATAGGAAACGAGACTACGAGAGAGATGGTGAGAAATGGTTGAACGCGGAGGTTCCGCGAGAGATGTAATGCAGAGTTATAGGGAGAGAGAGAATAGGGGGTGGGGTTGGACGACTGGTTTTCGGTGGTGAGTGCCTAGTCAGCCCTTAATATCGTAAGAGCCGGACCCAGGCAAACAAGATCCCCACGATTCATCCGTTCCTTGGACCGATGGTAAGCACTAGAAAGCTCCCTTTCCGCTCTTGATGTTACTACGAGGTAAACGAAGAGAGAAAGCTATATAGAGCGTAGATAGGAAATCGCCCCTTTTGAAAGAGAACCTGGTCGAGGTCACGATGTGGCTTCGCCGATACTCCTGTACATTCTCGACGCAGCACTGTAGAGAAGGTGGACTGCTTGTACCCTACCCCTTCGTCCTTCTATCCTTCGGACCACTATTATCGCCAACTAATAAGGGACCTAATTGAAACGTTCGGGGCTTTTGTTTCCCGTTATGGACGATGGCTTTTGCATGCCCTGGCTTCTCGGCAGGCCTCGCTGATGAAAATCTCAATAGTCTCGGGTTCGTTGCGACAAAAGCTTCGCTGGGAAGGGAAAATACTCGAGCAAGTGGAAACGGTTAGTTAGTGGTCAGACACGCCTTTGTGACCAGGCTTCTTACAATTCGACTCGTGTAAGAAAGATATTCATTGTCACTTTACATTTAAATTAATCTGGATAAAATCTTATTATGATAAATGAATAATAGTAATTACGATACATCACTATGCTCTTTTACTTTTCTATAAATTTTGTTTTTCGTCGAAGAAATCTCCAGTAACTTTGATTCATTGGAACAAATTTATTGCTGAGAATAATTAATCAGATATATGAGATGTACCGATGTTATTCTTGATGAGATTGAAACATGGCAAAAAAGAAACAACGAGCGATCGGGCTGACAAGTTTAATTGTGGTATAATGAGCAAGCGAGTTGCTTTTTTCCGTTTCTCAACTTCGTGTATAAAAAGAGACGACGGACAACGTCTGTTCAATCTTCGCCTGTGTTGCACGATATCTACGGATATCATGTGACACAGACATATATGTCGCATTTCACGTATGCCACGCAAACATCCACTTTGGCTCGGGCGTATTACTCGTGACGGAGGCAATCATATTAGTTCGCAAATTTATCAGAATATTTATACGGAGAGAGAAGCGGGTTCGCTTCGAGCACGACGTTTCGTCCCATATACCTTGCAAACTTATATCTGGGATTTTCGAAAGAAAAACTTTGTCTTTTTTTGAACGAAAGACACTTATTACGAACCATTTAATTCAACTAAAACAATTGAACCTAGCGGGTAAATCGTTATTTGCGGTTTTTTGCATTTTTCTCCTAGAGTTTTTGTGATATCGGGAAAAAACGTCCGAATCTTCATCAGCGAGTAATTTCTGATCGAGTAGGACTATTTGGTAATTATTTAGGGGACAAAAAAATTTGCCCCCCACTGGGCTATTTTTTTGTTTAAAAATTCGAGATTTTCGAGCTTTCGTCACGGTCACAAAAATTGAGCTATCGAGATGTTCCTAGGCTCATTCTTTTTTTCGCGACGAGCTCTTCATAAAGATACTCATGAAATTTTCTGTCAGACGATCTAGAACAGAGATACATTATCGCGAAAAGTCGATTTTTCGAGGTTTTGCGATACCCATTGAAATCGGCGATACATTTATTTCCGATAAAACAAGAAAATCATGGTCTCATTTCCGATTTTTGAGGATTTATCGACCTTAATGGAACATAACTTTTTTTAGAATTTGCCGTATGAGGGAGGTAAGAGAAATCGAAAATTTTTGATAGGGCTTACCTTGTCGGTGTGCGTTGGGACTGACCGTTCGTGAGAGAGAAGTCTGAATATCTTGCGCGAGACCCGCCTGACGATTTTTGCTCAGGTACAGCTGAAAAAGAAAAGAATAATAGTTGAAAATCGTTCGAGTATTAATATCAATTTTGTACGACGAGTCGATGATCTTCAGGGAAGGAAATAGAAAAGTAATCGCCTATAGAGCCTCTTCAGAGGGTCTTGAAATATGAGTTCTCCATTCGCCTCCCCGCTAGGAGCTTCCAGAAGGAAAAAAAGGAAAGAAGGCGAAAGGGCGAGAAGCTATCTCTTGAAGTCTTGACGTCGGAGTGGATAACGGACCGAACGATTTATTCTAAATCTTTATCCTCGAGTTTTCTTTTTTCTCTTTTTTTCCCGGTGTGCAACGATAGTCCGCGTGCGTGGTGTAAGCAAGGACCCTCAGTCTCACTTGAAATTTATGAAAGAAGACGCCCGTTTAACCGACTTGCTCAGTCATCCCTCACCGCGGTGGCGACGCGACCCTTCGCTCTCTATTCTTTCTTTCTCTCTTTCTCCCTCTATACGCATATATATTTAACTAAAGCTCAGCTTGCGCACTTTTTTTCGAGTTATCTCTTTTCCTTTTTTTCTCCCGAGTTTTTCATCCCCGTCTCTTCTCGTCCGCAACAGAAATCGCGTGTCAGCCCTTTATTTCACACGGCTCGGAGTCACAAACGTTTTTCTTGTTTTTACAAGTTTCAATTTTTGTTCTTACATTTTTACGCCCTTTTTGTAATTTGCCACGTAAAATTATTATTTATTTAGCAATGAAGGATAATTTGCCTATCTAAAGGGAGCAAGTAAAAATAATCCTGACTTTTCGAACCGGGTAGCTTGTTAAGTTCCCGTTAAAGGGGATGCGGCGTTTCAAACCCCTCCCCAATGCATTTGCACGATGCCAGAGCGTTTTCGGGAGCGCGTGATCGGCATACCGGGAACCTTCTTCACGCAACCCCCGTGGTTAGTACGAACGAGATGAGACTACGCTACCTTATCTGAGAACGAAGAGAGAGCGGGAGGAACTCGTCGGTTGATAAAAGCGGCGAAAAGCTTCGACTGACTTCGTGCTCGAGCTCGGAATCAAAAGCTCGTAGGAATTTCATCGCCACCCGTCGCGAGCACGAAGACTTCGCGAGCGAGGCGTTAATTCGACCTACCCGATCTTCCTGCTTCTTCAGACGTCTCGTCTTGATTTTACCTCTCTTTATCTACTTTTTTTTGCTTTAGGTTCCAGCAAGGATCCTCCGAGCCTGATCCTTTTTTCTTTCGGTATCCGACGAGAAATCATCAGAACTTTTTCAACCCCCCCGTATACGATTCTTTATTTATTATATACTGAGCGAACGAGAGAGCGAGAGAGAAAGAGAGTCGAGTTTTATATATGATATAGAAGTCGTATATACATGCGAGACATGCGATTGGATACAGGAAAAAGCTACGTGTGATATGAAAAGAAGTGAAGTGGCGGGAGTGAGGATCGAGACGGACTCGAGCTCGTAAATACGTCCACGAGGATCTCTCACAAATCGGTCCTCGCCTCTTTCTATACCAGCGTGCGACTCCTAAGCTCGATATCCCCTTCGATATCTGAAATGAGATACGGGCGCAGAGGGGGCACCGTATACGCCTCGATCGAGTTTCCGTGTAAGTTCTCTCTTTTTCTCCTTCTCGCTCTTCTCTTACGTACGATCGGTGGCACAGACGAAAGTATTTTGTGACGGCAAACGAGAGGACGAGGGCCAATGTATGGCTCTTCCTAGGGAGTGAGATATGGAAAGATGTCTATAGATATGTGTAACGTGTATGGATGGGAAGAGAGGGTGAGTGAGTAAAAAAATGCCGAAAGAGCGGAAGAAGCGAAAGGCCACCAGCGAGGCATTCCAATTTCTCAAACTCGCGTCCAATCCGTGTCGCATGCAAAATCAATCACACAACACGTCTATCTTTCTCTCTTTCCCTTTCTCGACTTCACTCTATATTCAGAATTCGAGAAAAGCACCGCACACCAGTCACGAGAAATCGAGAGCTGGGCAAATAGTGGCGAGGATTTTCACAAACCTCCAGACTTTACTTCTCGTTACTCGAGTAATTTATTTTATTGTATTTTTTTTAAATGTTCTATCTTTTTTATTTGTATATATTTATTCGCATTTCTTATTAACGAATTGATGCGAAGATACTTAAAAATATTAGCGAAATATCAGACTTTGGTTTCTATCTTGCATTGAAAGGGTAAAGTGATGTCTGATCAAATTCGTCCATATCTACTTACGAATGTCCCTATCTAAGAAAATCGTGTCGAATCAAGAGAACAAATTTATAAAAGTTGAATACGACGAACCTGTTAGCTCTTTGAATAATAAGATCGTCTATGTGCAAAGGGAGAAACTCGCGAGAGGTTTGGGAATGTTTTGCCACGGACGTTTTTAAACATAAGAAATTCCAACAAGTGAAAACGTCTGGAAGTTTAAATTGAAACTATTTTCGCCGGTCAGCGATCGATGACCGTGACACTTTACGTAGGATAATGCTGGTATAGAAATCGTATCGCCAGAAGAACCTCACAACAAACGTATACACGTTTTATTTTCTTTATCGAAATTGAAATTAATTTTTCACTCAATTCGAAAAATCTTTAACGACACAATTTTTTGTTTATATTTTCGTGACGGATTTATGCCCATTTCGCACTCCCCGAGTCCAATCTCCTCGAAATAGAAATATCCACCCTGTAGATAAGAAATAAGTGCACCGAACGATTATCCGTCACTTCGCGCATCCCCTCGTATTTTCGCGTTAAACCACATCAGGAAACCACCGGAGGTTTGGCTCACGGCCTGTCTCATTCCAGGCGTGTCGAAGCTCTCGCAAAAGCTCGTATCGTTCGAGAGTGTGCCCGGGTCGCTCAGGGAAAATCCCGCTGACATCCCCACCTCCGCAACCAACGAGGGTTCCATAAAACAGTTATGGCTTGTTTATACACCGTCGATGCGGAAGCTGTTACATCGTTACGAGTAGAGTATAGAGCGATGGAGAGAAAGAGACGATGACGACAAGAGGGCGAACGGGGGTTTGGTACAAAACGCTAGTGTTGCGGTGAACGAGCACCAGCATCGGAGAAGCAACACAGCGTCAACACCCCTTTGAAAATCGAGTGCTCTCGCACATTCTATCGAAACGATCGAGCCTCGTACATCCCCCTTCGGCAATTCACCTCACCAGCTGCATCGATATCCATTATACACGCGTTTGCTGCGATAAAAGCACGACTACACGGTGTTGCTTGATAGACTCAGGATTATATATAAATATTCACGTACGTATGTGTGTGTGTGTGTGTATATTACGAGCTTTCACGAAGATGATATATTTCGCTTCGACCCGAGTGCCGTTCGCAGTGACGCATTTTTAATTCAGTGCGCCCACGAGTTAACAAGAAAGGTTCGAGAAAGTCTTGGATAAAGGTTTCATCGATATATATATTTGAGTATAAAATCGCCAAAACCTTTCAATCTCCAAAGGGGTTCGTTTCTTCCCTCCTCGATTCATCGGCGGGAGGGCATTTTCAATTAAATAATACTAATCCAGATAGAAAGAGAAAGCTCTCGGCGAGACTCTCGAACCCTCTGGAAAATCTCATTCGCAGCTCTTGGCACCCTCTCTCTTCGCCGATTCCTGTGCTCCGAAAGGAGAACGCGAGACGAGCTTCAACGATCGCCTAACTCTCTCGCGTTCACCCACTCCCTCTCTCTCATTCTCGCTCTCTCTCTCTCTCTCTCTCTCTCTCTCTGTCTCTCTTTTAGACTTCGAACTGTAATTAACATTTGGTTCTCCCATTAGTGTAATTAAAGTGCCATTCCATAATCTAGGAGCAGGCAGAGAAAACCACCCCATCTACACCGAGTGGGGGTGGGTCTCTCTCTCCCTCTCTCTCTCTCTCGAGGGGTGTAGGTGATGCACAGGAAGATGGTGTGTACGAGGGGGCAATCTTATCTCTCTGACTTCAGCCCGGTCTACTGCTACTGCTTTCGTTGTTGCTCGTTTCTACACAGAGGTCGTTTACTCTCTTTTCTCTCTCCCTCACTTGATATATATTTATATACTGATATAGTTTGAGAATCATTGCGATAACTCCTTTTCTTCTCTCGAAAAGGAGAAGCTCCCCCCCCCCTCTGATCCATCTTCTGAGCCCGAAGAAAATCGTTGATTAAAAGATTTAGAAATTTGGGAAGTTAACAAATAATGTAACAAAAATTAATCTATTTTTTGCAGGTCCATACGCATAGAAAAATAACTCAGTTGGAAATGCGATGGCCAGTGTTACGACTGTTTTCAAGCTGACTCTGCCCCGCTCGTTTGGAACGAGAGAAAGAGATCCTACGGAGAAACGATAAAGATAAAGGTCGTAAGAGGTCCATAGAGGGTGAAAGACGAGGCAAGAAAAAAAAGGGAGTGGGAGGAGCTTTTCGCGTTTCTCACCCCAGTGGCATTCTAAAATAAAGAAAAGCCGTAAGTGGGGTGGGAAGGATAGAGATAAAGAAGTCCCCGTTGACATTTTCCGGTGGTTGAGTTAATAATGCGAGCGGTAAACAAGAAGAGAGAGAGGGAGAGAGAGAGAATCGGAGCAAGTACGAGGCGGTATAGTTAAAAAGCTCGAGGACTTGAGAGAGTACGACCCTGTACCGTTAGCTGCGGTGGATTCCTTCGGCGAGGGGTGTGAGCTCTCTCGCTGCTTTTCGCTCTCGGGGATCCACAAAGTGCCGCCATAAAGAGGCGCGGATGTGTTTATTTGAGAATTTGCCTTTTTTTTCTTCTTCGCGTTTTTTCCCCTCCCCTGGCCGACCCCAATGCTCTCATACCCCCTCTGGCTTCAATTTTTTTTCCAGGGTGGCGCGCCCCCGTTTCGCCACCTCGAAAGAACGCGTCGAAGCAGAGAATGAGAGCAAGAGAAACCACGAAAGAGCAAGCAAAGAAGAGACTCTCTTATCCTCGGGACTTTATCTTATTTTCCGAGGACGATCCAAAGGATTTATGCCCTCTTGGTCGCGTCGTACTCCCTCTCGCTCTCGTTCTCCTCTGTGAGTCTTCGAGAAAGAGTAAATAGCTGAGCTCAGATAGAGAGAGAGAGAGAGAAAAGTAAGGGGGTTGGGTACACCACGCCGGAAGACTCGAAAAGAGACGAGGGAATGAAATCACGACGCAATTATTTTCGTTCCAGCTCGTGAACGGGTTTCGAACACGGGATTCCCTCGTGAAGGAATCGAGCCCGAAGACTCGCTGCGAAGAGAGAGCGCGAGCTAGCGAAGCTCGATAAATTGCAAAGGGCGAAAGAAGGAGAAAAAGAGAACGCTATGGGAAAAGAAGGATTGGCCTCGTCAAGTGTAGAGGAAAAAAAAGATTTCGCGACAAAGGGGGGTTCGACGATGCTCTTTTTCTCCCTTCCGTGCAGAAATGATTCTTCCTTACTGCCCCGCTAGGTTCGAGCTTTCCGTCAACCCCGTTGGGACATAACTCACGAAATCGTCCGAGGCGTTCGTGTGTGGAAAACAAAGACAACGACGACGGGACGACACTAATGGCATTTTTATTATTTCTCCGTTCGGCTCGTCTACAGGACCGAACGTGGAGTTTTCTCGGAGGGTTTAGGGACGTAACGTCAAACGGAGATTGTCCGGTCCATTGGAATTGTCTGATACAAACTGACAGAATCTCCTCGCTAAAGTTCTCATCACGGACGTTTCGTGTCTCAAGATCTTTCTTCGCTGACATTCGTGCTGTCGGGATTATCATCCTTAAAATTTATATCCCACGATGGATCTTCATCTTATCGAAATTTAATGAAGACTCGATGACTATGTTATTTTATTCAAATTACTTGGATTTTTACGCTGTCGAGACGGACACGTTTTCACCTCGAAAAAGTTGAAGGGTCGTCGGGAGATCGAGTATCAAAGCTGGCAGGAATGAAAATTGTTGGGTTCGTGGTTTTCCTCGAATATAACCGTGGAAAAGCTAATCCGTGAACGGGACGTGGGAGAGAAAGGTCTCCGTATAGAAAAGCTTCGAGAAACTCGGCGTATAGCGGGTGCCATTTAGTCATTAGCGATTCTAAAAGCCCAGCGTCCCATTTCCAGTAGCTGAATATTAGCCCCGACGTTGAACATCACCAGGGCTTTTACCATACTTCAGCTTTATGCTAGGCTCATTTATCAAAGCTCGCTCGAAAGAGCGAGAAGCTCTCTCTCTCTCTCTCTTTCTATATTGCCCGTTGCTATAAATGCTGCTCATTCGAAGCCTTTACCAAGGGTCCAATCTCAGCAGGCTGATCTCTGTTTTCCTCACGGTCAAAACAGCATCACCGGCTTTTATATAAACGAACCATCCAACTTTCGACAGGAATGATTTTCGTCATATTCATTTTTGTCCTTTCATGGATTTCTATGTAATATTTGAATCTTCCTACTTCATCGTAGAGAAACCTTTTGACGTTTGTCCAATTTTTTTGGTCTTTAAATATGGAAAATGGACTTTGAAATTTTCTGACTATTAGGGTGTGCAAGGTGGTAGGATGGGGGATTAGGAGAACGTACTAAACGTTTGTATGGCTAAAGAGACCAGACGAGAATGAAACTGGTAGGGCGAAGGGCCAGAAAGGGAGGACACGTGGTTAGTGATATGACTGTGTGACGAGGGAGGGTGCAGAGCGAAAAGTACTTTAATATACGGGCAATCCCCTTGGCTCTGTTGGAACTCCCGAACTCGGACGGACTCTGAAAACTCCCTGAACCTCTTTTCCCATCCCTTCGGCACGTTTTCCGTATAGCAGTGGCTTGGCTTCCAATGAAATTTCTCATCTTTCGCAAGGCGTGTATTCCGTTCCGCTTTGACGGATTCTGATTCCACGTAGACGAACGTACATGCGACAACGAACAATCCGCTTTTTTAAATTTTCCGACAGGCTAAAGAGGGACTCGAAAGAAGTCTCACGTATGCAGAGAATTCCTTTAAAAAAATTTTTTTGCTCGTTTAGCATTAAAAGAGAAGGAATCCTTGATAATCCACGGCGACATTTTATCGCCGAAAAGCTCTGGCTACTCGTCTCGACCCAGCAGGAGTCTCTACCTTCAAAGCGGCGAGGTATCGGAAGAAATGAAAGAAAACGATGGGGAGAAAGACCCACCGAGAGAAAGAGAGAGAGAGAGAGGTGAAAACGGAGTGAGAGTTTCTGAGAAGAAAAGGAAGAACGGAGTTAGAAGCCTACGTGTCTCGGTTTCGTTATTTCTCGTTGGGACGGGCTGATGGAACTTCGTCGAAGAAAGAAAGTCGAAGAACAAAGAGGGCCGACCTGGATTGCCATGGTCTCGCCTACATCCTGATCTTTTTTTTAGAGCCTTCTCTTCGCCTCGATGCTTTGGTCTTGCTAGAATTTCACGCAGCTTTAAATTCTACGATTCTGTGCAACTTGAAACAGTCATCCCTTAGGGTAGACATAAGGTTTAAACGTTCTTCGCACGATTCTATTTACTTATACTATTTTTAAATCTAAAATCGACATTGCAGGAATTTTAGGACAAAAGCAAACACACCATGAATGGTTGATTCGTCTCGAGGAAAATTCTCAAAGTAGTCAGTCAGCGAGTTAACGTGATCGAAGAGGTGAAAAGCTACTGAGTAGCGTGAATGAGAACGAGATACGTAATAATGTGGGAAGTCGTACAGAATGATAGAGACCGTGGCAAATCTGTTTAACCTCGGATAATAGAAGTAAATGAACGGTTTGTGCCATGGTGCCCGAACGAAACTCCTGCGGAGGGGGCTTGAGAGAGGCCAATAACGACGAATCGTCGGAGACAGAAGAGGGAACCCCTAGGTAAGCGAGAGAGAGAGAGTGAAATTACGTTCTCGTTTCGTTACGACTCTTCTTCTCCAATCGCTCTATTTCCCTTGCACCAGCTGATCTCGTTTGTACGGTCCAAGTCCCACGAGAGAACAGACCTCGATAAGGAAGAAGGATTCAGTGAACCGACAATTTATCCTTCCCATTGACGGATCTGTTGCAAGGTAAACTTGAAGAATAGTCTCCTTCGTCAGCATCGATGCAACTTCCAATTTGTTGCATTAGAATGGACGCCCTTTCTTCGTATCTCGTCCTTTCATTAACGTCGAATTCTTTTTTTGTTCAAGGTCATCCTGCTGTCTCTTGTCGATTCGTGAAATTGACTGGTCGATGGGGGGAGCTTCGTTTCGGGCTCTCTTCAGCCCTCTCTCACTCTCTGGCTTTGGTTACTAGAGGGTCTTCGGCTCACCTTTCCTCCAAGGTTTTGGTTGCCGGCAGCGACGTCGAGCTGAGGGAGAACGGGTCGCTCCTGTATGCGCGCTGGTTCTGAGGCGCTGCCTTGCCCCGAGGCGAAACTTTCCTAACGAGGTTTACCGCTAATCACCGCCAAGAAACCATTCGCGTGTAATTTGTTTATACCCCCGGTCATGCCCGCCGCCCATAACTCTCTCTCTCTCTGTCCCTCCCTCCCGGATATATCTAGTATTGTATATTACTGATTAATTTTTGGAACTGTATAATTTGACTTACTTTGTAATTGCGCGGCCCGTAAAATTGTAAATTTGTTAATTTACGTATTTGCGGTTTTGTGCATTTACGTGTTCGGTTTTGCCCCATAGCTCGCTAGGGCATAATAAAAATCATCATCATCATCATCATCCCTTCTAGCTGGCCTTCCTCTCTTCCACTCACTTGCTTCTATCTATCTCTCTCTTTCTCTCTGTAAGGCGCCAGTAGACGAGACGAACCAACTCAGCGCACTCTGCACTCGCTTCTAGCTGAACTGCTTTTCTCATCCTCCCTTCTGGCATCCCTCCCTTCAGGGTACGATAACTGAGAGTAACTCGCGATTTCCGTTACGGAAATCACCGGTTCTGCAAGGCCTCGTTTCAGATTCAGTCCCGTGCCCTCCTTTTCGACCGCAATTTCGTAACGCAATCTTAGGATATATCAGCAGGGCACGCAAGCGTATGATTGGAATATCGATAAGCCATGTTTGTTGCAATTTTCAACAACACCATATAATTGGAGGGGATGGTTCATATTTCTAATGGATTGATTTACACCCCTAAGATTTTATATTTTCCTAAAAGTTACAGAATCGGAACAAGAAAACCTTCTCGTTTTACCGGTGTAAACACCAGTGAGGGACCCTTTGCGTTCTTTCGGTTTCACCCCTACGAGCCCTTCAACCTCGATGGCCCAATGGTACACGAGAAGGCGTTTGTGAAAAAGGGTGACGTAAACGGCGTTAAAGCTACAGCGAACCACGTCGGCCCACCCCAACGATCTACATATCAAAAAGGCAATCCGGTGAACTCGCTTATGTAAACGGGTGGAGGCGGAGGAGAGAGGCCCTCGTCGTTACGTCCCTCGAACGAGACACGACGATGAAAAGAATTCCGTGGCGGTGCGATGAGACGAGCGAGCGTGCGCGCGCGTGGGAGTGTCGAGAGCGCTAATAAACCTTCGCTACCGTTGCCATTCCTCTTTTACTCGGGGAAAAAGCTTGCTGTGCGAGGTGAGATCAGTGGGTCGAGAGAAGCGCAGAGCTTGACGAGGCATTCGAAGGGCTGCCGGAGCTTTCGAGAGAGCTCGCCCAGCAGCGGATTAAGGGACCCAGGAGGTTGAGGAAGAGAAAATTTTCAAGTCGGCTTACGAGCCCGAAAGCTCGGAGCTTGCGGCTAGAGGTGGCGCAACTCCCCCACTGGGGTGTAGTTAAGGGAGTGAGAAAAATTGCAACGGTCTATCGCCTCGTCGATTTTCGAGGATAATTATAGGTACGTATTGCTTTAATACTTTTTTCTTCACTTCTAGAGACAATTTTCATCCCTCTGGAAAATTTGTCAAATATTTATCGAGAAGGACCGGGGTGTTAATTATTGGAATAATTATCTCAATTTTATATCAGCCGTCGTAGAAAAATAATGCAATTTTGTTGAGTGTTTTTGATAAACTCTCGGAAAGGAAATTTATTTATGTATAGTTTATCTGTTAGTTTTCCGAGCTGGCGCAATTATCCCTATACGAGGTGCGACAGCAATTAGCCATTTGCTCGTTTCCCCGTGGTCGAAAGAGACCAGAAACGTGTCAGAGAGAAAAGCGGAGAAATGTCGACAGAACGGAGAGAGGCCGAGAGATCTTCCCTGTGCCCCTCGTCCTCCGCGTCATCTATTCCCACGACGATAATTAGTTGGGTATCGCGCTTACGTCCGTCTCGTTGGCTTAACTTTACTTAGCTCTCTACCTCGCCCTGGGCTTTCATCGTGCACAGGCAACGGTGTGTGGCCGGCAATGGAAGCAATGGGAATCCTGCGGTTTCGCCACCACCACCACCACCACCACCGCCATCCCTATACATCCTCTTCTCTCACTGGGATACGAAGCTACGGTCGCGCTAATGTCTTTTCTGTGTTACAGAGTCACGTCTGGAGTCCCTCGACGACGAGAACGACGAATATGACGACGTTAAGTTACTTCGTGGCATTACCATTGTCCTCGTAACATTTCTATTTTCTATTCGACTCTGCCACTCGTCATAACAGTTCATGTATCGCAGCGAGTTTCTCTTGACGATTGGGTACAAAAATTGATTTGATTTAATCCATCGTGTTTCGGCTTATCGAATGATTTAACTGTTGAATAATCATTCTCTCCTTCGAATGACCTCTGGCCAACCGACCCTGGATTTATTCGCTGGATCTAAATCCTCTCGCGACTATCCATGACAAATTTCGTGAGCCAGCTGTGGACTATCCTGGCTCTCTCACAGCGACGAAGTAAGAACAGAGAGCAATTTGTTGGTATCAGGTGTGCCTTGCGTCTCAAGTTGTAAGCCAGGTTTGTCCTGCTGCGGAGGGTATCCTTTTGGCCACCCGGAGCGGTTGAATACCCTGGAGGAAAGGAAGACCTGGGTGGCAATTAACTCCATTACCACCCTGTAATATCGCATGGGTAGTATGAGCCCTGGGTACACACGAGGAGATATTTTGGAAAACTCGTTAAGCCTCGAAGCTTTGAACTGCTTCTGACTAGGAAAACCACCTTCTGAGAATCAGCGGGACTTCTGAGAACACTCCTGCAAAGTTGTGTGCAGTTTGCGGATGTCGAGTGGTCTTTGGTACATTTAAATGTATTTATTTGCGAGGCTGCCGCGAGCACTTTGATACAATTTCATGGATTGTTCGCATATTTCACAAAATATTTCAAACTTTCTGTTTCAGATCATTCATAACCGGGTTATTTCAAAGATGGAAAAAAAATGTCCATATCGTACAGAACTTGATTGAAATCGCTAGAAACTCGAAGATAAAACAAGACGAAAGTTGTAAAATGAATTCGTGTCTCATCTATCTACAGCCGAGGAGAACAATCTCTACAAACGCTAAGGTATGACTTTCCTGCGACATCGCACCTTTCAACCTCTTCGAAATATCTAGGTGTACCCCCAACCCTCCGCATAACTCCGTGTCGCGAAATTCAACGTATACATATATGTCTGACTGTTAAGCTTTCCAAGGGAGCTTTCGATTCATATATTCATAGGGAAAACGAGGGAGATTGAGTGGAGCCGAACTACCCTGGTCGTTTTTGGCACGGGGACGTATGCGCCACGATTGCCACCGGTCGCGACCCCGTGCATACATCACAACGAGAGTAGAGAGATAGAGGGACGAAGTGAGAGGGCGTTAGACGAAGGAGAAGCTCTTGCGAGGGTGCGCCGAAGAGACACGAGACTCCAAGTGGTGTGTGTTCTACGAGAGAGAAGAGGTGATGGAACGACGACCAGGCCGGGTCACCTAGACGAGCAAAAGCGTCAACCTGACTGATTGCCAACTCACTCGGGACCAACCTCACGGAGATATACACAGGGGGTGTAGGGTCCAAGGGGGTGGTAACGGCGATGGTGGTTTTCTTACCGCTGGAACGACTTATCCTCGTTTCTCGTCGTGTTTCTCTCAGCGGCATCCCATTAGACCGGTATGTCCGTAGTACGTATTAGAGCATAACCACAAGCTATGAATAGGGGTTGTTTAATATTTCTCTGTCACGGGAGTCTTGCATGATTCATTATTTGCAGAGGGGGCAACACATGTTTATTAATAACCATGGGAGAATGGAGCAAGGGAAAATAACTCTTTGATAACGATATTCGATGACCTTGAATTATTCTTGAGTCTAGTAAGAACTATTCGATCAAAGAGTATTTCGTAGTCCTGAAATTGGTCCGGTATTCAACAAGTATCACATAAGCTCGTTCCATCCATTTTATTCTTCATTTCGGATGCCAGATTGTATGCTAATAACAACCCGTATGCAAATGAGGAATTCGAAATTTTCCAAGTGTCGTTGTACAGACAGTAATGTCGCGCACATATCGTTCGTAATCATCGACGTGCCGAATAATCTCCCGACGACGTTAATTAGTTTACGAGCGGAAGAATGATATTCTCGTAGCGTTGCGCGTTAATCGAGGCGCCGTACGTTGTGCAGCCGCGCATACGAGACTTTATTGCGCTTAAACGCTCGCCAGAAACGAGAATATCTCGACTCTGGCAGGAATATATATAGAGAGGAAGAGGGTGGTTGTCTCTGCTTGCTTCGTTGGTTGCTTACGGTTGCTTCTACTGGATCGCCCGAGAAGCAAGTGTGTGTGAGAGTGAGAGAGAGAGAAAAGACGATGCCTTGCAAGAGGCGCTGGAGTGTGTTTACGAGCACTGCCGCATTAGATGGATGCTGTCGTGGCTTAATTGCCGGCACGAGAAGCTCGTAATTCACTGGTAGCAGCCAGCAAGGCGGCGCTGTCTCGATTCCTCTACGATCCTATACGATGAAATCTCTCGGCTCGCCGAGCCCTTCCACACTTCGAAGCTTCAAGATCCCTTCTTCGAACGGGACGACGATGATAAGAACCCCAAAACGTCACGAGTTGTCCCACGAGGTTGCTAATTATTTACAATAGAATATTGACTAGTACTCTTCAACTCCTATGAAACTAATGTTTTCAAGAATTGTTAACGGTGAATAATCTTATGTACGTTCTTTCACAGGTATTTCGATCATCGTTTTCCAAGGTCTCTTGCACGTGAAACTTGTCAAAGGGTGATCAGGACTAAAGAACGAGACTAGGGTGCGCTTGGAAACACTCGACGTCCCTTGGACGCTCGAGATGGCTAGCAGGACTGTTCTTTCTTTAGGGGAGTCTCGTCCAAGTGACCATCGTTTCATGACACGAGTGTAAGTGAAAAAGAGGAAGAAGATACGTGCGACACGGTCGTGAGATCGAGACGCGATGACGTGAAACATCGAGTGTATGTCCGCGAGGGATGGACGGCGAGAGCCAGAGCACGTTCTCACCCTTGGCGTTGCTCGTGAGGACCCTTGGAGGGCCTAACGAGCGGCTTTGTCATCTCTCTCTCTCTCTCTCTCTCTCTCTCTCTCTCTCAGTCTCTCCCTATGGCTCTCTTAATGATGGTTCCCCAACGTCCGCGTAAATAGCTATGAAATGCCCTTCACGATCGTTCCCTTCAAAAACATACAGTTCGCGTTGATTCCCATCGATTCTCAGTGCATAAATCTTTCAAGCAAAATATATATCCACGTCCGTCTCCTTTTTCAATCAAAGGGCGTCATAAAAAATGCACAAAGAGATATCTAGCTGCCACCCCTACAGAGACAGTCAAGGATTCTGTAGTAAGCAACGAGTATCCCAGTCGCGCGCATCCCGTACGAGTATGTGTTGTTTTTTCTCTCCTTTTTTTCGCCGACTTCCAAGGAATATTTAAAGCTTCTTTGCATTGCGATGAAACGCTGACCGGCGTCCGGTTTTCGTGTACGTCGGGAAAGTTTACGAAAGCTCCGAGCTAGAGTGACCAACAGAGGGTTGGGGCGAGAGAGAGAGAGAGAGAAAGAGAGAGGAACCTCTCTCGTTGTCGCCGTCATCATCTATATAATAGTACGTGTCTGTGTATGCTTGCAAGAGAGAAGCACGAGACTCTGATCCCCCGGTCTCGTCGAGATTAATGGCTGCGCCTCATTTAAATACGAATCTTGTCGTCGATACACCGAGAGAACGAGACCAACGGTGCTTCGCTATGTGTATATCCTTCTAATGTGCGTGTGTGTGTATTTGCGTGTGTTTGTATGTCCGCTCTGGAAGGGGTGCAAGGGTTGTGCTTTAGGGGATGGAGAGTAAGGGGTTGAAGCCGAGGGCTTGACCAAGGGTCGAAGTGTGTTTGCCGTCCGAGTAATGACTCCGGGCGAGGGGGTGGAGGTTCTCTATCCCATCGTCTCGTTCCTTTCTCTCTCTAGACGTATATATGCCACACTGGACGTTCCCATCACGTCGTTACGTCGGAAAATGGAAGGAAAATGGCTATGCAAGCGAAGGCTCCCCCCCCCCCCCCCTCGCCCGCCCGTCTTCCCCCGCGCACTGTGTCACCAGAGGTTCTATCGGGATTTCCGTTTCGACGGAGATCCTTCTTGATTCGAGAGAGAAAAGAGAGACCCCTAGAATCTACCAAACGTACATTCTTACCCTCTAGGGACACTCTTCCTAATTTTACTCAAACGTCACCGGACTTCCTCTTTAATTTCCAAGGGACAGTTGTCACAAGGGGGTTGGGATCGGAGCCGAGATTCTTCCAGCGCGCTGTATACGACCTCGTAAATGTCCTCGTGGAACTTAAACTGCTGGATTCGCAAGATTTTTCGAACGAAAAATTTTGCTGACGAAGATGTTGATTCCACGTATGGACTGGCTTTGCATTTCAAGAGAGAGAGAAAGAGAGAGAGAGAGGATTGTAAATTCGCCCTTCGTACTACAGCAATCTTCGAATACGGAGTATCTGGTGCTTTGATTCTATTGAGAGAGAAGATCAGACTAGGGAAATCGCAGAACTTGCGGTGGACCTTATTTATCTGACCAAGAGAATACCTTATCGACCGATTGCAAAGTTCGAGCTTTATCTTCTACCCTCTGACATCCCTCTTCGCCATATGCTCCCTTATGAGCTGACGTTTGGGCTAGCCCCACGTTTTCGTACATACAGGACACGATTAACGTGCTGTGGGCTTTCACATTGGAAGCTCCGAAGTTTGCCTAGGCACATTCGCCTATAACCAAACCCTTCTTCGCATTTTCCTCGTGTATACTATATGTATCCTTTATCCCGAATACGTGCGCGCAGCATCCAGAGATCCTTGCAACAGCTTCAGACCGTGGTTGCTCTCATCGTTTCCTAATATCGACAGCTCGTCTATTTTACCAAGGTATGCGAGCACATAGTTCACCCTCTTTCCCTCTGTCTCTCGCTCTCCCTCTTGGTCTTTCCTGGCTTCAAGATCCCTCACTCTCAGCCCTACTACTATCCTCTCTAATATCCGCGTCGTATCAGCTCGTCTCCGCTCATCTAGTCTCGTTGGATTTTCTATCTTACTCCATCCCCATCCATCTCTCTTCTTGTCTTCGTCTGGCTCTTCTCTCGCCTGGGCCTTCAACGTTCTCATCTGTGTGTGTATGATGTGTGTGCACCAGCGTGGCTCCTGTCTAAACTCTTGAGTTACCCGGTTGCCGGAACAACACACAGAGTTACATAGAAGCACACCGGCAGTCCTAGCGATCTAGCTCATCCTCGTGCCCATAGCGCAAACCTTCTCAACGTCCTTCTCTCTCGTGTCTATCTTTCTCTCTCTTGTCTCTCCACGCTTCTCACTCACACGTTGTGGAGAAGCACGAGGATGATTCTAAGCCTCCAGGTTCCTTGGTTTCCGTATCTACTACCGTTCCCTTCCATCCCCAACCACGCGCGCGCAAACCTCAAGGATATCAGGCTATCAAATGCACACGCGCCGTCTCGCAGTTTTCCCTCCTTCCTACTCTCTTCCTTCATAGCTTCGTCAAAATTTGCGCGAGCGCTTACCTCTCCAAGACGAAATAACGCTGAAGGGCCTTGTAATGTAAGGGGTAGACCGGCGTATCAACCAGCAGCGATCAGTCAAGCGAGGAAACTTATGGAAAATGTTTTAGGGAGATGGTTGAACGTCATGGGGTTTCGCCGATCTCTACACCTTTACCTCGTATGTCAGGTTCCGGTAAATATTGCCAAACATGGCTAGAGCGACAAGAGCAGGCTTCGCGTAATTAGTGGGATTAATTATTTATCTATATATTATTTCACTATACTTTCCAATACGTAATAATGACACTCTTCTCCATTCTTTTTTTACTTGATGGACATGCGTGATTTTTTAAGGAATGTTGCAATGAGAAATTAATGCCAAAGAAACGGATAATAAAATAATACTTTTTTTTTTCACGTGATAACAACTCCGAGCTTATCGCTTCTTCCAATTATTCTTCGACGAGTATGTCGTACCTGCACACGTATAGTTACGTTGTGACGGTTTCAGGGGTTAACCGAAGCGCGAAGAGCCAAGGGAACCGGGACAGGGTTGAAGGTCTAAGGGACTTGTAGTAACGACGATAAGGGTCGTCGAGCTTTCCACCAAGAGTCGCTGGGTAGAAGAGCTACCAGAGAAGTAGAGAGAGAGGGACGCCACGTAGGACAATCTCATCTCGATCCCGTCGTAGATCGTGTGAGGCCAAGCTCTACGTCTCTCTTCCAGGCATTGCCGGTTGCTGGTGGGCCTTCGTCTGCTCTCGATCTAGCCCCACACGTTAGTCCATGGATTCTCTCTTACTCGCTCTTTCGTGGTAAGGCTCGAGCGAATCCAAGGATGTACCATGCTTACCCTTAGGTCCCCTGCTCGTTCACTTCCGCAGTAGACAACACACACAGATTCCCACCCCTCGACGTGCCAAATTGAGCACACTCCAGGTCTCTACTCTCCTTTTACCCTTACAGCTTTTCGTCCTAAAGTACTATGTGCTCTCGTAGCTACTACGAAGTATCCTCAGCAGCGATATATGTGACCCTTTTGAAAGACAAACGGTTAATACTGTTTTCCTTTCTCTCGCGTTTCCTTATATGCAACGTGTCTTCCAAAAAAGGGTGGTAATCGCACACTCATAATTTTGTTCATGAGACGAAAACAGTCTTTGCGACGAGTTGGACGAAACATTGCAACGAGAAAAAATGGGAAAGGTTAGAGAATACGCGAAGGTAACCAGTAGCCGTCTTCAGCCCTCGGTAGAGGAAAGGCTTTTCATAAATACTGAATGACACCCTAGGCGACGCATCCGCAGCAGACTCGGTGCTATATACCCCAAACTTCTGGTTGGCAGCCCTCTCTTCCAGATACGAAGGAGAGTCATAGGGAGATAGAGGGTAGGAGAAAGTGAGAGGGAGGCCAACATTGCATGGTGTCAGGGAGGGTAGCGGTGGTGCGGCGCCGGTGAATCGGCCTCGTCGCGCCCAGCCCCGTGGTTTTCGCCGGAGTCTAATAAAGGGTTAATTAATACGCTTTAAACCGTCGCTCTTGGATGGAGGGTGGGTCATACGGAAGGGGTGGCTTTATACATGTATGTATATATATAGAGGGGTGCTCATTTCTGGTTCCTGCAGGGTAACACGGGCTTCGGTCGTCCCTGGCATCACAAAGGTGCCGTTGCAGCTTTTCATTTTACACCAGGATCGCTTTTGCAGCATCCGCAGGAAAAATAGGCAAAAGAAGGGCCGCGAGAGTTTGAAATAAAAAAAGGAAGAGAATAAACCCTCCAGCCATCTCCACGCGCGTCATAAATTTTCGAAGAAAATAAATACGCGACGAAAAGGTCGAATGTGGTAATTATTTTTTTTTGCCATGAGAGAGAAAATTAAAAATTAAAAATTCGTCCCCTGGAAAAAAGCAGGCGTGGAGGGTTAACTGGGTATGAAAGAGGCATCATCTTCGCACGCATGCAATTATCGTGAACCCTGGACATGAGTGTGTGTGTGTGTGTGTGTGTGTGTGTGTGTGTGTGTGTGTGTGTGTGTGTGTGTGTGTGTGTGTGTGTGTGTGTGTGTGTAAATCCCGTACAACGAGGGAAGAGATGCGAGAGTCACCTCGGTAAACCCAATTTATTTCGTTTCAGAAAGCAGCGAAGAACCAAGTGAGATAGAGAGTGGGTTGAACGAGGGATGGACGGGAACAAGGAAGGGGTTCGACGCAGTACGTGGACCAGAGGTGAGACCGAAAACGAGAAAACCCTTCGCTGGAACTGTATACGTATATGGAAAAGCCGTGAGGAAACTGCGAGAGTCCATGGGTATGGGACGCGCCCAAACGGTGATGCTACCGGCGACTTGTGAACCACTTGTCGCTGTTACGGCCCCATAAATTCGGAAGAGGGGCACGTCGGAGTGCGAGAAAGCTCCTTTCGCCGACGCCCCGACGACGCTACTCGCTCTCTTGTATCAGAGAGACTTCCTTTTCTCGCGTTTCGATTCTCTGTCAGACTGTCGTTTACTCCACCACTAGCACCGTACCCTTAGATTCGTGTTTAGACGCCTACTTACTTAACAACCGTTGCAGGGTGAGGGTTGAACAGCTTCGTGCCTTTGGAAAACAACACCCTCTCGGCATCCTCGAGCACTGATCAAGACGTGTCGGTAAAACTACAAATAGAAGTTACAGACAGAACTGAATTTCGGAAAGGACAGTAATCTGGTAGAGAGGCAATTACAAAACTCCAACCAGTGAGCTCGAGTACCAGAGAAACCGGTGCAGTCAAATTCCGCTATTAATTATAGAACACGAATCGATTTAAGAATTATATGAAAGTTTATACTGGTAGAAAAAAATTGGAAAAATTAGGGGTTCTTTGTTCCATATTTGAGAAGGTCTAGAAACTAAGAGCATGGGAGAAGCTTTTCTCAGAATGTGCACCCGCGTTACGAGTGGAACAAGTCGTTGGTGGTAAATGACGTCACTGTTACGACCATTCTGGCTCTTATTCGGTCTAGGTTGTGTGCGCTGCCATCAGCTTCCTGGCAACTGTTTCCGTGCTCTAGGTGGCGTCCGGAGGCCGTCAACAATGGAAGGCCACCGTGTCTTCCTTTCACCCCCTCGCATCCCCTCCTTGACTAGATATACACCGACGCACCATCGTGCATGCGGTATCGCTCAAGCACTGGAAGACCCTCTTCGCGGTCTCGGTCTTTCTCTATGGCCATGCCACGAATGTCCGCCCACCTTTCTGTCTCGTATCACTCGACCGCGTCCCTCTTGTACCGGACCTCTTCACTCTCGACCTATTCTCTATTCTAAATGGTAGAAACGGGAGAATGGAAGCTTTTGCTGCTCTCTCCTCTTTGATGCCGGACAATCGGCTCTCGACATTCACGCTCGACAAAATCAATGAGCTCACGTATCAAGCTTCCTGACAACCTTCCACTTGGTACTACGATTTTTTTTCTCTTCATTTTTTTTATCTCGAATTTTCAAACTCGATCGCTATGCAAAGCTGAATAATTTCTCCGAGACAATCGTGCGGTCGGAGAATGCTTCGGAATTCTGGTCGAAAGTACACGGATTCAAAGAGAAAATGGAAAAAAAGGCGAGGACGGAAAGACGACAGAAGATAAAAAAAGGCAAGAGACGAGCAAAAGGGCTGCCCTTGTGAATTCTTGGGCGAAAAAGAGAGCGAGCGAGACGAGGAACAGGAGATCTACCGTGGCACTGTCGTATATAGCTAGGACGTTCCCCATTGAACGTCGTACTTTGAAAACTTTGGACGTTAAGAGAAAGGGTAGCTGGTGGGTTGCCGAGCAGGACGTATTGTAAAGGCTCTGAGTTCCAGGACGACGTTGGATAGCGGTTCGAGGCTTGGCAGTAGTTGGCAGTATATGTTTCGCGATGGTATAATATACATGGTATCTATATACCGCATACATATACGGATGCTGTGGAAAAGCTTTCCTAGACACTGCTTCGATTTAAGGATCGAGACGCGAAACTCGCTCGCTCCCATCGTTCCAGTCATCCCCCTCGAGAAAGCACATATACGCTCTCTTCCCCGTGTATACCATGAAGCATGAAGAGATACTAGGATTTCGGATTTTCCTACTGCAACGGAGGGTTGAAAAGAATCGTCGTCTAGGAGGGTCGAGCGCTGCTTTTCCTTCTACCGAGGATATATCGAACGGAAAACAAACCCTCTCCTGAAAGCTCTGGGACAGTCGACCGTAAGACGCGAAGAGGAAAGAGAGAGGATTGTAGGAAAGAAAAAAATCTACACGGCGCGCGACGTTCGGTATCCGGGTAGAGGAACCGCACCAAGATCTCTCTTCAACAACAAGGAAAAATCATCGGCCTGGAGCTATTTCGTGTCGGCAACGCAGCGAGAAAGTCGAATTGAGGATATTCCTCGTGTGGTTGAACGAAACAAAAGAGAGCTACTCGCAAGCTTCGAGCTGAACGGTTCGCAAAACCCTTTGATAGAATCACTCAGCTCGACCTTAGCGCTATCTCGCGAGCTTTTTCCTTCCTCCCCCTCTGGCCCTTCTTCCACAAAGCGAAATCGCGGAAGATTGCTCTCCCTCTTTATATTCTACTTGGGCCTGCGAGTGCACGTACAACCAAGTCGCTTTATCTATCTATATCCTCGACCATATAGTACATCCAACCCCTATGAGCTTTTCCAACCCCTCCCGACACGCACGAGTCTCGTGGCGCTTTTTCCTCGTTTTCTCCCTCTTCTTTCACAGTCCGAAGCTTTTTTCTACATACTCCTGGTTATATGTACGTTCGAATGTAACCCATACACAGAATATCGGAGCTGCTGTTGAAGGAAATCGTACGAAAAATCAGCACGACTTTTGACGTAGAAACGAGAAACTCTTGTGAGGGCACGACTACCTTTAGCCACACGAGTTTTACCGGAGATAGCTTTGGGAGAGGGTTGAAGGACAAGAGTGGATTATTTCCTTGGCCATTTCGAGCGAACGATCCTCAGGAATATAACATCGGCGAATGGTTGATCGACCAATGGTGGGCGGGTTCTTCGAGTAACCTGAGTTATTCTCGTGCTATTAGACGCTGATAGGGATGAAAGTGCGTGCCGCCGGTTACCTGGTTGCCATCAAGACAAGCTGCATATATCGAGGCTTCCCTTTGCCAGGCAGTCGTTGAGACGATATATCACCAGATGAGAGAGAGAGAGAGAGAGATAGAGAGATTGGAATGGGGGTGGAAGATGAAAATGGGGGTAGTTGCCGCTGCCGCTGTCGCAAGGACCAGCGCTAATGAAGGACGAGCAAGTGGTGACCGAGACACGAGAGAGAACGGGTTGGCAACATCGAGGGCAGATGGAAGCTTCGCTCGGCGACTCGATGCCTCGACGCAAAGGCCAACAGGTCGCCATTAGAGCGTACTGTTTCGAACTACTAATAGCCAATTCATGGGGCCAACCTCCAACCACTCTCTCGGCCCAACCGGCATCCATCTTCGCGTATATGTATATAATACGATATAAACCGTGCTGTTGCAAAGACAACTGTGCCCAAGATCGTCTCGTCATCAAAATCCCTAAACGGAGGAGGGCCGAATTTTCCCCACCGTTGCACCGTAGCATCGTTGTTACCCAAACCGCGAGCGACTTCAACGTTGAGATCAAGAAATGAGAGTTGAAGACGCAATGAGGAGAGTCTTGCTCAAAGATAAATACGATTTGGAAAACAAAGAAAATATCTCACGACCACTACCGTTTTCAATATTTTTCGAGAGAATTCTTAATCGTGTTGAAAACTTAGGAATGACCGAAAATTTAGCCAGCACAAATTCTCAACTATTTTTTTACTCGAGGACGGAGATGCTGTCGAGGGAGAAGACTTTGCAGGTCGTTTTTTCCCCAACTTTGTGTTTCTTCGTCCTCGGCTCGCGGGACGTCCGAGTGAACGAGCGGAGGAACCTGCGGTCACCCGTACGATTCCTCTTTCTCTCTTCACCGTCTCTGTCTCTTTCTCTCTCTCTCACCCTCTACCCATACCATCCACTGAATAGAGGTTCATCAGACGAGACGATCCCATAACCGGGATAGGAAGGGACGCCCGACGCCACCATCACTGCCATCGGGTTATAGCCCTGTAAGAGAGACGAATAGTACAGTTGTGGCTGCTCGAGGGTGGCCAAAGCTGCGAGAGAAGGCAAGAACGAAATATATATAGAGTAACGCGTTACTCTCGGTCTTCGCGATCAATTCCGACGTAGAGTTATTACTATAGGTTGAACGGAGACTAGAGAGCTTTTTGGGAGTGAGAGGCTCGAGAAAATAGCTGATTCACGAGGGTCCATCTATTTATTACCCGTTACGTCTACCGATTAATATCGATTTTCCGTCGTTGATTAAATAATTGAGTAGTAACACTGAAACATGATAAATTTGAAGTATGATAGAAATTTAGCAATTCCATATGGTAAAGGACGATTGGAAAATCCAGTCACATTATTTTAGGTTTCCATTCTGAAAGTCCTTTCGTCTTTGAGAAAATGTAATCTTCATCGCGGATAATCTCTGGCTTTCTCGGCCATTTCCTTCGCCCCATATCCTGCCGGCAGGTATGAAGAGCGACGTCGTCGCGTTTACGTACAATAGTCTCAGTCTTACTCTCCCGGTGAGCTTTCTCTTCGTCTTCCTCCGGGCAACCACGCAAGCGTTCGTGTAATTACGAGGGGAAAATTAAGCACCGACACAGCCGTCGGTCCTTGGTATGTCCGTAGGTTCATGCGACCATTCGTTCGTTGGGTTAACGAGAGAGAGAGAGAGAGAGAGAGAGGCAGACAGAGAGACAGAGAGAGAGAGAGAGGGAGAGAGAGAGAGAGAGAGAACGGGACGAAGATACTGGTAGACAGAACGGGAGAGAGACGTATATGCAGAATGGTTTCACCGAGAGAACTCAACGAGCATTTCAAATGTAAGGCGAGCCAACATACGGCAAAGACGAAGACGGTGGTTATAGCCGAGACATCCTCGCGCATCCTTTGCTCATCCTCGTCATCGTCGGAGCTTTCGCGCCAGGGACACAGCAAGCCTAGGGAAAATGTCCTTGCGAGACGTGCAAGGGGTGGTTGAAAAGCTCTCGTGTCTTCCATCGTTCCTCCCTCTATTTCCTTGCTGCTGTGCTGCCTGCCTTGCAGTTGAGAACAGAGACGCTAAGAACAAGGACGTTGGAGACTAACGATAGAGAGAAAGAGAGAGAAAGAGAGACAGAGAGACAGAGAAAACGCAACCCTGCCACAAGCTTCCTTAGCCTTAGATCTCGGCAATGGATCGGGCCACAAAGCACCCATTAAAAGATCATATCACCCACAGGGAAGCCTCTCTCTCTCCGAGAATCCGGGCCACTGAATATCAAGAGAGCGCGAGAGATTCGCCCAGGACGTGGAAAGGGTGCGAGATAGAAATATATCTCCGATGGTACCAAGAGTAGAAGGGTTCGTTTTCCGTATTACCATCCCTTATACTTCTTCCAACCTTGTCTTTCGCTCGCTTTTCTCTCTCTTTTCCAACGGTGAACGCCACCGAGGGACGTCTGTTCCTTCGTTCTTCTCTCGAAAACTCACCCCTTTCTCCGGGCGCTTCGCGAGTATCAGAGATGAAGTAGAATTGACGTGCCATTAGCCACGAATGTTCAGCAGAATGTCCTCGTGAGATACACGCTTGAGATCACAGCTTCTGTTATCAGACGCAAAGGAGAATTGTCAATCCTTTGCCTCGGGAACTTTATCTTCTTTGAATTCGAGTAGAGGTAGCTTTGTTTTACTTTATTTCTATTTTTAATACTGAAATTGAGATTTTTATTTCAGGATAGATTTTAGAGAAATACCTACTCGCGGAACTTTTCTACCATATGGAACCTTTGGTTTAATTTGAATCAACAAACTACAATCTCATTTCAACCCCTATTTACATTATTGAAACGAGCCCAGCTAAATTGAATCCAAACTAGCGCAGGTTTTGTGCCAATCGGAATGTAAGTTAACGCAGCCGGTCAAAGTCAACTCGTGGTCGTTGCTACCGGTCATGTTTCATTTAGTCTAAAATCGTATTTAAAACCGATGTCTGAAGAATGATAAAGAAAGTTATAAGTTATTTTTTGTTTAGTTACGAAGGAAGGCTCTGCCAATTTTCGATACACGTTCAACGTACCACGACCACCTCATCATCGTCTCTCTGGTTCATGAGGCCTCTCTCGTACTCTCGATGCCCAGCCGAAATTACAAGTTTTCCTCGGGCTAATGGACGTCCCTTGCAATTACCGGATCGTTCCCGTTTACACCGAGCTAGTTGCCCCCTCTCCAGTCTCGTTTCTCGGTTCAGGCTGGTCGGCACAAAGAAGCCATAGCAGACCTCCCTCTCGTTCCGCCTCTACCGCCTCGACCATTTCCACTCTTCTCGCGTAACGCGAAAGTTTCTTCGTTGCTCGCACTGGATGGAAGAGGTGGTTTCTGCCATGTCCCAACGAGAAGCCCCTGGACGTTGAGCTCCAACGGTGTGCCAGCAGCCCCGTGAGACAGAGACAGATTTTCTCGTGCCTCCACCCCTCAACCCCTCCCACGAATCGAGAGCTCGCTGTTTGGCTCGCTGGCTGAAACTCCGAGGGAAGCCCACAGTCAGCGTCGACGTAGACGTTCGCCAGTGCTCTGTGGCCTGTTCTCTAACTGGTCCGTTACCGCTGGACGTCTACACTGCGGTTCGCTTCGTCGGTCGACGAGCTTTTCCGACCCTTTCCACTCGAGCTCACGTTGCCTAGGCACCAACTCTATACCAGTTTCCTGTCCCTCTCTCTCTCTCTCTCTCTCTTGGTCTCTTTCGCCTAGACGATAATTACCGGGTTGCGACCGCTTTGTCGAGCCTCCCTGATGCCAGCAAAGCGTTCTATTTCGGCCCGACCGTCCCAACGTAGACAAAAGGTCGATTTGTCGTTCATGAAAAACGCGAGTCCCGTTGGAAGGTACATCTTACTAGGGGCGATGGCTTTTTTTCTTCTTATAAATAAAATAGGCCCTGGAGTATCTCCTCGAAGAAGAGCAGAAAAATATATATATATGGGGGAGTTTGGGAGGGGGTAGTATTATTAACTCGCGTTAAGGGGTGGCGAGGATGGTTTGTGGCATCTTCTGGTCTTGTCGTTTCTCTCTCCCTCCTTTCTCTTCTTCTATACCTATGTAGTACGAGACAACCACCACGATGGGGGTCTCGAATCTTCTTGTATATAGGAATGGCGTCGTACACGCCGGGGGGTTGCATGGGGTCGCGCGCGGACGGGGAATGACGCCCGAGGGTTCTCTCGCGAGTGTTCGAAGACGCAGCTGATGCCACACGGCACCGCAGGCTCGTAAAATAATCCTCAGCGATAACCCGACCCCGGGTATGAACGCGACCGTCTCTTCCCTCTCTCGTTCTCCCTGTACCCCGAGCAACCTTCTCCATCTTATTCTCCAACAGTGGGCGACACAAGGGTGGCCCAAGCTGGATACCGATTAAGAAATAAAGAAGGAGAAGTAGACACCGGGAGATGCAGATGCGAGAATAAAAAAGTTTGCTCTCATTTTGCTCAAGTTAGAAACAACATTATAACACGAGAAGAAAATATTCTCCGTTCGCGATTGCTTATTTCGAATGAAACGTTCCTTTTTCTATCGATAGATATGATTTTAAAGTGAGAGGAAAAATGGGGATTAGGCTGATTTAAACTTAATTAATTTATCTCCTTTTTTTTGTTATCGACAAGAAACAACCCTTTCTCTGTGGCAAAGGTTAAAAAATATATTTTGTTCGAGTTTCTTAAAAAAAATCCTTAGTATTCCGCGTTTTATCCGAAGGTTACGAGTAAGATCGCGATATGATTTATCTCGAACTCAAAATTTAATTAATATTTCAGGCTATGAGGAGTAACTCCACCATTCATATCAATTTTTTCAGACCGATTACAGTATTTTCCAGAAGAACCTCGTCCGGATTTGCAAAAGGGGCCATTCAACGATTTCGGTCTCACGGTTTCTCGATGCTTTCTTCAAACGAGAAGAGCGTATGTAAATTACAATCTCGAGATATAGATGGAAGGAAGCCTGGAGGTTTTCGTCGTTGTCGTCGAGAAGCCGCAGGATCTCACCCCCAAAGTACGAATATACACGTTGAAAGGCACTCGCGAAGACGGCATATGGGTCTCATCGCATCGGATCGCGCGTTCTCTGTATTCTAATTTCGGGCTTTGGTTTTCAACCGGCTTTCACTCTCCCCCACCATCAAGGTGTGCACGCGCAAGGGTGGGTATTCCACCCTCGATCGCTCCTTACCAAAGCGTGCGAGGGTTATCGCGCGCGCGTGTGTGTATAACGCGTTTCTTAGATGCATCGTACCAAGCACTCGCGACCCTCGAATCGAAATCGCTTTCCGACTAATCCCTCGGTGAATCTCTCGAATCCTCGCAACTACAACCATCGAGACGCCTTTGCGTTAAAAGTATACACTTCAATCCTCAACCCCCTCTTTTCCTGGCTCACAAATACGTCTGTGTACAAGTTCGACTCGTATATACTATAACCGCGATATAACGTCAGCTGCGTGATAAAAGAACTTCCGACGATGCGGTGCCCTCTTTAATACACGTAAAATTAAAATTAGGCATCTCTCTCTCTCTCCCTCTCTCTTTCTAGACGAGGCCCGATATTTGCATCCGGTAATGGGAAAAAGAAGGCGCAAAAGGCGTCCACGCGAAGGACGTGTATATATAAGCCGAGATCGACGTACAAAATCAACCCCCTCGACACGAGTGAAGCAAGGTGGAGTAAGGGTGCTCCGCTTTTCTTCGAGAAAGCGATTACGAGACGAGGTACCGTTAGCATCATCTTGAGAGTGTCCCGTCTCTTCCCTTTTTTCTTTCTTTCTCTTTCTTACCTCAATTACGAAAAATAACGAAACGAACGCCCGGTTGCGAGAAAGAAAAGGACGCCTGAAAACTGGGGCTTGTGACGAGAGATGGGGATGAAAGTTGCTTGAAAGAAAACCCCTCACGAAGAATAATCGAACCATGGTTGCCTCCATGTCGTTGAGTATAAATAAAATATGACCATTCAGCCTCTCCATCTGGTTTTACCCGTCATGAATAATCGACAGTGTTACCAAACGTAAAAATGTACTCTTATTCCCACTGGTGATAATAGTTTCGAAATTGTTATCGAGACTCTAGAACAGCAACGATGTTATCGCGTGACAGACAATAAATCGTTGACATTTTATACTCTTCTGGAAAAAAACTCTCTGGCATTCATCCCCCTACCCCTCAAGGTCGAGAAGATATTAATTATTAATTTTTAAAAATGATGGTAAAAATTATCTTTATTATCTTGCAGCTTTCGTTCAGTTAAGAAGCGTCTCTTACGAGCGTTAGGGGAGGGCGTTGACAAGTTTCGAGAACTTGGAAGGACATACGTTCGCGGTGGGTTCAAAGGAAATACACAGCCTGAATACGGGGTCGAGCCAATTCGTCTTATCCTGACACGTTCTAGTCTTCGATGCCCTCCTCCCTTACTTTACCCTACTACATGCCCTTTCCGGTTAGTTCTCGTAATTCCTGTACAGAAGGTTTTAGTAACGGGTCTATCATGGACGAAGCATTAATTTAGATTACATCGTTACAGTTCTTGGCTCCCGTAGTTTCTTGAAATAGAGGCGAAACTCGAGGGAATCTTCGATACAAGAGATCGAAAAGTACTATCGGGAAGATTCATCGTATAGCTAGGCGAAACAAGACGAATAGAGAAGTAAACTCGAGTCAAGGGTTTCAATCGTCCCGCGTGCAGACTCGACGAAATTTGAGATTAGCAAGTTTTGTCTTGGAGAGTTAATCAACAAGGAGGAATCTTAGATCTTACAAAACTTACGTACAACTTCCAATCAGCATTGATAGTCATTCGTCGATTGATCATAAATACGATTTTATTTAATTCATTTGAATTATAGAAGATTAAAATCAATTTGATTATTCTTATTATCGAAGATAATTTTCCATTGTCCATTCAACGATTCAATTTGGTATTCATATCAGGAAATGAGTACAGAGGAACAAGCCAGTAGTATAAGCCTCTCTAACGGTGTATGGTCAGACATGCCAAAGCATGAGACACATAGTAACCGTAGACAGAGGCCGAGAGCTCGAGTGATCCGAGGATGGAGAAGGTCTCTAACTGAAACTCGGCAGACGCGAACGTTGCAGCAAAGTGTCGAATGGAATGAGTTTCTCTTGTGAATATAACACACGCAAATATAGGTATACATATACATGGCGAGAGTGGATATGGGCATTAGAAGAGACCTGTGTCTATCTTCCAACGAGCGAGAGAGAGAGAGAGAGACAGAGAGAGAGACAGAGAGGTTTTGGATATGGCCGTCGAGAAATCCGATCCGCAGCGTGCTACTAATAACTTTGTGTTGGTCCTCGTATCGCGTTTAAGGGAAGTAGAGAAACACGTACGAAAGTGGATATAAGCAACGGTGAAGTTCATTCGTGCCTGCTGACGCGCTTGGAATAGCATTATATGCCTCTGGTACCTCTTCGTATAATACACCCAGCTACCTCTCTATCGTCATCTTTTCCCGTACGTATTCTCATCCTGTATCGCGATACTCTATGCAGACCTCATTCTCGTTTGTACCTCGATATACTCGAATTTGCGCGTCTTCTGCTTCAACGTTCTCCATTTCCAAGGTTTCCCCAGATTTTCTCGTTCGAACTAGTCTTGGACCATTTTTGTCCGACGTTCTTCAACATCATCTTTCTCTCTCTTTGTTCCAAGTTCTCGTCGAGCACCACACGTCGTACAGGGAATGCAATAACGATTACGGTTTTGTGATCTCTCTCCGAGTCGTCTTCTATTCTCCTTTACTCCTTCGTTCGACCGAAGAAAGCCTCGACACTGCCACTACCTTCGTACAGTCTACGTATCTTGGCGCTGGCTGGGAGGGCTAGACCGAGTGCGGAGAGAGAGAGAGAGAGAGAGAGAGAGAGAGAGAGAGAGACCGGGCGTCTTGGCCGTAGTTAGCCCGCATTAGTAATCTCCCCGAGGTGTTCTTGAATTCTCTTCGCTCGTGCGTTGCTGTATAAGACGACGACAACGACGACGACCCGCACCATAGAGAGGAAAATCCACCCCTTCGTTTCAAGCTCGCTCTCATGACCTCTAGAACAGCCCGAGATCACGAAAAGCTTCCACGTACTGCTTTTGCTCTAGCTCCCTCTCTCGGTATCCTCCTCAGCCCTCATACGCCCGCGTCTTCCACCTCGTTCAACACCGTCGAAATTTCAAAGTCGAATATATTCAAATATCACCCTGGAACATTATCACGTAACCGCGTAGAGTTTGTTGATACGCTCGTATGGGAAACGCGTTGCTCTAAAGAAATTTCTAAAAAAATGAGGTCATTTCATTTTTCTATTTTACCTGGGAATATTTGAGAATGCTTGCATCTCTCTCTCTCCTAATTACCTGCCATGGAGTATAATAGCGATGAATATGGGACGGAGGGAAGGAGAGTTGTAGCTTGAATATATTGCAACGGGTAAACATCCCTAGCATGCTGAGGGCTTTCTCGTCACGAGCCATTTACTCTTTGGGTTGGGTTGCTTGTTAGCCAGTCGGATAATTAATACGCTCGCTAGAGAGAGAGGGAGAGAGAAAGATAGAATAGGAGGAAGTGGTAAAGCTTTGAGAAATACGATGGTTTGCCACGTTGGCATGAAGCGAGTATCGAGCAAACGTTTCACAGTGAGCAGTCCGCGTGCATGAGGGTACAATAGAAAGTTCGTGAAATTTGCCCGTGTGGGGCTTTTCCTTCTGTAATTTCAGGCATGGACCTCACTGCTTTCATGGAAGCAGCCCCTTCCATTTCCGATCCGGATTATTCGTGGTCATACGTCATCATCGACGATTTCTACTTTGGTATTACGAAAATCTCGACCAAACGTATCTGCACGCGTAGAGGTAAGGAAGGGGGTGAGATTTTGTAGAAGGATATAGCACGATGTTAGTTCTCTCTGGTCGTAGGTGGCGTTAGGGCAATCGACGACGACCACCGATCGGTAAACTCTCGTCCTTTCGCGGACTCTTCGTCTGTATGGAAAGGGTTGAAATCGACGGTGAAGACCACGGTCGCGCATACGAACCACCCTCTCTTTCTCCCTGGAGGGTTGGAAAGGAGCTTTCGAACGAGACGAATACGTAATCGGTGGCGAGGAGAAACCAGATATACGACGACTACGACGACGACGACGACGACGACGAGTGCTAAGGGAACAGACACACGGTTGTGCGAGAATGGGAACCCTGCGGACCAAGGGACAGGTTGCCCTATCGCCTTACTCTCCCGACGGTGCCAACATCGACGCGACTAAATTAACCATGAATGGCCAATTAACCTGGGAACTGTCGACTGTGTGAACTAACCACCGCCGTCCTCCTCGTGCAGTCGACCCGGACTTCGACCTCGGTTCAGAGATCAACCCCTAAATTGTCCTACGGCCCTATCTCGCTCCATTCCATATGTTTCAACTCTCCTTCTGTCTATCCTCATGATGGTCAATCGACGCGAACGTTTAAGGGAGGATTGAACGTAGTAGCCAAATCAGCCACTCGAATAGGGAATATTAATTTTGCAACCTTTCACTGAATGCTTTAGGCGTTTACAGCTGTAATTGCAGCGATTAATTTACCTCGAATGAGAATAATCTTTTTTAGGCTTATTTTTATTCACTTCATCCGATTAATTTATTCATGCCGTTCAGCAGACTTCAATAAAAAGATTCACAAGATTTAATTCTCTGTGTTGAACAATCTTTCTATTTCTCGATGTTTCCCATAGCGAGATAAAATTGGGAGAAAATGGGGCTTGTTTCGAAAATCTACGAGGACAATGAGCTTTTTATTCAAGGGCAAAGTGAGATACGGTATCGTAGGGCACGCATGAAGAAGGGGAGGGTATGTTATTTCGAGGAAAGCCAGACGAGGCCAAGCTCTCACGGTACCGTCTCCGCAGACTATACGAGCCCTATAGCACCCCTCGACTTTCTCGTTTCGTGGCGATAGAGGGGATGGTGGTTGCCGTTGGTGTGCTGTGTTCTCTACCTACTCTCTCTCTCTCTCTCTCGTTCGCTCTCTCTCTCTCTCTTTCTTTCTCAGCGCGCCTCACCACGCGATGGTACATTTTTAATTACTTACACCCACGCAGCTGCATCGCCCGCGATGACTATAAATCAAGCGGAGAAGGCGGCACCAACGCTCGCTCGCGCGCGCACCGCCGCCGCCCAGCAAAGTAATTACTGCCTGAATTTTAGATAATGTTGCCGCAAGCTCGGTACCTCGCTCGCTTATATTCGGCGGTTTTGCCCGCTAAAACGAAACGGCCTCGCGATACGCTATAAATAAAATCGTAAAAGCTCGCGCGAGCTGCTGCCAACTCGCGTACTTTATAATCCTGCCATCGAGCTAAACCGCGCTCGAACCAACCGGCGATCGTGAGAAATATTCGAACGATCAGATTGAGCGACTGTTTATAGTCGTTTCATTCGAAACGAGAGAAAATATTATGATTGATCGTTAAACCGTATACCGAAACATTTATCAATCATATTGCCCCGTCTCCCCCGCAGCCGCAAGAAATGTGACAGCGACTGAAATATTTGACTTTGTTCCAGAAAGATGCGAACCGGAGAAAAAAAAAGAAATCGAACACAGGACGAACCTCGGGCTCTTCCTTCAAGCTCGTTCGAGCGTGACTTCGTGGAGACTCCTCTGAAGCATCCGGATTGTTTACATAATTATGCGCCAATTAAGGGGGACCGAGAGGAGAAATCTCAGGGACTTTTGGGCGATGAGTAGCTGACTACGGTTTGGCGTTTCCCGCGCAATTAAGGCGCGGTTGAGAAAACCTTCGAGTAAAAAAAAAGAAAAAAAAACCGGTAAGAGAAAGAGAGACAGACGGACGGACGGAATGAAAACAGGGGGATGAGAAATAGAGTGTTGGTAGGAGAACCGACTGAGTGAAGAGGGTGCATGGTGAGAGGTAGAAGTAAAATACACAAAAAGACGAGAGAGAGAGAGAGAGAGAGAGATGAGAAAACGACGAGATTGGGTATATAACGTGGTCTGTGCAGATCGGAATCGCTAGGAAAGAGTGGAATTTAATTAGGAACCAACCGGATTGCTGATGCTTCTCGGTTGGTACTCTCCTACGGGGAGAGGTTTTGCTGCTCTTATTGCTGCTGCTTGTACTCGGGTAGTGCTTCGGGTAGGAAAGCCTCTCGTGCTTCCAAGCAGCCGTGAAGAAAACCGTCGAGAGAGACAAGGATATCCCCGAGGATTGGAGAGAGTGGGGATGTACTACAGTGTAAAATCCTTCGCAAAAGCGCCCTACGTCGAACCATCGCAACTTTTGCACCCCCTTGCTTTCCGGATACCTCACGGAACCGAAGACATAACAATCAGGAATATGATAACACGCGGTACTGTGCCGGATGCTTAGCTTCACCTCTGCCAGATCTTGACGCAATGATGAGTGAGGGGGTTGTTCTCCGTTCCTTGCCGTGCCCGTGTACGTTTCACGGCGATACCGAGGGGTTGCGAAAACGGTACGGTGGTTTAACGGCAACTAGAAGGAAGCACTTGCCGAGCTAGAAAAGCGAAAGGGGGTGAGAGAGGGAGAGAGACGAAAGATTATGAGTGAAGGAGCCATATCCGAGATATATTCCTCGTTGCTTGGGCCAGTACACACTCATCGCTGTTCTGCCTTCCGTCGAGACAAGTATATGCGCAAGAACGAGATGGGAGAATGTTCTGCTGGGGGGATGCAGGGAACACCCGCTTAATTAGAGCCAGACTTCCGTCAGGATATACTCGAGGCTTCTGCCGACAGATCCGTGAGAGACGGAGCATCCACGGAGAAACTTCAACCATCCACGCACTTTATCCCCGCGTTAAGTGGACTAGCCTCGAACCACGTAGGACTTGAGTCGAAAATGATGTATCGAAGTTTGCGACAAGTCCAGTTTCTAGGGGGTTGATTGGCAATTTTGAGATTTCGTCGATCGTTCGGCGAACCAAATGGGCGATTAATTCGAGGGATGATTTTTCGATTAACTCGATTTTTAGAAGACTAGTTTCGTCGACTCTAGAATGAGGAGGGATCTCTGGAGAGATTGAAGAACAAGCGAGTCAACTTCTTGGCGAAGAGTCTGGATAGGAGTAAGGCCGAAGGGGGTTGAAATGGAAGAGTGAGAGACGCGATGTTTACTTTATCCTCGCTAATCAAGGGACGTATTTGCGTTTTATAATCCTTGGTCGACTAAGAGGGTGAAATCTGAAAGCTTAGTGGAATCTCCTTTCGGTCGGGTGGCTACACCCCTCGCCCCTTTCTCCACACTGTATAATTCCTACAGAGTATTTCACAAGTTCTCTAGAACGTGCAGCGATGGAAATTAATGGAACACGCTTCCTCATCAACTTGGAATATCACGAAGACTATTTCTTTGACACGATCGAGAGTTATCGCGACGAATACCAATCGTTTCGAATTTAAGCGAAAATATCAACAGGATCGATGTTTTTTATTTGTGGAACAGTCGATAGTACGAAGTCGTCTCTTGAATTCTTCAGCTTTTAGTTTTCTTATTCTTCCACCCCTTCGACGCTACCCCATCGCCAGGAAAGCATTCGCACCGAGTCGATAGGAAGAAGGAGGGGTTTGAAGAAGCTCATCTCTATAAGGGTAGTTACGTCTCTTTCGCTTCGTACATAAATCGCTGCAACGCGCGACTTAATGGCTTATTTTATCCGGCAATATTGCCCCATCCAGAGGCACTCGAGAGATATACGGTCTCGAGGTGAGGGTGGTAGTGAGATGGATATTCTCGATATCGGGACGATAAATCGAGAAATATCGAAGATACTGCGATAAAATATCAGCCAAACCAGAGACAATCGCCATGTTGCGTTTATCGCAATCCCATCGTCCATCGCAACTGACGATTACCCAACCAATTTTCCACTGTAACAAAAATACTTCATTTTCAAACCGCGCCATCCTTTCATTTATTGCGACAAAACTTTAAAGTACACCTTCACGTGCGTTCCAAACGAGGGGAGCGTTGCAACGTGTGCATCGCATCGATAAAGCAAGAGTATTACTATAAAAAAAACGTTCGAAGGGAAGTGAAGAAGAGGGGTAGTTTGAGAAAGACTCGACGGTCGGTCAAGGGTGCACACGCAGGGCGAATAATTGATACTGGAAGAGTGTATCGGGGCCGTAGAGCACCGATGGCAAGAGACGAGGAAAGGGACTCGGGGCAGGCTTTCCAGTAAAAGCCCAAGTCTTGCTCTCAGACTTATCGATAATTCAAGAGTAGTTTGACCGTTTCGCTGTCCTGAACTTGGTAATACTGCGGCTTGGAAGGCAGCGAGGGTAAAGCCCTGCGCGATATACACGTTCGTACTTACGTACGTGTGCAAACACACAGTCGATACATTAGATGGACGATGCAGTTCTTCGGTCACCCCACCATATTCATATCATTAATGCCCTTTTTTTAATGATCGTCTTAGCATCGACAATTGCGATTTAGCGAAGGAGCTTACTCCACGAACAGCAATTTTCGTTGATCATAGGTTCGTGAAAAAAAGCATGCGAGGCAAATTATATTGGCGAAATGAAAAGTGGGAGTTTACACGATGAGAATATTCGTGACGTTACGCGCTTGTATCTCGAATTGATCAATTCTACGGAAAACTAGACCTGGCCTTATAGCTACGCCTGTCTGCCTGACCAAATTCAGCTTTTTCTACTTCGTTGTAAACCGTGATGAATTTGCCAACTAGGAAAACGCTCCGAGGCATGTCTCGCGTACGTACAAGTGAAATATGTAAGCTTCGAACCCCAGGCCGCGGGCCAGAAGGTCGAAAGAGCTGGCGCGCTCCTAGAATTCGAGTAACACGAGCATCGAAATTGCGGCGCGATATCGAGCGATCGGATCGACATCCGTCATGCAACGCGTCATGTATATCTTTGCCTTCTCTCTTTCTCGCTTGCCCCTTGTGCCACTTTACGCGTATATGTGTATATACAACTGTTCGTCGCAACACTCCTTGTAATCTTATATCTATGATAACACGAACGTTGTAATCCGTCTGGCATGCGATCGCCACTTGAACGCGTCACGAGCGAAACCCACGGAGGGCCTACACACGAAAGGACAATTTTTCCGACACTCTTGATATATTTACACATAATAATTGGAGCGCTCGTTACGAAACGTGAACCTTAATCGAATTTATATATCACTTTATACTTTACTTATTACTATATTTTGTTGAATTTTGTATATTGATAAATATTTTTGTTTTCTGATATTTGAGCGCGAACGTAGTACGAGACCGACAAAATTGGAATATAAATTTGGAGAATTTTGAATGTTTTCTGGTCGAAACGTCGTACCGGGATGAACATTTTTTAAACTCAAAATCGAGCCAAGGTTGTAAAGTTTATTTCGACAGTAGGACGCATTTAAAATAGTTAGACGAGAGTTATTCAATGCTGGGTGACAGGCTATCGTGTGTGTAGAGAAACGTACACGCGAGTAATAAACCCACGTAAATATACGTATTTTTAGACGTACACGAAGAGCCACTAGTAGTTACAGTCAGACATTGTCAGACATGGGCACACAAAGCATTCGGCAGGGTTTCTTCATGGGAATAGGGATAGATGGGCCGAGCGTGGGAAATGGCGTGTGCACACTGAGGCAATAGAACCGAGAGAAAGTAAGAGAGAACGAGTGAAACGGAGAAAGGCGATGCAGCAGGAGAGAGAGTACACGACGACAGGAACGACGTCGACGAGGAGAAATAACGTCGTGTACGTTTCATCAGAAACGCCTGGGCGTCTCTCTCTCTCTCTCTCTCTCCCGTCTCGTCTCGTCTCTGTTCGCACATATTGCCATACGTGTATATATTACGTGTATTTTACCGGTAGCTTCATAATGCATGGACGAGGATGGTGTGGCCACATCAGGGCCAGAACGCGCGTTACCCTCGTCATACACCATTTATATATATCTTCTACCCTGTACTGTACGTACACATATACCCTTAGAAACATCGTATGTAACCGAGCGAAATAACACGCATTTGCGGGCTAATTTTGTGGGAGCACTTGGCCTGCTGGTGGCAGGCAGAGAGAGAGAGAGAGAGAGAGAGAGAGAGAGAGAGAGAGAAAGAAAGAACAGATATACGCGGCTTATAGAAAAAACGAATATAGACCAGTCCGAAGAGATCGTATATACTTTGGGAAGCTCGCGATCTCTCGTCACGCCCCTTCATTGTCCACGGAACCCTCGAAGTGACGTTGCGTCCTTCTTGCAGCCCCCCTGGAGTCTGAAAAATCCCAGGGTAAAAAAAATAGACGATATTCCAATCGATGAAATTGCAATCGTATGAATTATTGAGAATAGGAGACAAAAAACACGAAAAATAAGCCACGGGTTTTTCAATTTGAAATTGGTCGGTCGAGGAACAGGAAAAAAAAACAAATTCTAGCTCGCGATTCCCGTAAAAAAAAGAAAGACCAGACGTACGAACGTTATAAAGAGAGCGTGTGGGAATACGATTATGCGGAAGGGTTGCTCCATACTGCTATCTCCTCGAGGGTGGGAGTGCAAAGAGGAAGGGGTGGTGAAAACGAGGGGAGGCTTCTTGATTTATAACAGCGTGACGCGTTTAAAAGGCAATGATTTTACGGCGAAAACTCGCGTTTCAGTGTGGTAGAGGAAAGAGGACGGGAGAATGAGTAAGAGAGAGATAGAAAGAATAGAGAGAGAGAGAGAGAGAAAGAAAGCGTGGGGTGAGTTTTGGGGGTTGGTATGGGAGGACGTGGGGAGAGCGACCACTCGCCCGTTTAGCTGCTACCTGGCAATTACCTGTAGGGCATAATTGTCATCCCTTACATTTTGCTCCCAGGAGGGCCAAAGAGCGCTCAGGTATAGAAACCCCTATGTGCAACCCCCTGCACCCCATCCCATCCTTATACGTGTTCCCTTTCTCTCGCTCGCCCTCACTCTCTTTCTCGTACGTTCACCGCCACAGGGGCGTCCGGGTCACGCGAGGCCGTGCCTGTCGCAGAAGTCCACGCGACTCCACCGTGGCAGCCACGCAATGCCGAAACAACACCGTCCGACTTGCCTTACCTATATCAGATTTCTAATTACTAATTTACCCCCTTCCCTCACTAGCCCCCACTCCCTTCGTCCTTCTCCGAGTACCCCTCCAAGGTTCGCGAAAACCACTGGTAAAAGGGTCAGGGGATAACAAACGAAGGAATAGTCGGTGAAACGAACACGATTCACTTCCCCTTATGAAAATGGGAAAGACAGAAAATCTCCGAGTCGACTTTTCGACGAAGACCAGAATGCAAAATGTTAAGGGCGTATAAACATGAGATAATGCGAGTCTTGAAAAATAAGTTAGTATGAACCACGAAAGAGATGTAATTATTACGGTAGCCGGTCGTGAATTAAAACTTACCTGGCAGCGCTGTAATTATTATCGTAGGACAATGTTCGCGAGAGTCTACTCACCTACTAGCTCCGTATCAAATTCGTATTATCAGGGAGGCCTGTTACCATTTACCTGAAACATAAAAGCATGAATTTCATTTAATTTGTAATTTCATCATTACAGAATTCGAGATCGAGTTACACGACGGATAAGGGTGTATGCACTTTTAAGGCGTTAGGAGGATGGAACGAGTTTGAGGGTTACGACAGGCAGAGCAACGATGTGTATAAACGTGTACGTATACTTGAAAACGGGACAATAATCGTTGGGTATTAATTATAGACCCGCACGAATGTCATGCGTTTCTCTGTAATTAGCCAACCCTGAGGGGATAGGAGGCATAATTTAAACCGAGACGAGTTGTTAACAATATCGTCGCTCGTTTCTCGGCGCTTCTGCAGTTCGACTACGTGCTGCTGGTGCTTTTAGCTACTTCGTAACTCTATGTGTGTGTATGTCCATATAGATACACCAGGACACCGGCAACCCCCGGAGAATCCGGCGCACGTTGCACAACGAGAGGGTGGCGTTTCGAGGGAGTGTGCAACGATCGACTCTGTCAACTCCCCCCATGATTCATGGAGCGTCGTGTGCTCAAAGAATACCACCAACCTGGGGCAACTTCCACGCGAAGGAAACTCTTCCTGGATTAAGATATCCGAGAGAATCCCTTACACAATAGTCTCGACAATAAAAAAAGTATTGTTCAACATTGACGATATATTTTAGTATTACAGGTATTTTTGAATATTGATTATTTTTTGTTTTGAATACAACTGACGTCGAGAGATGAACATCTTTTCGCTAAGAAGAACAATATAGTCGAGATCAATTTCTCGATAAATGTCAAAATCGTCGGGATTGTTTACAATCGCTGTCGATAAAAATCTGATAAAGCAGAAAGCTAGAACCACCCCTCGATTGTACAGTCTCGAATATGCAGATACTCTCAATTTCTTTCAGCCCCTTCGCTTTATATTTCTCAATATGACGCATGGATAGCAAAATCTCGGGCGTCGAGAATTCCCCTCTATTGCATCCCCAGAATTGCTCGACTTCTTTGCCCACAGCCCCACGATTTCATTTTCTTTTATTTTCACTCTCTAAACGGAAAAACTCGTTGAGACACTTCTCGCTTCATTTTTCTCTCGGTATTACTCTATCATATCGAGTGTAATCGAGGGAGAGAGAGAAAAAAGGACAGAAAAAACGCTTAAGGGGTGGTTTTCGTAGTCCGGGGGAATCAGGAGTGCGGGCACTTAGACGCAATCACGAAAACCAATTGGAAACGGTAAATATCGCTTTGCCGCGACGGTGTCTGAGAGTTTACCAACGGTATCTAACGCGATACTACGACGACGCCAGGTATAATCTTCTTCCTTCTCTCTCTCTCTCTCTCTCTTGTTCCAGGTTTTCGTTTTGGCTTCCAACCGCCCAGCACCCAAGGACGATAAAAGGACTGGGATATGACGAAGACGAGGAACGATATAACCGAGAATTTTAGGCTCGGGTGGTGGGTCGAGTAGTTGACTCGATATATCCCCACGAAGCACATCAGATATGTCCTGGAAGCATGCAAACGTAATCACCGGCTTCTCGTTCCGTCTTCCTCTTTCTCATTACATTCGATATACCAGCGCCATGAAGATATAACATTACACGCTTACTTCCATCCGTACTCGCACACACCATCTCGTTTTCACCCCCTTCGGGTACTCGTGGCACAAGAGCCATACATCGTATTAATGCGAACTGGATAGAGCTAGAACCGAAGGAAGGAAGGAAGGGAACTCGCCCATTGTAATTTGTGTACGTGAACGCGAAATTAGCGTTAACATACGTAAAGGTATGTCTAAGGAGGAGAAACGGTAGCAAGCACACGTAGCGCCCAGATTCGTGTAAGCTCAAACACGTTTATACCCCGTGTGCTCTTGCAGGGGGGTAATGGATACGAGAGAGAAGGATATATGGGTACGAGGCATCGGGAGGTTACCCTTCTCTACCCTTCCTTTCCACGCTCTGGCAAACCTCCCGCGCGAGAACGTTGGATCATCCCCCTGCGGGCGAAACGCCTCGCTCGTTCGCACAGGTGAAGGGTGCACCGAGATTCAACCTCTCGTAAGTGGTTGAACGTGAACGAGTAAAGTAATTTGAGTCTTGCATCCAACCCCCGTCTCTTAAATTACCGAGAAGACGTACGAACCAAACGAAGATCGTCAATCTTCGATTACTTTTAGTAATAATTCATTTAATTATCGATATTTTACTTATCTTCATTTTGCTTGAACGACACAATTAAGATATTTACTTTCAACGTTGAATATGAAACTTTATTGCATTAACATTTTTATGATATATTTTTTAGGGCATACGAGAGTTTGAAAGGTCTTCCAAACTGTGCCGAGGAGATTTGGAATATTAAAATTTCCACAGTCCGGACTTTAGAGCGAGTGGTCGTATCGCGAGAGACACGAGACCGTCGTCTCTTCATCCTGCGACGAGGCGGTGGTACGGATGGAAATATCGTTAAGTGTAAATATCATTCGTGACAGTTAGATGGATGGACGTGGGCACTGGGGTGAATATACGGGGCAGTCTATGGGGTCGAAGAAGACTAACATCCCCGAGAGCACACACGTTGTCTGTTCGTGCCGCGTCTCTCGTGTTGGCTTCTTCGTCGGGTTGAATCGGGGCCTCCGCAACTCTGATGTGGTCTGCGGCGGGAGCTTAATAACCCCTCGTTCCTTCCTGGACCTCGTCAAACAAACGGCAGTAGGGCTCGAGGGGATTTTACTATCGCAAAACTTATCCACCGTCGAGGAGGTAGGGGGGATGACAGAGGGTTGTAGAATCAAGTTAAAAGTGTCATCGTTCGCTAACAAAAAGAAGATCACTCGACCGCAGATTCATCGTCAACAACATGGCACGAGATTAAAAAATGAAGCGAAGACAAACAAATTTTTTATAATCTCGTATCATACGTGATTTTGGTTGGCCCATCGCTAAAAACAAGCTCTCCCAAACTTCGAGGAGCAAAGGGGTGGTGTGTAAGGTCTGGAGGGTCTGGCAAAGGGAAAATGCTTGCAAATGCTGGCAGAGTGAGTGCACAGGCGGGAATGGCTCGCGCATCGACTGGCACGGACTAGTACCGATATTACCCCCGTCCTTGCCGCAAACCCGCTGCCTGCCTGATAATACCCTCTATCTTTCTCTCGCTCGCTACTCCTACCCCCTCCTCTCTGTCTTGCAACGAGAGCGCAAAGGGTTGAGTGTGTGTGCGATAGGGATAGCCGGGGAAGAAGAAGAGAGAGGGCACGTTAGGTGTGTGTACCTAGGTACCCACTTCTATTCCCGGGATCAATTAATTCCGGACGCTTAATGCCCATCTAAAGACACGAGGCCGAAACGACAGAGGTAGAGAGTAGCTTGCGAAGGCTCACACAGGATTTGAGACGAGTAGAAGCGATAACGAAGGCGTATATTCAACGCCAACCCCTTGCTTCATAAGGCCCAAGCAACCGTGGTTCCTTTACCAAACCCCTTTCTCTCTCTCTCTCTCTCTTTTGCTTGTATGTCTACGTGCACCTCTAAACTTCCGATAACACCATCGTGGACGGTGTGTGTAAGCGGAGTTTGAGCTTCATCCCATCGTCACGCGATTCTTTTGGCAACACGTTCGCGAAAAGTGACTTTTCGAAAGAGGTCGAAGCCTTCAACGAGATTCACGAGTCATACACCGTGAACGTGTACGTTGAAGCTTTTCGGTGAAGCAACGAGTGAAGGATACCTGGACATGAATGCCTGGACAACTTAAAAACTCATAGATATTGCGGCATGTATAATTCGTTTGAAATATAGTATGCAAAGTGCACCCCAGAGCTTTCTTCGAAGAAAACTTTATTCTTGGGGAAATTCTCGAACAGGCAAAACCAACGTCTACCTTGATAAGCATCTATCTCATCTTCGTTATTATACTCGTAACACACATACACACACACCTCTTCAACGTCTCTCTGGCATGGATCTTGAGGCTGTGTTAAAGTAGAGAAGCGCTGGAAAAGGAAGGAACGAAGAGACAGACAGACAGAGAGAGAGAGAGAGAGAGAGAGAGAGAGAGAGAGAGAGAGAGAGAGAGAGAGAGGAAAAGCCCAGAGCAATGCACTCCCAGGAGTATTCTAATGATGAGAGACAGATAGAACAATGGTAAAGGGTGAAAATAACTTGAGGAAGGAAGTAAATGAGAGGGGAACTAAGTTTCCGACATCTCGTTGCAGGACTTTCGAGTCGACGACATTGTCGACATGGAGAGAAAAAGAGATTACGTGACGTAAGGAAAACTGGAACACAGGACGAGACTTAATGTTGATTTTTCAAAATATTGCACGTGGCACCTTGATATTTTCTTATGACGAATGTATTTTATAATCCCTTGAAATTGAATTTATATGAAGGAAGAAAAATATTCTTCTTAGATAACTTTTCGTTAGAGCTTTTCTGTCACTGGGCAGCACTCACTCCTCGTCCTCCTAATCTTCGTACCAGCCACTAGGCTGGTACACTCAACACTGGGCCTAGGGATAGGGAAAGAACGGTCACCAGGAAGTCAGGGAATGAAGATTGGACGCGCGAAGGACATTCTCGAGCCCCGTGGATTAACTCGGTGAGTCTTGGATTGGGTGTTGATGCTGATGAAAAGAGACAAGGAAAGACTCGAAAATGGAGTGGGAAATTCAAAAGCAGAATTAAGTGTCTTACCAGCTAAATTGTCAGGGACGAATGGACAGAACGAATTTTCATAGTTGTCTCCGTTTCCAAAGTTTTCCAGATGGAATGGAGAATTATGGGAGAGTTGGTTGGATCGCCATGGGCTCGTTTAGGGAGATGAAACGAGTTAAAGTCTCGACTGCGATGACGAGACTTTCTCAGCAATCGTGGGACTCAATTTTCTTCCGGCTAGAGCAGCTCGTATGTACTAGCAACCAGTCCATCCACTCGTTCAAGATATAATATCGCAAGGAAAGGAAGTTCCAGAGGGTTTCTAGTTCTCGCGTGTGTCCTGAGACCAGGCCGAAATGAACGTTGGTGAAAGTTTCGACGTAACGACGAAACTCTCACTTCCAATAAATTTACACCCTGTTCCCCTCGATCTGCAAATTTCTGAGATAGGTTTGTAACTATTTTGGATAATTTTCAGACATAAGCATACACAGTGAATTACGACCAATCCGAAACAATTGGAATATAAAAGAGTACGAGGGTGATGAAATAAGACAAGTTAGCGAAGACAGAGTGAAAGGGAAATGTTAGTAAGGGATGAAAATAAGGGGGGGGGGGGGGGGGAGAGAAGTAAGTCGACGACAGCCATACACTCCTCTAGTCCTGCAACGTCGGAAAGCGTGGAAGGAGACGACGATGCGAGTTGACGTTGAAAACGACGTTGGCCCCGTTAACCGTGCGACTGTCGCTCACAATTAGCAGTCCTCCCACGAGAAAAGTTAGGGGCGTGTAGCACGAACGAAGAGCAGGACGAAAGGGAGTAAAACTCGCGAGACCTGAAGAAGGATCGTGGGTAATACAGGGAAGATTCGGGTCCCAGGACGAGGCGTACACGACGCTCTTTGTATTAACTATCCTAGTGGATTCTTTCTGTCAACCCTTTTCTCTCATTCTTCTTCCCGCTTCCTCCTTTTCTCCTTCGTCTTCTTCTTAAATCCCTTCCCCTTTCTCCAAAAGCTACGTTGTCCTTCACTCTTATTCCAACAACTTTGCAGTCACCCGCAGAGTCAAGTGAATTAACAGTTGTCACAGACTGGAAAAACTGCATGAGAATGAGTTAACGATTGTTGAAAACCGGCATGGAAGAACGTAAAGAGTTGGTCGAGTAGTAACGGTCCGTTAATGATTGGACTGAAATCGAAACAGGCAGGGACATGAATCGGCTACGTACAACTATGTGCGAATGGAAAATGGTGTAGAAAGTGAAGGCGCGACTTCATTCGATAGTTAGAACTCGTTCATAGTCAATTAAAAGTATGCCCGAGGGTGAGCTTTTTTCCCACGCAACATTCGTGTCCTGTCATTTCGATTTTAGCTCTCTCATTCCAATTTCACTTTTCAACCCCTCTGTTTCTGTTTCTATTGCATGAAACGGTATAAAAGGTATAGAAAAACAACCTCGCACAAACAAATCCTCTAGAAACAACCATAGGACACGTGGGTGATATTTCAGTAGTAGAAGTTCGTATATAGTCGGACAAAAATGAAAACTATGATCGAGGGTCGTACCGAGGGTTCTTTACGTACGTGAAACTCTCCGTGTAACGAGTTCAGGCTATAGGCGAGGTGTGCAAATGATTTTCGAACGTGACGTTGCGGCATGTGACGATCGCGGTTGTTCAGTCAGACGCGATAGTCCGTTAAGGGTAGTGAATGGCCGACGCGCGAGAAAGCAAAAGGGCTAGGGAGGGAAAACGCGCGAGAACGATGGAGACGAGAGAGGAGTCGGCTCGCCGTAGGCAGGGACACCTCATTAATATTTAGACGTATTTTGAGCGGCGGGCAACCACGAGAGAACCTCGAGAACCAACGGCACCACCATCCCTCTCTCTCTCTTTCTCTTTCCATCTCCATCCTCACCATCGCACCTTCGCCGACTTTATACATAATTATTTGCGGGAGATTGGCGAGCGTTGGAGAAGAGGGAGGGAATGATAGTTACCTCGGGCATGGCTCTCGCATATACGTACATGTATATAGCTCAGTGTTGTGACATTCTATATCAGACTATTTCAAATTCTGGGCACAATTTTCGTTCCAAACACTGATGGCATATTTACAAAGTAGTTTCATCATTGCACGTGAGACTGAAATACCGTGAGAAAATATTAACGGCGTAGATCGAAAAGAGAATTCATGACAGTATTTTCAGTCATCAAAGGTCTATTCATCCGACTGTCGTTAACTAAGCTTCCATTTCCAAGAGTTTATTATCGAGTTGTAATGATACGAATCATGGTGAAGCTCGTGTCATCGGGCCAATGCGACTCTGATCGGCAAAGGACTGAGACAGTCTTTGATCTCGAAAAATCACGTTGGACCGTACTCGCACAGGTATATACATAATCGCGCAAAAATATTTATTTAAGTATATTTTTCTTTTTTTTCGTTTCAAGAAAATCGTGAGACCGTCTCAGATTGCCAAAACGGAAGATGAAGAATGGGCGAGACGAACTCACTTTCAGACTTCTCGCGAACGATAGTGTACACGCCAAAAGTTCTTGGCGAAGGCTCTCTCCCTCTTTTTTGCTCTCTCTCTCCACCTCGTATTTATAATTCCCTCTCATTTCCGGCGAATAAATATCAATTCCGTACCAATATCCTGAGCTGTGCCAGAACCGCGAAGGTCTCTCGCACTCCCGGTGCATTCGTGGCTTTTCACTGGGCTTTCGATGCAAGAAACTCAAGGTCTGATTTTGATCTATTTTTTAATAATAATTTTTTGCATCAGTCTACATTGACTTTAAGCTCATGTAGATTTATTGTATATTTCAAGGAGGCTGGTCAAATTTTAATATACCAGGGTCATACAGTGACCTTTTTGACTGTGAAATGAGACTCTACCCCCTGGTCTAATCGATCGAGTATGAGTTTGAAAAAAGCAAACCTTTATATACAAAAAAAGCAGCTCCGCCTGGTGATCCTTGGCTTCATCTCGCTTTCTCTGCTTCATTTTCGTTGTCGGATGAAACGGAAAAGAGAGAGAGAGAGAGAGAGAGAGAGAGAGAGAGAGAGGTGACTTGGTAGAGTACAGGGCGAGAACGTCGAGAAACGCCATAGCGCGCGTCGAGAGAAGGCGAAGTCTGTAAATTTTCTTACATTTTATGAGCCATCAGAATTTCATAACCCCGAGCCAGTCCGCGTGGTACTTTGCACAGGAAAACTTTTCACCGGCTCGAGGCTTGCTGCTGCTGCTGCTTCTCTCTCCATCCCGTTCTCTCTGTCTCTCTTCAAGCTTTCAACCCCTCGCTGCTTTTCTCGCTCGACATTCGAAGCGAGAAAGAGAAAGACGAAAGTGCGCTTCGTACAGAGCTGCAACTACGACGACGTCGACGTAAGGGGAATGAAAAAGGCGAGCCTGGAAAGCTCTAGGCTCTAAACGTGAGAGACTGAGAGCCATTGTGGATATATTATACCGAAGCAAAGATCGTAATAACGTTTAAGGGGATGGGATAGTAAAAAAAACCCCGAGCTTTTTCGAAACCGATATACCCTCGGTGCCTTGGAGTTCTTCATCATTTTATAACGTAGTTTTCCAACGTGATATGCGTGCGCGTATGAAAATTTACCTTACGAAAAATCGAGTCAATTTGTGTCACTGTTGAACACTTTTTTATTCGCAGAAAATCGCGAATCAAAGTATTTTAAGATCAATTGCCTTATCAGTGATAATTGAGTACAAACATAATTCGGCCAACCCTATGATTAATTTTTCGCGGTAAAAAACTTAGAAAGTAAAGTAATAATTAATTTTTTGATAAACTTTGTTTTTAATTTATTTAAAGAAAAAGAAGAAAAAATAATAATTAGGTCGTGATTTTTACGCGTGTATGCACCGTCACGTTAATTGGCCTCGACCAACCCCTAGCAGTTGATAAACGCTCGGCGTGACCGTAAACGAAAGATCCCTAGCTCGCGGTGGATTGTCTCGCGTGTCAACTCTGTTCACACCCTCGCGTGACTCCGTGTATCGCACGCCGAGAGTTCACTGAGGGCTCTCCCTGCCGCGCAGCACCGTTCACTCACTTGTCGTGATACTTCATATGGTATATTTATCCGATACCTTTCGTCCTTCTCTCGGAGCTAGACGTGAGGTTAATTCATGATTCGTGACCAGAGCTGACCGACGGTTCGTGGTGACCAGAGCCCACCGAGCGAAAGAGAGAGAGAGAGAAAGATATTCGTTTAGGATAAAAATTAATTTTTCGCAGTAGAAAATGCCGTTTTGGTCAGACGCGTGAGACTTTTTATTCTCGTTTCTCACTGCTACGTATTTTATTAATCTAACCGCAAGCTTCCTTTTTTAAAGTATCGAGACAAACGCCTGTCCATACTATAAAACGAATGAGACCACGGCAGAAAAGGATTCGGGATCAGACATAGAGCAAGAGGCCTCTCTCGTGAATCTCCCCTTCGCTCGCACAAAGTATTTCAAGCTCGGTATCATGCGATAAGTGGGCGTCACTCGTCGGGCAACGTCGAACGACCCTTCGGGAATATAATACGAGGACCCGGAGCTTTTCACATGGGGCTATCGCACAGTCTTATAGCTATGGGTTCGATCGAATCGAATGAATAAAAAAAAGAAGCACACAACGATTCTGTCGACTGCACATCCAAGTATATGTATGTGTGTGTACATGTGCGAGACGCATTTGTGCCCACCCCGTCGGAGAAGTTTGTCTCCACACGAGCCACGGAGAAAATCCCGAAAGCGCTGTCTTTTATAAATAGTTTTGTGCTAGAGACTACAAAGCTTGTGGAAAAAAGGTGAAATCGTGACGGACACGCGAATGTCTTCTACGGCGAATTTTCAAGAAAGAAAAGAAATCAGGCCTGTCGATACTAACAATCTCGATGACGAGGAAGGCCAATAGCGAGAGATAAAAAGTTTCGTTGGTATCCTATAAAGATATAGAAGGCACTGTACAAAAGCTCGTGGACGTTCAGCTGGATGGACACGAATCGACGAGACAAATTTAGCGAATGGCGACTGCCTATACTTGTTGTACTCCTTAATGCTATATATATATATATATGTATATGGTCATAAGTTCCCTTTATCTGTTCAAGATACTGGAGTTCCAATACGATCGGACAAACCGACAAAACACGTGCGACGCAATAATTGCAGTCATTCCGAACCATTCGGTTTATTGGGAAGACTCGGTCCGAAGATAATCTCATCGCCCCAGTTCCACGTACCATCCATTTGGAGCTAATACGTGACACGTAACTCGTGGTCTATCCCAGCTCGGGAAATTTCTGGGTCTCTTCTTCACCCCCTGTCTTCGCCTCATCTGCGATAACGAGAGAACACTGTCGAAGAGAAGCTTTTATCGAAGTTGAGAAAAATATAATTTTCCATTTTCCTCATTCTTTCTTTCGTCCCAAAGATTTGACCCAAGGCTGAATACAATTTATTTTCGCGACGAGTAGGTATTAATATTTTTGAAGTTAATTTAGAAGTTTCATGTTTATTCGCCTTTAAGACGTGGAATTATCTCACGCGATATTTTAGTTCAGACTCAAGGAAATCCTATCCTCGTTCTCGTATGTAAGACAAGACAACGGGGGTGAGACAATGAGCTTGGGCAGCGACCGTAACGTACGAGGTTTCCCCCCCATGGAGCGTTCGAAAACGATATATTTTGAGGGGGTTGCAGGGGTTTGGATTGAGAGGGAAGAATGCGAGCGTCGGGGGGTGATAAGTTCTTCGTGAATCGGGCTCAATGGACCAGAAGTGATCGAATCATCGGCTGTTCCCTTAGCCCCGAACTTCGCGTAGAACGCGAACGACGAAGACACGCAGGTGTTTATCCGAGCGTGTTCTTCGACGCGAGACGTCGAGAAACATATCGCGATGCTCAGACGTACCGGAAAACAGATTCGCGCCAGAAAATACGATATCATCCCTCTTGCTAATAATTCAGAATTCCTACGTACGCACCGTACGTTAATGTATAATTATTCCTCGCGTTCGATCACTCATTGTCAGTAAAAACAAGTCGACGAGATAATTACTCTTACTTATCTACTTACAGTTGCGTAGATCTTGCCACGGATCACTGTTCCATCCTCGCGATCGCACCACCAGCACGAATGTCCCACCACAATTCTCTTCGTTTCCCTTTTCCCAAGGGTTGATCGAGAAATCAACCCTTATTTATACAGTTCTTTCGTAACAGCTCGTACGTTTAAACTCTTTCAAGGACGGTCAACCGAAGACCGTCCCAGTTGCAGCGACGATACGAAGTTTCGATATCCGTTATCATCTCCTTCTCGCGAAACTCGACGAACGTTTTTTTTATAAACCCATAGAAAAACCGAAAAATCGAACGCACGCGCGATATTCGACCCTCCTAGTCCTTGGCGTCTCACGTTAGCCGTTCCAGGATTACCGCGACGTTTCGCAAAAACCTCGATGACCAAAATACCGATTTTCGTCAGTACGTCACGAATGAAGAGCGAGAGAAAAGAAGGAAAACTTTATAAACCGGATACTTTATTTTATTTTTAATTTTTCATGTTGTTTCAGGTAGCGTCCGAGCCGTGGTGCGCGACGCGATGTTTCCCTTGCAGTAGCTGGTACGTGTGGTGCTTCGCGAGAAAGATCGTCGCGTAGTCGTCAGCGCGAATTCGCCTCGAGCTCGTCGTCCAGGTCGTCGTGGTCGTTCGTGAGGTAGACCGGGCAACAATCTCCGCTCATGGTTCCCGCTGGTGAATATCTCGCGGGGGCTAGTCTCTCTCGCTCTCTCATTTTCGCCTCATCCTCGTCTATTCTTTCAATCCCTCTCCCTCTCTCTCTCTCACTCTGTTTCTAGCCGCTTTCCCACGCCTCGTGTTCTCCAGCTTTCTCGGGTACGCCGTGTCTCGCTCTGCGGTGTCTTGGGCAGCGGTTGTACGCGGGGAGGTTGAGGCGGCCTAGGGGGGAAAACACCAGCAGAGAACGGTGGATCCGGGGGTACACGGGGACACGCGAGAGAGTAGAAGCGGCGGTGGCAGCGGCGGCGGCGGCGGCGGCAGCAGCAGCAGCATCAGCAACGGCAACAGCGACGACGACGAGACGGTGGTGGCGCAGGCGACGTTGAAACCTCCGTCGTGGGAGAAGGTGAAGCAGACGTGGAGGTGGTGGTAGCTTCGTAGAGTCACCGGGTTCTCCAAGAGACGAAGCGAACGAGCGGGCGAGGAACAGAGAACGCGAGAGACCTTGGATATAGAAGTGAAGGAGGGAGTAGGAGGGATGGAGGGTTTTGACTCTCACTCGAAGGATGTTGAGGAGAGGGATGAGAGGTTGCGAGGTCGAAGGGGGTAGGAACGGTGGTGGTAGCGTTGGTTGGTGGAGGTGGGCCGCGCAGCGCACCACCCGTACTCGCCTCTGATTGGACCACCCCCGTTTCTCGGCTGGCACTCTCGGCCACCTCCCCACCTCAACCCTCTTTTCCTCCGAGTCATCCTACCCCCGTCCACACTCTTCCTCACTTCAACTCGGTCCTCTTATTCTTCCTTCGCGTCTCCTTCTTCTTCTTCTTCCTCCTCGTCTTCTTTCGTTCTTCCTCGTCTTTTACCGAAAGCGAAGACAGAGACAGAGAGAGAGAGAGAGAGTGAAGTAGAGATCGCTCGAGGCACAGCCTGCACCCTACGTATCTAACCGAGGGTTGCTTTTATCCCTCTTGCCTACCTTCTTCTCATTCTTTCGTCTTCTTTCAACCCTCTCGAGAAATATACGTATGCGTGCACATACGTACCGCTCGTAATTCCGCTACGAATATTTCTATCCTTATTCGGACCGATGCCATGCTGCTGCTGCTGCTGCTGCTTATTGGGAAGAGAGAGTGAGAGAGACAGAAAGAAAGAGATCCACCTCCGGCGCCTTCATGGCCAGTATCTCGCCAGCCAACACCGAGCCATCTCCACACTCTTCCAACGGACACGTCACACACCCCCTCCCAGGGAGGATAGAAGGTGGTGAGGAGGGACGTGAGGGCATGAAACCCCCGACGAGCTTCTCTTGGCGTATAAGAATCCGGACCACCCACGCCTCTCCAAAAGCTCCGAGTTCCCTCAACCCCTATTTCTCTCTTCCTCTCTCTCTCTCTTTCTCTCTCTCTCTCTCTCTCCATTCGAGCTGCCTGGGAGCTCTGCTTCGCTTTGCTTTGCTCTCGTACTGTGTATATGGAAGCAGGATGTACGCCCGGTGAACCAACCGGGGGTTGGTACACGTCGAGCTCGAGAGATAAAGAGAGACGGAGATGTACATCGGGTACAGGAGAACGAAATGGCGATTCGAATGGCGTGGCACGAGAAAGAGACTTTTCTCCACGACAAAAAACAAAACAACAACATTATATTAAAACAAATAACGCCATGGTCGACGTGAACGAGAACTGCTTGCCTAACGAGAAGTACTTTGAGAAATACGATTAGAACGATATCGCCTTGGAATAACCTGAATGAAGGCCAAATTCGTTTCGGCGATTATTCAATATTGCGCAAGCGTTGTTGATAATTCGTGGTTTAGAATTCATCGAGTTAGCATGCTCGTGATCAAACGAATAATCGCGTACTGTGACCGTTAATCGTGCCGAGACGATGATGGCACGTTCGGGCTCGATGCCGAAGCCAATCGGTCGAAAATTATACGTTGCAAACGATGTTGGACCGAGTGTACGACGTTACGTACTAAGCGAATGGATTATTCTCACTAAAACGAATCGCGACAAGCACCTCTTACCCGATGTTTAACAAACGAGCCAGAGTTGGCTATACCCGACATATAAAATGGGAACACCGAGGAGATATAAATCAAGGCTATAGCGCTTTGATAAGCGTTCACCGGGTTTACGAGCCCCGATTACATTATATAGCCGGTATTATCGCGAAAATATGATCACGACTATCGTAGATCTCTTTTCACGCTCTATGATAATATAACTCAATCTATAAATCGATTACTTACGAATCACGTATGCACGTGGATTTTTACCAAGGGTCTTCTATGGATTAAACCTAGAAACTTCAATTTACGTGCAGCAATACGATGATTTTTTGACATCCATGAAAAAATGATAGAAATTGTTTTTTAGGAACACTTTTCAAAATCGTCATAGAGACACGTCGTAGTTTCGAGCACTGTTCGAGCGTTTATCAGCTAACAGCTTTTCCTTGGCACAATGTGTATGTTCACGAGTTCGTCCGACGGTTAAAATTCACCGTCGGAAATTGTCCGAAGCTTTTTCAACCCTCCCCTTAACGATACTGTCACTTTCGTTTCACTTCTAAGGTCGCAATATTTCTTCGTTATTTCATAAGTCGAACGTGTCGAAACGAGTGGACTGATTGAAATTCACGTTGCAGGTTGCTCCTGAGACCGTGGTTTGGTCTCAACTGTCAGAATCACAGAGCGCACTTCGGCGAGGATCCTCTCCTCGACGTAGACGCGATACCACTGCTAGGACGTTTCCAAAAATTGCGTAGTTACGAGATAGAGAGACAGATAGTAACACCCGACGGTAAGAGCTTTCACCGGAACATTGAGAAACACACGAGGGGTGGAGATGGGGTGAAGAAGGCGCGAGATGTAGCACAACCCGAGACCTAGACACTACTGAACCAGCCCCATGGCAAACCTTGTTAACGGCAGTCGACAACCAAGTTTAAACTTCGGGTAACAATCCCCCTACCAAAGTCTATCTATATATCTATATGCTCCTTCTCCAACGGGCTTTCTCTGTCTCACCCCCTTCCCCTTCGCCAACTGGGTTCATCGTCTCTCAAACTCCTCTACCGCCCCCTCGCCTTGTGCCACCGTTCATCCGTTCGAAGCTCGGTGAGAAAACGATATGCCCATAGCGCACCCCGGGTGGCCGAGAAACGGTCGAATATTTTACAAAAGTTGGGCCTCTGTGACAGGATGATGTTCGAAGTTGGTGAGGCTTTTCAACCGAGAGCGAGCCACTTTTCTTGGCTCGCGGCAAGAAATCGAAGGTGCGAACCGGACTGAAACGAAAGAAGAAGAACAAGAACAAGAACAAGAAAACTCGTTCGGTATCGGGTTAACCCTGAAGAGAATTCTGAACGAGATCGAGAATAGTGCCGTCGCGACGAGATGAGCCAAGTTCACCGAGGTCTCGCCTCGCGGTGCAGTAACCTTCGCGAGGATGCATTCGCCCTTCTTCCTCCCGCGCGTTTCGTCGTGCAATATATCCCCTCGAAGAGAAAGGAAGAAAAACGGGGAAAGGGGTGCAAAGGTCTGTGCCGTGCTTTGGCTAACTCACCGTGAGAAACTTGGTTGCCGGTCGGTTGGTGTGTTACTCGGTAGTAACAAGAAAGAAAGTAACTATCGTCGAGACTAGTTTGTTCAATGGCACGGTCGCCGCAACGGTAGCTCTGAGAGTAGAGCACGAAGAACAACCCCCAGCGAGACAGAGAAAGTGTTCTTCTGATGTGTGCCGTGCACACCGGTATAAGAAGATGGAATAGACACAGCGACGAAGAGAGGAGAGATGGTTGGTGTCCCAAAGTTCTTCGCAAGAACAAGAACAAAGTTCCCTATCCAACCCCCCCTCTCTCTCTCTCTCCCCCACTGTCTCCATTCCTCTCCGCACCTCTTCCACCCAAAACGTCCAAAGTCTGGTAACCCCCTCTTTCCACCAAGCCCCCCTTCGTCTTACTAACTCGTGTTCAACCCAGTGAGAGAAAGCTCGGATGCACGCAGCCTCGAGAACTTGGCGATGCTTCCAGGGGCCTCGACACCCTAGTCACCTTGAGGAACTTTCGATGAGGTACTATCGTAGACCGAATTACCACGTGGCCCTCATTCCGTTTGTAACAGTGCGTGATGGTCCCCACGATGAATTACATCGATTAATCGATGGATCGGACCACGACACGTTCCTATGTCATTCCAGCTAATTTATTTGCCTTTTACAGCAGACAAGAAGTCTATGCAGCGATTGAAAACTGAATGGGTCGAGACGACCTTTGGGTTGCGATAAAAAGGGGTAGTTTTTATTTACGAGCGATCGATGCTCCAAGAGTTAAAATATAAAAGATATCTGGACGTCATCGTCCGAGTGAGAGCGATTTTGCACGAGAAAGTCGAGGAGAAACGATTTTACACGAGAAAACCCGAGTAGGAGGTCGTACAACAACCTCCGGAGCTCCAACGATATGGTCTAGCTAGAACGAGAAGTTGGAAGGACGAGGACGATGCAGGGGGTTCGAAGGTAATAGTGTTGGTGCGCTTTTCCTAACCCCCTTCCTTTTCCTTCTCGGTACCAGTGATGCTGATGCTTTCCAACACTGACGTACTCTTTATCCATACGCAGGTCGATTTGGCAGTGTTGGCGACACGTCGGTGAGGAGTTAGATTAGACAGAGGCGAGCACACGCATACACTTACACACTCCCATTTACGAATGTGAGCCATCGTGTGCTTGGCTCACTAGGAAAGCTCTCCCTCTGCCTCTGGCTCCAGGGCCTCTGGGTTCTTCGTGCTCGTAGTGGTAAGTGTAAAACTTTTCTCGCCTGTGTTGGTACCGGCTGTACGTACTCCATGGACTGCTCTCGCTCGCCTGGTTTCCACGTCGGTGAAACCGTAGAGCAGGAGCGGAACGAGGGAGAGGGTGAACAGGAATGAGAAAAGGGGAAAGCGAGATGGAACGAGAAATATAGAACGAAGCAGTGGTGGTGGTTCTCTGCTGGACGAGATTTCATGGCAGAGACACGGGGAACGGTGAGATGCAGGGGTTGAAAAAAAACGGGGAACTGAGATGGAAAGAGAGACAGAGAGGGAGCGAAAGAGACGATATTGCAGAGGCAAGAGAAGAGAGGAGAGATCGTAGCTCGCGTTCGCCTCAAGCTCACCGGGCGAGAACCCGCAAATTATTGCCAGTAGCAGGTGCATTTTTTCAGATCTCTCTACTTATTCTTATTCTCATTTCTCTCTCTATCTCTCTCTGACCCTCTCGCTCTATCTATCTCTCTTTTTTATTCTTATTTCAAAGGCTCTCCTCGACTGGCTGCTCATTCCGGTGTGTTTAATACGCCGCCGAGTGTGCTTCTGGCTTTTTCACTTGCTATTGGCATATCCGGTGGAGTGATCGAGGATTTTTATCGTAGGAAGTTTTTCAAACTTCAGATCCTTCATCGAGAGCGATTGCGACCGCGAGAGGCCTACTAACTCTACATACCATTCATCCCCTCGACCTTTTCGTCGAGATCGTTCGTTATGCGCGGGCGTTCTGAGAAGTGCGTTAGCGAGCGGATCGTAAGGTCGAGGCTACCGAACGTTGGGAGTTTAATGCAGATTAAGGATCGTCGAGATGAAGAGAGAAGGGGAAGAGCAGCAGTGCGGTTGCAGCAGCAGCAGCGAGCAGCCATCGAGCGGTGGAAGGAAAAGGGCTAGAGGGTCCTTTGTAGAACGCGTTTCGTTCGGTATTAGCTGGAAGTAGCTCGTAGAACCGAGGTATTACCTGGAATTACGTCTCAATCTACCGTGGCCGTCGACTAAACTAATATTAAAACTTTTAACGTAGTTAGAGCCCCGGGGCCCGCGGTTGCTTTACCGTCCGTGAAGCCTCTCTCTTTCTCTTTCTCTCCCCCGGTACTCCCACTCCATTTTACCATGGCCAGTACCCTCTCGTACATCCTCTCCTCCATCGTGCTCTTGCCCTGGACATCGGTAAATACACACGCCCGGTACTTTGATGTGTTTCCCACGAAAATTCACGACGCGACGAAATCATAAATTAGATAGACCGAGGGATGGTAAAGAGGGATACGGTTTTCTACCCTCAACCCTCTTCTCGACCACCCTCGACACCCCCTCCCCCCTCCCTTAGCATTTCCCGTTTGGTATCGATAATAATATATTGCAGCGCACGAACCGTATACTCACGGTCGATCTTATCGTACGTTACTGATCGTGGCATACGCGCAACAATTCGTATGCACGCGAATCCAATCAAATCGGAAATTAATAGCATTCCCGCGAAATTCGAAACGCAAGAGAATAGCGTGAAAACGCAACAGCTGCAATAGCATTTCAATGCAAGAGTTTCTAAATGATGAAAGCATTTAATCCATTAAAACACAGACACACAGACACACACACGAACGTATGAACGAGTTTATGGCGATGCAGACAAAAGTGGCAGGCGAATTGTAATCGTTCGTATGAAATCGAGATTTCGCACTCATTTCTCTGTCCCTTCAACTAAGCCCCCCCCCCCGCCCCCGAGAGCTTTCTATTTTCAATTTTGGGGCCATAGAGACACGTCACGTGTAATAGGAAGGCACGACCAATCGCGTCGTATCGACGATAAAACAAAGCACGTTTCACGTGTCGAGAAATTTGGTATCAGAAATCGGTTTATCTTATTTTTTATTTTTTGTCATCAAAAGCAAAATTTGCTATCGATGATTCTATTGCAATTGTGTGCCGAGCGTGTAACGAGATTGATAAAGTTTCATTGTAATTATTTGGTTTGATACGAAATTCGTGGAACACGAAGGGATGAAATGTATGCCGTTTCTCGATTGAAAAATAACGATGAAAATAAATTATGCGATAGGTCGAGATAGAAAGTTTGAGGAATTTGGTACGAGAGCGAATCCTGCCAGGTCGGAGACACCGGGCAGAGTGACTGCGAGAGCGAGAGAGAGAGAGAGAGAGACAGAGAAAGAGCTCGTCTTCTGTGTGAAATTCATCCATCCCCCGATTGCGACGTTCTCCTGTTCTCGTGTCGTATAGAGCACATCCCCTTGCGCAAACCCCCCTCGTGGAATATCGTCAGATTCGGTATCGACCTGCGCACGCGCAAGTATCCCCTCCCACTGAGAAACGAGAGTAGCTCCTGAACGACGAAGACGACGTCTCCTACAGGGTGTGGAGAAACTGGACCACCCCCTAAAGCCACCCCCTCAAGGCTTTACTATTTTTAACAAACTCTTACGTCACTCAGTAACATGGACGTATCAGTCATTATCCATGCAAATTATAAACGTATACGTCTGTATTCGAGTAGAAAATGAAAACAAAAAAATCATAAACATTAGAATGGCCAAAAAAATATTTCAGAAATTTAATAATAATTTGTTCAATAATTATTCGATACTTATTAATTTAATTCAACATGCTTTTGTCGATTGCATTGTAAAAACGGTTTCAATGACTGGGTCGTAGACGATCGTGAAAATAACTGAAGGTATGTGACAATTTGGTATTAATATTCATTGACGTTTCCAACCAAATTGTTATCCCACGAATTTACGTGATTTGGGAATAACGATAATGGACTCGCGGTCGATGATAAGCCCAATCGGAAAGTTCTCGGTGGGTTCATGGGGTCGAGGGTCACGGAATTATGCGAAAAAACGAAAACTCGGCGAGAGCGAAGAAAGTGGTTGAGAAAAATTCGAGGCGTCTGAAGAAGAAGAAGAAGAAGAAGAAGTCAAGAAACGAGGGAGCGAGAAAGAGGGCGATGGCGGGATAGCAAAGTATGTTAATGGCCGCGCAGCTGTGGAAGAATGAAAATAAGAAGCTACATATATATATATATACGTCGAAGGGGGAGAGGGGGGCTTACTCGAGCAGCAAAGTTCAAAGTCTCGGACGCAAAGTTCGGCCAGTCTGGGAACCAAACTCACCCCCTGCAAGCCTCGCTTCCATCGTTCTCGGCCTCGTCGTCGATCCAGGACATCCCTCCTCGTGGCCTTCGTGTCCGTTCACTTGCCGCGGTTCCGGACAACTTTTCGTTGACCCCCTTGGCTCGCGTAGAGTCCAAGAGAACTAACGAAAAAGAACTACCCCCGTTACGACGGTCCCCATTCCCCATTCTTCATTCTTGTCGCAAGTTTTGAAATTCTTTCGAAACAAAAAATCGAAAGCGATAATCGGCGAATTAACAGGAGTAGCGAACTACTCTCGAGTATGCCCATCCATGAAGGGGATGATGTCGTTGCATAAAGTTTCGTACGGTAGAATTGAATTTCTTTTTTCATTCTCAGGGTTGAAGGAAGGAGATGTTCGATGAAATATTCCACAAGTTGAAAGGGGTTGATTACCTTGGACCAGAGATGCTGGATCCGCTAGGATGTAGCGGTTGATTCGATTTGAGGGTTTGATAAGAGGGGTAAGTTTGAGAAGGGTGCCGCGGGGCCTCCTGTTCCCGCGTCACACACGCTTCCATACATCACAAATACCATATAGTGTATTAGCTACCAAAGAGATGCAGCTCGTGATATAAGAAGACAAACATGGAAAGTGGAACGACGACTTGCCTGGTGTGCTTACACACGTTTCCTTACGCTCCCACACCGCCAGGCTGTCTTTGTTTGTGCGTAAATACGGGATATATACCATTGTCGAATCGATAAAGATCCTGGACGCGTTACGGGAATACGAGGGTAAATACGGGGAGGAGACTAAACTGGTTGATGGTGGCGAGTCGAAGGGATGAAGAGGGTGTCGATTCTCGATGCAACGTATATGTGGGCAAATAAAATGATTTCATTGCTGCCGGAAAATCTTGAATCTCGAGTTACGAGGTAAATATTAATGGAGATCACGTGACCTACGGGTATTGGGGAGAAACGGGGGTGTAGAAGTGAGGCATGATATAAAATTAGCTAGGGGTACGTAAAATTAGCTGGGTTGATACTTTCTTATTGCTGCATAGTTCTGTTTTTAAGACAAACCTTATTTTAATTGTATATAAAAATGGTAAAGTATGTCACTTGGTGAGATATTGATCGATGCAAGAAATTAGGCTCACGACCATTGCACCCCGAATGATTGATCGTTTAATGAGAAATCCCTAATAATGACTGGCTCGTTTTTTGTGCCATCGAAGCGATTAAAGGGATGGAGAGGAGAGATATTAAGAAACGACGTTAGATTATAATTTATATTAAAATCTGTGCGGGAAGATAAAGAGCGAGGGGTAGAGACAGAGACGGCGAGAGCAAGAGACATTAATATAAGGGGGGTAGTTTTTCGTGAAAAGGGGTGCGACGCCCAAAATGACGAAGATCACCATGCCGGTGAGTTTAACCCTTCCCCCAAGGGCTTCTCTCATTGGCGTAACGTCTTCGATTATTTCCATTCGTAAAAGCATTTTAAAGCACGACTGGATTCGATCCTACGCCAGTGAATGATAATCAAAGGGGGTGTAAAACCCTGACAGAGTATTTTCAGGGTGAGGGTTGCTGCAGCTTGCCTGACGCAAGATATCGTCAAACTATCCGTGACCGAACGAATAAAATTCCAACCCTTAATGTTCGTCTGCACGAACGTTTGAAATCGTTGCACTGATGACTATATCTTTTACCCTAGAGTCGCTAATATTTTATCAAAATTCTGACGCTTAAAATCTTTACGAGGCAATTAAATATACGGTGAATTATTTGACTGGACCGAGATACGTAAAGGTATCATGATTGTATTTTTTTTAAATCTCATTCTCTGGTGTATTAATCATCGCTTCGTAAAACAACCCCTTTCCTCTTTTTTCTTCCACCCCCTCGGTACACCTCGGTATCCACGTGTATCGATACCCTCGCGTTGGGTCGGGGCTTTTCCTAATAAAATGCATGATTTAGCTCCTGGTGCCAGCCTGTTTCAACCCCAAACGAACTCACAAACCCCCGCACAACCCTCGTTTACTTTCTCTCGGTCGCGAACCCTCCGCGAACTTGTTTCACACGAAGTCTGTTTCGCTCGCAGCGCGTGCCATCGCGCTTGTAACGCATGTACGACCGAGACACACGGAGTACAGTCATGAATTATAAAATGACGGTAAAAGCGAAAGTTCTCGCAAGCTCTTCATCGAGCCTGAAAAGAGAGAGGGGGGGGGAGATGGGTAGATGGACCAGGCAGTGGAGTGACGTTGGGTTCCGAAGGATGGAAGGAAGGAAGGATGTTGGCCAGGACATATGCTCGACGCACGTTAGTCCTAGTCCTCTCTTCAAGGGTGAATCTACTCCGTAGTCTCGTCAGGAGCTTTCCATCCCTCTCGGCAGGTCTAGAGTTTTCGTAGTACGTGTGGGTTTACGTCGTTACGACTATACGTCTACGAAATACAGAGGACTCGGCACAGGTCTAACTGTATACAACAACCCCTCTTTCTCTCCCACTATCTCTATCTCTCTCTATCTCAACCCCTTTGCCCACCTAATTTAATGAAATAGCGTAGGGTTAACCGAGTTTCGCATAGGTGGATGCTGGCAGCCAGTATAGTTTTACCCGAGGCAAATGTTTAGCCAACTATCCCTTCGCTCTCCTTCACTCCGTCGACAAAGTAAGACTGGGTGCTTTGCACTGGCTTACACGTTATATAAATTTTTCACGATCATCCAATCGATTGTATTATTTATTCGATAATTATTAGGACGGAAAAGCAATCTTCAAAATATCAATTGAAAAAAATATATTTCATTAATATTCAGTCGGGAAATGTCATTTTCCAGAATCTCATCGTCGAAGGGATGCAGCAGTGGTCACTCCAATGCTGGTCCCGGGTGTGTTCACGAGGCAGGGTAGGAGAGCTTGCAATCTCCAAGTATTCCCCGGACAGGGTTGTGGCACCGGGCTTGAGGAAAGTGCGACGACTGTAAGGTCCAAGGAGGGGTAGAGCACGGGGGTCTCTGCGAGTCGCGATAGAAGCCGCTTCGAGCGAGGGTTGCATGGAAAAGGTAGAGGGGGCGGAGAGGGAGCAAAATCGGAGGGATGAGGGTGTCCAGTCGCGTGATTACAGTGGCGTGTATTCAAATGGTCAGCCGGACCCACACCAATCACCACTAGGGTTGAAGGGGGTGGCAGAAGGGAGGCTGAAAAGCCACCCCCTACTCTCGATATACCCTTGTCTAAGGCCAGAGGGACCGACGCGTTGTCCGGCGAAGGACTTTCTCCCTCTCTCTTTTCCCTCTCTCTCTCTCTCTCGCGCGCTCTCTCTCTCTCTTTCTCTCTCTCTCTCTCACTCACTCTCGCCCTCTGTATCACTCAGTTCACTATGCGCTCGCTGCTTGACCAAAGTCCTCATACAGGGACTAGGATGTTGCTTTTGCCTACGTGCCACTTCCAACCACCTTCGCTTTCCATACCGTATACAATACATACGACTGCCTGTTCCAGAATACACATGCATACAATGCCAGCCGCCAAGGTCCGCACGTCGAATCTAGAAACGTATAATACGCGAGAGTGGAAAATTCGAAGGACACCTCCCGCGAGAGTCAACCCTCGTATAATGGAGTAACCAAGGGGTGGTGTCGCAAGGGTGGAAACTCGTGAGAGTTCCAGTATGTATTACTGTAATATCGAAAAAAAATTCGTGCCACGTGGAGAATAGAAATTTAAAGAAACGACGAAATATCTTATAAGGGTTGTAAACCATGAAAATGAAAATAAAGTCGAATGTTTCAGAAAACAGAGAATGTAGGGTTTTTAAGGAATACTTAAAATATCGATAATAAATTTTGCTTTCATCTTCGACAACTCATATACTCATAGCACATGTAATATTTACCCCAGTTTATCATTCAACGTCCGAGAGCATATTAATAAAACACTGTGCCTTATCTGCCCGAGAGAATATAAATTTCGTCGAAACGGTTCCAGCACCAGCAGCATTATTTCAAACGTGTACCATGAAGGCGATATACGTTAGCGCTCGAAGCACGCACGTTAGACCGATCAACGATCTTCCATTATAGCCTCGTGTTTGCTTACAGCTTGACCCCAAGATTAATACTCTCGCTCGTTTTCCAACGTTCGCGCACACGCAACATCGAAAGCTCGTATATAATAAGAATCGATGGGATCGCTTCTTATACCATTTTGATACCGAACCATCCAAGTCAAATTCGTTTCCCAAAATCGTCAATGTAAATTACACTGAGAAAGCTTTTTCAAAATTGTATAAAAATCTTGTAATCATTTTATAACGTTACGATAATTTTATTAACGAACGATGGAAGGAGAATTTCGTTCCGACGTTGGTGGAGAACAAATGAAACATTTTTGATCTGTCTATGAAACGAAGGGAAAGGGACGAGCCGGGAAAAGCAAAGGCGAATATAAAGGATGAGATGAGTATCGTACTGAAGGACCTCTCTCACGTTGCATCGAACATTTCGGGTGGCTCGTGAAACCCCGGTTGCATATTATTCTCTATGCCTCGTATGTTCCACGCGCCTGTACGTATGTAGAAACAGAAGGATGGGAGAGGTGAACGGTTTCGTGAATGAGTACGAGGACGGCCCGGGGGCGTGTTGAGAGCATTGTCCGAAAACTGTGGCGGTGTGGACCACACACGCGAAATGAAACCGAACAGCCAGAAGCAATTTTTTTCTGTTATCCAGTTTATTAGTTTCATTCAGAGAGGCAAAAGGTCTCTCTTTCTCTCTCCGGTAGCCACTGCGCTTTTTACAGTTCGAAAAGGGGGTAGAGAAAAAGCGCTTTTATCAAATTCTATCTCGGTCTCTCCGCTGTGCTGGCCATTGTTCCTTCATTGGTGGCCCAGAGGCATAGTTTCTCGAGCGGGTTAACGCGCTTTTTTCGAGATTTTTCAGGAACAAATTTACCACATCATGTTTCTATACACTTTTGGTATACGATTGAAAAAATGACGCGGTAATATTAATAAGCAACATTATAGGAAGACAAAGTCATCAGGCAATATGAGAAAAAATCATTTCGAGGGAAAAACATATCAAATTAATTATCACATATAAGTGAAAATTTGAGGGATAAGGGATAATTATCGTTGGATTATTAACGGAAAATATCCCGAGTAGAAATCATGGTCCGGCTACAAAAAGGGCTTGATCAAGAATCTTGATTTGTTTGTCAAGCCTTGATCAGGATTCTTGATCAAGCCCTGGACGTTTCTGTGACATTTTTCCTGACTTCGGCTTGATCAGGGTAAAACATCAAGGCTTGATCAGGAGAAAACATCAAGGCTTGATCAGGGTAAAACGTCAAGGCTTGATCAGGATAAAACGTCAAGGCTTGATCAGGGTAAAACGCCAAGGCTTGATCAGGGTAAATCGTCCAGGCTTGATCAGGGTAAAAAATCGAGGCTTGATCAAGGTAAAACATCAAGCCTTGATCATGTTATAAAATGAACACGTGGTCAAGATTATTTTATGATTATATATTTATTATATTGTTTTTGGTATCGACAGTCGACTTTATCACATACCGACGTTTATCACGTACATTTTTGCAGCATCACAGGTTATTATACTAATATGTATAATATACTAATATACTAATAATATGGTATTATAACATATTATTATACGTTATCACGTATTACTAAATTATCCAAAAATAAACCAACAAATAAACGAGTGTATTAAAGAAAAAAACGTAGAATAAACTCTGATAAAAAAAGTAAGCTAAACTAATATTCATCTATTTAATGCGTCTACGGACAGATGCTTTCAGAGCATGTCAAATGTTCTTACTGGTGAGTATTTCGCGCACCGCGACGTTTGTCCCAGTCTTTTGCGGCATTAAACACCGTCCCAACAGCGTGTCCGACTTCCTTCGATAGAACTTCGATGCCGTGGGTGTTGAACTTTGAGATCACCGCGGCTGAAAAATTCGAAAATATATATTGCACTTAAGATTCAACGTCCACATATACAATCTTAACCAAAAATGCAATCTTGACCATAAAATCCAATATTTTGGTGGAAAAAATCGTAAAGCAATTCCCCTAAACAGGCTCTTGAAAAGGATAAAACTAACGTCATTTTTGCTTTATTATTTTTATAATTTTTTTACATCCGCGCGTCATCTTGAATATACCGGTTTTTCAACCATTTTCCGACTCTTCAAAATCGTGAGCTGGACTTTGACCATAGTAATTTCACCATTTAGTATTAAAATCTTTCCGAAGGAAACTTTTAGTTTCGTTTTTTTTCAATTTAAAAAAAATGGCAGCCTTTGCGATCTTTTAAAAAACAAAGGTCAAGCTAACAGCTGATTAACTATTTTATCACAAAACGGTGTATATTTCAAAGACCAGCTCGCGATTTTGCAAAGCTTCACATGCAATGTGTGTACTCAAATAAAAATGAAAAAAAAACTGAACGAAGCTGGCTTTGTTCTCTTCAAAATCCTGTTTGGGAAATTGGCTTACGATTTCTTCCCTCTACCATATTTGATTTCGATTATATCTATATGCACATTATAGGTTACTCACCATGGATGAACGAAAAAAACGTTGTCTCGACGAAAACTTTTTTCGTCCCCGATGTTTTAACGGCTGTGAAGCCAGAGATGATGTCCTTAGTCAAAACAGTTTTTATTATCCGTCTTATTGACTCTACTGGCTTCCGCGAAGCATCAATTTGAAGCCAAATGAGAGTTTGCTGGAACAAGAATTTTTTAACAGTTAAGTTTGAAAAGCTTGCATTTTTTAAATATGCAATAAACCGACATGAATTCTTACAACAAACTTACGATTTTTTCCGCTCGCCTCGCGTCATTTGCAATGATTTCTTCGAATTCAACGAAATCATTGGCCGTTTTCAACGGTAACTCAAATCCATGGTCGAGAAACGTTGTTGCCGTGCTCGAATCTATCGGTTTGAGGCACAGCACGTCAGTTTGTATGCCTCTCATTTCCTTACCCAATTCCTTCACTTGGTTGGTCAGCATGTGCATTCGATCCTCAATCCCTTTCACGGATTGTGTAAGGGGGATCAAAGACGTCCTGACTATATCACCAATATCTAACAATGAACCATAATTGATTTTCAAATTTAATGTGTCGATTTATATTTAAACATTTTTTGTCCAATTATTCGATTATTAATCGTCACGATTGTTAATTTATTTTACATACCACGAACCATCTTCTCGTACTGCATCCCGCAATTGATGACGTCGAATTCACCGATCACAGTTTCTTCTTCTTGATTATCTTGTTCGGCCGCGACACCCAAAGGAGAAATTGGCGAACATTCGACTGTAGGAATGTCAGCTGAATGGTTGGCGGCTAGCAATTTAAAATATAGATGAAATACATAATAATATACATAATATAATTATAATAAACAAGGGCAAAAATGATGTCATCCGTGCAAGTTAATTCGGACGATGTAGGTAAACCGAACAGTGGTAAGTTGACAGCGTGAGCTTAACATTATTTGTTTGGCTTACACTGTCCTGTAACCTGTGCCGATGGAATCACAATTGGATACTACGCTGTCCTGTAACTATACTGATGGCATCACATTTGCATGCTACGCTATCCTGTAACTTGCACCGATGACATGACATTTGGATGCTACGCAGTCTGCCACTTGTACCGATGCATCACATTTGCATCCTACGCTATGCTGTAACTTGCACCGATGACATGACATTTGGATGCTACGCAGTCAGCCACTTGTACCGATGCATCACATTTGCATGCTACGCAGTCTGTCACCTGCACCGATGGCATTACATTTACATGCTACGCAGTCTGTGACCTGCACCGATGGCATTACATTTACATGCTACGCAGTCTGTCACCTGCACCGATGGCATCACATTTGCATGCTACACAGTCTGTCTCAAATTTTTCTTTACTTAAATTTTTTAAGTTTTCTTTTCTCCTCTGAGAAAGAAAATTTTGAGGAACTTAAAGAAATGAAATTTTAGGGGCAGACAAAATAATATCAATTTAAACTTACGTGAAGGTAGCGCCGACACGTGCCGTTTCGGTTGAACTTCTCTTTCGGCGTCTATATAACGAGACATGGCTGCAATCTCTTTTGCCACTGAATCCTCCTCATCGTCGCTCGTAAACGCATAACTTTTCATTTTCGAACCTTTAAGTTTCCTTATAGCATTGTTGTAAGAGGCTGTGAATAACGAAAGGAAATGCGATTAGTGCAAGCAACAAAGTAGAATAATGATAGCGTAATCATAATTACATAATATTTACATGCACTTCCTACTATTTTTATCTCATAAAATGGCCAATCGTTCGGTGCCGGTTTAGAATACCGCACAGCACGACGTAGCGTTGCAACGCGTTCTGTCGTATACGGAGGCGGCATAAACTGTGCTTCCATCCGTTTTTTTTTGGCATTGTAACTGATCCATTCGCAACATGCGATGTCGCGAATGGTATCACCTCCTTCTTTCGTTTCCCCGAGAAATTCGACGATTTCGTGCGTATAATTCGACATCTCGAGCTTATACAATTAGGTTATGTTTCTGGAAAGAATTGTTGCACGTGGGGAAGATCAAAACGCGGTAAACGGAACAAATAAAAACAAACGAATGCAATCGTTGAAATCCAAACTTATTATTATCCTGCCAAATCACATATCTTACCGAAATATCACAATACGAATGAAACATAAAAAGTCGCAATGCAGAGTCCACAAATGGCGCGTGATATCTATTAAACTTTTGATAGGTTACAATTTGCGTTCGACACGTTCACGGCGATAGGGTTCCGCGGAATAACCCACTCTCACCGAACCTGACTCGACGTCAGTTCGCGCTTTTATACTTAGATTTTTCATTGAAAACTTAACCGTCTATTAGAGAACGGATTTCGAAAATTTGTGAGGTTATGATTTTTTATACGACCATTAGGATTTCTAAAAGTCATAGTAAAAAGTATAATTATTGTTATACTAACCTGTTTTTGTGCCGATTCTTCTTTGTTTTTCCACTTCTTTAGTCACTTCTTTAGTCACTGAGCCTTTCACAAGGTAAGGTGAGGCACGTTTTTCGCACAAATGGTTAAGTGCAGTTACGCGATAATCGCTAGAAGCTAACTGGATCAAGCAACTTGAGGAAAACAGTACATCCAGTTGCTTGACTACTGCCTGAAGCGGGCCGGATCAAGCAACTTGAGAAAAATAGTACATCCAGTCCCTTCACTAATGCCTGAAGCGGGCCGGATCAAGCAACTTGAGGAAAACTGTACATCCAGTTGCTTGACTCGTGCCTGAAGCGGGCAGGATCAAGCAACTTGAGAAAAATAGTACATCCAGTGGCTTCACTAATGCCTGAAGCGGGCCGGATCAAGCAACTTGAGGAAAACTGTACATCCAGTTGCTTGACTCGTGCCTGAAGCGGGCAGGATCAAGCAACTTGAGGAAAACAGTACATCCAGTTGCTTGACTACTAACTGAAGCGGGCTGGATCAAGCAACTTGAGGAAAACAGTACATCCAGTTGCTTGACTACTGCCTGAAGCGGACCGGATCAAGCAACTTGAGGAAAACTGTACATCCAGTTGCTTGACTAGTGCCTGAAGCGGGCAGGATCAAGCAACTTGAGGCAAACAGTACATCCAGTTGCTTGACTACTGACTGAAGCGGGCCGGATCAAGCAACTTGAGGAAAACAGTACATCCAGTTGCTTGACTACTGCCTGAAGCGGGCCGGATCAAGCAACTTGAGGAAAACAGTACATCCAGTTGCTTGACTACAGCCTGAAGCGGGCCGGATCAAGCAAATTACGGCATACCTTAAATAATGCCTCCGTACTACAGCATGATCAAGCCCGGATCAAATATCAGGCTAGCCTGACAATATTTCTACTCGGGATAGTGTAGAGAAATCGATAAATTTCTAGTCAAAAGTTAAGTTCGAAGGGGAAGAGAATGTTTCGAGTACGGGATGGAGGCAGATAGTGTACGTGAGAGTGATTGGGCGAAGAAACATCGATAATAAGGGGATGATGCTACGATAAGGACGAGGCATTAATTGAGATTCCAGATATAGTCCAAGCCGGCAACTTTCCTGTTTGGTCCATTGCTGTCGCGTCCCTCGCGATAACGATCGCATGGAACAATAGACCCCGACGAGAATGAGGAAAAGCTCGAGAAAAAATAAATACAGGAAAGAGTGAAGAGTCGAGTGGGAGAGCATTTGGTCGCATATCGACGAGAAAAAGTCCAGTGACGATGTTCCATCGATAGAAATGGTCGAATCGAAACACATCGTGTGTACGAGATTCGAAAAGGAAATTGTGCACTTGCGATTTCGTCGATTGGCGTTAGGGGCAGAAGAGTGAGGGGTGAGGGCAAAGGGCGAAGAACATAAATTTTGGGACGACATGAGAGAGATAGAAGTTTGGACCCCGCGATGGACTCATGAGCGATAAGATATGCCCCTCGAAGAGAGCTCGAATGCCTCTCGAGTCAGAAAAGAAATCTCGATCTTTCTCTCCCTCTTAAACTCTTCATACTTATCTATCTTCTACCCTTGTAGCCTCACTATGTACTTTTTTATCAGGACTCTTTTCCTAATTCTTTCTAATAGTCTGACCTATTTGACCGATTCTGAAACTATTTTTTTTATTAATTGCAACATAATTATTGCACCAAATAAGTTGATAAACATTTTTTTTAAATAATTATTCATCATTAATTTTTAATAAGTAAAATTAGATTATCATTTGCTAACGAGTTACCATGGAGAAATTAATCTCCATGATTTTAGAGAATAAGTGGATATGTTCGTTGTTCCACGAGCTATTCAGAGAGCGTGCTGCCCTCCGACGACAATTTCTCACAGTTATCCACCGGCGTGGTTTCCTACACCTCCAACAGAAATGCGACCATTCCAGAGACTCTCTTGTCCATCCCTTGATTATCGTCATGCACTCCACTATGATCGATCTCCAACAAATTACCCTCTCTATCTCCATAATTAACTAGCAAAAGTATCTAAGTTATTTAAAAAAATAACGACAGTGAAAGGTAAATAAGTTAATGCTTTTTTTATTTTACTTTCATCACTTGGTTATCGTGTTCTATCTCATTTAACGATTATTGCGAATAACGTATGCTCGCACTGTTTGATAATAATAGGTGTGATAGAATCGTGTCGCTGGTTTCACTCTCAGCCTTATTCGCAACTATGAAATCGCGTTATCTAAAACGGCCTGCCAACGCCGGCTCTGGTGAGTCGTCAATCATCCTCTAATCGAACCAACGCCCCGATTATATTATTTCGTATGGGATTTTAATTGGAAATTCCACGCGTCCCGGTTCAATCGAAACGGCGATTAAACACAACGATAAAATTTAATCGTTACTCCAGTGTTTGATACATCGCGTCTGTTTCGCGCTTCGGCTAAAACTGCGCGAAAGCTTGTAAGATAAAAAACTACATATTTTTTTCATTCTCCAGCCCATTAAACTGTTTCTTTCCATTACTCTATTTATTCAATTCACGTAATAGGAAAATAGAAAGGGATGGGAAGGGAAAGAAATAAAAGGCTTCGGGAAGCAATTTTACAAGGCAGCACGCGTCTCGACCAGGATAAATACCATCTCGATGGGGAAAGCTTCGAAGACACTCATACATGCACATACACATACGCATATACATATATAAGAGAATAACCCAAGCCAAAGGAATCCTTTCTCTCTACCTGATAAATTTCATACGAGATGTACATATAGAGGGGATGAGATCCGGGTCGTGTGGCCCCCAGATATTCAGGTAACGGAGGGCTATTACAAGGCGATATCTATCGAAGACGCGGATGCCGAAGGACTCGTGAGGGCCGCCTGGAGAGAAATAAAGAGCGATTGCCTCGGTAAATCAGAGCGTAACCTCTCCATTCCAATCTCTATCTATATATCTCACGTTCCAACTCTCTTCCTTTTCCGTCTTTCCGTTGCAAGCTTCTCGCTCCAACTCATCGTCTATCGAGAAGCGCGTTTCCTCGATAGAACGTTGGCTCCATCGTCCTTGCTGCCTTCTTCTCGCGTCAAGACCATCCTTCGTTTCACTTCGCGAGACGAACACCTACTGCTTTCTTCTCGTCCCGAATCTCGTAAGAAACGACGAGGAATAACGTGAAGCACAAATACTGTGGGGAAAAAAGGGGGGTTGGCGAGGGAGAAAGGAACATCGAGCATCCCATACCAGTGTACCCTCGTAGAAAAGATGGTAGAACGCGTAGAACGCTTCTTACATACGTAACGGGATATTAGAAGAACCTTTTGTCGTCCCCGCGGTCTCCTTTCTCGACAGGGATTTTTTTCTCGCCAATGCCACACCGTGGCACAAGCACGAACGTGAATAACACGCATGAATCTACGAATCTCTATACATGTATACCATACACGGTCTAAGTCTTTCCCTTTTTTTCTTGTTTTCTTAACTCATCGAGAACTTCTATTTTCTCATATAACTCTTTGGAACTGCGCGAATACCAATATGGTTAGTGAGAAATGGAGCACTATGTCCTCGTTACTTTCGTCGTAGATTTTTTTTCCAGAATCGCGGCTCTATTCTTTCCTGATGACAAACGAGGAAATGGCAATTTCCACGAACTGTTAAGAAGTTTTAATCGGGGCTTTTTCATCGATCGAATAAATACTACGAACATTAGAACCAGCGTTAAATCGTTCGGCTCAGGTTATAACGTAAATAGTTGATAGACGAGCGTGAGAGTTTGAGTTATGCACACACACAGACAGTTAAATAGTGTTAGAACTCGTCCTGTCTCCTCGCGCTATCTCTTTCTCCTCGCGGATATTCAGGGGTGCTCTGCGTATACGAGACTCAGAGCTCTCTCTCTCTCTCTCTCTTCCTCTCTCTCGAGCTTTCGAGAACTTGGAAATTATAAACTCGTCAGGCATTTACGAGAAACGATTAAAGCAAGCCTGGGGGCCTTTGAGTGTGAGAGGTATGAGGAGAGGGCAGAGGGCTCGATGCGAAGGTGGATACATAAACGTGAAATGAGTTGGTTGAGAGGCTAGAAAGAGAGAGGGGGTGGTAACGCTTCTCCATGGCCTGGCTAACTCTGTTCCTGGATTTACGCTCGAGTTAAGCTACCGGTAGCCTCTTCACGCACGTTTCATCGAAATTCTCAACGTCGTCGTGACGTACGTAATAGGCGTATGTGTAAGTAGACTCTTGGCGTGATCTCCAAGGTAACGATTTTATCCTGGACCCTGTTAGGCTTCTGACATCATCACGCGTCACGAAAGAAAAACGATTTATCAACATAGTACGAGAATAACTAACATGGTGGTAACGACTTATTTATGCCAGGAATCAGAGAGTTTCTCTACTTACATAAGCATCCTGGATTGTTTTCTGTTCTAGCGAGGAGAGTCCACCATAGGGCCACCCCTAGTGTGCCTAACGACCTTAGAATTCCGATGTGTGGGCGAAAGTAGAACCGCAGCTTCGTCAAATCCACATTAATGCAACCATAGTCGCTCGTGTCTCGAGCCACATCCCGCTGTGTGTTGCATGGAGGATGAGGATATGACAAAAAAAAGATTTAACGCTATAAGTCGAGAGGATAGGACATTCGGCAAGACACGCGGTATTTTTGCTCAGAAATTTGATTAGATCGGGCTCGAAGACACATGGTAGTATCAGAGATATTCCAGGGTCCACCAAGCTCATCCCCGAAAAACTCAGCAGGATGATGCTTCATCGAGGTACAGCGTTTCCCGTGGCCGCACGTCCGGAGACGATAAACTTTGGTAAAGTTTTCTCTCTCGTTTTCGTCGTACGTTGGGGGAGAACTGTGCGAGAAAGAGAGGAAAGGTTACAGGGCTGACGTATCGTTGGGAAAACAGTGCGACGGAGTAAACAACTCTCAGGGGTTGGGGCTAGAGGGGATGAACCAGTAGATAGAAAGAGAGAGAGAGAGAGAGAGAGAGAGACATTTTTGTCGAAGATATGCAAGGAAAGTCGCGAAGAAGGAAGGAAATGGAAGAAGTGTGAGAAGAACCAGAGCTCGTGGTAGTTGGATCGTTCCGTACCTCCTTCGCAAATAAGTCAAAACTCTTTTACCCCCGAATTCGGGCGTTTTTTGTCGAAATTTTCTCTTGGTAAACAGAATTGCATGAGGAAACAGGGAATGACGAGTCACTTCTCTATTTTCGAGGAAGTTCTAGCTCTGGCTGATGAATTTTCCCGATGCAATGTTTATTCGTTCGCGTTTTTTTGTCCAGAAACGCTGTGACAAAGATTCAACTATTTTTTTCTCGTAAGTAGTGAATGTCGGCGTTTGGTCAGACACGCGCAAGAAAACGTTCATATCGCGTTCTAGGGTTGCTCGACGGGGCGAAAAAAATTAAACCGATAGATCGTATCGTCGAAAAGTGGGCACGAAGTTTTTCCAACTTTGTTTCAAAGATTCTTGCCCTTCGCGCTGTTTCAGCTCGTGGGCTATCCCTTAGCTCTCTGCCATGGGTTTCGTCCCTAATCGTCTCTCGTCGCAACCCCACCAGAACCGACGATAAGTCTTGGCATGGGTCTTGAGCCTCCCGGCGTAAAAACGCCCAAAAGTTTAGTTCCAGTTTTCTTTGGCCCGGTTTAACGAGTTCGCGATGATCCGGTCAGGAATCGCAAGAATCTCGCCACTACTACGAAATGTTTGAAAGAAAAGGGCTCGAATAATTGGAGGTAAACGATGACAGTTTCGTTCAAACAGAAATTCGTCCATTTCTTGATCTTATCCATAGAAAAATTGATCGACTGATTAAAAAATGCTACCGTTACTCACGTTCTACCATCGTTCTCAGTCTATCAAATAATACTTGTAACGGATACGCCGTATCTAGCTCGGTGATAAATTGAGAATGCGTGAAAGCCAAAGTGCCTCGTAAACGTAACACGACCCGTAAGCGCGCGAAGTCAGCGAACGTTCCTAGGCGGAATTATATTACCGACAGTTAAAAAAGAAAGAGGAGTTCGATCCTCGCGTGTAGACTGTGACAAAGATTTTTTCGCCACCTCACTGTAAAATACATATTTTTACGACTACCGTATGAACGCTTCCTGTACGATAGGAGGAGCTGCGGGTTATATCGTATGATGAATCGGTGAATTTAATCGTTCGAAGAGCTTGTCCGATCGAGGGATAGTCCATTATCTACTTGTTAGTCGGAAATTCCATGTACGCAAGGGTAGTTATATCGAGAGCCATTTGTAAAATTCATTTTCACGAGTAATATTCGAGTGCGTTGTTTCCCGCGCCTCGAAGAATTTTCACAGTGCTTCTGACCATTTCACGGGGGACAATAGAACGTGATAAAGTCCTCTTCCACGTAAGGACCAGGTTGCGAGAATATCGAAGGAAATAAAATATTTATTTGCCATAAACGTGACTATCGTACGCGTACGAGAAACGAGACGAACTCGGTAGCTCGAGGGTGCGTTCAAACGCAGGGGAGAGTGAAAAAGAGAAGGATGCCTCAACGGTAGTGGCGCAATGTGTACTATAACCGTTTAATGTCGGTTGCGCGATTGCTTCCCACGATTTTGCTGAACGTTTAGGAACTTGGAGTGTAAAGCTCCTATTGCTCACGCTGCGTTCAACCGACACATCGCCAAAGTCTTGGACATTTCGCATACACGCGATCCTACGGGGTTGTAAAACCTCACAGGGATGTTCTCGTTTACGTCAGTATGGAAGTCCCTCGGAATCTAAACCACCCCTTCGTTCACCCCTTAGTCCAAGTATTACAACCGATAGCCCAGCGATTAACGAGCAATGACAAATGTCATATCTTGTCTCGTTCTCAAAGCAGCTGTGCTACTTTCGTAACAATAAATTCTTTCTTTGGTATAGGCGAAAATGATGTAGTGTGTATTCGAGGCTGGAAAGCAACGAGGCAGAAGTGACTACACTCGATAAGGCGTGCTCTCGTCCGAGAAAAATTGATTAACGCTCCTAGCCCCCGAGACTAAGAGTGAAGGGTGGATTTTTGGTCAGGGTATGCGAGGCAGGGTATTAGTTCCGGTTTATGAGCCGCTGGGCAATTCGGATCACCCAAGTTTTATACCGACTCAACGAATGTACGAAAGTATCGATGAAGTTAATTGATAGTAATCCGTTCTTATCGATTGCCTGTAATTGATCGTTTTTGCAGAACGGTGCAAAAATAATTTTAGCAGTAAAGTACAATAAATTCGGACCAGCATGAGAAACGAAAATACTTTTTTTTTGTAGACAATGCCTCGCGTCATTGTTTCCTCTGGGCGTACGAAAAATATGGATCGAGGGTAAGACCGAGATGGGACGTTGGCCAGTCATAAAGGGAACGCAGTGAATTAATCAATGGATTAAACGCCTTGCGCGCGAGAGGCGTAACGGCGCTAGGAGGATTGAGACTAGGAAGGTTGTGAGTGGTTCGAGATGTACTTCTGAAACAATCCCTCGGTGGCATAGACGATGGAAATGGCGCGGATATCCCTGTGGTGGACCGAGGCAAAACCGAGAGAGAAAGAGAGAGAGGGGTGAGGGTCCAGCCTGTGTTCCGTGACGTCTCTCATTTGTCACACAAATGACCAGGCATTTGGCAAAATGCGCGTCACTTGCTCTTACACACTCTCACCCCGTCTCTTTCTCTCCTCACGTGTCCCCGTTCGATGGACAAACTCTCGTGGCCGTTATGTACACCGTGGGATGACGAATTCCTGTGGGTCCATTCCGGCAAACTCTCTCTCGACACCGGGATTCCAACGGAGATTGGACAGGAAGTGCCGGAGAATGAGATGGAGTCTCTTCGACCACCTTGGCTATTGGCACGCGACTGAAATCTGGATGATTCGGACTTTGTTGAAAGCCACAGATAAGAAACATTCGTATCTCTCGTACTCTATCGTCACGGTTCATGTACCAAGGTAAATTTAATGGACGAAAGAAAACTAAGGATGGGGAAATGAAGTGGAAACGTTATTAAAGAAGTTTTTCCTTTTTCTGGTCCCCACCAAAAGAGCTTTAGACGTTTTGAGGAAGTGTGGTATGCAGGCAGGCGTTGTACCCTTATGGTTTCCGAAACGAGGATGGGAATGATTTTCCAAAGTATGGATGGAGTGGAGAGGTAGAATGGAGTAGAGGTGCAGACAGCGAGGGAGATGGCTGTGGAGCAAGGAATCCAATATGGGTAAGACCGCAACGTGGCAAACAGCACACGACGGTCTTCGCGTATACTCCGGATTTATATACCACGTATAGCTCCTTGATTCTAACACAGCTCGTACATATAGTGTGTATACTCGAAGGGATACCGATCTCAGGAACTTGATCGCATCCAGAACTTCTCCACTTGTCAGACACACTGGGCAAACATCAACCCCGGAGCTCTTGTAGCTCACTGTACAACCACATCTTTTGTGTATTGTCGTATATATACACTACGAGAGAGAAAGAAGGGATGCTCAGCCATTTGCAAAGAGTCGATAACATTAATAGAATAAAAATACGATTGTTTACGAAAGGAGTTGGTATAAGGGTACGAAGCAATCTTCGAGGTATCGAGGGTGACTAAGTCACCCTCTCAATTTTTATACCTCGCCATGTCTATTATAGTTTTATAGACGTACGAAGTTTGATTCCCCTTTCAAACTTATCGATAATTTCTTTCAAGGCTTTTGTATCAAAGGATGTATTATTTTGTTAAAATACGTAGCTGCAGGACCGGTACCGGTGAATTTGCCTCACTATGGAAGTATAATTACCATGTACCGTGGATGAGAAGATGAAGCGAGACAGAGCGATGTTAAATTCGATAATGCAAAGCGGAAAGCATCTCGAAGCCTCCCGTAGACGTCGAGGCAAGTTTCCTGGCGTCCTTCGGGCTGTAACCTCTCCCGGCGCATAATAGCAGTCGAGAATAGAGGGTGAGAGAGCGAGAGGATATGGCGTTGCAGTTGTAGGTACAATGTTCCGAGGGTTGAGTAACACAGGAGAATAGGGATGGGCGAAGGAGACAAGGGCCATCCTAATGGCGCGCCCAATGACTAATAATCCTCGAGTCTATTTCGTCTAATGACCGATGTGCTTCTGCGTTTCTACGATACAACTGGTAATAACTAATAACTGTTCTATGACAGTAAACTTGCCACTCTAGAGCGTACATTGCTGAATCAACGAGGAGAATGGTTTCCGATCGTTGTAGACGCGTCTGACACGATTTCCAGGATCGTAGTACAATGTGGTATGGACCAGTGTAACTTTAGTCAACCGAAGACTGAGACCATGATAGCATTTTGCATGTGATAATGGTAGCTGGTTTTGATCCTCGTTGGAACTATTCTCGAAAAAACAATATTTTTTTATTTTCCAACCACCTGTCCTTTAGTTTCTGTCCTCACGGTGATGGTCAATACCTCGAGAATATCCGGCTTGGACAGAAAATACACTATTCTAGGAAAGACCGAGGTTCCACGACCTGGGAATCGTGAAAGCAGGTTTTTGAGAAACGGTGGAAGAGCTTTGGTGAAGAGAGGAAGAGAAAATAGGGGCGAAAGGGAAAGAGGAAAGAGAATGTCGATAATGACGCCATCTGGCTCGCGTCGCAAAACTTTCCAAGAGTTTTAATACCCTCGCGAGAAACGACGACGAGGACGACGACGATGACGACGACGACACGGAAGAAGAAGACGCGGAGAAAGGTGGGTGAAATCACACGAGTGGCGTTGGATTTCCACGGGGTTCGATAGTCCTCTCTTCTTATTCTTCTTCTTCCTCCTCCTCCTCCTTCTCTTCATCATCTTTCTCATCTTGCTCTACGCCCCTTTTTTCTCGCTCGGATTTCCTCTCTCGCTTCACCGAGCATAGTTTTCCTTACACACTGCGTACTCACGAAGCTTTTTTCACCCTCACTCGCACCGACTACGGGGGATGGTCATTTAGAATGAAAGAATGAAAAAAAAGTCGTTAAGCATATTCGCGTCGAGTCATGCCGAGTAATTTGCTCTTCCACTGACTCTTCTCTCTCTCTCTCTGTCTCGTATAACATGAATTTTCACGCTGCTACACCGGCTTCCATTCGTTTCTTTTTCCACCCTCGATGAATGATCGAGGAATTAAAATTCGTATAAATTGGGTAATGAAAAAATACCTCGAATTCAAGATTGGAAGACGTTGGAAAATGCCTCGAAGTGTGTTGACGAAGGAGTGAGACTCCTGTGTCCCTTGATTTTTTTCTTCGTTTTTTTTTCAGTCACCCCTCTAGAGAGATGGAAGAAAGAGAAGAAGAGTGACGACTGTGGCATGGAAAGAACGTCCTCGAGTTGACGTGCCACGTCAAAACGTTAAAGTCTCGTCGAGAATAAGCGTCGAATTATTGAGCTAATTGCGACAAGTTGAAAGTCGAACGAAACACGAGGGGGAAGAGGAAAGAGACAGGACCCCTGTTGCGAGGGGATGGAAGGGCTCGCGTTGCGTTTCGAGGATCGAGAATTCGCAAAGGGAATTTTGTGGCCGGAGTAGCACGAGACAACTCGTTGCAATCGGTACTATGAGCGAGATTCGAGTTCTTCCTTTTTTTCGTACTCTCGTTTCGTTTTGGTGGTACGCGTGGCGCGCGCCCTCTCCAGACAGAAATATGCGAAGCCTCGTGCTAAGCGGCGTAGAGATCACGAGAGCCTCTCTCGGCCAAAGCCGGACCGCTTAATTGGACAAAGCTCTGTGCGGCTCTTGCCCTCTCCTCGGCCGTGAGAGGGCAAGAGACAAGGCGAAAGTGCGGAGAATATGAGAACGAGATGGACACAGGAGAGAAAGAGAGAAAAGAGAGAGACTAGTCCCTCTCTCGCTCGGCCTTACTTTTGAATACTGTCAGAGCCCGAAAAGCTCGAGCTCGTCCACTCGACCGTCGCAATATGCCGAAAAAATGAAGCAAAAAAAGAGATACGAATCACTCTTCGGAGTGAAAAAAAATCCCCGAGGGAGAGATAAAGAGGATACATAAGGGCAGGCAAGAGTGAAAAGCTCGTCGAGGACCGCGTCAACACGGGGAAATCGAGGAGGAACCACTCCGCTCTGTTGGATCTGAAGTGCGCCTTCCAAAAGTGGAAAGGGTCGAGGAAGGTTTTCCGACAACGAGACGAAGGGCACAAGGAGGGCTGCGAGAAATAGGACGCGCAGGTATTCACGCACAACACTTATTGTTAGATGTCGGATTTTTTTTTCACGGCAATGTAAGAACGGTTACTTTCGATTCGTTCGTTTAATTTTTATTTTATAAAAAAATTGATTTTACGGACGATTGGACGTTCGCGAAATTATGAAAATGATCATTTTCAATCGTTCAATGATCATCATCGTCGATCAGTACACCAATTGAATCTTCGGTGCAAATTCGAGACGATCCTCGGGGTGGGAAAAGCTCGATCGTGAAAGTTGCCTCTTTGCCATTAGGATTCTCTGTTTGCACTGTTAGAGACTCTGTAAACGATCCCGTCGCCTCGTCGTTTGATATTAATGTTTTTCTTGCACGAAGCACGATATATCTTACAAGACCTCTACAGTTTTCTCCCTCTCACTCTCAACTCGTTCCAGCTTTTCCAACAGTCACCGACCAACTAACCAAGCAACCCTCTCCCCCTACTGTATAACTTACTGTATCTTGGCGCAAAAGCTCGTAATTACCGCTGCAAACAGAGACTCTGCTATCAGAGACAGAGATGGTGACATTGGAATGAGAAAGAGAGAGTTTATTACCAGTCGGAGCAACTGGAGCACCCACTGAGTTTTCCATTTCCAATTTCTTCCTCGCTTAGCGTTCGTTCCTGTCATCGGCAGACGAAGCCAGTTTTTCTCCTTCGTGGAATAAGAATAAGGATGCGCACGATAAACGAGTAAAAACTGGATACGGACAGGACACGTGTCGTCCCGATGCAATTTGGAAAAAGCGACAGGGGGTTAACGAGAGGCTATCGATGAGTCGAGGGGAAAAAGACATAGCCACTACTACCTCGTGGACTGAAATTAATTTTTCGTCTAGGCTGGAGACATATTTTTCGCTATGGAACAAATCGACCATCGTGATGGGCTACTTGCCTCGGTTGATGGAAAGAGGGGTGGTATGCGGAGTTTGGTCAGCCGAGGAGGAATTGCGCGGGGTTGGGTTATCATTGGCTATATTCCACTCGGGTTATCTCCCGATTTGCTCTTTTCTCTCGTAGACGAAAAAGCTCGGGCAAATATACCACTTACGCGCTTCATATAAGTATTCTGTTGTATTTTCTTGGACGGCAGCGCAGTTTCGGCAATCTTCCGGCCAGCCGGCGCGCGTCTCTCGCAATGTTCACTCATTTGTCTCGGGTTTCTCGGGCTAATGAAATTATAGCCACACCGGTCTCTCATCCCTCTATCTCTCTCTCTCTATCTCTCTCTCTCTCTCGCCCTTTCCAGTGGCCATGAACCGGGGGTCATCTTTCCAACCAACTTGCCTCCATTCTCTCACGGTCACAAGGGAAAACGTTCGATGAACACACCAGCGAGGCTGCTCTTTCTTTCTTCTCATGGCACAAAACTCGACAAGAAACGAAAATTGCTAACAAAACTTGTTGCCCAATGCCCGGGATATATCTTTGAGCACTTTGAGCAGATGACGTCTCGAATCGTCCTCTCTTTACGAACATCGTCCCGGTTGCTCTGGTTACACGTTCTCCACGGAAGGATATTGGACTCCGCTTCGACGATACGTGTACGTCACAGGCACACGTACACAAGTTGCCTCGCGATGTGTGTACTGCTGAAGTGCGAGACCGAAATAGAACATCGCAAGTTTTTTTTCAAGATTACACTGGTATTACTGACGCGAAGATTGCAAAATCTTTTTCTTCGTTGCATGGGTAGCAGCTTGCTCACTGAAAATATAGGACGATAACAAAAATCGAGAAAGTATGCATTTTCTAAGATAAATTTTTTTTATCTTATTCAACAATTTTGTTCATGAATAATTTCAGATCTACCATTTCTACATTAAAATATGATCTCGTGTAGAATAATCGTTCTGCACTATTCTCCATCATTAATATTGTTAGCATTAAATGATGTATAGGAAAGAAAAAAAAATTATTTCAAGATTTCGATAGGACTCGATGTCGTCATTTTATATTTTCCTCTGCTTTTAGATACTCGAGGATGGAAGAAGAGATCGTAAGGAAGACATCGGTAGAAGGAGGAGCGAGAGGTTTTTGTTCCTTGAGAAATTAAGTCGTCGTTCGTAGTCCGAGCGTATCCCGGAAGCCAGTTATCGGCTAATGAAAAAACTCGAGGCTCAATCTCGTTCGCGACGAGCCTATAAAGCGAATGAGGAGAGAGTGAGAGAGCTCTCAGCGTTAAGGCTACATTCGTGTACACGGGTGTGTCAGCCGCGACTCTGACTGGAACGACCCTGGATATAGAGGGTGTAACGGACTACTAGCGGGGCTTATCTGGTATAGCACGGATTTTTTTCCTCCTTTTTTTAAGATTGCTCTCGTGTGTCGTATTAAGCCCGAGGAGCGTTTAAAAAATGAAGGAGAGAGAGAGAGAGAGAGAGGGGGCGAGAGAACAAGTAACGCAAGGCCCTAAGGCAGAGGTAGAAGAGAAGCTTGGTAAAGGCGACACCCTTGAGGCGTCGCGGTGTGCTGCACGTAAATAGCTACTTGTCGCTTCATTCAGGGCTCCACCGTTAAAAAAAAACTAAAAGCTCTTCGAACCCCCTGCATAAAGTATTTGGGCTAAATTTGTCCCCGCGAAATATTACTATCGAGATAACGAAATATGTATAAATTAATGGGCCATTAAGCTGCAAAAGCTAATATTCCTATACCATTTTTCATTCCTCCCCTAATTTTTTTTTGTTTTCATTTGCGTCCCTCTGTCCATGGGCATATATGTATATCATAGAATACTCCAACGCGAATAATTTTAATCGAACATTTAATTCGCGAGAGTAATGCCCCAATGTCGAAATGAAGAGGAAAATGCGAAAGGGTTGCTTTTTAGTCGGTTTGGGTGGCTATGAGAAAGAAAAAGAGAGAGGAGCCCCTCCCAACCCTCGTTAGTCCCTTTCGCAACTTTCCACGCAGAGTGTGCACCACTCGTTACTCTCGTCGACTCTCGCCACATATTTTCCATCCCCACCGACATTCGTCCCTCGTTCTTTGCTCGAACTCACGCCAAAATATTATTTCAACGGTTGACTCCTTATTGCGAGTCATTTGTTTTCATTTGCTTGCTGGCTGGTGCCCGATGAAAGGCGAGACGGGCGAGTGTACGCGAGTGAAAGAGAAAGTCAGTTAAAGGCTGAGCGAGAGGGGTTGTAACATTGCTAGGATTGGAGAAAAAGAGTACGAGAAAGGGTGAGAAAGCGAGGACAAGGGTATAGTGTGGCCCTGCAGAGATTTCTCCCGCAATTTCCTCGGGACTGCTTGTTACGCAAGTTTTCAACCCCAATTGACTCTACGGGGTGGCAGCAAGAAGGACCAGTGGCAGTTGCGTCGAAACTACCCCTTCCAACATTCACGGAGCGCCTAAACCCTGCCTGATTATTTTTATAATTTTTCTTAACGCCGTGTACCAGTTCACTGCCGCTGGCAGGATCGCAACCCTTTTTGCCGCACCCCCTGAGCGAAACGAGATTCTCGCACCTGGAGTCTTCTTGCGTGATGAACGTAGGAAGATGAACGCTCTTTCTCTCCCTTTCTCTCGTTCTCTAGTTTTTCGTTCGCTTAATTTTTATTATACCGAACGAATGACGTGGAAGAGCTTCCTCGCTCGATTAACGCGAAGCAATCTCGAAAATTACAAGAGAGTTCCTCAGAAAGAAAAAGAGGCCGAGCTGTAGGGTGAAGCGAAGAGGAAAATTTTTACATTTTCCTTAACCTTCAATCTAGTGAAATTTTTAAAATCGACAAATTTAAATACATTGTTTACAATCGGGTTCTTCAAATAAATCAACCCTGAAAGGATGAGAACGAATGCGTTTGGCTAGTGATATATAAATCTTTTCTTCTAAATTTATCGTTATTCTCGATTTTTCATGGAAAAGATCCGAGGCATTTGCAAAAGGCAATAAAGCACGAGCAAAGGTGAATCTCCGGGGGTAAAAAGGATGAAGAAATCGTGGAAAGGTAGATATCTCGTACGAGAGGGATGAGTTGGGAAAACCACGCGTAGTTCGGGTACCTACAACGCGGTTTCTGGAAGAGAAGCATGCACGTGCACCAGCAGGAAGAATTTTCATATTCGCCAGTTTGACTATAGGGGAAGACAGAAGGGGAGCGAATGGTGAGCTTGGCTCACTTTGGCTGCCTTCGGCGCGTGCTCCACCACCGAGCGTGCTCGATAAACCACATCAAGGGAAGCTCGACTGAAAAGCTCGAGAGGTATGAGATGCGTTAAAATTTCGATCGTCACCGCTGAAGTGTGCGTGAGGTGAGGAAGGGAGGAATTAAATGAAATGAGAGGAGAAAATTGGTATTGCAAAATTCATCATTGAAGCTTCTCTTCAATCATTCATTGATTAAAACATATCTACGAATAACAAATGTAATCAAGTTTTGTGATTATTGAAATTCATTATTTATCATTGAAATTCTAGAATAATTAGGGCAATGCGTGAATTGAATGATTAAAAACTAAAAACTATGTTCGACTACAAATCCAATAAAAGCTCAAATGAAATAGTACAATTGAAATACTCTAAAGTCAAGTAAAAACAAATTGGCATTCTCGGAAATTGTATTTTACAGCAACGTCTTGCCTACATCTTCTTCCTAACTGCATGGACAACCCCTTTGGCTACTCTGGTAGATGGAACCTTCGAAGGGCAGAAAAGTTCTCGAGGATAGATATAGGAGACGTACGAGAGGAACAGGAGGAACAGGAAAGCACACGCGTTTCCTGAGAGAGTTCGAATCTATTACACCCAGGGGCTCACAACTCGAAGCGTCACGCTACGTACGTTCGTAAAGCGTCGGGACGCTGACCAAGGGACGAGCTTGCGAACTAGCTAGGAGAAATATATAGAAGGAGTATGGTGAGTGAGTTTTGCTTTTCTCATCCCCTTCTAGTTCCCTCGACTCGACTATACTGGGTGGGTTTCGCTTCCACCCAGCCGGAGCGGAAAACAGAGCGTACCGGATGGATAGATACCGGATAGCGAGAAAAGCACAGATAGAGGAAAGCTACGGTCCAGCTCGAGCTTTTCAGTGTGGAACGTATCAAACGCTCCAGAACCGGACGATCCTTACGGATGCATCCTACCGGACGCACAGGACTATTTTATCCGTAACCCGGCAGCGTTCTCCATCTCAGCAATTCCCACGGTTAATAATATTTCCCGAATATCATTCCAGATATCCAAAGTTTCGAGAAAATTCCATTTTGTTCGATGGAAATGAATAATAAATTCCCGGAAAACTTGAAAGTTTGCTACTTCGTGACAAAGTTTCAAGATCTCCGGTAAAATTGATCATATTTTTGTCGCGCAAATGCGTCTCGTATAACTGATCACTTAATCACAAGATCTGACAATATAAAAAACATTAGAAATGATCCGTTTCATATCACCTTCTAATTATGAAGAATAATGTTAACGATTAATTGGTAATAATTACGAAATTTGATTTTCACTGTTTCTATTTATTTTAGTACGAGATATTATCGTATCCGTTGGTATAAACGAAGCTTCTGCCCTATCTATCGCGAAAGAGGATAAGCTGGTTGCCCTGGGGGCATGAAGCGAAGGCGGAACAGGGTGTGTAACGTCCAAGCCAGACGCCGGAACGAGTTTAATTCGACCACCTAAGAAATTCGGCGCGGTCGCATTCCTCAGGAAACTTCGTGATTGTGTGTCCGGCGGGTAGAGGAGAATACGGCGTAGGATAGCAACGATGGCGTGTGTCCGGGCGCGAGGGGGTCCGGCCAACCAAGCAGGCGAACCATTCAACGACGAAGCTTTCCTACTCTCACGGAGAGTTTCCGCGGCCGGGGGTGCTCTGACCACCAGTATTTATGTCCAGGACACCCGTGCCTCTCTTCCTCCGTACACTCCGCCCCCTTCCCCCCGTCCTGGGAGTGTCCGCGTTAGTTTCCGCTTGGTTCCTAGAAGCGGCAGAAGCAGAAGCAGCAGCAGTAGCAGCGTACAGGAACAGTGGAGAACATGAGCAGTCGAGTATGGCCTAGCCTAGGTCTGCTCCAGCTAGCTTTTCCCTCTGCATCAGCAGAGCTTTCCAACATACCCACTCCCATTTCCTGTGCCATTCTCTTCCTACTCTCCCTCGCTCTAGCCCTCTCTCTCTCTCTCTCTCTCGCTCTCTCTTGGCCCTAAGACCGTACGAGCAAACCTCTCCCTCCCCCACACGACTCCCTAATGGTTATGGTAATTACCAGCCCTAATTGCGAGGAGCAATGGAATTACGAAATATCAAAGTTTGCTAGCTACCGTATATGGAAGACTGGCCACTCACCACCAGTCGCCACTCAACCTACAGCCGCGTGTGCCTTCTCGCTACACTATGATGTTCCATTACGTTGATATGAGAGACTGGTTTGCGTGGACATATACATCCCCGACTAGTATTTAGAAATACAATGAAATTAGATGCGTCTAAAAGTAAGGATTTTGCTACGATAGAAAAATAAAAGGAAAATGCAAAAAAACGACGTTTGCATAATAGCTTTGACCAAGATTGTTAAAAAATGTTATCGTACAACGTGAAGCGAAAAATAACTTAAGGTCATAGTGGGCATTATCTATCTCGCCCATTAGTAAAATCATCGATTATCGGACATACGTAGAAATTAATTCGGTTATTCCATGAACGAAATTGACGAAGTAGAATGAGTGTTTAATGAACATCCAAGTATATATATATATCATGATAATTGGAAAAAAATAGAAACGAGTGCGAGAGGAAAGGACGATTAATAAATCAGCGGTTCGAGAATTCTGGATTGCTGGCCCTGCTTCGGTACGAGGAGAAAACGGCGGAGTGAGTTGGCCCACGGCAGAAGAGGCAACCACTCACACCGCTTCCAACTCTCTCCAATCCTCGCGCGTTTTCCCCATCGAAAATTCAATTAATCCGGTATATCGAGTCCCGGTCCTGGCCGAGTCGAGGCTCGTCCCGAGTCCTGTGGCGCCCGAAAAGCTTCGCACTCTATACGTGAAACACTCCCGGTTTATTCGCGGTAGGACGGCGCGTTTGAAATATCCAATTTTCTGAATGGAAAAGCACATTAGCTCAATGTTTAATTGCTACTCAGGATCACGAGTGGTCTCAGTCTAACTCCTGACCGCTGGATCGCGAGACCGTGCCCCTTTTGTCGATTCCTCTCTCACTCTGGCTGCTCATCTGTACATTCGCTATGTAACCGCGACCATCCCGGTTCTCAATTTTCGCGTGGCCAACAACTTTTCTTCCTACATATAGATATCTCGGTCAGCCTCCGGTTTTCGATATCAATTAATTAGTTCTGGGACCAACAATGATATCGATCGACAAACAATTCTTCCACCATGACCTTCCTTGCATTACAATCCACCCCTCGATCGTTAATAACTTACCCGAGTACGAACGAAATAGAAGACGAAAATGTATGACGACAAGAAGAGATGCTTCACGAACTGCTAATTACGTACCTGAAATTAAAAAATATTAAAATTATGTCGAATCATAATTGTAAGATAGCAAATAATATTTCTTTGTGAAGAAATTCTTATTGTATTTGCGAGCAAAGATAGTTAACAGTTTCATACGATTATTTACATGCGATGACAACAAAGATAGAAATACGTTATATGCAAGAGATGTATCGCTGTGTAAGAGAGAATGGATGCGAGCTTTAAATTGTTAATGATTCTAGTAACAGTGTCGAAAATGTATAGTCACGTATGGATAGACCGTGGCTGGCAGGCACAATCCAACGAGAGGAAGTTTACATCTTAATAATAAACATAGATATGGAATAGACGAGATATGTATATATAGTCGTGAATCTCCGTGAATCTCTACTACCGGGGGATGAACAGCCAACGAGAGTGAGAGAGTAATATTGTGAGTCCTCATGGAAAATCGGGGGACAACGATGAGGAGGAGAAAGAGAGGTAGAACCATAGAACGTACAGAGTATGTACGAGTGGTGTGTTCTGGACGAAGTCGATAGTAATTAAAACTTCGACTGTGGCGAAACCAGGAATATTCTCGCTCGCTCTCTCTCTCTCTCTCTCTCCTTCTCTGGTTCGGCCCGGAGCACGGACTCGGTAGGATTTTCATGAGGATCGATTTGGTATTCCGGATATTCCGAGAGTAACATAATACACTTTCGACGTGGCGTGTGGGGTATCTCTTTCCAATTCAGTTCTCACGTTTCTCATCGACAGGTGCCCGATATACCACCCCTACCAATATGTCCACCGTATAATCTAATAATCGAATAGAGTTCGCGTCAAAGTTTCACACTGTCATTTCCGCTGAAATATGTCACGTGGTAAAAAATTGCGATGGAATCATTTCCTCTCCGCCTTTATTTTTTGTCTCTGCGATATGGGAAAATGCACGTGAAAGTTTTCTTGATCTATGCCACAATAAGGTCGGTGCCTAACCGAGTGGAGGGCAACGAGATTAAAGTGGTCTAGAGACGCGCATCTGTGGATTGATGAGACGTTCACCGATTGCCCGAAGGAAGAGAACGGGCTCCTATGTGAGATCGAGGGGTAGAAACTACCCCCATTGAATCAGGGTGTTTACGTTGTTAGGCAAATGTCTATACGGTGGCTTGTATCTTGTGAGAGACACGACGATAAGGTGGACATCATTCGGTCTCGTGAACATGCGGGTCCTAAACGTCGTGTAAGCTTTCGTCATCGCGAAGAGGGATGAAAATTCAGGGTTGAAGATCCTGCGATCGATTTCTAAGATGCATATGTATAGTCTAGTTTTCTCGTGATCGTATGCGTATGATCAGCGAAATATCTACGACAGTGTAGATATAGAGGGGAGAAAAAGGCGCCATAACAACCCCCGCCTTGCCGATTTATAATGTAGTAAATCCAACGATGCGTGTGATCCACGATCGTATCAGAATCGCACGAGTCTCGTACGCGTTATCAGTAGAACGCTGCGTTATCCTCTCATGGTTTTCGATCCTCTCGTTGACTCGAACCCTCCTACTGACGGGATGCTTACGTTAGGGGGAGAAGGATATGCCGTACATCGAAAGCATCCCCTGCGTATCACATTTGACAAGTAAAACCTCGAAGATTTTACTCTAGGCTCGCGAATATGGAAAAGAAAGAAAATTGTATTCGACACTTTCTAATATGAGACACGTTCTTTTATGATCATAACTTTTAGGGGATGATTTCTTTCAACCTCTGAGTGAAACGAAGCCGAGTATCTTCTCTTGTAATTATATTTTATGTTCAAGATACATTTGTTTTTTCGTATCCTAGGATAAAACTGAGCCTGGAAGGAAATCCTGGAGGGAAATATTTAGCGAACGATGTGTACGTCGGGCGTAAATTTGACCAATGAAACTCTGTGGTAAATGTGTGTTTGTTGGTATAAATTCCAGATGTCTGAGCAGCGTGGACTTTTCGTCCCATCTCGCGGGTTATATATGTCTGTGTGTAGGGCTGGTGTTAGCACAGCAGCGAAGCCCATGCAAAGGGAGAAAATTCGAGTGGAGTCCGAGAGGGCTACGCTTGCCTAGCACAACTCTCGTACCGAATTGCTCGAATATTTAATATGCTCTCGCGAGAGATTTCGACGCGTTTCGTTAGCGTCGAGAATAGTTGGTGTACAGTTGGAGAGGAAGCGAGTATATCCCAGGATGTGTGCGTGTGTACGAAAAGTACGAGAGGAAAAAAGAAAGAGGACAGGTTACGTACAATAAAATTTAAAAAAATCTAAAAACCAACAAACAAAACAAGGGGGTGAGTTGGAGGGACTTGCGCAGAGGGTCGACCAGGGGGTAGTTATAACGTTGTGGAATGTTCTCTCTCTCTCTCGCTCGACGTATATCAATTACCTAACCAGCACTAACGCCCAACGTTGGTTACGTTTCCAAATGTAAAACCAAAGTGCTGACAAAAGCGCAGTGAAAAAGTTTGACGTTGAACGAACAAAAAAACATATTCACGATGAAAAACACACACACCCACACAACGGAAGAAAACGCCGTTGCGAAACGGCCGACGCGACGACGCCGACGAGAGATACGATATACCATTTGTCTGTCGCTATTTCGCGGTTTTCGGACACAAACTTTTTAATTAATGTTCCACAGTTTACGAATCGAGTCTCGTTGATTCAAAAAATGACAATAAATAGTCAAAAATTGCTCGTAATTTGTAATTTCATTGTTTTTCTAGTTTTACAGCGAATCGAGACTGTTAGCCCGTTGAAATAAATTTGTCATACGGACTTCCTCGTGGTACGCGCCGAGAACTCGTAGCAATTCTGCGAAGCTTTGCACCCTTAAATTTTCAAGTTATCGACTTATTCATACAGAAATAAAGGATGGCGAACGATCGGTGAGAATCGTGGCTGAAAATTTGTGCGGGGGTTGGGGGTTGTTCGAAGACATTTCGGGCGAGCTTCACAGGGGCTTGCAAATAAGCGAGAGCCGTAAGGACTTCACAAGTATGAGAAATAGCATTGCCTTTCGGTTATGTTACCGTATGCAAAAAAAAGAGAAGTGAGACGGAGACGAGAAAGGTAGGCGTACGTTTCTCACACGGTCCTTCGGTGGCCCATTCTTATTCCCGAACGAAATATCCTTAAATTCTGTTTGGGAGCCTTGGTCCTTTTTACACAAAGGACGATATGTAGAGTGGCACGAAGTGGAGGGAGTCGAAGGAGGCGTGTAGGACGAAGCCTCGGTATGAAAGGCTAATATCGTGCGCTGCACGTGATCGGGATGCGAAAAACGTGCAGTTTGCGAAAGATCCGAGAACGACGAGCATCGCGAACACGAGGTAAGGATAGAGCCGAAATCGAAAAGAAGATTCGCTCGGTGGAGGGACTTTCAACTACATAACCGAAAGTTCTCTCCGCTACGATAAAATCATCGGTGTCTTATAAATTCATAGGGCAAAAGAGGACGCGCACATCTCACAGACACAGCAGAGACACGCAGCACACACCTCCTATAAGCCATACAGACCGTGTGAGTGTCCAAGTTTAGCAAAATGCATTTGTTCGCGAGAATTTGACTTCGCTAGTGTTATTTGTTGCAAAAATTCATTTCCTTCATTGTAGCCAAATAGCTTTGGCTGCAATCGCCGTTTCCAGAAACGTTTAGAACCGATGATAAGAATAGAAATCGGTAGAGGGAGGGCTCTACGAGACAGGGTGAAAAGCGTTCGATTAGGGATTAAATGGAGATTCGAACGAATTGACGATTCGTTAGAGAACGCGATAACTCGCGAATTTAATCATCGGACCTGAGGACGTAGTAGGTGATTTGACCAGACGGGTAAGCGTTGCCGGCCCACGGGGGGAGGGAGGTGGGGGTTAGAGAGAAAGGGTTGAGCGATAGCTACCGAGAGAGAATACGGAGTTATACGGAGAGAAACGAGAGTCGCCTCCGGGATACCGGACCTGAAAGCCTCTGTCAGGCTACGCTGCTTGCGTCTGGAGCGGACAGATTCCATTCCGGATTGCAGATCTGCCACCCGCACCACCTCTCGCTGTGCACTGCATCCCCCATCCCGCTCCCACTCTTCCCGAGGAGTCCCTGACCGCTGCGTCGCGCGTTTTGCCTGGTTTGCTGACGGAAAAGTTTCGTGACACCCTCCTTCGTTTTGGGACACCCGCAACCCTTACCCGTCGTCCACAGTTTCTCGTCCCGCCTGACGTTACGGAACGATTTTACGTTGCATCTAACCCTCGCTGCAGGTGAAACGAGCTAACGGTTTTCTCGTTTTAATTCAAACACTTTTTTTCGAGCCGTGACGAACGCGAAAAATAAATATAAAACGGAAATATGTCAGACGAAGAATTAACACTCTATTCGCGAATCTGTTTACTAGCAGGTACGAAATATAAATAAATAATAAAAAAGAACAGAACGTACCGAATTTTATGTAGCGGAAAGAGAAATGGTGAAAGTAAAAAAGTGTGTTTATTTTCAATAGAGGAATAGAGCTGAACGGCGCTTTTTCACTTTTACGACTCGACGATGGCTCAGACGCGCTGATTCAGGGAGTTTTGAGATACGTCGCGCGAGATTTGGAGAAAGACTCCCATGTGACGCATCATCGAAAAGTCGTATGGAGAATCCGAGCGAAACGACGAAAGAATCGGCCGCGTCGTCCTCGATTCTGCATACGATCAAACCCATACGCGTAGATTTCCATTTCTACACCTCGCGTGGTCTTTCATCACGAGATGAGACACGGATACGCGTGTAGACGCGTATATATCGATGCTTTCATCCAAGAGTGAATCGTTGCACATAACTTTTTCGTGTCAACACTTTTATGACCCGTGTGTGATGGTTATATGAGGCGAAAGAGGAAAAAGAACGAGCGGAGGGTCGAGCTTGCATATTTACTCATTCGGTGAGATTTGTCGAAATCCCTACCCCTCACCCTTGGGCGACGTTGGTGCTTTCTCTCACCTTATCGACGCGTTGCGACGATTTCATTTCATGGAATTTTACAAAGTCCAGGGAGAACGAAAAGATTTATATGAACGACGTAAGCGGGTCGTCGGAGCTTTTTCTATTTTTTTTTGTTTTTTTTCAGGAGAGGAAAAAATGAATGTATATGTTCACGAGCGAAAACCAGACGAGCTTTACGACCGCGAGACGTCGTTTAGCGAACACGTGCGCCATACTTCTTTCCACTTTTTTCGACCCCCTGTAAAATTGCACATATTTTGGTCCTTCGATACTGCGATACGAGCACGACTTCAATAAGCACTGGAATAACTACGTATGTCTGTTGATTTACCGGTATCCGTCGTAAAAGTCTTTGCAAATAGGGAAAAAATGAGCGAGGAGAGATTGAAAATTCGTATTTCTCATTTTACGGAGTCGAGTGTATTCGTCCGTGACTAGTCAGAATTTGCTTGGACGAGCACGAAAGTTTTCGTGCTATGTAACAGTTGCCCATAGAGAGCCCAAGTATAGGAAGAGGAAGAGGGCAGAGCTAGAGAGAGAGAGAGAGAGAGGGAGTCACAGAGTTGTAGCTTTCGAGGAAGCCTCACGGTTTTCGCTTCCTGGGGCAAGTTTAGATTTCCCTGTCCAGTCGGAGTGTGGTATACCGACACACTATGAGATTTGACCGCGCGTTTGCATCGTGAGACCCAAAACTGGACGAGGGAAGCTGACGCGGGAATCTCCGGGGAAAAGCTCGTGGAGAATCACGTCTACCAAACTCTCTATCTATGGGATGACCGAGACATCGGAGACACCTGGTGTACAATTTTTCAACCATTCATGCAAAATCGAGGAATAAAGATGTTTGCGATCGTTCCAGAAAAGTTCGAATCCAGAGGAAATGATTATTTGGTAATGAAAATTTTAAGTAGTATAAGCAAATATTTGTGCATTGAACATTTTCTTTGAGCTTCTCAAGATTGTAAGGTCTCAGGGTTCTAATATCCTTTATTATATCACAAATTTAGAAAGTGCGAGAAAAGAAAGATGGCAAAATATTCGCCGAAATATTGAATTTACACGAGGCTTATTTTGTAGGATTATTTTGTTCATCAATTCCACGTTCGATTTACAATTCTTGAGACTTATTTTACCCATTTCGAGGCTCATTGAGCCAACGTTCCTCTTATCTACCGCCAATTCGCTCGATTACCGGAAAATAAGTAGTATGAGTCAAGGTTGGTCAGCCACATCTTGCGAAGTGTACAGAAGCTTCGCGGAATGCGGAAACCGTTTCAATCGCGTTTATACAGATCTGCCGGTAAAGCCAACACTTGGGTTTGACCCTCTCACTTGGATTAGATGACACGAGGGTTGTGTCCGCCTCGCGGGGGTGAGAGATCGGGAGAGCGAGCCGGAGAGAAACAGGGAAGGATAGAAACACGTCGAAGAGGATCGCACACTTATTGGCGCGAAAAACTCACCCCCGCGGCATGCCAAGCATGAGAGAGGCACTTGGGGGGTGAGATTCTCACACGGGGTGAGAAGTTACACACCCTCGTACATCGCGATCGCATTTATATCGTACGTATGTAGTCGGATACGCATATAGTAGCCGGAGACTCGTAGTCATATTTGCGGATAATATTGACCGACGGCTTGTCACACAGAACCCCCTGGCTTTTCCTACATTCCCTCAAACCCCATATCTCTCTATATATATCACATTCGTGCGAATTTTCCTATTTCCCGCCGTCCATACATCCCGATAAACACACACACGCATACGCGCGCAAATATCGTAATAATATTAATAACGATAATTCGTTGCTTTCCCGTCTGATGGGATGAAACTTTCATCCCCTAATTTTGCCTTCCATCCATACATCGTCTATACATATAACTCTATCACGTATGTAAACATTGTGCCCGCGAGTTAGAGCGAATAAATAATATACACGAACGAAAGAAATATAATATTTCTCTTTTCCCCGTTTTTCTTAATGGGGATGTGCTCTTACATAGTTTTGTCGAGAGCGAGGGGGTGGTGATGTTGGGGGTCGAGAGGCCGAGTGGCTCGTTGATTAATCAAAGGAGATCTGTCGATCTTCGGTCTTGCTAAAGGGTCAAAGAGGAGCGAGAGAGCAAGACGACGATAGATGGTCGGTAACCGCGGAGCGGAGCTTTAAGCTTTCGTGCCAGGGCGTTATTAGCTGCACTTTGGCCTCTCTCGGACCTCCGGCCAGTACGGAAACGTTTGTGTTGTTGTTGTTCTTGTTGGGCAAACTGTGGCAAAATTACTGGCCTCCCTGACGCAAACCCGCTTTCTCGAAAACCGAATCCCCTCTACGTTTTCATCCCCCTCGTAGCACCCTCTAGGCTTTCAGTCCCCTCCCCCCCTCCTAGCTTTACACGTGCGGGTCAGTATTTGTACGTATTGTACGAAAACGTCGCGTAGACGACGAGGGCAAGGGTACGGTAAAGTCATAGAGTGCGTTTATATATAGCGCCGGGCAAGGGTGCACACACCTCCTCGCAAACGTACGTTAACGATATTTGTAGGGGTAGCTATGAAGTTTAGCTGTTACTCCTCGCTCTCGCAACTCTCTCTCTCTCTCTCTCTCTCTGTCTCTCTCTATATATTCGCAAAAGCAATTCTGCTATGGTCGACAACCTGCAGGTCATGTCTACCACCTTCAACCCCCATCCCCCGTACTACTTCTCTAATGGTCAAGTCCTTGTCTACGACTTGGTTAGACCGCAAAGTGATCGTAGCCCGTGACCGCCATGGGTCCCCGTCTGATTCTGTCTCGAAGAGTTTTCGCACAAGAAATCATCGTTCGCCCGACTAACCAGCCGGCTCGGAACCAAATGTACGGTCAATCAGTGCGACGAGGACGCGAATTAATTCTCAACTATCGACTATCGGCTAATCGATACTCTGTCGATCAGTGGAAATTTACGATTGACCCATCGTTCCACAATTTTCAAATACTATTTTATACGAGATACTTAGGATCGCTTTGGGGGTAGAAAATAGGGGGTGCTGTTTTTCAAAGGTTGTTTCGAGCAAACTCACGAGAAGTTCAGAGATGAGGAGCAATAAAAACCGGGTATAAAATACGTCGAGATGTTGCCGATCGTCGACGCGAATTATATTGCTCGTCTAATGATCGGAAGATGCTTCGTGTATCGTAAGATACGAGTGGAGGGCGGAAGGGGGTGGGTATGAAACAGAGGATTTTGGTACTAATTGCGATCGTTCCCGATGAGTATCTGCAGGAAGGACGAAGGGGATTTGCGAGCGAGGAACAAGACGGGGTGGGATTAAAAAATCGTCCCCGATATAAAACTTGGATGGGGCGTCGGAGGGGTGTGTAATAGGAGGGTATGAAGAAGAGTGACGGTAGAAGACTGTGCGATGAGAGATTGTCGGACGAGAACGAAGAAACAGGCGTCTACGTGTGCCAAGCCGGAGTAGAGAAATCGAGATCAAGGGGGTTGCGGAGAGGATCGCGGGTGTCGAGAGATGAGTGAGAGAATCTGGTATAAGGGGGTAGGAAAAAAGGTACAGCATAGAAAAGGGAGAGAGAGAGAGAAAGAGACAGAGAGAGAGTGAGAGGAAATCCAAGTAATTAACAACTTTTTGAAGCCGGGGATAATCTCCGGACGGATTCCCTTCGTTTGGCTGAAAGAGTTCGCCGTCTGTCTCGCTCACTTTTTTCCGACCCCCCTCCAAGCCCCCACCCCCTATTCTCGGCGAGGCTCTAAGCCGTGACCATTTGGCCGTTGTCGTCGTAGCTCCGAAGCACGAAGCTCTCTCCACGCGTAGCTGCGCTGTTTATAATTAAACGTTCTCTCCTTCCGTTTTCTTTTTTTTATATCCTTTACCGTTTTTATTTTTTTCCAAGAAAAGCTCGCCTCCTTATTTCTTGGTGTCTTTGGCCCCGTAGTGATTCCAATTGTCGCGACGAGAAGAAAAATTCACAAGAATCATGCGAATCTCGCCCCTTTCCAGCGCTCCTCCCGGGATTAAAAGATCCTCGCTCTCATCGCGAGATGAGACAAGGACATTTTTTTGTCTTCCGTCGCGAAATAGGATTAGAGAGAGATGGAGGGGAAATATAGTACGTATGGTTGAAATAGGGAGATGTCGGTCTTACGCTCAACCCGAACGATGTTATTTTCCGATCGTTAATGATAATGTCCTGATGAAAAGAGGATGAGCCTTTCAGCGAGGAGGAAGAAGGACACCGCAAGTCCTGCATGCGAGAGACGAGTCACGTCCCGAAAGGACGTTGAGCCAGGGGAGCTTTTGGGAAAAGGCACTTTTCTCTCCCCCCCCCTCTCTCTCTCTCTCTCTCTCTCTCATGAGTCGGAGAGCGTGTATCCTCTTCGTGTACGATCCGACTCTGTGTTTTCCCTGGGTGAGAAACTTTTAATACCCCCCCGAACCACCGTCAACCCCTTTTTCAAGCTCGTACACTACCTCGTGATATATATAACAGTATCTCCGAGAGCAGAGATTTTCCCAGACGACGAGGACGACGTGTAGCCCTGTTTACAGGCTGCCAACGTTCGCGACGACAGAGCCCTCCTCGCTTTCGCGACTATAGCCCTTCTGTCTTTCGACGTTGTTACACTACAGTATTCTCGAGCGACCCTTCTCTCTCTCTCTCTCTATCTATCTATCTATCTATCTATCTGTCTGCCTCTCTCTCTCTCGCCCTCTCATCCTTTCTCTCCCTCGGCCCGAAAGCTCAGAGTAGTTGCAACTTTGAATACGTAATAGGTGGTATAGCCGATTAGACGCTCGACCGACGTTCCTTACTTCGACCTCGACGTTGCTAATGGCATCATAGAAATCGTCCAGTGTTTCGGATAAAAGTGTTATCGTTGATAAAAAAATCTTTGAAAAACGGAACGTCAATGGGACGAAGGAAACGATCATAGACCGACTTTTCTCTCATATTTTTAGAAGTTAGAAGAAACGGAACACACAAATCACGGACCGTTTCGTTGATGCGAATTGCTTAAATTTCACCTGGAAATTCACACGCAAACCGGAAAGCGAACGAAAACGAGAAGCGAGAGTTCTCTACGTAGAATATCCGTACTGAATTTTCTCTCGTCATCGGTGACTCGCGTTCTGGAATAAAATACATCCAGTACGAGCCAAAGTCGCGAAACGTGAAATACAGAAACACGGTACGAGTCCTCGTTCTTCCAACCCCCTGTACACCACCCTCGTTCATGAATTCGCGATACGATTCACGAGCTACGACGAATGGTTCTTCCATTGTCGCGAGCCCTGTTAATTAGATATCTAGTCTCGCCGCTCAAATTCACCTTACACGGTACACCAGTGCCCTTCTACTGTTCACCCACTCATTCATCCCCTCTTTCTCTCTCTTCCACTCCTTGATTTCTCTCTCCCTCTCTTACTCTCGCCATCAGTTTGCTCGCATTGTCGGCCTTCCATCACCCCTAACCGTGCATACGGCTGTGGATACGACAATTCCCTGTCCTCGAGAAAACAACGACTACGAGGCGCCAACAACCCTCTATGCACCACCCTGAATGGCAACATTTCGCAACGCCTCGCAATATTACACCGCGAACGTGACGTAAATCCGCGAAGCTTCGAGAAACACGAATACAGAGAAAAGGATGTAAAGGAAACAAGTAGCGATGAGAGACTAGAGAACGAGATTGACTGAAGAAAATAAAGTCACACGAGAGCTACCACTGTCACGCTAATAAAATCAAAGAAAAGTTTTTTTACCTGTTCTCGAATAAATCGATCGATGTATCTGGTTCTTAATGTAATTTTGAATAAAAAAATATATATCGCAATTACACGATCAATTTTCGTCTGTTGAATAAAAACCCACCCCCCCCCCCCTCCCCCTTCGATTTAACGACGAAACTTTTTCTTTGGGAAGATACGAGATGAGAGCAAAAAAATTTAGTATTAAAAACGACGATACAATATGAGGCCGCCTGATGAGATTGATATTATAAATTCTTATGCTATAAAACACGTTGCCTCTGGTTCATTATCGGAAAAAAGCTCTCTCTCTCTCTTACTGCCCTGCCATAAAAAAATGTTCTTATTCATACGCGGATTTTCTGTAACGCTTGCAAAACACGCTGACGAGGGCGAGACGCTTTTTAGTTAGTAACCGCGAGCTTGCGAGAGCTAATTAAATTTCTAGCTACTGTTTTTTTTAATATCATTTATATTTCGTTATTATTAGATAAAGGCAGCTTTACCGTACACCAACGATGGCTGCTTATATCCCCGGGTATGTTGATTTTGTATTTTTGGTTTTGGAATTTTTCCTCGTCCTTTTTTCTCAACGTTCCTCGCCGGTAATGAGCTCTCGAACGAGGGGGATGATTTTTGTTTTCTTTTTCATTATGATTTTTTTATTAAGCTACGAGCAACAAAAGCCAGGAGCCTGAGTGAAAGGCAGGAACGGCTTAACCGGAGCGAATATTCGGTATAACAAGTATGGTACAACGAGTGAGAAAGAGAGAGAGAGAGAATTTTGTTTCGCCTGTTGCTGCGCTGAAGTGAAACCGAAGAGAATATTCTCGTTTGTCTTGGTCTCGCGCAGCGTGTCGATCAGTTAAAACCGCACGAAAGGGCAGAGTGCGCGAAGTGAATCGTTTCAGAGGGATGAGAACAAGTACTGTGAATATATACATGGTAGTACGTGTGTAGTACAGCATGAAGTGGATTCTGGATGATGCGGCGAGAAGGTGGGCGGGTTACAATCGTCGTCGGACATTAATTGGCACGATATCTTTGTCTCGAGCGTTTCGCTCGCGCTACCCAAAGTCCATTATTGTTCCTATGGATGGAAATATATGTAATATAGAATTTATACATATATATATATGTCTGTATGTATGAAGCGTGTATATAGGTGAGAATTTCATCGTCGAGGACGACGCGAAGCTCGTTTCCCTGCCTGGCGGAGTTCACGGTTCGCCAAGTTCATTCACCGGATTAGTGAGATTCACGTAGAGTACGAAACGCTTTCGCGCCCGCGAAGCATAATTGTGGCATGTGGACGCGAAAATTTTCTATGGTTACGAGATGGAACTCGCGAGAGAAAGAGATACGGGGGATGAAACAGGGAAAATATTTCACGTGAATCGTGGTAGCGGAGACAAAAAGCGGTTCGGAAAGAATGTCGATTTTTATTTTGATTGGCCGTAGACAGAGCGAACTATCTATCTTATGTCTAGGGGTTGTAGGGGATGTCAAAATTTGTACGATATTTTCGAGCACACGTCGACGAAGAGTTAATTGAAGAATATTGAAAATTCTTCTCGCGCTTCTTCGATCGATAATGCGAGATAAGCCACGAGTGACCGCGAGGGGGATGAAAATTTCAACCCCCGGGAAATTCATCGCTCGTAGTCTCGCGAATACGTCACGAACGGCTCGAGATGAATTATATTATATTTGGGAAGTGTTCGAGCGCGTGGGTCTAGAATAATTAAAAGGCGCTTTTTGGGGGATGAGATGAGAATGGAGGAAAACTGGGTAGGAAGTGACGACGATGCCGGTGGACTCGAGAGTACCTCCGGAAATATATATATATATATATGTATATAATATCAAACAGTTCGAGACATCGAGAGAGAGAGGGTGAGTTTGCGAGAAGAAAGAGAAGGGTGAAAAGAGATTGACAGTGAATTATTTAACTCTGACAATTAAGAGGGAGGAATAAAGCTCCTCGGGGGTTTGCGGCGAATCTTGCTTTCCATAATAGACCCCACCGTCACTCTTTCTTCAAACGAGATTGAATCGTACAACCCTCTCGTACTTTAATTCCTAGATGCAACGCAAATAATTTTAAGTTATATTATAAAATTTATATCGGAAGGTACATTGGGAAAGGTTTGCCGAGCGTATTCGATCGAAAGAACGAATTTTTCCTAGTCCTAGGTGATTACTTAAAATATTAAAAATAATTATCAATATTTCCGAGATTATCGATTTCACGTTGATACGGTCAAAAGTGAACGCGAGGAAACGAGCTATCGATCATCGACGGGTGCGAAAAGTCGCGTACGAGAAAATTCACCCCATCCCCGATATTATTTCGTCGTTGCTACTTAATTATATATCGGTGATTGCGAATACGCGTTGCGGACGTTGCGAGAAAATACGTGGACGGTTGGCTGCGAGGGTGTGTCTGGTTAGACATCATCCCTCCGTCGGTTTCGCGGACGATGCGTCTCGCGAACGGCTAATGAAAACTGATGAGATAATCGGGTGGGTAGAGCCAGAGGGAGGGAAGGGGTGAGGGGCGAAGAGATAGCAATAGAGAGGGCGGAAGAGGGTGACTTCTCGCGAAGGATGTCTAACCGAGAGCTCTCGAGGGTGATGGCGAATTCACTCCTCGGTTGTCGCGCGACTCCTCCGAGTCTGCACATACACGTTTACTACTCCTTGTTCCAGCCCCCATTCCACTCGGCTCTAAACTCGAATTAGCTACTGCCGCGGAAGTAATACCGCAATAATTATCGCACGTGTGTCATGAGCGCCTTTTGTTTTTTAGTAATAGGAAATCGAGGTGAAAAATATTTTTTAATATTTTCAAAGGGTATAAAAGCGAAGGGGTGGATAGGAAAATTGTTGGATTCTTTGATGAGAGAGGCAAGCTCTTTCTTCCCTGAAAAAGAGGAGGAAATATCATTCGTTGCCCGCCGGGCACTTGCTCCGCGGGAAGAAAAAAGCAACCCCCTTCGTGCTCGTCATCTTTAATGTTACGATTACGAGGTCATTTCCTTTCGTTATAGCGATATAGGCCGTATTCTTCAAACTCCGGCTTTCTCTCTCTCTTTTTATAATCTAGAAGGGCTAGGAAGGGTTAATTAAACGATTATCATTTCGGGTCGGTATAACGTTTCGGTAGAGGGGTTGAAAGATTTTATCCGGATATATTCTCTATTAGGTATATAAAAAACACAAGGGATACGGGCCAGAGATACGAACTACCGAACGATTCTATTATTTTTCAACCCCTTTTTCTTCTTACCGAGAATGACAAATAGTAGAGAGAATGGACGAGAGGGAAGAAAAAAAATGACGCGAAAATTCGTCGATGGGAAAGGCTCGCGAGAGCTGATTCGTTTTTTTTCAACCCTCGGTAACGAGGGCAATGCGCAACTACCCCTCTTAATTAATGCAACTTTTATTATTGTTTCCTGCGGAACAATTCAAAACCAGATTCGTTCTTCTTTTTTGTCCCTCGTGCGTATCTCTCTCTCTCTCTCGTCCCCCCTGCGCAAAAAAGTAAGCTCGCCGTTTTATCCCCCGATGTTCTTTTCTTCTTTGCACGCTTGTCCTCTCTCTCTCTCTCTCTCTTTCGCCCTTCTTTTTCTCCACCGCGAAAACGCGTCACCGATTCCGCGATCGGTGGGCCGGGGGCAGCCCTGCAAGTACACGGGCGTTAGTTACTACACCCCTTGCACAATTCTCTTCATTCTTTTTCAACCCTTTCATCCCCCGCCCTAGTCTCTCCGCAACCCCCAAGCCAGCGTGCTGCTTTAACGACCAATCTATTCGCCGGTATTCCTCGTCAAAGGAACGGCGCAAAAAGGGCTCGGACGAAACTTTTCATCGGAGATTTTTATACTTTTAATTTTCATTCTAATGAATATTAGAAGAGAAAGCCTCGACGGGTTATATATCAATTAATCCAACCAATCTCCCACCTCCCTCTCCGTCATCTTTTTTTTCGTTAGCTTTTCAAGATTCTCTCGAGCGTATCGGTATTAAATCGAAGAATTCTCATTTATATCACACTCGTGGTAATAATAAAAAAGAGCTACGATAAAAATTGATCGGGCTCTAACTTACCGCTCGAAAAGAGCCTTTTAAAAAAACGAGAAATACTAGAGCAAGGAGAATTTCATCGAACCATAAGATTTTACGAACTTCGATCGAGGAGAGCCGAGGCTCTTTTCGCGAGTGCATAACCGTCGAATAATATCCAATCGTGGATTGCCGGGAGAAAATTGACGAGAAAAATTGAACGAGAAGCCGATAGTTTGCCACTGACAAGAGAGTCCTCTTTACTTCTCTGTATTATTTCTTTCTTCACTCTTTCCCACCGCGTACGACGAGTTTTCATTTGACTAACCGACAAATTGCGGGTATACGTATAGTAATCGAGGGAGGGGGGGGGTGGGGGGTGAAACGCGCGTTATGTCAAAAGAAGAGCGAGAAAGAATGGTGAGGGGAGAGGGTAAAACAGCGTTCTCGAGCGAAAAGCTCTTCGGCGATAGAGGATGCGGCAAAGAAACAATAGAAGAGTCGAGTGAAAAATAAAAAGTTTTCATCTCAAAGCTTCCAACGAGCATCTCGATGTAGGAGACAGCGTGAGAAGCTTTTCATCCCTCTCGTCTCTCTCTTTCTCTTTCTCTCTCACTCTCTCGCTCTCACTACTTTTATCCCTTTTCTGGTTCGTTGGCAACATCCCTTCCGACGCGTTTTTCGATAGACTTCAATTATGAGCTTCGAACGAAGAAGGTGGAAAGACACGCTGGAGGTGTGGGGGGACGAAAATAGGTAGAAGGGGCATAAAAAATTTCAATATTACTGACAAATTTGAAAAGTTCCATAATTGATTCCTCGCTCGGCCGAGACCAAAAGACGAACAACTCGTCCCCGATAGAGAATGAAAAAAGAAGCCTGGGCAAGAGAGACAGAGAGAGAGAGAGAGAGAGAGAGGGATGCTTCGTTTAGGAGGGTTTGCTGCCTGATCGTCGTAGCAGAAGATGGAAAACAAAGGGGTATGCGAGAGACTTTTCGTCCAATGGGCGTTTTATACAGTTCCATGGACTCGAGGATAAGTCGATCGCAAGAGACAGGGAGAGAGAGAGAGAGAGCCGTTGATGTTCGCACTTCGGTCGGTCGAAGACTTCATCGGACGAAAGGATTGAACGTTTCCTTCATTTTCGTCATTTCCCTTCGGCGCAACTTCCGACACTTTTGTTTTCAAACGCGTCCGAGCGAGCTGAACGAGAGAGAAAGAGAGATAGGGGTTGAAATTCTTCCTTCATATTTTTCTCACCCCCTCGCGTCGTCGTTGGAGTAGAGGGGCTGAGTTTAGTCCATTCGCGAATTGGAAGAATCTCCCTTGCAGCTGTCGATCCAACGTCTCTCGTGATTATGCACCGGTCCCTTTTCTATCCGAGAAGCTTCCGCGGAGATTTTCAGTGAGTTTTGACATGCGATTCTACTCGGTGAAAGTCGTAACGAGAAGGCTTCACCGAGATTCGTGAATCGCTGAGAAGAGCGATAATATCGAAAGGACGGGAGGGGGCTAGGGGGTGGGGTTGAAAGTGATGCGGACGCATTGTGTTTGCGGGTCCTTATGTGAAACGCTCGCGCATCGACGATGCTAAAAGGGGATGAGAATCGCGGCGCCAAAGTGTGTACGGTACGAGAAGCGCGCGTCTGCGATTTATCGCGGTAATTACGGGAACGTAATCGATGGTCATTAACGTTTCGTTATGGGCCATCGCCGAGGCTACATCGGGAGATAGAAGCTCTGAGAGAGCGAGGGAGAGAGAGACAGAGGGAGAGAGGGACTCTTCGTGAGATATATGGGAACGACGTCCGCGAGAAGAGATTTTTATTAGTGATCCGAGTTACGAGCAAACCAGTCTCTTCTCTCTCTCTCTCTCTCTCTCTCTCTCTCTCTCTCTCTCTCTCTCTCTCTCTCTCTCTCTCTTTCGATGATGTTCCCACATCGAAACCATATACGAGATCGATTTCACGTACTACCCTCGAGCGGGGCGTTACACAAAATTAGTACAATATTTTATAGCGGCCATTGAGGCGACGCTCGGATATAAATTGATTTCTGGAAGAGAGAGGAAAGAGAAAGAGAGTTAGTAATCATAGACGAACGAAACGGGCACTATTTTATCGAAGCTTTTCAATATTTCATCATCGATATTTCTCAACGTCTCGTCGTTAATCATAATCGACGATAAAAAAGTAAAAACGTTCCGAAAAACTGTCAGAATCGAAGAATTAACGGTCTACCGAAAAATTATCCAGAAAGATACCGGTTTTGTATTTTTGTTAGTTTTTTCATATTTTCCATCCCCTTGGGTAAATCGACGACGACGAGAAAGGACAAATATATTCACGCAAATTTTCCAGCCGAGATATCTCGACACCGTAGATAGAACGACGATACATTCGGTTCTTTCGCGCTGCGGGGACGCGGCCCTCGGGCCTCGCCAAAGATCCCAGCGGAGGGCCTCGAAAGAAACGAAAAGAACGGCCGAAGAGATCGAGGACGTATCCGGCGGGGTGGGGAGTGTACGTATAGTACGAAAAACATATCAACCTTTGGACGCTTTTGCGTCACGAGTACGAATACTCGACGGTCACGTATCGCGTCCGTCACGTATGCATATCTTGGGAACACCCCTTGGTAAAACTACCCCCTTACAGTAGGATTGCTACACCCCCTTACCACCCTTCGGGTGAATATTCGTGTCCGAGTGTTACGAGACTCCCGAACTGGTGTGCAGAAATCCTCACTCCTTTCCTGGCCGAGTTTGTCCGTGTCGCGGCTGGTCTCACCTCCCGTCTCCACAACCCCCTTCTACTCGAGGGTTGTACTCTCTGTGTCCCCGTGAGTGTGTGTGTGTATGTGGGACCATCACACCCCTTGGGAGAACCCGTACGTGGTCAACGCGGGGCCAAACTGGTCGGCGGAGTTACGTAAAATAGTTAGCGACACTTTCAACCGTATACCAAGAGAGCAAGAGGAGAGGGTGAGAAGGACGAAGGACATTTCCTTTCCTTCTCGTGCCAACGCTTCGAGACGAACGAGGCCCGCACTCTATCTATGCTGACCTGGCGAACTCCGCGTGAGAAAGCGAGAGAGCAGCGGGGGGTGGAAGAGCCCCTGGAGTAAACGCGGAGGGTGGTTCCTCACGACCGCTCGAACATCTTGGTATTGTGTGCGTGCTCTCTCGACTCGATACGTATGTGGTGTACGGCGTAGAAGCTGAAAGAGAGAAGGGAAGAGAGAGAGCGTATCCTGTCCGTCCGTCACTGATATATCGCTGCTTCGAGCTACCAGGGACGCTCTTTCACCCTCTGAGATACAACTAGTACGTGACCGATATGATACTGATATGTGTATGCCTATCATATATTATACATTGTCTGCACACACGGAGAATATTGCGAGGGTTGGGTTCATGATATTTATACGCGAAACTTACCATTCGTTGCAGAAGAAACGGCAGCGAACTCGCGATTACGCACCCCTTTGTGCAAAATGTGAAAATATAAAATCAGTTTCTAACTTAAATAAACGATACGCGAACCCAATTTGTTTTTTTCTTTTTATACTGTCGAATCTCGAACGGCGCGACCCCACTTTGACTACATTCAAAGTATTCATCCCCCGAATGCGTTCAGATAGAATTGACCCGCGATACGGTGAAAATTATTCACCGTTGCAATAATAGTTGGAAACTCCGATAGTAAGAGCGTGTGTACAAGTTTTGAGACGAGGCGGAAACGTGGTCGATCGGGCTCGGGAATCTTGCGAGAAAGTTATACCTTCCATCTATTCCCCGGGTAGTCGACGGTACAAGAAGAAGAACGTGGTTGTACAAGTCTTAGGGACGGTGGTGACGGCGTAGAGCTTGTTCTTGCTACGTACACACCGGACGTTCCACGTGCAACCAACGACGTGAAGCAGTTTCACGTGCAACGGCGCCGTTGACGGTACGACGGAGAAGGTTACCCCGGCACTTCCGGTCGAGGCTCACCGTAGGGGTGACATCTCCCTTCGACACGGTTCGTCGATCGGCTTCCTGATTCCGGTGACAGATGCCACGACGGAACTCACCGAGACTCCACGCGCCTTTCACTTGACTCGTGTACAATACGATTTTAGGGGCTTGGATTAAAAAGTCTTTAAAATGGGCATCCGTCGTTACGTCGAAGCGTCTCAGCATCGGTCATCGATGATAAAAACTGTTGATATTTGCGAAATAAGAAGCAAAATAAGTCGGCCAGCTGTTAAAATTAGGAAATCGAAGAAAATAATAGAAAATCAGTAGTAAAATGTCGTTTTAGTCCTACACGACTACTTCTCGTCTAGAAAAGAGGAATTGGCACATGTTCGATGGTGTCGATGATCGAGGGGGATATTTATTTTTCCTGAACTTGTACTTGTCTCTTTGTCGATTCTCCAGACCCTGGAGCACGTACATCTGCCCCCATGGCTCATACACGTACCGAGCTTTCTCATGCCGGTTTCTGTTCGTAGGAAAATCGCCCGGGGCGGCTGTGGTTCCCGCGAACCAGCGGTAAATGCTCAACTTGGTCGTACCTTCACTCGTTGTACGAGCTCAGCAACGACCAACCTCGACTGTACTGATTCTGATGTGAGAATCCAACCGGTATCGTGAGTTCGGACCATTTTACGCCATTGACGATCCGTAACGTCAAACTTGCTCAGCCACAAGCGCGGTTACCCTTCTCTCCGCACGTCGCGCAGGACCATGATTCGCGAAACCGAATCTCCCTCTTGTTTCGATACCCTGGATCTCTCGTCGGATCATCTGAAATCCCTCGAGGGCGTACGAGACCTCAAAAATGTATAATTTTGTCTCCAATGGAAGAATCATAACAGTCCTGAAAAAACTAACGAAAATTTCTCGAGTAACCATAAAAACTACCTCAATTGATTAATCCATGTCCGTGAAAGAAAAAAAAACGATCGCATAATCTAACGATTAAGTAAAACTCGAACAACGAAGAAGAACGAGAAGAAGAAGAAGAAGAATCAGAAAGACGAGAAGTTGTTCGTTCGCCAGTTACGACGATATAACCGGACTCGACTCGATTATGAATTCGAATGGGTGAATAAAACTCTCGGATAATTTAGCGGTGACTTCGGGTGAAAGTCTTTGAGGAAGGAACGGGGGTTGAATCTCGTTGAAGAATAAGTTGGTCGCGGGGAGGGGGTCTGCTCTCTTGGTATCAGAGGGGCGAGAGGGTATGCAGAGTTCCCGAGGTTGTTATACCGGGTGTCAAGGTCACGCGGAATTCTTCCTCGAGAGTGGGTCAAGTTCGCGTGAGAGTTTTGATCGTCTTTCGCGAAGAGGAGGAGGAAGGGGTCGAAAAGCTTCTGGGATAAAAGTCCGAGCATCATGGGGGTAAAACTATCCATAGTCGAGCCAAGTATAGTTAGGGATAGAGAGATGCATGAGGGCCAAAACGGTGAGAGACGGATCGCATGGAAAACTTTTTCGGCCTTGCGCATTGGCTAAAGCTACGCGACCACCGAGCTTTTCTCATAGATTTCATCCTTTTTTATCATTCTCTCTTTACGATATAGTTATATATACCAATGTTACAGAGAGACAGTAGAAGGTACAGGGGTGTAAGGAGCGGAGGGTTGATGCAGCGGACGTTCCTCGGGTTCTCCAGGAAAACCTGGCCGATAGTCAAACTCCTCGTGGCTTTCTCTCGCCGGCTACGCGAAGAGTTTCGTGTTGGCGTTCGCGCGAGCCAAGTTTCGCCATTAGACGCGGTTAAAACTTTCTTCCCAACACTTTCGTCGTCGTCGTCGTTTCTCCACGTCTTCTTCTTCTTCTTCTTCTTCTTCTTCTTCTTCTTCTTGTTATTCTTCTTGGTCTACTGGTGGAATTGAAGCGACCGTGAAACAAACGCGTATCCGTGACTCGGGGAACGACCAAATTCGGTATATTTATCCCTGTTTCATACACCTCCTGCGCGTAGAAGGATCAAACCTACCCCTCTGACAAAAATACGATACCAAATCGTGTATTCTTATTATTTTCTCGCAATGCGACCCAACGAATTTAAAATTCCATCCCCTGTCTGCTATTCTCTCGAATTCACTTGGTATATTTCATACCGTGGAATTCACCACGTTTATCGCACGACAGTAGGATACAGCCAAAATCTACCCGAAGGGCAAGCCCAACTTTCAATACCCGTAATTCACATCTGTACCACGTATCGTTATGGAAAATTTCGATTTTTCCTCCCTAAAAGAGTAAAAACAAAACTATGCTACGTGCTCAATTGTCCATCGTAAAAATGTTCAACTACGATTTCGAACCCAAGAACAATGACGTCGTTTGGGCGATATTTCGGTCGACTATAAAAAAGGGGATGAAATGTTTTCTGAGATAAACAACCAAGGCTCGAGGCCATATAGGAAAAGGTTGTTTCCACGACATTGCGATTCGAGAATAAAGGGGTTGCTGACCGTACTGAATGGAGACGACGTCGTAGTCGCTAATTGTCATCGAGCAAGCCAAAGGTCCAGCGACAGAAAGGGAGAGACAGAGTGAGAGTGAGACTTTCGAGGATGAGAAAGGATCTAAGCATGAGAGTGCTACCGCAGGGTGCTCCGAACCCTCAGCTAACGGACACAGCAAGGCACTCAAGCTCGGTTCGCTCGTCTTTTAACTCACCTCGCGTGGACCGAGTGCCATGACACACACGCTTGCCCGTTAGCTAATACTGTACAATATATATATGCGTGTACGAGCGGCCGAAGCTAATAACGAAAGAGAGGGTTGATACGTGTAGGAGGATATAGGAGCATGGGATTCAACAAACTTCTAGTTATAACCCTTCGTGCTTGCACCACGCTCCACCACTGTCTGTCTACTAAAAGGGCGAAATTGAATCTGTCTTGACACTTCCTCAACCAATGGTTGATACATCGAGAAGTCCTTCAAATTGTTAATGTGAATGAGGCAAAGTTTAGAAGTCGATAAACGATATTGGGACAGATCAAGGCTATTTAAAACACCAATCGTCTTTTCACAAAATGTGCCTGCGAATAAAATTTGTCAATAAATAAATTCAACAATTTCCTGATGGACAGAAAGTTTTCGTAAGGTCACAGTATATGAGAAAATAATCCACAAAGTATGCAAGACATAATCAAAATCGTATTATCAAACCACGAACGAGACATTTCACGATCTCGAAGCTTTTCCTGTAAGAAACCGAAATGAGAGAAAATAAGACAGAGATTCGTTTCCGCTGAGTCTGCAACAGTAAAGCAAAGAGAGAGAGAAAGAGGGATGAGCGGGATAGAAGAAAAGGAAACGGCGAGCTAAAGCAGATATTATCCCTTATCGTCAACGCCAAGTGGAACAAACAAAGTTTGGTCGGGCATGAGGTTTCGCCCCCTTTTATACGATCCTCGCTCGTTACAGTACGGTCAAGAGCGCGTGGAAGAGAAAATTCTCATCTTCTATAACGCTTTCATCCTCCCTCTCTTTCGCTCTATCTCAGTATCGGCCATCACGTCAATCGACTGGAATTCCTTGATTTCTGTCTTTATGCAATTGTTCATAATCCGAGCGAGGGAAGCTTTTATCCCTTTACACACGGTACAAAATCTTCGAATTGAAGATATCGACGATAAAACCGATGATAAGACAGTATTATAAAGCGACATATTCGCGGCTCTGCCAAATTTCAAGAATTCTCAGGTCGACGAACGAATTTTCATTCTACATATTGAACCAGCTAGCTGAAGTTCGACCAGGGTTGTTAGTTTCAACGTGTCGAGTGCCCTCGGACCTCACGTGAAAGACTCGAAAGCCCGTTACGAATTACTGAGCAAACTGTGAACAAGAGAGGGAGAGAGAGAGAAAGCACTGGACGAATGTGGAACTCCCCAAAAGCTCGTGAAATGCTTATGGAGAAAGCTCAAGATGAACACTGGAAAATTAGTGACCGGAAAGTGTACGCGTAGTAAAGTGTAGTTGTTCGGCCGTAGTCGTAGAGTTTCTGGGAAGCGAAATCGACGTGTGAGGGTCTCGACGTTGAGGGCATTAGTCGGACGTTTCTTTTGCATAATTAGGGTCTCGGTGAACGAGGGTTAGAGGGTTGCTAACCGACCCCTTGCATCCAGAAGCCAATAATGTTCATTGACGGAGAGAATTTGACGACGAAATTTACGTAAACTCACGTACTACTCTTGGATACGTCATTATTATTTTCCCGAAGATCATCGGCAACGCGAAAAGTAAGGAGGTTGGTTTTATGAAACTTAAGGATGGATCGACACCGTAGCGAATGATTTTCGAAATTTGTTCTCAAAACTATCTTGAACCTCGGATTAGAGACAGCGTCGAAACGAACATTCTTCCTTTCAGGGTTGTTCCGGGATGTCGATTAATCTGGAATCTCGAGCAGCCACTCCCGGGAATCATTAGGACGGGGTGGCTACCCTCCCGGGGGTTCACCGGTATGCCACGAAGAGTTTCGATGCTCCAACGACCAAGACCTCGCATAAGAGGACGATATCGCTGGGCTTTTGAGAAGGATACGGAGGATGAACAGAGGTGGAGGAAAGGGGTTGATTTTAAAGGGTTCGGCGATACAGAAAGTAGCCGTTTTCACAGCATCTCCCCGGGTTTCCGCCTTGGTTTGCGGATTAAAGGCGCGTTGAGGGGTATGTGCCGTGGTTACGATCTCACCTACCCCTTCTCTACCCTCTCTCTTACGATATAGGGGTTAGAGAAGCTCGCGGTAATTAGATCCGGAAAGAAGCAAAGGGTTTTTAGGGGGTAGAAATGAGGTTAACTCTACGAAAGGGACCCTGTGGGATAAGTCTCCTGATCCGCTCGGTAGACGGCCATCGTAGCCAACCCTTGGCATATTCCATTTCCCATTCCCTATATGACAATAATTTTGTTATCGCAGTTTATCCTATGAATGCAGCGATGATTAGGCTGAGAAGATCCACGGGCTCGTCTCGAGAAAGCGGTAACTAAAATAGCCGGGGAAGTTTTGCTCGACCTTACGAATAAGGGATGAAAGTAGGACGGGTGGAAAATTATCCTAGAAGTTGCAAGGGATGACCCAGGGATATCGTCCAACGCTTCCATATATATGTATCCTCTCTACGCAACTCGTCTCTTCCGCCTGATTTTATCGTACAAACTTCGCATCCATTCCGGTTTTATGCTCTCGAGAATCCGCGGTACGTACCAAGTACACACGTGCCGTCGTCCTTGTAACGCGGATGAGTCGTGCGATAGTCGGAAAGAGCCGGACCCATAGTCGATCGAACTGTACACGATGGAAGAGACGTAAGTGATTGGCAAACAAACCATCGTCGAGTCGTTTATGAGTCTCGCGAAAGAGAGGAAGGGGCTGATGAAAGAGGGAAGGAAGTGATTTTCACGTCGTTCCGCAAGGACGAGCCTCCATCTCGTTAATTCATGCGCTCGGTTTCGAAACTCCGACGGTCAAATCCTCCCCAGTTTCGAAGCGTGCTTCGTGGAGATTTCAACGAAGCGGACGTGCAAGCCTCTTTCGCGGTACGAAGAAATGGGAGCAAAAAACAATGGAGAACGAGCTTTCATCCAACGATCGAGGAGCTTTTCCTCGCTGCAATCCTTTCGCAGGAAAAAATGTTCCTGCCCCAGTCCCGCTTTGTCCGAGAGAGCTTTCCGATCTCGAATTTGTCTCGACTTTCCTTTCCGCCGAGGGAGCTTGTGGAAAAGCTCTCTCACACACTTTTCCTCGCTCTCTCTCTCTCTCTCTCTCTTTCGCTTCGTCGAATTCTGTACGAAGGGGGCTTTCGTTATTCGAATCGCGACCGAGGCTGGTACACACGGAGAGTATCCATTTACCGTGTAAACCACGAAGCCCCGTGTGCACGGACCATGACGCGTATATGTAAAAGAGTAACGGGAGCGGTGGGGTCGTGAAAGAGAGTCGAGCTTGCGTAAAAAGAAGTTTGGCGGACGGAGGCGTATCTGACGCCCACGCATCTCGCGGGTTTTGGCGCGGGTCCGGGGCGTTGCTGGTGCCACGAGGGTGGCCCAATCGGTGGGTATCCTCGTTCGAATCCCGGCCCGGCGCAGTGCAGCCACGACGACGCCCACCACCGGAGCTTTTACTCCTGGTGCTTCTTCCTTACGTACGTATATATACGCACACCTCTCTATACTCGTCCTCGTGCCGTGGTAACCTCTCGTACCCGTGAACAACCCTCTCGTCCACCCTCTCTCGGTCCCGGTAAGCGCGCAACTCGCCACGCGCAGGGGAAAAACTCTCTCGCTGACCTCGATATATACCGCGAGAGCTTTCCTCACCCTCCTTCGTCCTCCGCTTCTGCTTTTCCTTCGCTTCGTTTTTCCGTCATCCCCTAACCCCCTCGCTCGCTTGCCTCGAAGCAAAACAAAAAAAACTACGTGGCCCGGAGAACCATCTCGAGGCTGTGGACCGTTTGTGAAAAAGCCTGGGTGGAAAATACCACACGTGTCACGATCATTAACAATAGAGGGGATTGGAAAAATTCTATCTCGTCTCTTGCACGTTCCGTCGATACCAGCTGGACCAGCCTTTGACGATTTCCATCACGGCTAGTTTATCTCGTTCATTTCTGATTCACCGAGACGTACTCCATGTGGGACCTGGTGCTCGAGACAAATTATTGGCCCAAGTTACTACCGCCCTTAGTGCGAAGATGATGTATACGTTGGGTCGGAGAGATAAGGATAATGGGAGAAGACACTAGCCCCCCTCCAACCCTTGATAATACAATGCGAACATCGGAACTGCTCCTTGCAAACTTCTGTTCCGGAGCTTCGCCTCGGTGAATCACAACAAACAAGCCCGCACAAGTGCGCACACCCTTAATTCGAGATTTTTATTCTCACCCCTTTTTTCGACAATTCTCGAGATGAAAAATTATGAAAGAAATTTCCTGCAAAAACAGCACTTGGCTCGAACGAGAATCACGTCGATTTCGAAATAAACAGGAAACATAATGAGGGCTGGCCTAAAGAGGAAAGGAGGTAAAAAGGGGATAAAAGCTCATCGAAAAAGAGAAACGTCATGGATTCTAGTTCTGCGAGGTGGGTTAGCACGTTAACACGGCAGAAGTAAAGCGTGTCGGCGTGTTACACGCGCCCTCAACAACGAGACCATCAGTCATTATTTTCCGCAACATTTAGCCAAGCACTTCAAACTGTTTCGCACCCAGTTACGTCGTCGTCGTCGTCGTCTTCGTCGTCGTCGTTGTCATCTTCGTTCCTTTCCTTCGAGCTGGTACCACTCGCCCCGTACCCTTCCATCTACCCTCCTCGAGTCGTCTGACTCCCAGGCCACGCCGAAACTTTCTCAAGTATGTGCAAGCTACGTACCATCTCTGGTCTCTTCTTCCTACCTCGCCCATACTCCGTGTGTACATAGCCAAGGGGTTTTTGGTTTTCTCCATCATCCTCGCTCCTCTCTTCGTCGGTCCATCGCTGTTCTCTTTCCGTCTTTCTTCTTTTCTGTTGGTTGATTTTTTTTTCTGGTCGCGACTCGCCTCTTTCTCACCTTTTACGTACCATGCTCACACGTACACGCGCATATCCAAAACTTTCAGGGAGTCTCCCTCGGTACATCCCCATGACGACATTTTTCTCATCCCCTCTCGTCTGTTTTTTTGTTTCCTGACTAGCTATTTCTGGGCTAGAAATGAGTTATGAACGAGACGCGAGAGTGGCAAATGGCAAGTAACCCCGGGGGATGTTGAAGGGGGTAGTTTTAGGGTTGAACCAAAAAAATACACACACAGACAGAAAATAAACTACTTTTGGATATTATCTGTCGATTTTTCTACAACGACCATTTTTCTTTTGTAATACGAAAATTAACATCAACTCGTGATAAACGGCTTACGATATACAACTACATTGGACCAGCTATTTCCAAGAGCCTGGAGACATGTGTCTCGAGAATGCTAGAGAAATATACAGTAGTAGCTCCAGTGGTCTCGGAAACCAAGCTGGAGAGATGCCTCGCAAGCGAGACAGAGAGAGGGAGAGAGAGAGAGAAAGATAGGGGAGGTAGAGAGGTAGACGTTGGAATCGAGTGAGAGAAATGTATGCCCCGAGGAGGAGTGAGAGAGAGGCATGCGGGGCTTGGAAGAGAGCGAGCTCTGGGAGCTTCTAGCGCGGAGTCACCGGGCCGGGACGGAAGTTTTAATCGAATTTATCGCAATGCTATTCATGAGAGAGCCGTACGTCTTCGCGTCAGGTATACGCGGTGCCCGGCACACCCTCCGGCCTTCAACCCCCGCGTACCTCACCGCCCTCTCAAGCCCCGTCCCACCGTCGGTAGGAGAAGCAGCAACAGCAGTATCGAAGATGCTCGGAGAAGTGGAGGTGAGGAATGTGTATATTTATGTGTATCAGTGTGTGTGTGAGTATGCGAGTGTTTCGTTGGTGATCCGAGTCACACGAGAATACGTCGAGTGTACCGGTCACACACGAGTTCCCATTCCACGCACAGGGGAGTCTCGGAAGAGTGAGGCAGGGAACGAGAGAGAAAGAGATAGAACGTTCGTGAGACGTGTACGAGTCATTCGGGGTCCTGCTGGTCTTCATCTCCCTCAGCCTCCCCTATACGCAATATACACCCCTTTTCCAACGTATATAGAATTCTACTATAAGTAGAAGTCGTTGCTATGTACGTCTCGTCGAGTGCCTCAGCATACCAAAGCCAAAAGTGCACGGGGTGCACCCTCCTTCTTGCACTCACCCCCTACACACTCACACACACAAGATTCGGAAACCTTACTACGAGCTTCTCGTGTAAGTTTCTTTGCGCAAGTTAAGTTTCTACGTACGGGGGAGGTTTCTAACGTACTATTTCCAAAGCGAGAGAACCGTTAGGGTGGGGGTATGGGTAGGGAACGAGGCTAATCGGAATTACAAATACTACCCTTATACCTGATGCAGCCTCTATACGTCCTTCTGTACGAGTCATATATATATCGAAACTCCACTTTCCAACACGTGACGAGACCGTCGGTTGTCCCCTCTTTACCTCTCTCTCTCTCTCTTTCTCTCTCTCGCTCTCTCTCTCTCTCTCTTGCCACTCTTCTCTTATTCCTGTTGGATATAGTACTTCTATATATTACACGGGGATAAGGATGAAGGAACGCCAGCGACAGACTCTCGCTCCACATCCTCTAATTCAAATTTTCCATCCCTTTTCGAATTATAATAACGTCGCTTCCAGGAATCCACGAACGACTTTCTCGCGGATCTTCGTTCTACCCGACGGTTATTTAGTTACCCGAGAGAGTGCGAGAGAAAGAGAGAGAGAGAGAGGGTGGAACGAGGGATGGATCAACTGGCATATGGTGAGACATGTCGTTGAAGTCGCGATATTTTCGTAACTCGTGATATCGGAACGGGCGCGTCGACTTCCGGTGTTCGAAGTTAATTGAGAAGTTTTCGTTTTTTTAAAATAAGGGATGTTTAGTCCCATTGAGTTAGGAAAAACGCGAAGAGCGCGACTTCCTCGAACTTGAGAAAAATAAGGGATGTTTTTCTCGGTAATCGAAGTATTTTTAGGGACTGTCGTAAATCGAAGAGGTGAAAATCGTGTACGGAATTCGAGATAGTGAGCGTGGCGATGATGTCCGAGGTCCGAGAAAGTAGAAGTGGCTGAGCGCGTTAAGGGGATCGGTACCCCCAAAGGGAGTTTTCTTAGTGAGACCGAGAGGTCACCGGCTAAGTTGATTCGGGACCAGTCCGGGCACCAGCTTTCTCTCTTCGACCGGGCTGGAGAAGTTGCTCAATTTATTTGATTATCCCGCGCGGAGACGCGGATGATTAGCGATATTGACAAATTAACCGTACGAATCATGGACGGTCCGACCAAAGCTGGCTCGTACTACTGAAATTCAATGGACTTTCGCTCGAGAAACGTCGTACCTCGATAAACTTTGGTCGTGCAATGAAAAATAAAATAAATTATCAACTCGGCAAAGTTGTACAGTGTTTCTCAATACTATACTCTACGTTATTCTGGGTAAGAGTATAAATATTTCGAACGAGTGAGTCGGTTATCTTTTATAATGCTCTTGATATATGAATTTAGGGGTTGTTAATCGTGTGCATTATGACGTCGCAATGTCCATGTCGAATCTCACTGTACGTTGGTCGAAATTTACGTACGTGTGTGATTTAACGCGTACGATAGTGCGTGGCTCTTTAACGATCCGTTCCAACAATGGCTACGAATAATTCCTACGAGAGTCCGGCCGTGAGGGTGGAACGCTCGTTAAGGTAGCCACGAAGTCGTACGCGCATTAAACGTCGTGTAAACACTATTTACTACTCCGTAAATAAGTTTGACCGGCCCCCGAAAACCCACCCCCTCGAGCACACAAAAGCGAACGTAACACGAACGTACACAGCCATACCCGGGGGTTATTAAGGGGGTGATTTGAAAGGGTGCTCGCAAAACAGTATTATCGCCTTGTCGATGAATAATAATTGAGGAACGATGCCGATTAAAACGCGATCTTAAACACGACCCTTGGTCGCGGACGCGAGCGACAGAGAGAGAGAGAGAGCAAAGAGAAAAGAGAAATTGTAGATTCTTCGAATTACAATGATTATGTCGAAGCGTCAACCCCCGGTCCCACGACCCAATAAATTCTACGTCGTCGAATTGTAGAATTTTTATGAGAATCGATGAATCGAACAACGAGAATGAATTTAACGATCTGTGGAACGATACGATGGAAAAGTGTGTTTGCGTGCGGGGGGGGGGGGGGTAGAAAGTGGAGGAGAGAGGAAAAGTGAACATCGTCGAGTACCAATTTGCGGGTCATAAAAGTCCACTCGGTCGTCAGTTTTTCTCGAATGATATTACAACCGGAAAAAACCCCCAATGGTTCTGTAAAGTCCGGCAGTTTACTTCATTTTTTAACTCACTCGTTCACAATTCTCGGTCGTTTGGTTGTTATAAAGGCAACCCTTTAAGCCACGAGAGGGTAGTTTATCGAAATGACTCTACCCAAACCACCCTTATTCTCTCGTCCCTCTCGATTTCACAGAGTCTACGAGCTCTGGTAAAATCGCGACTGGGAATACTATTACACCCTAGAAAAGCAATGCAGCTAGCATAGAAAGAAAGAGAGAGAGAGAGAGAGAGAGACGAAAACGCAAGAGGAAAGTCTCCTTAGGGCACTCGAGGGAAAACATGAGCACCCTTGGCCAGTTTCGATCCAACGAAAAGCATAGACTTCCCAGTGCCATCATCCCCCTTATTGCCAGAGGAGGACTAGTACGAGTGGATCTTGTAACGACTTCATGATTTGCTTGATTGAACGAGAACGATAATCGAACGACGTCGGTGACGACGACGAGTAAAGATGAGAACGGAGAAGCCCTCGGGGGCACAAAGTACGTACTGAATTATACGAAGGACTAATCGGACGCTCGAAAGGACGAATTTTCCGTGGCAAGTATGCTGGATTATGTACTCCGGGATCGTAAAAGCTTTCGTCCTACCACGAAGATTGACGAAGGATGAGAATTCGAACACTTCACTATATAAAAAAAAGATAAACTCGCGTGGATCCATCGCGTGGTCATAAAAAGATCGTTTCGAGGAAAAAAATCTGGAAATTCTGTGAAAGATTTCTTTTCTCAAATAAAAAACCAGCTCGCGAGGAATGTCGATTAATTCATCAAATTCTGAAGTTTGAATAAATGAACGAATATAACAATTCAAATTCTATGCTATTGTGCAATTTGTGTTTTCGCGAGCTTTTTCATCCCCGAGGAATGACCTAAACTTTTTTCAAGGTTGTTCATCGAACCAACTCTACTAAAAACTACACGATCTCCGTTCCAATCTTGTGGAAAATCATCGCGGTTTTTCGAAATGAGTACTCGTATGATTCCGGAAACTCCGAGAAACCTTTGACTCTCACGTATAGGACATTTAACGTCGTAGAAGCTCTCCGAAGTACTGAAACCTTGCGTTCAACCCCATTTGCGAGATTCTGACGCGTTCACTTCGGCTGACGGAGTTACCGGTAACGCCGTTCTCTCGCGTTTACCGCGAGCCCGTTGCTTCTTCCAGTCCCCCTTTACCCCCCACCCCCTCGGTACCAACCAGATTTACTACACTCGCCTGTAATTATCATCATAAAGTCGGACTTTACGAGCGGTAAGGGCCCTCGTAAAGGAATGCTTCATTTCGCCTCCCCGGGCTATCCTCGTGCACAAGCCTGCGAGTCGACCGGAGGTTCGCCCCGTTGGCTTCGTAAGATCGTGCCCCGACACGCCGGTCAATCCATCGAGGGAAGAAAAAAAAGAACTTTCGCCACCTTGTACTCGTTCCGATACTTCGGCTTCTTTTACGTTACGTTTTTCTTTTGCGGAAAAAAGAAAAAAGCAAATAAAATCGGGAGAAGTTAAAACTCACCCCCTGAGGGGTAGATTTTATGACCATCGAGGGCTGCGCCACGAGATCAGTTCCGGGATCATCAGCAACTAAATCTCGTTGCAGCGTTGGCGGGATAAATTCGCGAGACACGGTCGTAGGGGATAATGTTTCGTGTCTGAGCAAACACGGTATTTTCTACTTGAAGTGAAAACTACTTGTCGCGCGGAGAAAACAATGAAGACATTGCGGGAGAGGTTAATTTAAATACGATTTGAATGAACAAGTGGGCTGTCTCGTGAGGGAAACCGCGAGGGAGGGAGTCGCTCGTGGTAGTAAAACTACCATAATTACCAAGAGTTCAACCTGAAATTTAAGGACGCTTGATGACCGAGTGCTTGGCTCGTGGCACGAGTCGAAAACTCCCGGGGCTTGTCGCGTGGGATATTTTATTAACGCTATATTTACCGTGTCCACCACTTGACCAACAAACTTGTTTGCACGTCCGACAAACACGCCCACACGGCGAATATGAAAAGCTGGAAAGACGTCGCGATATCGAGGGTTTCGATTAACCTTTCGCGTTTTCGCTCGACGAACGCGAAGTACCGAATTATTTGGTTCATAGTGAAATTTTTCGAGTCCAAATCGACGAGACTCGTCGTTCGTTATTTCGTGAAACTTCTTTCACGATTCTTTCCCGCCACTTTCGCTTTTATTTATTCCAAACTTGCGCCCTTCACCGTCCGGCTTTTCCTTTTTTTGTCTTCGTGTTGTATTATTCGACTTTATCGAATTAACGATCACGAGAGTTCTTTGTGACTCTCTGTTTGGTCTTGGGCAAAATGCTTTAACGTCATTATCTTCATTAGCGAAGACGGAGACGGACTACCTCGTAGCTAACCCACCCACCCCCCGCACCCTCTCATCGCGAATTACAATACCTAATGAACCGTGAATCGCCAACAGCTTTTTCTCCATCAACGGTAACCAAACCCACCCCCTACGTCTAACTCTCTTCCTGCCTGTACGACGAATAAAAATAAACACAATTTTTTGTTTGCCTCGCTCTTTCGCGCGCTTTAACGATGAAATGACGAGAGGTGGATGAAAAAAAAATTCGATGAAAAAGTAGGAGGCTGAATGGCACGAAGGATGCGAGCTAGTTAACTGGGATTTGCAATTTTAATTGCGAGGAAGCTTGGAAAAGCGAACAAAGTGTGTCCGCGAAGGAACAGAGGGTGAGAGGACGAGAGAAACGAAATAGGTGCTTTTTCGTTGATGCGATTCCTTTTCGCGACGTCGAATCGACTCGACCTTCCCACGAAGAAACTCGACACGATAATCGATTAACGAAGTAACGTATTATTCGTTATGTCGTAGATAGATAGTATGCGACTGTCGGCAAACGAGATCTCGTACGACTATCGTCACCATCGCCGGGACGTAGAGTCTACTAATTGTAAGTAGTCGAGCCCGAGGGACAATTCGTCCTAACCTAAGGGTTTCCCTTCGAGGGTCGTCGTTGGGTCACTTTTGCCTAGCCTGGATAATTTCGAGAGCAGAAGGTCGGGGGGGGGGGGGTGAACTACCCTAAACTCGATTATCCGATCTACGAGACGGTATATCGCGTCTTATGGCCAAGACAAAATATTATCTTGCCGAAAATATTTGCTCGAATACTTCTTTTTGTGCATATTCAGCAATTTATTTTTTATATAAATTTATCGCCTGAATATAAATTTACGTTTTTCGAAACGTTATCTGAATTTTATTTCTGCCGACGGACCTTGTTTTTTCTCTCGTCCATTCTCACTTTTGCGAGTACGAGTAACGAAAAGTATCATCCACGATAAAAACGCGAGCGTATCGAATCTTTCCTTTGACGTTTCTGAGCTACGTAACAAAAAAGGCATTCGTCGCTTAAGAAAAATTCGAAACAAAAGGCGAGGCATCCATCGGCGGAGTGCCTCGTCGACTTTTCTCACGGAAATAGTGAGAGAGCGGTCGGTTCGAGGAGGACGCGAGAATATACGTTCTACAAACGCACCAAGTTGCCTTTTTGCAAGAAGCCGAATATAGTCGTTTTAAGTGCCAAGTTTCGTTGCTACTGATGTATTTTTCCCCCTACCCTCGATTGCTCGTGCAAACTCTTCGAAGTTACAGAAAACGTGTATGCACGCGCAGGGATGGGTAAGGGGATGGACGGCTCGAATGAAGAACAGTCGACGGTTTCGTAAAAGAAATTAATTGATTTTCGCGAAAGAGTAAAAAAAATTGGAATTTCGCTAAAAAAAATTGTAGCTAAATTTTTTTGAGAAATCATGATTCTATCGTCGACGGTCGAAGGATAAAAAATCTATTTTGCCTATCGCGCTGCTTACCGCGATATGCGAAAAGCACCGGCTATTCCCAGTCGTAATAAATATTCCTCCACTTTCCATTCTTTCGAAGATATTCCCCGAGGAGTGTCCGAGAGGCCGATCAATCGTTGGAAAAAAAATTTGACGCTAAACAGCTATCTATTTTGCTATAAGGGGATGAAAAAGAGTGAGAGAGAGAGAGAGAACGAAAGAACAACGCGTTTTCCATTCTCGCATGGGAATCCCTGAAAATGTGAGAATGAAGGATATCTCGACGTCGCGGGGTCACGACGTCGGCCTTGCGGCCTGTCACATTACCTAATGTATCGAGCTCTCGCGATGGAAGAGGCGGAAAAGTGAATGTGAGTACTCGGAGTGAAAGAGAGAGAGAGAGAGAGAGATCAGAACATTTGCCTTGTCGATATGTGCTCAGAGTCTCGAGGGCTGAGCGAAATGTTCCCGAATGTCCTCTGGTGAGCATACGAGACCACCGGCGGCCGTTACCTGTCGGCCCTTTTCCCTCCGTCCACGCTCCTCTTCCATCACCGAGACCATAAATATACATTAGTTACAGTAACGGCGACCTCCGGACGGCAAAAACTTGGGGAAACGATGGAAATATCCATATCGATAATATGCAGAGTCTGGACGAACGAAATTAGAGTGCTCCTCGGTCGTCGAACGTCACTATTAAAAACCTCCCTAATAATCGAATAATCTAATCTAACGAAGATTTTCGTCGTGTAGAAAAAGAAAATAACGCAAATATTCGTAATCGCCGATAAAAATAATTCCATCAAAAAAATGGTACACTTTACACCCCATGAGAAAAAAAATATTCATCCCTTAGACACAACGATTTTGTTTTTATTTCGACACGAAAATCGACCTGACAAATTTTCCGGTTGAGATATACGACCGAGATGGACATCGTTGGACGCTAAGCTGATTCGTAGGAGTAAGAGTATGGGGAATAAGGGGTGGAAAACGGGGGTAGAAGACGCGAAGGCGAAATAATCCCGTGGGAAAAGGGATCGGTGAGCGGGTAAGGGCCGAGAATGATTTGTGAATATGCAAGCAACGAGGGGAATATACATAGATATATATATATATATGTATATAAACGACAGAGTTTTCGTCCAAGGGGTGGAAAAGGACTCTCGAGGAACGGGGCAACGGTCAAGATAGCCTCGGCTCCCTGACTGCCCAAAACACGGAAAATATTCGAGTGGACAGCTGCGAATTTATCGTCCGCGACAGCCCTAAATTTTCCATTATATATACATGTACTATAAATACGTACGCGAACGCCGTATAGGAATCTCCGGTGGATGGGAACGCGAAGAGAAATAGAAAATAAAATAAATAAAAGAAAAGTGTACGAGCGGTCGAGGCATTCCCCTTCAGCCCCAATATTTCGCATCCCCCATTATCGTCAACGCCTTTTTTTTGTTCTTCATACCCGCGCGAGGGGTTGTTTCGTTCTTTCAATTTCGCTAATTATCATCCGGCGTTGAAAACAAAAATTTCAAACGCACGATTCCCGTAATTTCTAACGATATCGCCGGGTTGCGAACGAAAGAAAGAAAAGAAAACTGCATTTATCGTTCTCGACTCGCTCGCTCCCTCTGTCTCTCACACGCACACACACACACAGGCACACACACACACACACGTCTCGTAATACTTGTTAGCCGTTTTCCGCAAACCCGGAGTGGTCGTTATCGCCTCCGTTACCCGCGAGAGACGTTATAAAGGCCCCGCGTGGCTTTCGGCATCTCACGAAAATCCCCGAACGGGGGTAAGGTTGTACGCGAATTGTGCAATAAAGCCGTTAAGAATATACACTCGCGCGCGCGAGGCAAGGCGTGAAAGCAGCGACCGATCGTAAAATGATAATTACCGGCAGTAAAGCTAAGTGATATTGAACTTGATGCTTGGACCAACCCCCTTTGCAAGGGATGGAACGAGAAGGGTGGTTTCGTTTCTTTTTTTGTATTTTTTTTTCAAGAAGGGAGCATATACGACATGAAAAAAGTCAAGTTTCTGAAACGCTCGCGTGTCGTGCCTCTTACCGGGGGTTGCCAGAGGTTGAAAATGCACCGGGGCTGTTTTGCAAAAATTATATACCGTCGCAAAATGTTCCAATTGCTCGAATAAAGTCGTGAAACTTTGGTGATCGAAAGCCATCGAGTACGATAATAATTTAACAAGAACAAATTCATAGTACGAAGAAACGTAAAGGTCGAAATTATCGATCCACGTGAATTTTCACCTTGTGCAACTTTTACGTATTAAAATCTCGCCGAAGCGGATGTGTCTATAATCTACTTTCCATTTGCAACCGGAACCCTTTATAAGCGCGGCGCTGCGGTGGCTAATACGGTAATGGATCGGAATCCCTTCATCGAGGCGAGAGAGCAACGAGTGAGGTCCGCTGGCCCGGGCCTCTCACTGGTCCAACGTAGTTGCCTCTAGTCGTAAAGCTGGTTTAAGTAATTCCTGATTGCGGAAAGCTGCTGCACGAAAAGAGAGGGAATGCCCGGGGAGGGGTGGGGGGTTCGTTGACTAGGCACGAGAGAGAAAGAGAGACAGAAAGCTGGTAGAACGAGGGGGTTGTCGAGTTCGCAGCACTTTCCACCCCCGACGGGGAGAAGGAATAAGGGTCGGGGGGGGGGGGGGGTGAATGGCCTATCCAGCGTGAGTGAGTTCATCGCGTATATGCCCGGAAAGCCTCCCGTTACAATCTCGTTTAGTCTGAAATCCGCGTCCAACGAGAATCGAATAGCGCGTTACGTTCCTGAATATTCACACACAAAAAGGGGTAGTTGTCCTATTAAATATTTTTTAAAGCCGAACCTGAAAAAAATGGTATTTTCCTAAGGGTCGTAAGCGATTAAAATTATGATCCAGCTGACGTTTGAACGGATCGCTATCGTCGTGACTCGATTGCCCGAGACGAAAATATAATCAAGAGTGTTCTCTTTTGCACGACGTCGGAACGAGAGATATCACGTGGGGTTTGGGCAGAGGGATGAAATTTTCGATCGTCGATTAGTATTATCGACGCGTCGACGAGAGAAGCTGCGACAAGAACTCGAAGAATACGAAGAGTCACACGTGTTACCGGATGAGGAGGGAGGGGCGGAAAGGGGGGGGGGTGGAATCAAACGCAAATCACTCTTCGTCACCGTCCAAACTTTTCGGCCATCGGTCTATGCCCTGCGGCTTCTCCGTTACGACACATGTGCCCCGCACGAGCGGCAGCTTGCGAGACGCAAAGAGAGAGAGACCGAGAGACGAGTCTGCGTTCTTGCAGAGCACGCGTCGATGATGACGAAGCGCGGAGTTCTCAAGAAGAGGGTTGGGCCCGATATTATGTTTAACTTTCATCGCGAAGACGCTAAGGGGTATTTGTCGTTCTTTTTTTTCATCCAAAGACCTCGAAGGGGATGCAAAAAAATCGCTCGTATGTCATCCCTTAACGCTGTAAACATCGTGATGCTTTTTCAGTGACGCATGGAGGGTATAAAGTATAAGATAGCGAGAGAGCTTGAAAAAGCACAGGTAACGTGGACGATCCCCTCCCGCCCCGCCGGAAGGTAATTAGATATCGAGTTACCTTCAACCGCGTGCCCGGTTGGCACGCTGCCTGCCTACCAACGTGACTGCTTGACTGCCTGGATCCGCTTTCAGACATGCAATTATGTCTGATGGGAATGGAAGTCCCGACTGCCTCTTCCTTCTCGTTCTCATCCCTCAGCTTTGTTCCTTCGGTTCGTCGTCTTCTTCGCTCTTCTTCTTGTTCTTCTTCTTCCTCGAGTCTCCCTCACGTGTAACGTGTATGCACGACGAAAAGTCGAGGAGTTGGTAAGGGGTATGTCTATGTCTCGAACGAAGTCGTGAATATTTGCCTCGACTCGTACCCAAAAAGCCACCCCCTACTTCTCGCATGTATTCTATATACGTTTTATCCCGAATTACGTTATTTCCGTCCAACGAACGAATATTGGAACGTCTTTGACGATATAGTTTTCATGACGTGCAGGAGACACGATTATTCACGAGCTTCAATTCCGTTTTGTAACTCGCGCGAGTACGTATTTCATTGCGCAAAAGGCGTGAGATAATGAAATTCTCGAAATTTCGATCGTCCGAAACATTGGAAAGTATTCTCAAGGTTGAAGGAAGGACGAGTTTGAAATCATCATGTGAAAAATATCACCGACGAGATAACAAGCGTGGGTCAGAGAGCGACGAGGTTTCTGGGATGAAAAAAAACGATTTTTAAGAGTAAGCGATAATGAAAAGAACGAGAATGAGAAGGAAACAATCGTACACACTGTTTTTCCAAGCACGAGCACCCCCCCCCCATTTCTCTCATCGTTGAACGCGATGAAATCTACCCCTTAGGAGTCCCGAACGCCACCACCCTCGACCCCCGTGACCAGGGGGTGGGATTTTGGACAATATTCTCGACGTAATCTCCGCGAGACTTCTCTCGAGAGTTAAATACATTATACGAGAGAGTACCGCCCGTGGGTAGAGGGAGAGAGTTTGTTGGCGAGAGGGTGTCTTTTTCTTTTGTCTTTGGCCACCTCGAGTACGTCTAGTCTCTCGATTCGTACTTGCCTTCCTATATCCTTGAACAATTTATAGCTCGAGGAAAAAAAGGAACGAGGAGAGAGAGAGAGAGAGATGGGAGATATACAGAGAGGGAGAGAGAAAGAGTGAAAGAGAGAGAAGATGAGGAAGAATAAAAGTGTGTGGGGTGGAGAGAATCAGATGAGTGTCTCGCACCCTCTAGAATGCGACGAGGGACACCATTCTCTCTCTCTCTTCCTCGTTTCTTCTCTCCCTCGTGTCTTTATCACTATTTTCTTTCCCATTTCCATCCCCCTCGACGTCGCGAATTTCACCACCCCACTAGAATAGTCACTCGCGTCCCGGCGGACGAGCGAAGAATAAAGGTGGAGATGGTTCGTAGCACGTGAAGAAGGGAAGGGGGAGGGTCGAAGGGTCAAACTTCTTGTAAACCATAAAGAGGATTTCCAGTCATTAGATCGTTTTGCTCGAGGCCACGGATCGTTTTTCGCGTTCACCTTCAACCCCCGTCTCTCTCGCATTTCGTCCAGAGATCCGACGATTTTCCAACAACCCCCCCGTGACCCAACCGAGGTTTTGTCTTTTCTTTCGCCCTCGAGGACAAGCATAAATCGTTGGAACGAAGCATTCGTCTCTCTGTTTTCCTTCGTACCCTCTAAGAGGATTATTATTTTCTCGTTCATCGTACCAAGGACTCGTTCGTACGAAGCTCCAAACAATATTTTTCCCCCAAAGCGTACAATGAAGCGATTTCTGGGCGAGAAGTCTCCAGCGTCGACCAGCAGTCGCACAAGAAGTGGAGATTTGCCATTTCCATTCGCGCCACCGCAACGAGCGATGGAAAATTGAGAATTAGCAAGGGTCGCACAGGTGCGGCATGACGCGAGTAACGGAGAATCCACGAAAAGTTTTACTCGTCCTAACGGCAGATGGCGTTTACGTAACGCACCGGTGAACCGCTTTAGGCACGAGAAATTTAGCCGTGAATATAATTGTATTTACGGAGTACAAAAGAAGATGTACATAGGGGGTGAGTTTTTAAATGTTTCAAGTTGATTCGGTACCGAGACAGAAATGATCTAGGGGATGAATACGAACTACGAGAAGCTGCGCGAAACGTTGAAATAAATGTTTTTTTTTCTTTTTAACGAAGGGTGCATGCAGCGCAGGTAGATATTAAGTCGACTAATCTCACGTCCGGATATCGGAGAGAGAGACAGAGAGAGAGAGAGAGAGAGAGAGAGAGAGAGAGAGAGAGAGAGAGAGAGAAGGAGAGCAAAAAAAAGACGATGGTCGTTCGGCCGCGATGATCATGGAGGGGTGGTTTTTAATCGAGCCAGTTAATAACATCGTGTTTGCGGTATAAAACATACACACCCCTAAAAAGCTACACATCCCAACATCCAGCGTGGTCGGACGTGACTTGGGGAAAAGTATTAATTAAGAGCATTGAGCACCCTGGCGTTATACCACCAGTACTGACTCGATTAAACGTTACACACCCCCTCTATATGTGTGTGTGTGTGTGTGTGTGTGTGTGTGTGTGTGTGTGTGAAAATTTTCCTCGGCGCGAAATAACCAAGTTTCCACTACCCCACTAAACTTTCCTAGTTTACACGGTGAGATTCGCGAAGACACGATGAGTTCGTACTTTCCAGAAGAGAGATATGCGCAAGTTGCCAGTTTATTAATGAAACTGATACGGAATATTGCCATATATCGAAAGAATGACCATCATTTCCCTAATGTGCGAGAAATTTCCGATCGAATGGGACTATTTCCAATCGTCTTGCGGAAAATTTTTCGCTTTCCAGACCCTCGAGTCAGAAGGTTGAAAACCAATTTCGAAAAATCGACTTTTTGGAATTCTTTCATTCGATACATTCTTAGAGCTTATATCGATCGGAAATCGCTCGCTGGTCACGAATTCAGCGGTAGTTTTTCGTTCGCCCGAAAAATGATAGGTTAAAAAACGAAAAAACGCATTTTTTCACGGTTTTTTCGGTATTTCGCTCATTAATTTCGGACTATCGTAGGAATAACCATTATTTTCACCATCGAAACCATCGAATTATGAACTGAAAGTTAAAAAGAAAATACTTAAAAAACGTATACGCATTATTATTTTTATCGTTCGACGCTAGCGAATATCGCGCAAAAGTACGATAGCGCAGTAGGAAATCTGCGAGATCCTTGGGGCTGGGTAAAAGAGCGTTGGACCAAATCGAGAAAGAGCGGTGAATCGTGATTTTGCGCAAGGCGTTCTCGGCTATAGATCACCCCCCTGGCGTGTGGGGCCGTTCTGGCCTTTCGGAGCTCTTCGCAGTCGCAGAGCAATTGAGTTAGGAAGGAAGGAACCAGTTCGGCAAACACTTCTATCGCGCTCTTTTTTTTCTCTCTCTTTCTCCAACCCCCCCCCCCCCCTCTCTTTTCTTCTTATACGCTTGGACGAAATTTATGAGCTTAAAAAAGTCCGAGAGAGGGTCTCCCCACTTTATCTGTAATGTACTGATCTTTCCTTCGTCGAGAGGCCAGCAGCCGCGAGATGCCCGAACATCCACGTGGCTTTTCCTACAATCTGGATAGAAGAAAGAGCAACCCCCTCGACGAAAACGCAACGCTCCCTCATTTCATCCCTCTCGCCCTTTTGCCCTCCGCCGCCCCTCTTCCTTTCCCTTGTCATTCCCTCTAGGCTTCATCCCTGGTGTACACACGGCCGACAGGGTCCATGATTTATATCGACTCTCGACCGAGTCGGAGAAACACCGAAAACGTTCGTATATCTGTACGAAAAATCGAGTATTCGTAATCGGAGCTTCGTGTACAGAGTGGCCCTTCGCCCCGAATGCCCACGCTTATCCTAAAGGGAGACTTAGTTTTGCAAAGCTAACCAACGCTCGGTCTCGCCGGAGCTACGATAAGGGTGCGCGTCTACCCCCCCCCCCCCCCCCCACCCAGTTTCGATTTGAGGGTAGATCCGAATCGGTCGAGATCTTTACCCTCGAGCGCGATCGCTCGAGTTCACTTTTTTTATCTCAGTTATGATTATAACAGTTGCAGATTTTTGATCGATCGAAGGATTTTTCAATTCTCTTTCCCTTTTGGGGAAAACAAATATATCGATGAGTAAGGAAAATGTAAACGTTTAATTTTCAAACGATTGTGTTCCTGCGTAAGAGGGGTTGTTCGATAGATCCTTATAGTACGTATTGCGAATTATTATCGTCGTCGTAGTTGGTCCGCTCTGTTAATTTTTTATTGGAAAACGTCGATACATAATGACCATCCCCCAAGTGAGAGAGACATAAACAGAGGGAACGAGCAGAGGGGGTTGATTTTACATCATGTACATAACGCACCCTTCAATTAGGAGCCCCTATGTTCTGTGCTAGAAGGCACGAGCGTTATCGGTAGTAAGGGAAGGAGGTCTGCAAAGCTCGATTTCTGCCCACATATCCACTGAAATGATCCCCTCCACCCACTCACCCCTCACATGGGGTATCCAGGACGAAGACTCGCCCGCACCCGAATATTTGCCTAAGTGATTGCTCGCTCGCCTTGAGACGAACACGCGCGAGTATATCAGTCCGCTGGTTGGTGGTCCGAGTTCCAAGAGCTCCCGGAACTCGTAGCCAGGATAAGCAAGAAAAAAAGAAAAGATGTAAAGGCGAGCTTGTAAAGGGTTTGGTGGGGTGGGGGGGTTGGAAATGCGAGAGATCTATCCTATCTACCCCCTTCTCGCATTTCCACGGCGAATAACTTTGTACTATCGGTCGTCCCAACTTCGAGACGATGCGGATGCCTTTGCTAAAAACTTTCCCTCCTTCCTGCAACGAATACCTGCCATTCGCCGTGACCATTTTTTTGTCTCATTTTTTGCCTTTACCCCCTTCCACTTTTTTAAAACTCTTGTTTCGCGTCCCGTTCGTCTCGTGAACGAAAGATGAGGCTGAGTCTCGGAGAAGAATACGAGGTTTTTCAAAATGGCGCAGCTTTGTTTCGAGACACACGGATCGAGACCGAGTTATCGAATTCGTTCCACTCGTCGTTTCTTTTTTGTTTTTTTTTATTCGATTATTTATTATAATCGTGCATTTATATTCAAACGGGAGGAAATCTTATTTCCATCTTGACTCCACATATATCGAGGGTGTAATTCGACGCATGTACGAAAATCTCTGTATCCCCGCTTCCGGTATCTTCCGGATCGTCTCGCCGGATGCCAAAGTGGCGTAAGACGAAGAGAAAATAAAAACGGAGACATTTCTGAGACGCCGAGGGGGGTGTTTGTTTTTTTCCTTTTTTTATCGTTCAAGGATTATTGCGCGTAAGTAGACACATAACGGTCGGACCAAGTTCGTGAAATTTCCATATCGTAAATAAAGGCACTCACGTGTACCAACGCGCATCGCGATATCGTTCGTGAAATCGACGATTTCTCGACTGAAATAATAATAGGGGTTGGCGCATTGGCAAGGGATGATAATTTTGGGAATAGTCGATATATTTCAAAAGTTCGATAAGCAAAACAATATTCAACGTGGATCAATCCATTAGTCTCGAATGTTTCGAGAGACGTGACGAAAACATCCCCTACGAACTTCAACCCCATCTGTAAGGGTTGCTGGTTGATCAGTACTAATGAAAGTCCTCGGAGACTTCTGGACGATCTTCAAAGACGATACGAGGCAACCGATTCGTCGGAAGATGTTAAGCTCTTCGTTGCATTTCTTCGAGGGTCATTCCTGGGGAGAGGGGGCGCTAGGAGGATAAATTTGGAAGGGACGCTTCGGAGAAATTTCCAACCCTATCTCTATGCGGTTCGGCCGAGTCTCGCGGTTTAACCGTAAACTTCGTAGCTCCTCGCGAGCTCGTCTCTCCTCTCGCCAAGATGCTGATGTCCGCTACTTAAACTTGACCTGCAACCCTATGTACACCCCCACAGCCTAGCAACCTCCTTATCACGACCGAACGGAGACTCGGACGAGTCTCCCTACATCCTGCTTCGCTTACACGTTGAAAACCTCACGGTAGCGAACGCCCTCGACTCGCCGATACCAAGAATGAACCATCGTCCAAAGTCCTGACCGAGCGCGACGGACTCCGCAAGATTCCTTTGACGAAATCTTCGTGGGCTGGCCTCGGCGAATTCCAAGAAACGCTCGTTTACGAACTAACACCGCACCACCTACTACTCCCTTATTTACTTCCCCTAACCCTCTTCCACATCAGGCTCTTCTTCCTCCTCGTCTCCACCTTCGTCTTCGCGAGTCTTCTTCCTTCGAGTTATTCCTCGAAAAGTGGAAGCGGAGGAGTGACTCTGCTGAAAACCTCAGTGGTCACGTTTACCCGAGTCTCTCATCCAAACCTCGAAACTTTATTGCTGATGGCAACGGTACTTACTCTATGTATATATGTATATGAATTCTGTCGACGACATACACTAGAGAATGAGTGAGAGAGAAAGAGAGAGAGAGAGAGCGGGAGAGGGGGGTGGCACAGAGGGAGAAACGAAAACCACCCCTTTTCGGGCTCGAAAGGGGAGAATAGCCGCGAGAATATTGGAAGGGAACGAGCCGAAGATGGGCAAGACGTGTGTTCGTGACGACGTGGAATGCGACTGAGAAAAAAAAACAATTTCGACGTGAAACCATGGTCATCAAATTTTCGTTATCTGGTAAAGGGTAGGTTCTGCAATATAAAAAACGACCTTGGCAGAGACAGAATTTTGATTCATCACCGACAAAAGCGACGGTTCGAGAGGAGAATTTTGATGGGGGAATTCAGCGTCGAGGCAAAAGTATTGATGGAGATATGTCCGGAGAATTGAAAACAACCCTGTGTCCAGGGGTAGCGAGGATATTTTTGTTCGAGGCTTTTTCTTTTCTCTATTCGAGCAATCGGACCATTTGTTCCGTTAGAACAAAAACAAGGGTTGTGATTAAAATCTAAGGAAAAAATTTGGAATTTTTATCTAATTTCTGGGGTGAGAATCTCCCTCCGTGTAACAAAGATGAGTCCAACGTGGAAAATCGTTTGGTAAAGCTTGTACAGCGCGAAGGAGACACGACGCAAGGAACAAGGGACGAAGGATCTTTGGCGCATCTGCTGTGTGTGAGGGGCGGAGGGGGGTGTACAGTGTACACTATAGGGAGCCGATTACTTATGCGAGCCGTGCGGCCTTCCCCCTTAGCACAGAAGCTTCGCATCCCATCGTTACACAGAATGTGTGTGTGTGTGTGTGGGTGAGAGAGAGAGGTTGGTGGCCAGTCCATACGCCACCACGAAGAGAACGAGCGAGATGAAAGAGGGATGAGAGAGGAGCCCGCACTCGTGAGAAGGCCGAGAGGGCTTCTGAGGACACCAAGTTAACGCGAACATATAAATTAGCGGACATCTTAGCAGGCTGCTTGCAACTTAGTCACGTAGCGGGTTTAAACTTGACAAGAGGGGATTCTCAGCAACGGCGAAAGACAGAGAGAGAAGTACATAAGAGTATGTGTGGGAAGAAGAGAGGTAAGGGTAGTTACCCTGTGTACAGGGTTGAAAAGGACGATACGCGGAGAGAAACGTGTATGGGGACAGACTGTAAGACTGTCACCTGCTGGTCCTGCGGACAACAACCCCGCACTAAAGACGTCCAAAATCAGACCGCGACGAGAACGCGCATAATTTCATTCGAGGGTCTCCCTATAACAAACCCTCGTAGCAGATGCTTGAAGTATTCAAGCGCGTGTTCTTGGCTATCGCGCGATGAATAGCTAATCGGTTACTCCTTTAATGATTAAAACTTCTTCCACCCCCATTTTTTCGTAACCGATGATTTTTCCAGACTTGGAGCTAGAGAGGTCTCTTCGAGACGGTTGTATCTCTCGAGATACAAATCGTTCGATCCAACGTATGCGAAGCCTTGATATATAGGCAGGGGTAGGTATACATAGAGCATCGATACAAGGCAGGAATTTTCGATTTATGGGTTCCCGGAGGAGCGTGGAGCACACTGGTGCCAAGACTAAAGTTAAGGGTAGCTTGGACAGGGTGATGGGGGTAGTAGAAGAGGTGGGGAATATATAAGTCTCCCGGTTGGTCTCGTGCCGGTATTCTCGTGTCCCGAGGGTGGCTTTGGCCGTGCGGTCAGAGTGACAGGGTCGCCGATTAGGTACACAATATTCCCCGTCCGAAACAGCATCTGCGTCGTTCTCATTGATCAGAGAGACCGGGCGTTTCGTTCGAGCTGTATTGTAAATTTTGTCGCGGTCCGAGCTCGATTTTATCCCGCAGCAACATACGGATGAAGAGGACAAAGAGGGGGTTGCAAAAGTGTGAGATGAAATCGCGATGGTCAGAAAATAAATAAAGAAATGTCCGATAACTAAAAGAAAATATCGAAAGTTTGAGGGGTGGTAGTTTTTGCTTGGTTCGTCGATCGTTTTTTGTTCAAGTCAAATCATAATTCGAACGATAACTCAGTTTTCAAAGATGCGTGTCACGAGTGACGAGGTCGAAGGTATAGAGTCTCACAACCCTTTGACTCCTCGCATGTGCGTTCCCCGGAGATCTCGTATAACCCACGCGAGGGTCGTTTCAACCCCCTCCCCGCTCTTAACGCAATCATCACGGTAATTGCATGGCGGCGCACCAGTGATTAATGCCGCTTGTTATTAGGATAAGACGCGAAGCGAGGACGTTCGCAAGATGGACACGTCAAAGGGTTTCTCAACCAGTCGAACCGCTTCCCTTCTCTTCGCATCCCCTCTTGTCTGCTCGGAAAACTACCCTGCCCCTCCACACCCTGCCACTATCGACTGCCCTGGTTCCCGAAGAATCGACTAGACACGAGCGGGGAACATCTCACGAGAAATTCCACCCCTTCCGTAGTGAAAGGAATGCGAAAAAAATCGAGCAACTTTTCCAACCCCTCCGGTTCGATCGTATCCTCGAGACACGAGTGACTCGAGGAAAACGTTGCTAGTGCGAGACAGCGAGCCGAGAGACTTACGCCAATGAAATACCGAGACGAACGTTCTAGCTTCCTGTACAATGTTTTCTTATAATTAATGAGGCTCCCGCTGTTGCTGGTGGTGATGGTGATCTTGAATGGGCCGGGGTCTAACGCCCCGAGGAACTAAAGGGGTGTGCGAGAGAGCCTTATGGTTTTCCCGAGGCTCTTACGAAAGTACGGCGGGGCTCTCCGGAACGCCAGGAATGTCATCTCTATATTGGCTACGCTTACAATCCAACGGAGGTTCCACGAAATGTGAAATCTTTACGCTTCACTCTTATTTACAACGCTTAAAATTATCACAATATCCGATTTTTCTAAAGACAATTTAATACGTTTGCTAATTTATTTTAGTTCTCGAGAGTGAAATCCGGAAATAACCTTTAAGTTTGCTACATTCACCGGAATTTTCTAGGGGTTGTAAGTCAGGCTTATTTATTATTTTTGTCTCGTGCATCGTCCGCAAGAAAAAAAAACGATAGAACTACGATACAGAGGAGAGTTCGCACGATTGACGAAAGTCGATCTCCGACTTTGATCCTCCCTCACCTACCGGAGGTTGGCCAAAACCTTCCCGAAACTGCCCGTAGCGCGGCATTCGCTCTCGCGCGGTCTAATTTAATTATGTCTGGAATTCGGGCGCTAATTAAGTTTGATCGAACGAATTCACCGCGGGTTTGTTATCAACTTCGGTCCAGTGCCTGTACGAAACACGGAATATTTCGCGGGATAGTGCCGCGTTAACGGTGTGTCCGACGTATATGTGTAGGTAGAAAGCATCGAGGGTAGTAGTGGAGGTGGCCGAAAGAGGGGTGTGGGAGGTGGAATAGCAGGGGTGGGTTGCAGGCCACGCGCATAATGTAAATTAAATTACCCGTAGCGCCCATCGGCCAGCCCTATAATTGAACAGACCAGAGAACCACGAAAAACCACCCCCCCCCCCCTCCGGTTCTCAACCCTCACCAACGGTTTCCGTTTTCCAACGCTTTTTTCTCATTTTTATAACGTTCCCGCTATTCTTTCTCGCTACGCCACGTGTATTTTTAATCCCGACGAACGTATAACAGAAAGCATCGAAAATTGTTTCCGTATGAGATTTCGTGCGGGGGTTAAAAATTATTGCATATTTATCAACGCGACTAAAATTTCTTAAGACGGTACGGACGTTACGCCAATGACTTTCTCAGTAGCATGGACGACAGCCCAGACTCGCATTCGGCCTGCTTATTGTAATTATCCCTTCGAAGCAACGAGCAGCACACCCTTCCTTCGTCCGAGCTTCGGCAACCCCTTTAGCGCCACACGCTCAGGGGAGAAGGGGGTGGGCTCGATTGTTCTTGCTCGCATGCTGGCCCGAGGAGGTACGAGTTCCCAACCTACCGACCCACCCGAAAAGCAAGGAGACGCGGCGGAGCAGAAGGCCTCTGCCAGAATGCCCTCACTCGTGTCTTACGTACACCAAGCAACGTCCATGAAATTAAGCGTACCACTACCCCCGTACCGGAAAGCCCCGTGGTCCTCATCGCCCAAAATCCAATCCCTACCTTCCCTCGTCCTTCTCTTCTTGCTCGCTTCCGTCAAGATTCGCCCAAAACCAAACCACACCCAGCCGTGGCCACGACGACGGCCTTAATTTCTCCGAGATAATTGCCAACCCCACCGTCCTGTCTCACCCTTACCCCGAGTCGCCGTTGTCGCGAGAAACGAGAGAGAACGAAGGCGAAAAAGCTTTTCATCGATAATTCCATCGGCTGAACGCAAACTAAATTGCATTCTTCCGTAAAGTCCTCGTCATTCTCGACAATTATACAACGAACGTCGAGGGGTTGAAGATACGGGCTGGTATGGAATGGGGTATTGAGGAACGACAAGGCATGACGAATCTGGATACGTTCGAGAGCGAAATAGCGTCTTTGCAATGTTAATGAAGATTTTTTTTTGTAAATATTCAAATATCGGTGGAAAACTACCTCTAGTTTTTTTTGTTCATACGCCATCGAGAATTCGGACCACGTAACCCACCCCCGTAGCCGTGTGATTCAATCTCCGTGCTAGAACCTTCGCAGGGGGTGGTTTTCCACTCACCGTCTCTTCGATGTTTGACTTCCACCTCGTCACACCATCATGGCGGATACATATTTCAATCGGACCAGAGCCAGGGTGGTCTCGAGGGTTCGAAGGAACGACAACGACGACGGGTGATTTATATGTACACGTGCGTGTGTATAGCGAGCGGTATATGCATCGTGAGGGTGTTTGCCCTTGCGGTGACCACAGAAGTTTAATATTCATTCAATCAGAGTAAGAAGTGGTGTACGGCGAGGGGTGAAGGGCCAAGCACAAGCCCGAAGCATCGACTAAGAAGAAAAAAGAAATGTCTTTTCGTTCTTATCTCGCAGGTACGTTTGCCTTTTTGCGTATATTTTATTTATCCACAAATATACTTTATGTACTCTCGTATATGTACCGTTACGTATTTAGGGGTTGAAACTACCCCAAATATGTCGAATAACGTATTTTCGTCGATCCGATGTTGTTGTTTTTTTTCACGCGAATTTCACAGTGTGAATAGCCGCGATACTTTTTTAACCCCCAAAATGGGAACTCACGGGCATCATCCCCTTCCGTCAAATCTCTCCCGTTTCGCGATGCACGAGCTATGCACGAGCTCATCGGACGCGCGATAAAACATCGGCGAATTCGCACGATTGAATTACAGTTTAATTAACTCGCGGGCAATTAAGCTCGCCCAACCACCCTTCAACCCCCCTCGCTACCTCATCCCTCTCGTTCACCCCTTGCCCATTTATATCGTGTACGAGCTAACCGTTCTAAATGTACGCGGTTGCACTCGGTGCCGAGCATAGCGCCCAAACCTGCTTATATACCATTCTCTTACGAATAATACGACGGGGTAGCTCGATATACGCTCGACCGAGGCCAAAACTCGACTTTCCATTCCCCTCAAAGCCGACTCGAACCTCATATCGAATAATGCATCCACGCTCCTACGAGCTTATTCAACGTCTGCTCTCTGGTAGAGAAACTGTACAGTCAGAGACTGCGAGAGAGAGAGAGAGAGAGAGCTGGAGTGAGGATGGTGTGGACTGCCGAGGGGGTAAGTTTCGACCATGGCGCTCGCGATTTCATCGAAAAGTTTCTCGCCCTACCCACCTCCAACCATCTCTCTTCCGGCTTTTGCTATATTCACGGAGTACCGGTACTCTCTACGTACACGCTCGATTAAGCGTGTACCGATTTTCTCGACTAAACGAAACCTCGATCCAAAACTCTTTTTGTTCATGGGCGTTTCAACCCTTTGCCTCCAGGCTTCTTCTTTTTATTTTTATCTGTCTCTCTCTCTCTCTCTCTTTCCCTTTCTCGTTCATCGATTATTCGTCGCCCATTGCAAAAGCTTCAACGAGAAAGCTTCACGATGCATCGAGTATTACGTGCACTCTCTATCGCGGTTGTCGAAAACTTTCGAGATTCTTCGAGGCATGGGGTGAGTTTACGACGAAATGGACTGATGGTGCATGAGTCGAGAGCGAGAGAGTCGGCCGATTTTAACGGGTAGTGATGAATAATTACCGGCGGATGATAGCCAGGCTCGAGAAAGCCTCGTTTAACGGCCGAAAACTCGGGAACGTAAGGGTTGAAGCATCCCTTATACGCTGCACGAACGATGAGCGATTCGTATTTATGGGCTTTACGAGCTTCGTCGCCGGGGACACGTTTTTTGTAAAAGCTATTTTTTCGTTTGCTAAAAATTGCATTTTTTGAGGAAACTAATTATCTTCGACCCTAAGAAATTATCTAGAGACCGATGGTATACAAATGGTTTGATCATATTTCGTTTACTCGACGTTGATTTAACAAATTATTTTTCAATTACTTCTGTAGCCGAAGAATGATTTCGCCAGTCGAAGACGCATGAATCCAAAATGATTCTCCTGACTAACCACCCTTAACGGCAAACCCCCGTACGAGGTCTTGGTTAAACTCTAGTATTTTATTATCCGCTTCGTGCATTTCTTAATTACCGTATTAAGAAGCAATAATTCATGAACCCCGGTACCGGCAGGTACGGGGCAAAGAACGTTGTTGCGAGAGAAATAGAGAGGGAGAGAGAAAGATATGGTTATACACTCTTCAGGAGTGAACTCCCTGGGCCGTGCCCGCGCGTTAAGTCTCTCTCCCTCTTTCTCTCTCGTAAGCACGGCCTCGAAAATTCATAATTAAACTCTATGCAGTATGCGGTTGTGGGGCTGATTACGTCGAGCGAGAAGTTTTCCGTGAGAGATACGATAGAAGACGAGAGATAGAAGATGGAGTTATAACGGTAAGCGAAATACCATGGGAACAAGGTTATCTCGTTACGAGCCATTTCTTTAATATTTCAATCTATTAATATTCGCGAAATAAAAAACAAACGATTAAAAATTCAAAACAACCCTGAAATATTCAATCTCTCCAAATTAACATTTTACAACATGTTGTAACGACGTTCTCTCATCCCTGACGAGAGAAACAATAATTAAAACAACAAAAAGTACAATGTCTTTGATTACCATTTTCTTACAAAGTCGAAGAGTTCAACGATATTACTTCATTTTCTCGAAAATAATTGTTCACTCGTAAGGGTAGTAACCTCTAATTCCCCTAGTCAGTGCTTTCGAACTAGATCAGTAGTACGGTGGTTCTCTAATGACAAACCGATAAGAACAAGGGCGGAATGATGCTTGCTGACTGGTTTCTCAAGTGGAATGGCGATTTTCGTCAAGAGTGGGCGAAGGGGGGGGAGGGGGGCACAGGGTAGCCACGTCACCGTCGTGCGACAAATAGAAGCTTTGTGCCACGACAATGGGGAGTTTATTTCCGGGCCGGCTGGGGCTACAATGTAGGCACTATACTGTAATTAAATTCTCAAACCCAAGGATTCGGAGGTTAGTCCTGAGGAGCAAGAGAGAGCGAAAGGGGTTGGGGGGTGAAGAGGGTGTGAGATACTCGCGGCGACGCGGTAGAAGTCGGACGGGTTGAACGAGAGAACAGGGGGATTTTGGGGGGCGGGGGAGGGGTGCAAAACGGCGACTAAGGGTTGAACCTTGGCATATTGCATACTGACCGGTCCGCAACGCTTCGGGGGGTTTGTCGAGGCCTCCGCCATATTGTCCAACGCCGTATGTTCCTTCCTTCCTTCCCTACCTTCGCCAAGGTTCTGTGGCCAAGATTAAACGAATTCCTCGAGTGTCCTTGCTCTCCAAGACTCCTCGCGTCGGCACCCCTTACCCTGCGCCCTCTGCCCCAAAATCCTCCGAAGATCCTTTGCCCTTCCCCCACATTTTCGTGTCCCAACGATGAAACTTTGTGCTCGAACGAGATACTACACGAGTAGTGAGATAACTTTTCAAAAAAAATATCGAAAGATCGCGACACAATCAAAGGAGAAATAAAGTTGCGTACGAGGGGTGGTTTTTTGGGTTTTTCTTCGAAATATCAATAAGGAAATTGCGTTCGTTGCGAAAGGACGAAAATGTTCTCGACGAACGTAGTTCGAGCGAGGAAACACGTGTGTCTATATACATATATATATATATAAGTAAATGTATATAGACGACAGGAGAAAAGCAAGCTCAAGAGTGTGTATATAAGGAGTATGAGTAGCACGGGTCTCGACGAGCTAAAACGAAAGTTGGAGCGTAGGCTTGCGGCAGCAAATCCGGCTTGATTAAAACACTGTAGGAGGAATATACACCCCTGTGTCTCACTCCATCTCTGAGAACTACCCCTTCTTACTCCCCTGCCCCCGTTCTAACCCCTCTCGCTCTCTGTCTTCATTTATATATATGTATGTATATCTTCACCCCTTTCTTCTCACTCAGTTTCCTCTTTCTCCCGGAGACTTGCCATCCTCCTACGGAAAGGTATACCGACAAAACCTTCCTACCGAGAATCGCAGTAGTAGAGGGGGGCCGGGGGGCTAACTCGCCCTTCAGCCACAACGCGCCTAGGTATAATCTTAATGCAGTCTTATACGAAGCGTAACGTCGTTCTATACCAGTGAAAGCAAGGAAGAAAGTGAGAGAGAGGGAAAGAGTGAGAGAGAGAAGGAATTATGGGAGAGGGAAAGAGCGAGCTATATTTCATTATAACCCCGCAGCCCTTCCGGTCTTCGCGGCGCTACGGGAAACCCTTTCCGTTTCGACTATAAGCGCTCTGTAAGCTCTCTCTCTCTCTCTCTACCTATCTATCTATCTCGCTCTCGAGCTCGCTCCTTCTCATCTTCTATTTCTCTACCATCCTTCTCATTCTCCTCTTCCTACTTCACATATATATCCACGGATATCGAGGGGAGGTTGGAAAATATCGAGGTACGAGGGGAAAACGAGGTGGAAGACGACGACCGACGACGACCGAAATGAAGGGATATTTGCCGGGGATTCGTACGGCATTGGCTAAAGTGCCCGTCCTCGCTCTCCCTAATCTTTAACCTCGCCTCTCGTATATAAAGGCTATGTATCCCGAGCTTATACGTATAGCTTATCAAACCACCCTTACTTTCCCACTGGAAGGAAATGTAATTTCTAGAATTTCCGGTGTACATCTCGTATTACGGGGGTGCACTCGTCATTACGATGTACAAAAGTTGGACGGATGGTTGATGGAAACGATTGGTACTTGGAAAAATTCGTTACTATAAAGATCATTTAACGACATTTGCTTCTATTCCATTCGCAAAAACAAATGAAAATATTTCACCCCTCGTGAACACCCTTAAAATTTCGCACAGTTGAACATATCGGTAAATCCAGAAACCATAAGTGAGGCAAATGGACGTCATCAATGTCCCGATCCAGAAATTGCCTAGAGGCAAGTCCAATACATTGGAATCGAGCATACCGAGAGATTCTCAGGCCGTGAAGGTCGCTCGAATCTGACTAAGGGCGGTTCCTGCTTTCCATTGGCACACGATGTGCCCGAAGATACACTCTCGGTTCTCCTGTTACCGCTGTTGAAAAGACAGAGAGAGAGGAAAACGGTGGTGGAATCGAGAGAGGATCGCGGGGTGTATTTACGACGTTACAATGCCCCACGGGCTAATCCTCGGCCCTCACCCTCACGGTCCTTTCTCGAGAGGTTCTCTCTCTCTCTCTCGAGAGAGAGAGAGGGATGGAAAATGAAGATTTCGTAGAGGATGGAGGGAGAGTAAGTGAGAAAGGGGAGGAAGAGATCTGCTCGGTGGAAAAGCGAGAGACAAGGGATGAAGAGAGGGAAGGGAGAGAGTGCTGTCCTGCCCTTGGGCCATTCGTGGAAATCCAGAGAAACGCCACGAAGCACGGATTCCTCGTTCTCGCGCACCAACGTCGCTTTCTCAACGCGATCGAGACGAACGAGGCATGGTGCATTGAGGAAATACCAGAAATTGGTGCCTCGCCGATTTCCCGAACATTGGGATCGTGAGACGACCAGTCCTCCTCCGATAATCGATAACCATTCCGATCGTCCAATCTCCGATAAATATTGCTGTTTCACAATATTTCAAATAAAATGTCATAGCATCAACTTATTAATACTTGTATTATGAAGAATTTTACGGAAGGGTGGTAAAACTGGAAAGATGATCGTTTTTCCATCAAGTCCTTAAGCGTCGAAGCAAAGAGAAGGAAAATGAGAAGAGGATATAAAATTGAAAATGGAGGAAGGTCGAAAGAACATAGAGAAAGGCATTTTAAGGGTTGGAAATCGTCGAAAGTGTTCTCGAGGGTGCAGCTCTCTCGCTCCTTCATCCTCCGGGGGTAAATTGCCAACCACCAGGGCCTTCATCCCTTACCAAACCGGCGATCTCGTAATAAAGACTCTCGTTCTCCTCTCTGCATCGACCTCTGTCGGTTCTCTCACTCTCGCTCTTCCCTCGATGTCGAGCATCGGTAAAGTTCGTTCGCGCACCCTCTCGCTCGCCACCCCTAATTGACACAATTTTTATAAATCTCCCAAAGCCTCTTGGCCGACGTTCTCTACGTGAGATTCGAGGACTCGAACCATCTTTTCTGTCGTTCGTTTGGTGGATTTGTCAAAGTGACGGCCATCTTTAAATACCGCGTTCGTGAAATATTGATCGTTTGGGTAGATCGACCGACACTTCTCGCAATTATCAATATAAGCTCGTTATTAAACAAGCAATGAAAATTGAGGAAGGACAAAAAATGATACCTTCTGGAATTCTCTTCTGGCGAAAAGTCAACTCATCCTCCATACTGTCCTACAGTCGTAAATAGGCCTAGAAAACTTTTTTTACCACCAGGGGAAGAGGGACACGAATAAAAAATCAACCCCCTATGAAAATGACGAGATTCCAACCCCTTTCTTTCCACATCCGTTTCGTATATCGTAAACGTCGCGTTACGGTGACCTCAATGGGCTTGTCTGACCCAATCGGAATTTAACTACTCGGCCAGTGAATGTGTGAGAAAAAAACCACCCTCGCGAAGCTCCGACGCACGAAGCGACGAAAAAAAAAGAGAAAAGGGACGACTACCCCTCGTGCTTTTGGAAAGCACGAGGGTGTGTGTCGGGTATGTCCAACGAAAAGAGCAAGAGGTAAGACTGTGTCTCTCACTCTTTTTCCATTGCTCGGTAGCCACAGACACTACCATTGGCTCTACGATGCCAGGGAGGGAGAGGGAGAGAGTGAACTCGCGAGAGGCGAGAACCAGACGACCGTAAGTATTAAATAAATCTCCTTAAGCGGATTAGGGCTCTGGCTTTCCGGTATTTTAACGCCGCGTTTTCCGCGACCTAACGCCGGATTAGCCGGACCCCAAACAGATTTCTTCTTCTCCATCGTCTCACTCTCTTGCTCTTCCTCCCTCTGCACATATGTTTATGTATATATATATATATTCCTGCGAAATTCGCAGAAATCCTCGATTGAAATTATGGAAAGCCTGCAAATTGTTCCAAATTCTAGAACACGAGGATAAAGTATGTCATTTTATTCTCCCCTGTATTGCCAAGACAATCCGTCACGAGAGAGTAATCATGCGGCAGTAGTTACGACCCGTTTATGGTCAGACATTATGTGTGTATTTTTTTCTAGGTTTCTTGTATAAAATATGTAGAGCGTTCTGTACAGCGCTGGGCACTCAAGGCCATAAGTACACCTGTAACTACTCTAACCATCTATATCCGTACGAGTTCCAGTTTCAAAAGTGACGAGTCTGCATTATCGTCGATTTACGTAGACTCTCATGAGTATTCATGCGACACGCGAGGAGGCGAGCTAAATCGAAGACTCGACATTTAAAAATAAGGAAAGAAGAATGGCGGAATTGTGTTGGATGTGGTAAGTCATAATTTGTGTGATTGCCTCATTTATAATTTCTCACCTCCATCGAGACCTCGTCATGGAACTGCGGTAATTCACGTGAAGTGTGTTTTTCCGGAGCGAGAAATTTTCCTGTCTGCTCGAGGCTCGAATAAAGTGGCGGGTGAAGTATTAACACGACCGAGTCATCAACCTCTGTTTTTCTTTATTTTCCCTGCGAAAAAGTACCTCAGTAAAACACAGAAAACAACGAGCTAAACACGCTGACTTATCGATGAGCGTCAACGTGGCTAGGGGGTAGCGAGGCAATCGACTCGACAAATTATTCCCCAGTGAAAATTGGTCCCTGCACTGGGAGAATGTTTGAAAAAAAATAACTAACATTTGCATAATTATTTTTATCGCGTTTGTAATTTAAGAAGAGGGAGGAGTGGCTTTTTAACGAAAACAAATATATATACACATAAATATTTAGAATATTTTAAAATATTAAAATCGATGAAAAGTTTTGTAACGTTAAAGACTCTAGTCGGAATCGACGATTACTATCGCCGAGTGCAGACGATTTTCACGAATGACGGAGACGACTGTAGATAATGGGAAGTGAGTAAGACAGAATCGAACCGCACAGGGTGGTCTCCTAACCAAGGACTTAATCTTATTCAGACGCCTTACCAGAACTCTGGTGCACACCGGATCTCTCTCTTACCCTCTCTCTCTCTCTCTCTCTCTCTCTCTCTTCTCGAACGACAACGCCGTGGCTGCTTGCCGTCGGCTAAATAGCTAACTTCGTGCAACTATCCCAATAGATTATGATTATTGTGGAGGAAAGCTCTGATTTATGCAATTATCATAAATTGCGCCCCTTCCAAAGTCTCTCACCCTCGCTTTCCTCCCTCTACCACCACCATCACCGCCACCACTCCCCCCTCTGTGCCATCTTCCGTATGCTCGAGGCGATCCTATCCTCCTATTCAAACCGGATTTCAATGGGAAAATTATGTTCCCTTGGTGTCGCCCACCCCGTGCTCTGTCTGTCTCTTTCTCGGGCGAAAAAAGTCTCACCCCCTCAATCTTAGGGGATAAATAATAAGATATAACAATATAAATCTAGTTGGGGGGTCGGAGATCGTCAGCCTCGATTCGCAATACGTTGATTTTGAAACAAGGAAACGAGAACATGGCAATTACCGGCTCGAACAAGTAGTACGAGTCAATGCACGTCAGCCCGAACGCTGGATAATCAGGCCACTAAAGTCTGGTTCCTTAGCTGCTGCCGCCCCCTCCCCTAAAACCGCTTAGTAATTTGTGTAGTTGAAACTTTACCGCTTGCAGGAGAGCAAAGGACGTGATTTGCATTGCAAAGGTAGCACTAAAATTTGGACGTTAAACGCATCCGAGAAATATAGAGCGGGATGAAACGAACCGAGGCATAAGGTTTTCAATGTTCTCGCGGTATAGTCGAAAGGTACGCGATGAATATTCCGTTAATTCGTGTTTCAAAGTAACGGAGACTCTGGTAGAAGAATGACGAAGGCTGAAGTAAAGAGAATTCGTTATCAACGGTTGAAAGGCTAAAAAATACTAAAATCAGGAGTTCATTCTTATCACCGGACGGCCTTTGCAAGTGTTTTACCAAACGAGCTTTCGTAACCGGCAGAAGGCCTTTTTTCCTTCCAGGAATTTATCGACCGTAGATCAACCCCTCCTAGTTGCCGACAACCCCTGAAAGAGCTCGCACCAAGCAGTCGATTAGTTACCGACCAAACTATATCAACCTCCAAAATATTTCTACGTTACCGACGAATGATCTTATGCCCCTCGTGGGTAACGAAGCATTCTTTCAACCCCCGAACAGATAGGGTTGCACGTGATAGAACGCCAGCGACCTCTTGCACAAGATCGTGGAAATTTTAACGATGCTTCGACGCAACGGTGAACCGAGAAGAGGTGAATAGGGGGTAGAAATTGCCAGACCCCTACCCATCGCTATACAAACTCTCGTGGATGCACGCTAGAACTTTCGAAACTTCCCCGCCGACGAAACGCAACCAGAAGCGACGGGGCGAGAGAGCGAGCTAGTCATCCCAGAGCCCAGAGCCAGTTCACGCAAGCTGCCAACAGTTCGCAAAACTTTATCGCGAAACGGGAGAAAACTTTAAAAATCGTTACTACGCGGCAGAGAACTCGCGGATTGCGCGACTCCTCCGACTCTCATGTCTAGAGATATTCATCGGACACCGTCACGAGAAACAAGGGTGGTTTCGAGTTTCTCCTCTACGCTCATATTACGTTCATCGTTGAAATTTCGCATTCGAAAATTCACAAAGGGGCGAAACGACAATTATGATTTCTGTGAAATATAATTGATAGAGAATTCACCCCTAAATCTCGCCGGGCATTAACGTAGAAAGTCATCCACGGGGACGGTGGGAAAGATACTTAAGGGTAGCCGGAACAATCGTTGGCCTCGGAACGTACACTTTTTTACGATGCTTTTTTGCACCCTCTCCCTCTTTCTCTCTCTCTCTCTGTCTCTCTGTCGAGCACTGGAAAGGTCGACGGAAAAAATAGGACCATCAACGCGCCTCGCAAATTGTAACGTCAGCGTTTTTTATGTACGATGGTTAAACGGCCTTTCGCATTTTACTGCACTCGAGTGAGGCATCGACTTTTCATCCTCTGCCCCTTACCGACCCACCCTCCCCCACTTGTCTCTTATCGCGCGCGAGCCAAATATTTTCAGTGACCTTCTCTTGCAGTCTCTTTGAATCACTGCAACCCACGCCGTCCATTCATCGATTTACAAAAACTATTCTTATGAGTCTCGACGAATCGTAAAATGTGAAGGAAATTAAATTTTTTTTTTTACAATAGCGAGACTCGTCGATCGAGCAAAACATTTTAGAAAGTTAAAATGAAATTAATTCGCGCGAGGAAATCAGCCAGCGTGCGGTAAATGAAATTTCCTGGGGTTCACGGTAGCGACCCTCGAGGCATGCGGAAACTTTTTCACCCCTTTAGCTCTCGCCCACCGACGATGGGCGATCAACCGCGGCGGGTAAGCTCGCGGTAATTATCCCTCGGCAAATATTTGAGGGTGTATGGATTCTCGATGGGATATGTAAGAGGGTGAAAAAGAGGGGTTGAAGGGGGTGGAGAGCATGTTGTATGCAGTTAATATTTTCAGAACAAAACTCGGAAAGAATAATCTCTCGAGTGGACGAGGCACAACGCGTGTAATACAAACGCCTTGAATTAATTAACAAATGTATATGCTGTAAAATTGCAAAAATTAACTAAACAAAATTACACATTTTCATTTCAATCTTCAAAGGGTAGAGTTTTCAGTACAATCGCAATTCTAAGTTCTACTAAACGGTTAAATACAAAATTAATTCGTACGAAAAACGCATTACAGAACGATAAGAACAATGCAAACATCGTAGTATTGTGTAATCTAACCTTTTTCGGTGTCGGATGAAGCACGGTCACGGGAACTTGTCGTGGTGTCGTAGTCGTGAGTGCGGTTAATTGTCTCGTCTGCGCCTGTTGCTGCGCCAGTCTCCTCTCGTCCCTGCTCGATGGCAGCTCCAGTAGATGCTGTATCGAGTGATTCTGTCTCGTTTTCTTCGACGCCATCCTGTACGACAAAATATCGATGAATTAATTTACCATAAATTTAACACTCGTGTCCGACACGGTTAGTTACGTAAACGGGACTTTCTACGTATAATATTACCACCCCCTCCCCTTGTCACATCCATCTCTTATTTCATTGTCGTTTCCGAACCTTGCCATCTATATCTTTCGAGCCTTAGAAATAATTGTCTAATAATGTCACGTTCAGTTAAACTTAACAAAATATATAAAACGATGATAAATAATCGTCTTATAATAATATTGATATTAATATTAATTATAATATGAAAATTAATTTATATTAAATTGATATACAGTAAATGTTATTTTGTTAACATTAAAAATGATGTTATTATTTTTATGAACGAATTTATAAACAATTTATACCCGAATAATTTATAATTTTGTTTTTTTAATATTCATATTAGTTAACATTAGAACTATCGACAATTGTTTTACCTATATCTAGCGGATCAGTCAAAATAACTGTTTACCGATAAAATAATATTTCCATGGAAAATATGTCTTCATGCACACTTTATTCAACTTTTTATTCAATGCCATTTTGATAATAAATATTATACAATATCGGTAAAAAAAATTAAAATGAAAATATGATTTGACCTTTTTTTTAAAAGAGAGCCCCAATTCATTGTTCGATTGACCCCGATAACGTCTAGAAAGCTCGCCTTATCGTGAAGCTCCCGGAATTTTATCTCGGCTACTTCATTGCCAAGGTGTTCGCGAGAAAGTCCTTGCCACGAGTACATTAGAACGCGCGTCGAGAACAAAAATAATTTCAAACCGGTGTATCCAATGACGATAGGAAGACACGGAGAATGTGAGTGAGAAAGAAAGAAAGATAGAGCGATAGAGGAGGAAGAAGCGAAAAGCTCGCGGAGATATAGAAAACGAGACTAAGGGGGTAGATCGACTACAGGGGGGTTGGTGTCATGAAGGGTGGTAGGGGGGTGGAAACTGCGTACGTATACCTTTTTCCAGGGGAAGCGCGAGCCCTGTGGATATCGGGTAAAACTTTCGCATTTAACTTTTCCGTCCTGGGCTGCTCTCATACTCGGCTTTACCGTTGTAAGGGTGAGGGAGAGGTAGGAGAGGTTGGTTTGAACGAGGAGAGAAAGCGGCGAGAGTGCGACGCGAACGAGAGTCGCACGAGGGACGAGGGACGAAGGGAAGAGATGGTGGGAGTAGGGGGTGGCACGCGGGAGGGAAACGACCAACAAAGCTCATCACCGGAAACTTTTCCGAGACAAGGACGGCTAGCTCTCTGACGCGAACGGGTAGTTGGCGGGGAATCGAGAGTCGGCGTGGCAGATATAGGAAGAGAGAGAGAGAGAGAGAGAGAGACGACCATGCGTGTGAGAGAGAACTGGATTCGAGTCGCCCGGGACAAGTAAAGCGCATGTGCGCGACCCTCTCTCACTCTCACTCACACATACACACACACCCTCTCGCCGATTTCTCTCTCTCTCTCTCTCTTCCTCTCTCTATTGCTCTTTCAAAACTCTCTCGCTCACGGTAACATCACTGAACTATCCTCGGCTCTGCTCGTTCAGTTCGTAGATATACCAGGTTACACTCGCTCTCGAGAGTACCAAAGTACATCTGTGAGAGTAGTTGCTCTCTCTCTCCTCTTTCCCTACTTCTCCATTCCCTTCATCCCGCCCGCAATCCTCGCCTCTTCCTCTTCCTCATACCGCCCCATGTGAAACGAATAAAGCGAATGAAATTTTTCTCACTTGACATTCCTCGCACTCGAACGCTCAATCCCTATGGATTTGATCGATCGAGAAAATCGTTGCGAGATACGAAACGATTTTTCTTTTTTCGCACTACGCGAGAGCGATGAAAAAACAATCAGATATTTCAATGCCGGAGGATTGAAAATATTTTAAATTATATCGAGAACAAGTTTACGCGATTACATTCGTTTTTTTTTCTATGAGATTGATTTTAAGTAATCGTGTGATTTTTATGTAATTTTTTTATATGTCTAAAAGTCCGAATGAACGAATTCTACGAATGAATATTAAAAATTAATAGGGTGCAAAAGTAGCCTCGAACAACGCGAATAACAACGATAATACCTGAGAAAAAAATGAAGTTGATTATTTCATGGAAAATTAAATATTTGTTTACTTAACGGTTTTTCGGAGGGGTGGTTTTCACCTCCTTCTCCTCACCCTCCCCCCCCTCCCCACCGAATGTTTTTGACATTAATGTCGGTATTAATAAGAAAATTACTCTTCAATGAATGTCAATTGATGATTTCCTTAAGGGAGTCGACTCGTCCACTATCCACCCTTGTATAATAGGTACGGCGATACGTATGGTCCATGGAAATGCTTCGTTGAGTGACGAGCATTCGACCGCAGCTAATACACATTCGGTCGACTCGACAGGAGAGTCCCCACGCAAGGCTTCGCCAGACTGCATAGCACAGAATGCGCAACAACCCCTTCGGGCAATGTACAGGGTTAGTCGCTCTGGTCTGTGGGATTGACGCGGAGATTCGGGGTGGCGCGGATGTAGACCGACCGTGACCTCGTGGCCAACACAGATAAAGTCGAATGTGCGAGATATTCGACGTGGCGAATATTTATTGAGCGATTGGAAAATCAACAGGAATAAAATTGAAGCTCTTTCTTTCGTCTGGACTTCTAGCTTCTCCCGCGTTATTAATCTCAACCCCGAAAAAAGGCAAACAAGGGTCGTAGGTACGATTATCTTAATAAATTTACTTAAAAATCCCCTATTCAATCCTGTGAATATTTATTCGAACGTGTATCAACCCCTAAAGCATAGATATCCACTTTCGCGTATTTTATCCTCTAACATACTCCAGGAGTAACTCTCATCGTTTAATATTCGACTAACTAGTTTCGTATAAAAATATTTTTATAAATCCTCGAAACTTTCGGTATACCCGCATGGGGTCGGCCAACCCCCTAGGAAAATTCCGATAATTAAAAAAAACTGGCTAGATTATCCCGGCCCAACTTTAACGGGTCTACGTCGAACGAGGAAGAGAAAAATGAATGAGCGAACGAGAAGATGATACGGGGAACGCTGCGGAAGAGAGGAAGCTTCGAGCAAGTAAAGCAGAACTGTGTGTATGTATGTGTGTGTGTGTATGTGTGTCTGTATAGGTCGACTCGATCGCGCAAGGATGAGACCGAGAGCGAGAGAGAAAAAGAGAGGGCGAGAGAAGCTCGCGTACGTATTTCAGTCATCCGGGCAAACTTTTGCAAGTTTAATGCCCGGGTACGCTCACGCTCCCGAGTAATTTAACACGACGAAATTAACTTTTCAGTTTTACCAAAAGTTTTCCATCGTCGTCCTCGCCGTCGTCGAAAGAGAGAGAGAGAGAGCTGGTACAACTTAACCGCGGTACGAAGCGTTTCTCGCTTCAGCCCTTATACGTATCTCTCTCTCTCTCTCTCTCTCTCTGTCTCGCTCTCATTTTCCATGTCTCTCGCCCCGTCGACTTTGCCCTCTACGTAGACCCCGCGAGAGAGGACCAGAAGCGCCGTGAAGAGACCTCGCTTTCCACTTTCCTCGTTCTTTCGGAGACGTGAGGAGAACGGGGATGGAGATAGAGCGGGAGGGAGGAAAGGAGAGGGGGTGAAAAACTTTTTAAGCGTTTCCCCGGCTATATAGTAGCCTTCTCTCGCCTTTACCCGGTTCTTTCGCCAACTTTCTTCGCTCCCTTTTTCCGCCCCGTTCTTATTCTACAACCACCCCCAAGCTTCCTTACCCCTACCATCGTTCGCTCTCGCTATTCTTTGTAAAATAATTCCACCCTTAAGACCGGGAGTTTACGACGTAAACTTGGACGCTCGGATCTTTGCCGCCCACTGACTTTTTCGTAACATTATTTTACGTATCTATATGTATAAACGCGAAGAGTTTATATGACAAGTATAGCGTGGAACGTCGAGAAACCGTAGCTATCATCGCCGAACGAGAAGCGTAAGAAAATCGCGAATAGGGGTGAGAAAATTCCGACAGGGGAATGTTGGATGAATATAGCGAGAGACTCGAATTAATCAATTGATGACTCCTGGCGCCCGTCTTCCCGAATCCTTTGTCGAAACCTCAGTCTCCCCCCCCCCTCTCTCTCTCGCTCTTGTTCTCTCTCTCTCTCATAGCAACGAAGTTTCATCCCCCGCGCTACTAACTATACATCTTTGCAGATAGACCGAGAGACAGCGGCGAAATCAATCCACCCCATTCCATATCAACTCTCGTCCCCATTCTCCAACCTCATCCCCCCACCCCTCCCTTCGCCGCTCCACGCCGTTTCCCGAGAGTTTGAAACGCGTGCGCGCGCTCGCGCGCTCAAACTAAACCCCAACGAAGCTTTCGAGTTCTCGAACGAGACTTCCGCGAGTGAGGCCACACGATGGAGTTTTGCCAATAGTTTCCCCGGAGAACAGTTTTGCCTAGCCATTATAGCCGCACGATTGGATACCCGTTACCCCCTTGCCTCGTTTTCTTCCTCTTTCTCTCTCTCTCTCTCACTCACTCTCACGCCCTCTTTCGCTCTCGGTCTCTATCACTCCCCTATATATCGTTCCTATACCGTAACTACCGATCCTCCGACATTTCCTACTACACCACCACTACCACCACCACCACCACCACTACCACCACCACCACCACCACCACCACCACCGCTTTACTGAAATTCGCATCGCACCGTGGGTTTTATCGTTGCATAAACTTTTCAACTTTTCGATAATCACGAAACGACTCGACGGCGAAATAATTTTCGTGCAACCGACAAACTTTGAATAATTGATTACGAGGGAAGAATGTTATTATCGTCAATTATGCACTGTCTGAAATATATTCTTAATCGTATTTCCTATAAAAGCAGTCGATCATTCTTCTTCTGAAATCGTTGAATGAAAATAAATGTTTCTCTCTTGTCTGACCCAATCTTGACTCGTACTACTTAGATTGCTTCGAATATCCACGGATACCGATTTACTTTTATAATTTCTTGATTTTTCTCGAGTCGAGCATCGTGCACCACTAGAAAGACTAAAAATTCCATGAATTCAAGATATATTTCAAACTTTTATAAGTCTTTTCGCGAAACATTTATTCGCGTTTCTCGAATCATCGTTGTTTTCTTTTTTTTTCCTACGTACTTTCTTTATGCGAAACCATTGCGCGGAATGAATCCGTTTATACCACGACGGTATATATTTTCAATGGAAACGGGAGGGAGGTATAGCGAGCGTAAAGGAAAAGGAGAGAGTCGAAGCGAGCAAGAGGGTGGATTGGTCAACGTGGCGCAACGAGAGGGTCGAAGAAATGCGAAAGCCGAGGACAAAGGATAGCCTAGCTGGCCTTATAAGCACGATATAAACATGAAAAGCTTCGAGAAAACCGGTGATTAAGCTTACCGTTCACCACGCGCATGGTTTTTACCCCCGAATTCCTTTTTGTCTCGCTCCCTCAACATATTTTTGTTTTCATCGCTTCGTAGAACACATTGACTCCATCGCAACCAACATCCCACCCCCTGTAATCGTTCGACCATTATCTCTGCCTATGAAAATACCAAACGAACCTTTGCTCTTTTCGACAAACAAAAAAGACGACTCGTATATACATCGTTCTCTAAATTATTCAAAAAATTTCGTAACATCGTTTAAAATCATTTATTATATCTTTCTTAGAAAAACGCGCAATCACGGATTTACCCGGAATTCTCCCATTGACAGATTGAGTCCTCGGGCATGATTTTCCGCGGTCTCTCTCGCGTTCCTCAGAATGCAAGAGCTTCGCTCGGGAGAGCTTGAGAATCACGCGCGCGCGCGCACGTCCAATTGGTGTTGAAAGGCCTCTCTTCGCATGCTACACGTAATACATACACGTATATATATGTGTGTGTGTGTGTTTGTATATATGTGTATATATACATAGCATTCACTCTGTGAGCTTCCATACGCTTCGAAGAATCCCAAAAGCCCGGGCAACAGCCACTTGGTGGAATTCGAGGACAATGAGCGACCGACAACACGGAATTACAACGGCGAAACGGGAACGATGACGGCCTAATTAGAAACCTCTGTGTGCCCACCATTTTACCACCACCAACTCACCGTGCCCATATCCCATCCCCTTTCAACCCCCATTTCCGGTTTATCCCTACGTCGAGGACACACGCACTTGTGCCCCGGTCTTTTGCGAGACGAGAGGGCAGGTGGAAGAGCGGTCGCGCGTACACATTTGTACATTTGTATACTTTCGCTCCGTAGTGACAAAATCCGCGGGGTGAAGAGTGTGCAAGAGGGTGAGACAGAAGGAGAGAGAGAGAGAGAGAGGGAAACATTGTCACACTCTCGAGAACACGAGCAGCGAGCCGAGCATCCCCCAATTAACACAACGACGCTGGGTCCAACCTGAATTGTCGTATCGTTGCGACTGCCACCGACCTGTAACGTTGACTTGTAATTCACCCCACCCCAAGCTCGCTCTATCCCACCGCAGAGTGTCGAACCAACCCCTTGGGCTCGTACAAAAGTCTCTAGCTCACGATTCCGTTTTTTTCTCTGACTCTTGCTCTCGCGTCAGGCACGCAAAAAAATCCTTCCGGCTCGAGAAGCGAATTCTAAAACGCGAGCCTTGTCCGCGACTTACAATTAACCTTCCTCCACGAGGAGATCACGGGGGTGAGCTTTTTCTCTCTCTCTCCCTCTCTCTCTCTCTCTGTTTCGAACCAACGGAGCCTAATTTTTATTTCTAGCTAAAGAAAGAAAAACGTTTTTTCGGTACGGGGATAAAACGACGGAGGGACTTATTATTTTTTGTTAACCGGATGTGCCTGGATTATGTCCCGGTTAATTTTTATTATTTTTCAGCTTGTAATTGGCCGCTGTTGTTTTCTCATCCGATGTGCGGGCATTGTTTTTTAACTTAATTTATATTCCAGCGGTCGGTCCTATTGTATTATTATCTTTTTATCATCATTATTATTTTTCTATAAAAGAATTGTAGAATAACATTGTTATTGATATTGCGTGGGATTGAATTTTATAGGGAAGGGGGTTGGGGGAGAAGGCCGTTAATTACGTAGTGATTTGCATGGTCGTGGGTATGGAATCTTGGAGTTTGATGGAAATGAGATTCATGGCATGGAGTGAGAATCGCTGAACCACCCTCGATCAGCTGACCGTGGGTACACACACTCGAGAACCCTTATTGCGCTCTCTCTTCGTCTCTCTCTCTCTCTATATATATATGTATATCTTGTATCTTCCGATACGAGCGCGCGCAACTTTCGCTCGTACGCGCAACCCCTCACGACTGACTGCCACGACACTCTGACTCGATTATCGCCTATGGGAACGAGTCTCGACACCCGTCGGTCACCGCAAACGAGTCGAAGCCTGCGGGGCCAATGTCATCGGCGATAGTTGTCCTAGACCGCGCGAAAGAGTTCATTCTTTAAAAACCAATCCCCTCGCCCCCTAGAAAATCAAAAAGTGTATCTTCTAACAAAACAACCCCTAAACTAGTTTCCCTACAAAATTTGTTCTATCAACGAAAGCTCCCGTTAAAATAGTAACCCCAAAAGCATATTCTATAAAAAAAACTACCCCCTTCCAAACTCAATCCCCAAAATTCATCACGCAGATCGTTCCTCGCGATAATAGTTCGTCCCTGGAATAGTAACGAGGCGCGAACACGTTACGAAATAAATTTGTTCGATCTACTTACATGTTATCCGGAAATCCACAAAAAGCAATATCCTAAAATATCCCGAGCCCCAAACACTCTCGAAACACGTGTCTCAAAAAACAAGGACGACGACGACAACAACACTTTTTTTCATTTTGTTTTCAGGGCATAATTGCAACGCCGATAATATCCTCTCGTGGCTCGGCAATGAAACAAAAACGAAGCTATCAACGACACGACGCCGGCTAAAAATAATTGCGAAGTTAATCGACGAACCATAAACACGAGTCGTAAACTTCGACTATTCGTTAAAATCACGATTCAATCTTCCCGCCCCGCCTCCATTTCACTAAACAACGTACGCAAACACGCGAGTTGAAATAAAATTAAAAAAAAAGAACAATGAACGAAAAAAAAACAGAAAAACGGAGCGGGCATCTCGAGCCCTCGTGGCTTTCGAACGCCGACTGTCTCTCTCCCTCTCTCTCTCTCTATCTGTCTCGTTCTCTCCTTTCGTATCTCGTTGCTGCGTCTGTCGATAACATTCCTTATACTTTTTTCTTTATTTTTATTTTTATTTTATTGCTTTCCGTTCTCTCTCTCCCTTTCTCTCTGTTTTTTTTCATCCTAGTCGCATATATCCTCGCGTGAGCCCGAGTCCGTGAACACTGCTCTTGCACACTCTCGCCGTGCTCGTTTGCCCGCGGTTTGCGGATTGTCTCGCTGTCTCGCTCGCACCCTCGTCGCCGAACTCGAGAAAAGTTTCACGCGCGCGGCGACGGCGCGTCGAGCGCTCGCAACGTGGATGTGGAGTATCGCGAGAAGGGTGGCTGTTCCGTTGTGTGCGAGAGAACGAGAGAGAGCGAGAGAGAGAGGGAGAGAGAGAGAGATAGTTGGGGCGAACGCCGGGAGTGAAGGGAAGGGGGTGAGAGAGCTTGAAACGGTAAAACTCTCGTCGCGCGGGCGCGTGTCGAGGGATGAAGTTGCAGAGTGGCAAGAAGGGTAAGAGGGGATTGCAGGGGATGGGGGTTTCGAGGGAGGGATGAAAACTCGGCGCGCGACCGAAGCTCCGAGCTTGCGGATTCTCGGCGTGCTGTTAGCGAAATAAAAAAGTTTCGAGTCACGCTATATAGTTTAGTGTAGGAAGCTTCGAAACCAACCCCCGTTTCCCGCACCACCTTTATTCTCTCTCGCTCTCCCCACCTCTCGCTCTTTCTTTCTCTCTCTCTCTCTTAGTTGCGCTCTCGACAGCCTCTCTCCCTCTCCCTCGCCCTTCAAACCCCCGCGACCATCCCCCTCGCGTAGTTCGCTGCTTGTCGCGGGGCTGGCTCGGAAAACTCTCACGCGCATGATCCAACATGGAAGCTATCATCCCTCTCTCTCTCCCTCGTCTCTCTAGCTTCGTATATATAACAGCACGTTCGACAAAGTTCCTCGGTTACTTTCTGTTTTTCTTTTTTTATTTTATTTCCTTTGGCTATCCGCGTCTCATTCTCTCCCACGTACGTTCGGTTTCGATCACTTATTTTCCATAACACGAGGATTTTCCAACAAAAAAACAACAAACTGGTAAACACGCGATATTTGTAAAAAATAACAGCGTCAGAACATTCGAGGTTAACGTCGAAACCATCAACAAAAAACGAGATTCACCTCGAATCGGAGAGTGATGCTTTTAAATTTATTTTGAAACACGGAGCACGTGGATCACACTTGGAAATTTTCGTTCGACACCGAAGCACGAGAAAAACTTTTAATCCCAATGGCACTATTTCTCGTTAACGCTTACGTTGAAAAAACGGGCGATTCGATCGCGGCCGTCGACACGTGGTCGTGTTCACTCTCATCCCCTAAAACCACAGACTCGGCTCGTTGTAAGAAGTAACACGATGACGAAATCGTGGCGAAAGAGAAAGACGTTAATAAGAAAAGTTTCAACGTCTCTTCGTCGATCTTGTTTCTTGAAAGTTGTTTCGCCGGCCCCTCGCAAACGACCTAGAAATTAGTTCAATCATCGATCATCGAATGTTGAATATTCGACGTTGAGAGACGTCGCTCGTTGTGCGAACCGTCGATTTACGAATTAATCGATCGGTTCCCTGTTCCAACCGCCTATGGAGGGGTGGCGGTATTTCCGGGCCTGGTCGGCAGAGATTGGGAAAAAATTGCGAGCCTCGGAGCTCTTGTCACGTGGCGTTCGCAAGGGAGAATTCCGACAATAGGTCCAGGACGAGTCGAAGATTCGGACGGCGAACTTTCTCTCTCGCTTTCTCATACGGCGTAGGAGTAACGGGACGAGGCAAGTTTGACGTTGAAAGCTCATAACAACAAAGGAATCGTGCTCGAGTCCGTGAGAAGGAGAATCAGTAGTATAGGTCTGTTTGTGTGCTGACAAATTCTACTTAGCGTCAAGATTGCTCCTCTCCCTGTTAATATGTCTATCTCTCTCTCTCTCTCTCTCTCTCTCATCTCGCTCTGTTTCCATCTTTCAATGTAAACCGAACGAGGAAATTTTGCACAAAGCTCATACACAGTCGAGAAGACGACAGAGAAAGAGAGAGAGAAAGAGAGAGATAGAGAGAGAGAGAGAGAGAGAGAGAGAGAGAGAGAGAGAGAGAGAGAGAGAGGTTTGCAAGCGAGCATCCACATCTCTCTTTCTCTCTTTCTGTCCGTCGTTCTTCGAGGGTAGAGAAAGAGAGATGGAAGAAGAGAGAAGAAGAGAGAAGACCCAAAGATTGTGAACAGGCTCAGCCGGCAGCCGCGTGCCGGCTGACGCTAACTCTGTGTGTGCCAGACCCTCGTGGGAGTAAGAGCTAAGGGAAATCAATATCTCACTAGGGGTTGAGAGGGGTGCGAGTGAGACGGAGCGAGCGAAAGAGAGAGGACATGATGCCGGTAGGAATCGCGAGCGAGCGAGAGCGTCGTACCAAGTACGATAATGGAATGAAAACGTGTGAAAAAGTGAGATGGAACGATTTTTCGAGCTTTTCGATTGTCCGGTTCGTAAAAATTCAACGTAGATAAAAACGTGAGAAATAGAGAGAGAGAGAGAGAGAGAGAGAGAGGGGAGGAGAGGGGGAGAGGGTTAGGGGTAGACAGTGAGAGAGACGAGCGAGAGAGCTACGTGTGTAACATCGCTACGTGCAAAACTGGAGATGAGGAAAAGAGCGCAAGCTCGGAAAGACGGAGTAAGTTTCTCTCTCACCGCCAACACAACAAAACACAGAGACGAGCGTGTCGCTTGTAAAGCTGAAACACACGAACTCGAGGTAGAGCGAGAGCGCTCCCGCGCACGCCCTCTACAACTTTTGCTCCTTCTATGTCACCGCAGCTGTGTGATATCGTGTTGGTAGGAAGGAGGAGGGGATGAGAGTTGAAAATAGGGGAGGGGGTAGTTGTCTTGTCTGTTATTCTCCGCTCTCTGTTGCCGCTTTCCCACACGTACATGCGCGGATTCCTCCCGCCCCTAGCCCCTTTCCCTCTCTTTCTCTCTCTCTCTCTCACACACATTCTATCTCCCTCTCTCGCTCTCTCTCGTTTTGTCAAACTAGCCGTAAACTCGTTGAAAAGTGATCCCTCTCGAAATAACAATCCCCCGTGTCTGATCTTCACTGACTGTTGCTACTTTCTTTCTCTCCACTCTGGGATAAACTTTAATAAATCATCGTTGCTCCCGGCTCTTCATATCATTTGTTTGTTTTTTTCTCACGATGCGACGGACTTTTAATCCGATTACGTCGCGTTGTTAATTCGATAATTTCTATGAAACGATCGATCTTCCTTTTGATTTGGATTAGTTGTATGAAAACGTTCATTACGTTGTGATTTTTGTTTTTGGCGAGTCGACGATCCTGACAATATTGTCCCACGTGGTCGAGGCCGATAACTTTGCGCGTACTTTTGATTCTTGGTTGTTACGACCCGAACTTTATCAACCACCCTCCACTCCGGAGGAGGGTTGGTCGACGACGATGCGTTTTGCAACGCATCCGCGACGGACCGTCGCTTCTCTTTTCTGTTTATTTTCGATTCGTGCTTTTGTCAAATTTTTCTTTTTGCTTTTGTTTGGAAAAACGTAAGGAAAAAAAAGTGATTAACGTTTCTCCCGGTCGCTCGAGCCGTCGCGGCCGCTTAGCGGGAACTACTGCCGCGCTCTCCCGCTCAACCGACGAGTCGAACCCGTGAGCCCCCGAGCCGCGCGCGCGTTTCTCTTCCTTCTCTCTCGCTCTCTCGCTCTCGTAGTTCCTCCCTGCGTATTCCTTCTCTCGCTCTTGTTCACCCTCCGGCCTCGCTCGCCGTTTCAACCCCCGTTTTGCTCTACGCTCTACCGCCAACCCCCTCTTCTTCTCTCTCTCTCTCCCTATCTTTCTCGCTCTCTCTCTCTCTTCCAACCCCCTCGCGCGCGAGAGTCGAGAAACTCACGGCGAAACTTTGCCCGGCGTCGGGGACGCTCACCAACCCCCTCAACCCCATCTCGCGAACGGAGTGATCGCCTCTCCCTCCCTCTCCCTCTCTCTCCCTCTTTCGCGTACACTCGCGAATCTTCCGTCCACCGAAGGTGATTCGAAGAAGCTGGGACGCGAGAAGGAGCCATGGCGACCGATGGAAACTACTCCCTTCCCCATCTCCACCTTCTCACTTTCTCGGTGTACCAACCAGCTTCCTTATTTTTCTGTCTACGATATTGTATTCTTGACGATACGAGAGAACAGTTCGATAGAATTTGTTCTTAAGGGGCTGAGATTAAGGCCTGGTATACGAGAAAAAAAACTTTTTTAAACTTTGTAAAAATAAATAAACGGTTGAACAATTTGGTTGTTTTTGAGGAATTTTCAGGGAATGTTTTTTGATGAGTCGTTCAACGATTAAAATATTTTTAATTGTTATGAATATTCGGTAGGATAATAATCATAATAATACGAAATAAAACAAGTTTCAAACTACGAAAAATGGCCAAGCATCCCTTTGTTCCTGATCGCAATTTTTATCTAAAAAGATTTGTTTCAAGACACAATGCTCTCTCTCTCGCTCTCTCTCTCTCTCTCTTTCTCTTTCATAGAACACGGCAGATATCCAAGCTCGTGTAACATTACTCTCATCTCTCGCTCTTCTCAACTTCTCCATCCCTCTGACGTACGCTCGCCACACTTCCACATCGTATTTCTTGGGTAGTTGAACAAAGTTTTCCCACAGTCATGGAAAACTTTGCGTACTCTCTTCCAACGAGCGAACCGAGGCGAGGGAGTTTGAGCTTCGTCTTTCCGAGTTTTACGACGGACGGAACGCTGGTTGATGGTGGGTAGAAGGCGAAAAAACAGTAGAGAACAAATGGATGAAAAGAAAAATCGTATTTTCATCGAGGGTGAGAAGGAGGAAGAAGATCGATAGAAAAATGTGAATGATCAATAAAATTTGTTCAACTAAATAAATACGAAAAATCTTAAATACAATTGTTTTTTCTTCTGAAAAGATTTTCAACCCTTATAAGTCATTAATTCGTCGATTTTAATTACGATATATCGATCGCGAGTGAGAACGAAAAATTTGTCGAGGACAAAAGTCTTTTCTCCGGTCTCTCGAAGACACGTGAGATGAAAGTTTCGAGAATCCATCGAGGAAAATTCAACTCGTGAAGTTTTTATTCCCAAAGTCCCCAGGAGCGCGAGAAAGAGATGGAGAAAGAGAGAAGGGAATAAAGTAGGAGGATGAGTTTTGTTCCTCGTTCGCGGTCTCTGGCAAGCTCCGGTGTGGTCGGACGAGAAGGAGGTAGGGAGGAAAAAAAAGTTTCGCAAAACTTGGGGTGGCTACACACCCTTCGAGAAAGACGCTGAAGCGTACAATGTACACTGTAGTACGTCGAGTAATAGGAGAAGAAGGAAGAAGTATGAGAAGAAGAAGTAGAAGAAGAACAAGAACAAGAAAAAGAAGTTGAAACGTAAAAGTAAGAGGCGAAAAGAGAGGGAGAAAAAAATACGAGACGAGCGAGAGGAAGGGCTCGAGTTGATGGAGGGAAAGACGCGAGAATCATTGGGGTAGAATATTCGTCGAAACTTTTCGTGAAGTTGTACGAAGCGGGGGGATACGAGTCGGTATAGTAAAAAAATCGAAAGAAAAAATTACTCGTTCGACATTTGATCGAAACTCGAATCTTTTCTTTCGACATAATCACTTTATGCCTTTGAACAAAAACAAAACTCAAATAAATCACTAAAAAAGATATAGAAATACATTTCTTGAAAAGTAAGTTTGTTCGAAAGTAAGATTTAAGTTCGCGTTTAAAAGAAACGAAAAAAAAGAACGGATCGTCTTTCGATCGTCCGAGGGTCGAGAGGTTTGCAACAACGAAAGGGGTAGTTAATCCGGATGCAAGTGGCCGACGGTCGATTTCCGCGTAAGCTCTACTCGTCGCGAAACGAGACAGAGACGGAGACGGGGAAAGAGAGAGAAGAGGAGTCTCGAGAGTCGTAGGAGAGGGTTAGTCCATGACCTAGGGTCACCATCCCCTTCTACACCCCTTTTCATACCGTTTCGCTGTCTCGCTCGTGGGAGGTTCGCACGCGCTAACAATCGAGCGGCCCGCTGGCACAAATCGATCCTCCTTCCGTGATACGCGAACGCGAGAACCGACTCGGGGCTAATACAGGCCCAGCGAGCCCGAGCACTATTTTCTCGATAAATTTAACTTGGCCCAGAAAGCTTCCGCGGCTCACCCCTTCGCTGCCCCCTCATCCTCGTTCCACACTCTTTTGACTCGACGCTTCTTCTCCATATCATTGCCATCAACCTCTAAATACGTTTCTTCGTTATCTATCGGTGCCACGATGCTAAAATTACGATTGATCGATTAAACTCACCCCTAATGATTTCTTAACTCTCATTCCTATTTTTCAAACCGACTTTTCTTATCATCGATGTTTTTACGCGAGATCTCATTTTCAGAACTTAGCTTTATAACCTTATTATTGAAACTGAGGAAAAACAGTGAATTTTTCGTTCAGTTGAGATCGAAAAATATGACAATAAAAAAAGGATCGGGGGATGAAACAAAACAAAGAAAAAGTACGAAAGTAAAGATAAGAAAACGAGAAGATACGATAAATCATGTAAGAGCGTTGTCGATGCGGCACAAACCAATCGCATGGGTCCCCCCACTCGACTCCCTTCCGCTTCCGAAATCCATTCTCAACCACCTTAGACCAAACCCCGCGTTCCCTTTTTTTCTCTCCCTCAAATAAGACGCGAGATACGCTTCTCGATAAAGTTTTCCCACGTCATAATAATTTTACGTTGTCTCTTTCTCTCTCTCTCTCTCTCTTTCTCTTTCTCTCTAAATGCCAAGTTTATCCGTAATAAATTGTTCCGGCAAACTTTCTTTCCTCGGTTGCGAACGTGGAGTTATATCGGAGAGAAAGCAGCGACCGACCTATCGGGGAGAAGGGGTTGTTCTACGTATATCTATAGAGGATATATGAAACACGTCTGACTCAACCCATTGGAAAAAAGCTCGTTCCTCCACTTTCTTCATAAAACTACCCCTCACCCATCCTCCCCTATTTCTTTCCCTTCCTACTTTTATTTATCTCACAATTTCTCTCACTTCTCCGCAGCTTTTCGTTCCCCTCACCACCACCGTCGACGCTGACCTCTCGAAAGCTGTTCCGTTTCCGTCTCGTCGAACGACTACGACACAACATTTTCAAAGATGTCTCGTATTGCCAGTTGGAAGGAATTTCTACGGATCGATCGTTTCTCAGATTCTCTCTCTCTCTCTCTCTCTCTATCTCTCTCTGACTCTCTCCGTCTCTCCTTTTCACAGGGTACAAAACGTCCTCTCGACTTCCCTCTCCGACCTTTCTCGTTCGCCGCTCTTTCATTATCTCGAAGATCTCTGCATTCCCAATTCTCCAACCCCTCCTCTTCGGTCCTTCCCTTGGTCCTATTCAATAGCGTCCGGCCGATCTTTTCGTAGAGACAAACTCGTCACACGAATATAGCAAGAACGAAAGTTCGTCTCTCGATTATTTAAAAAATTTTGTATAGCCTCGACAAAAATCAGATTCGACGATTACAACAACTAATTTTTCTCCGATCGATTTCGAGAGCTTTCGAACGACTTTGATTCCCTTCGCGAGAAGCTCGAGCAAACTCGTCGATTTTCTACCTTCCGTAAGAAAGTAAGTGAAAGAGAGAGAGAGAGGATGTGAAGGGGTGGGTAAAGAAGCGAAAAATAAAACGTTTAATCGAAAGTCAATAGGAAAGTTGGCGAACGCTTTGAAATCGTCTCGGGAGACGACTACGCGCAAAGATTTTCCTCTCTTCTCGGGATAAACACAAAAGCTCTAACGAACTTTTCTCCTCGACGCCAGTCGAGCTCCTTCGTACGTACGACACCCCTACTTTCTCTGTTTACACTCAAACACAAAGTTTATCCCGCTCCTACCCTTACCCCACAGTCCCTCGGTGTGCAATTCTCTCTCCCTCTCTCTCGGATTTCCAACATCGCGAAAGCTCGTCCCTAATTTCCGGCGTGGGTGAAAACGAGAACTATATATGACTCGAAACCATCCCCCTACCCCTTTGCTCCGACCCCTCGTCACCGAGTCTACACGTCGCACTGGCTCGATCTATATAGCTAGAAAAGTTTTACATGCGGCACCAACTTTTGGCAGCCTGTGGCCAGCACGCAATCAACTCCCACGATATCTCGAATTCTACGCTATGCTACGCTCTGCGCGCGCACGTGAGAGAGGGAGAAAGAGAGGAAGGAATAAGTGGGTGCATTCGAACTTGTGTAACGAGTTTTACCATCTAGGCGAATAGAATCGTTCATGCACGACAATATAGAAAAGTTTCCCTTCGGACTTAAATATAACATTTATCTGTGAGTAATAATAACAATTATTATTATTATTATCATTGTTATTATTTTTATTAAAACGTCATATAGTGTTTTAAGAGACGTTCGCCATCCTTCTAGGACTGAAAACACTTCTAGAAAAAAAAATAGGACATCGACCTACCCCTCTGCATGCTTGGTAAATATTTCATCCCCTGTGAATATTTTCGTTATAAATTAAAAGAAAATGTAATTTTCGTTTTTATCGTTATAATTGCATAATATTATCATCTAATTTAATCGAAACGCGATCGATTAATCGAACTTTTAAACCAAGCCAAAAATGTTACCCCTGAATTGACATTTTCGTGAAATTGATATTTTTAGTTTTTATAAATTCGGCTCGTTTCGGTTGTTGGCACTGAAAACGATACCGATGGCAGTGAAGCGTGCACAGGAAGCTGTCGCTTATGAGTAGGTATCCTAACTACCCCCTCTCACTGTCCCGAACTCATTCTACGTAGCGGAGGGTAAATTTGTCGGATAACGAGGGAGGAACGAAAGAGGGAGAGAAAGAGAGAGGAAGTCGATATCTCAAAAGTTTCGAGGAGAAGTCGGTGCTATTGTCTTTGGCTCGGGGAATATAATCCGCGTGTACGTGTAGGGGATGGCACAGGGAGAGCATATATGGAACCGGAAAATAGGGGTAGAACATAGCGAAGAGAGAGAGAGATAGCGCGGGTGGCGAAGAAATAAACATGGAAAATGGAGCCGCGGAGTCAGCGCTAACCACCCTTCCGGATGAAACTTGCGCAGAAGGAGGGAGAGACAGTCTCTCTCTCTCTCTCTTCTCTCTTCTCCTTTCCTCGATCTTTCGATAGCTCGATCGTGACTCGCCGATGTATACGAAGAAAGCGCACGAACTAAAAGTAGAATCGAGCTTGCGAAACGCCCGAACGACCACAGGGTACCGGTGCCATCCACATCAACGCAATTTATCGCGCTCCAGTGACTCGAGGGGGTGAGTTTGGTTTTCCACGATTTACCCCCTACCCACGATTTCTCGGATACTCTATCTATCGTCGAATTTACGTTCTTCGACGAAGTGCATAACGCGAAGTTCACCCCTACGCGATCCTGGCGATCTTTACGATCGGAGGCTTTCCAACGGAGGTGTGAGCAAATTCAACGCGGAATCAACCCCTAACTTCGTCGAGTTTTCGGGGTGATTATCGAGACGATAATGACTTCCTCGAAACGGCAATTTTGTATTCGAGACATCGAGGCGATAAAATTGATCGTTAAAAAATTACAGAGTTGGTAATTTCGATTAAAAATGTTTTTGACGACTTTTTAAGGGATGATTCGAAAAGATCGCCAATAATCCTGAAAAACTTCATCAAATATTCGGGGTGATTATCGAGCCACGTATTTTATCGAAACACTAGTTGTTTTTTTTATAATCGACTTCATAAAATATAATTCGTTGTGAAAAAAATTGAGGGGTTGTTTTGTATCGAGAATGTTTTAATCGCTTACCAAGGGACGATTGGAATCGATCACGATCCTCGTCGAGAAATTCGGACGGTCCGGATCCTCCGATGTTTATTCCAACGACTCGCGACACTGGGGGATGATCGATAAGCCTGAAAAGGGGTGAGTCGCGTCCTTCGACGATTTTTTCCCTAAATCCATTACGCGTTTTTAAACGGCACGATTCACTCGCTCGATTCGATGCAACGATACCGCACGCACGTCGCAACGTGACTAACGTAAAAATTCATCGTTACGATGGTTATACGGTAGACTACTTATAAATATACGAAGCTATGTACTGGGCGATCCAAGCTCGACGATGTAGTTGTGACGATGAGGAAATCGTGTGCTCGTATATAGGCGAGTACGTGTATACGAAGAAGAGTCGCCGCGCTGACTTTCGCCACGTGCACGAAGTCGTTCGACGGTGCCGCTCGTACGCTTTGCACCCCACCATCGCAAAACCGCCCTTATACCCCGACTACGAGTCAACAATAAGTAAAGACTCCTATCCACTTGGTTTTTTTTTCAATTTCATTTTATAACGGTAAAAATACGATTCCCAGGAAAACTTGACGTTCGAAAGCGTAACGCTTTTCTATATTTGAATATTTTTTATTCGCGTAATTTAAAAAACCATAAGTTCTTCATTAATAAATTTAAACTTTTGTTCTTTTGTTGTGTTTAGAAAAATTCAATATCGAGGAAAACAAAGTTATTGCAAATTATCACGGTCTAAAATGCTGGGCTTAAATTTTGTTTAAATTCCAACATAAAAAAACTATTGATATTGGTATTTTTTGTTTTGTCGAGAAAAAAAATAGAATACTGCGAAAATATAGAATTATTTTTCAACGTCTGTATATTAATATCGACGTTAAATAATTATATATCCGCGTCTCATTATATCAATAAGGAATAACAAATACATTCCTCGTTAATAATCAAACGAAAAAATAATTCTCGATTAAAATCGACGATTCGTCAAATTCTTGTGTCTGCCCTAATTTCTCACCTTCTAGAGCAATGCAACCTAACCATAAATATATAATTGATAAAGCTCGGTGCAATCGTACGAGCATCGTCTTCAATAGAAAATTGTTTATCGTGGAGTCGACTGTACGTAAATCGAGGGCTCTGTTGCTCGCGATTCGCACCGATCGTGCTCCTCGGCGAGCTTATTGCACCACGTGGCCGCGTCCGAAGCTCACCATTGCGATAAGAGTGAATAAGAGAAAGGAAGAGAGAGAGAGAGAGAAATAAAATAAAAGTAGAGGGGTAATACACGAGGTCTCGACGAGCAGGCCACGTTGCCGTTATAGTTTACCCACCCTCGTATTATGCGTCCAACATCGCTCCGGCATTGCTGTCCCGGGCAAACGGGACGCGGGCAAGACCTCCCAGTTTCGTTAAACATTCACGAGGTATACGTGTTGCAAATGCGAGTGGAGGGCAAAGGCACCCCTCGGTGAATCGCCACGTAGGCCGATCCACTCTCCTCGCGTTCGCATGTAATATAACTCGTACCTACTCGTATGTATCGCTCTTAACACATACACACGTATATATACATCGATTGATAAAAGTCGGAAGGTCCTATTTCTCGTCTATTTGACACGTTAAGAAGCAACGTCGTTTACCCCATTGTTGTCTCATCAATCGTTGTTACATAAACGTAAGTACTCGTCTATACTATAATTTATATTATTTGATTTTTTAAATTGAATTAAAAATGTCATTATTTTAACTTGCTTCGTGACAAATAATTTTTCACTGGGTCAAATTTTCTGAATATGTTACGAAAAAATTGAAATTGCATCGAAACTGCAAGTTTTGCTGCATTTTAATATTTATTATTCATTTTTTCGAAGACTAGAAAACTATTCTTTAAATTTGAGATTTGATCTAGTTACGACTGGAATATTATAACGCAACGAGTATTAAAATTTTGATAGAAATAAATAATCGATAGTTGTACCAGCGGAAATTTTATATTAAAAAAAAAAAAACGTTTCCCTCCAACCCTTAATTCATTGTCGAGCGAGAATTTCCCGCGAATAACCTTGAGAATAAAACGTACCATTTTTTGTTTAATCACTTCGCGCTAACGAGTTGAGGAACTAAGTACAACGCAAACTAGATTGCAAATAGTTGCAGTTAAAAGTTTTCAGCCGATGAGTTAAGTGGAATGGGTAAAATGATGTTTAATATTTAGCCATGTCTCATTATACCTGTATATAGGAGAGTTTATGCGTATTATATCGGAGTCCGAATAACAGAGAAGTTACCGAGTTTCGAGGTTCGCTCCCCATCACCCTCCTCTTACCCTCCATTCGCCCCCTCTCTCCTTCTCTCGTTCAGCGTCGCTCACCCTGCCTCTCGCTCGCTCCCTGTTGCTCGGTTAGAGGGCTAACGTTATTACAACATCGGGAAACATAAATCATCGGTGGTTAAATGCCCTGTGCCCGCCATGGCATGTCGAGGAATACGAGGGAGGGAGGGAGAGAGAGAGAGTGAGAGAGACAGAAAGAGGGTGTCCGTGTGCGTCAGAAGAGACTCAGGGGAAAGGGGGGCGTGAGTGTGTTTCCTGGTGCTTTTCAAGCTTCGGGTACAGCACGCAGAAGTTAGTTTGCACACTGCAGGATATTCGACGGTAGTTACCCAAACTGTGTATAGGTCAGAACTGGGAGAGAGAGAGAGAGAGGGGGGGGGGAGAGAGTTGGGCGAATGTGGCTGAAGCCACTGTTGGCGAAAGTAGTGGAGTAGGGAAAAGAGGGAGAAAGAGAGATAGATAGATAGAGAGAAAGAGAGAGAGGAAGTTGGGTGGGAGGCGCATGATCAATCGAGAAGTTTGACTCGGTGGGAATCCGAGGGAAGCCAATAAAAGCTGGGTTCCAGTAGTCAAGAGTGGGATGAGAAGACCGAGGTAGAGAGAGAGAGAGAGAGAGAGAGAGAGAGAGAGAGCGAGAGAGAGAGAGTTGATTTCCGCGGAGCCGAGGGAGCTTGGACTGCCGTTTGTAAACTATTGCAAACCGTCTGTGTTGGTACTGCGCTTTAAATATCGACGCGAGAGTGAGCAATCCCTTTCAAAGAAACTACCCGGAGCTATTGACGCTTGAGAAATCATCCCTTGTCGTTGTATTATAGGCGATAAATGATAAATGAATCAAACAATATAGAATTTAATTAAAATTGAATTGTTATGGAGTTAATTAATAGTCGGCAGACTGAGTATTATTTCTGATTGATCTATTATTACTTTTGTATTTTATATATTTATTGTAAAAATCTAGAAGTTCGAAATGTAATAAGTAGACAAAATAAAAGAAAATTAAATAAAAATGAATTTTTCTCTGATTGAATTTATGAATTATTTTAGCAAAATATTATTATATATGAATTAATTATCGTCTATGTGTCTTCGCAAAACTGATATTAACTGGATATTTTTTTTAATTCTTCGACACTTGTCAATTTACGAATAATAATTATAGAAACTAAAGAATGAATGAATGAGATGATAATAAAAGCACAACTGTTAAAAGAACTATGAATGAAAAATTCGCAACGTCATCTATCAACTTTAAACATTCGTGAAGTATTCAATAATGATCCCATCCCGTTGACACCCGTGGTCCCCGTCGAACCCGATGGTGACACACTTTCGAAATGGAAAAAGTAAATTTATAATTGAAAATATAAAATGATCGTTCAACGAGTACAAAATGGAGCAGCTGTTAGTAAACCAAAATTACGATAATATACGTGGATTGGGACAAAACTTTTTATCCTTCCATTGTAATTCTCGTCATATCGGTTATTCAGGTCTCACCACGTGGAGGTCGCTGTTCATCGAGACCCAGAGTAGACAGCATATTAACCGATACCTCTATCGCTACGACGTTTTTATTCAAAAATTTGCATTTATCAAGTGCGTTATAAAAAAGCAAAATTATCACGTGCGCAATAGTGCAAAAAATAAGCAAAAAGTGCGAGTTAATTTAGGAAGCAAGCTACAACACCGAGAGTACCTAAAAACGCTGTATACTCCTCCTTTTTCCTCTCAAAAAGGCATAAATCATACAAAATTTAAAAAAACAACTGCATAGAAAAAATAGAAAAAAGTTACGAAATTTTTTTAAAAAAAGTTTGTGCAGTGTTCAAAGTGTTATTAGAAAATTGCCAAAGCTGAAGGTGATCATAAATATCGATGAGTGCAAAAAGGACAGATGCAATTGCACAAAATAATAATTTTCTAGGCTGCTGGGCATTTCCAAAGTTTTTATTATAGATTGATTGCATCTTTAATTTTGCCTTGTCCTATCGAATGATAAAATAAGATAGTGATATTATGTGTTTAATTACGAAGTGAAAGCTCTTCTCGATTATCGAATATCGATTATTGCATAAAATTTTAATTAATGCAAAAAAGTCTGATAATGCCGGTATCTGGCCTCGATGTCGTAATTATTCAGGACTTTTTTGATAAGAATTACAAAGAATGACGAGGAACTGGTCAGGGATCTCCCCATTACCATGTGTCTTATCGTAATTCGAAACGTCGAAAAAGCAACAAGGTTGTGGCCGACACCACCCAACTCTATCGACGTTCTTCCTCCTCTACGATTTATTTTTAAATAACTCGAATTAAGAATTCATCGATATTTGCAATTCCCGGAAGAATCAATCGGAGAAGAGCGTCACTCGTGTGATTTCAAAATAATACGAGACGATTAATTCGACGAGATAAAATAATTCACGAAAAATAAATTTTTAAATAAAGAAAACCACATAGAAACTGTGAATAAATTTTGATTTTATAAATGAAAAGAAAATGATAACAAATTTTCAATAATTCTCATTAGTTTTTATTACCAAATGGATTATCAAGTTATCCGATATCTCGGTAAAAAACGAGCACGTTTACCTGCATCATCGTCGGACGAAATTCAGCGTATATGTTTTAGTCCAAAAAACGAGAATAGTCTCGTAGAAAATTAAACAACAATTTTCCACGAGACATTCGATATTTCGGTTAAAAAAGAACCCCGAACAAAATGAGAGGGATATTCAAAGATCATCCCCTATGTGAAACTGGAAAATTTAAATAAACGATTAAAAGATTTGACAAAAACTGAAATAAAAAAAGCATTAGATACGATGAAAACCTGAAAAAAAGTCTTTATATTGGTAAAAAAAGATTTTTTTACATTCCCTCAACGACCTACAATCATAAGAAACAGGACAACCTACAAATGACATTCACATAAAACGTATGGATGTGATCGTCGATCACCAATGAAACGTGAGAACGACGAATTAAAAAATGTTAATATAAATTAAACATTTCACGCGTGGTGTAGTGTCGATCGTGTCAATACGTTTATTTTGTGCACAAATACGACTAGCCTTGAACTGTTATAGTGAATGAATGAACAGGTAGGGGATGAATGAGAGTCACCATCCCCACTACGCTACTACCCTCGAGCCTGGCTTTCTCTCTCCCTCTCTCTTCTCCCACTACGTCCCCCAATATATTGGGTAGGCCTACGTTACTGTCGCAAACCGGCTTATATATATATATATATATATATCAAATCTGGCCTGTGACAATAACATAAGCCTGGAATATCAATATATATAAATATACACCAATGAGAAAATTTACAAAAATACTTTAAAAATCGATTAAAATTGAAAAATTGTCGCAGCCGGACGAATCAAACGTCATATTACAGCTAAAATTGATAACGTTAAATTGTTTGACTATAATCTCAACGAAAGTCCTAGAACCTTGTTTTATTATTATTTTTTCTCAATATCGACTCGTTTAATTTTAATTAAAATTTTTATTTCTCCATTTTCTATGTGTTTATTCAATTTTCCCGTCTCGAAATCCTTGGGTCGTTTGATCGACAATTTCAGGGAATAAATATAACGTAATCGACGATACGAATTTACTTATTTGGTTCGATTTAAATTCACCGAGGTGGAAAAGTTTCTTCTCACAGTTGGAATTTTCTAGGGTTGTAGCGAGGCAAGAAAAGACTCGGAAGCGTAAAGGGGAACGTAACCCCTAACCCATTTTCCAAATGTACGACATCGAGACTACGATGCTTACGGTCAGCGAGGTGATCGCTCCTACCGTAAAAACGATTTTTTGTCCGCAAGCTCGCTGTATCCTCGACGCGCTTATTCTCAACAGCAAATTTATTCCACGCTCCTCGTTCGTTTCCCGATCGAACCAAACCACGTTATTTTCAAGAATTCTCTCGAAAACCCGAAGTACGAAGAAAAACAGACACAAATTAAGTATTAATAAAAATAATTTAATAACTCTTGCTATCAATAATTCTATTGTATTATAATAATTATAATAATAATGATAATAATTTAACGATTAATTACGTAACTGTCAATTATTTAGCTATCAATTACACAAGCATCGATCATTTAATTAATAATTTTTCACCGTTATTTTTCGTACGGTTTAATCGAAAATAATGATTTTTAAAAAAATAGTAGTTTTTAATTTTCGTAGATACTTGCGACGATTAAACTCGCGTCTGGTGTAATCGTTATCGATCATCATTAATTAAACACCTCGCCAAAAAACAATGCAATAAATTTAAACCCAAAAAGATCGTGGCAGCAATGCTGTTTATCACGCATCTCGTTACTCGAATATCTTCTACCCGTGTATTAGTAGTTTTGCATATTTTTCATACTAGTTAATCCCACCGGAGTAAGTCATGATCGAACGTACGTTCAAGAAACTCTAATTTATCGAATTCTCATGCTGCAGTGTAAAAAGAATTTTCTTGATTTTTTATAAAATCGTTCGACTTGAAAAAAGTGACAAAAAATTCAAATTTTTCGTTCGTTACGTTTTAAAAAATCTTCGACCAATTTAAACCATAATTTATTGTTATTAAATATATTTTATAATGCTAATTTTTTTTATTGTTATTTTTTATTATTATTCTAGTGTTTTTTTTATTTCAATGAACTTTGCTCGCTTACTCTTTTAATCACGTAAATTATAACAGCCGCGAAGGGTACCAAGGTACCCCGGCCAATTTGTGTCAGTAATAAAGCGCAACAGCGCTACAAGCCCACGTTGCCATTGTATTGGAGACAAAAGTACCGAGTTTTTCGCCCGTACCCGTTCGCATCGGGATAGCTCCTACCCCCGAGGCAAATAATCGATTTTCCGGTACTTAAAAAAAAATATCGACCTTTCGATAAAAAAGAAAATTAATCAGAATATTATAAATCAATTTAATTATTGGGCAAAATTGAATACGTCGGTAATTCGCATTTTTTTTATATCAACTTTATCGTACCCGTGAGATATTTATCTGGCTCGTGTCGAACGATTGACCGTGACGGGAATAAAAAATAAAAAAATCCAATCGAAGTAATTAAAGGTAATTTGTTTATAACGCGTCTAGCGTTAAACGAGAATAATTAATATTAATTAATATTACTCGAACGTGGTAAATTGAATTTTTATTACATTTACTTTCCCAATCCCACAAGAAGTTTTACTGGTGCTGTTGACGTTTCACGTGGTCAACGTTGTTTCATATTGCACGAAAACTTTGATCAAATTTTCGTACGAACTAATTATACGCGGTATACAAATTATGGATTAAACAGCAAGTAGTGGAACAACGAATGTTAAACACGTGTCAATCCACGTGCTGTGGAAAAACTGTAAAGTATCCCCTATTTTTTAAATGTTACCATGATATGTATAAGAGACGAGAGAGAGAGAGAGAGATTTGATTGATTTGATGGTATTTATTTATGCCCTAGCAAGCTATGGGGCAAATCATAATTACAGAGTAGTCTGGTGAAGTCCAACCACTCAAAAAGTACAAAAATAAAATAAAAATAAAAATAAAGAAAAATAGAGAGAGAGAGAGAGAGAGAGAGAAGCAAAACCTCGAAAACAGAGAGACAGATAGATGTACGTGCTATATATATATACGAACACACTTAAGGGAAATCCCAATGTAACAGGCTGAAAAATGAGGTATTTTTGGAGAATTTTGTTTTTTTTAAACCTCTCGATGAAATTATTTGAAATTTTGTGTATTATTTATTGAAGTAATGAAGCATACAAGGATTTTTTTTCAATTTTTAGTACATTTTATTAAGCAGAGGAGCGGTAATACAGTAACGACGTTAATAAATGTAAAAAAAGAAACTTTGACATTTTTTTTTTCATTGTTTTGCCAAAGTTTTCGTCCATTGAGACGACAAGATTGAATAATTAACCCGAAATATGGAATAAATTTGACGATCTGAAATTTGGGGTAATTAATTAATCGGCGCTAGGAGAATTATCGTTATACTATCATAAATTATTCGTAGGTTCGCTGTTGATCGCGCACGAAAACGAGAAACGTTATTTTTATTAAGAATAATAATTACAAGGAGGATCGGCAATAAAATTTCGTCGATTTTCGATTTTATGTTATATCGGAAGAAGATCGTGTGGCCAATCCCGTGAATTTCATCATTTTTTTCAATTTTTTGACTTTGCAGTTGATCAACAGCCATCTGCTCACTGTTTCATTACCAGTACGAAGAGCCATCTTCAGCAAAAGTTCGTACCAAACTGAATTTCCATCGATGCGACATCCTGTAAAAAAAAACAAATAAAAATCATAAAAAACGGTGAAAATTGGAAAAATCGCAATGAAAATAAATTATAATTAATCTACTCGACGTAGGATTGTTTACCGGCTCGCTGGAGAATATCGAGACAGGAAAGTGCGTCATGCCCGCTGTCCGTGTTGAACGTGTAATAATAAACGGCCAGGCACATCGGGCTTTCTCCAGCGTCGGAACATAAATGCGGATTCGCTCCTACACAAATTTGATAACAAATTACAAATTATTATAAAAATTAAACACTCGTTTATAAATGACGATAATTATTAATTTCTTTTTTTCTAATTTAAGGATTTAAAAAATAATTAACTATTTTTTTTTTAAATACCATTTGCCAACATTAATCGCATCAACGAGGCATGACCGTGAAAACAGACTCGATGAAAAGGTGTCTGACCGGAAATGCCGTATTTCGCGTTGATCAGGTGAGGAAAATAATTAATCAGCTTTTCGCAACTTTCGGCATATTTTTTTATAAAACATTTCTGAAATACAAAATGGAGGATTCTTCTTTTTTTTTTTTCATTGGGAAAAAAAATTAAGGCTGAAAAATTGTTTTTCAAGAATTCAAACGACGTCTTACATCTGCCGCCGTGTACAATTCGCTCAAGTATCTCGCGTGTTCCATTGCTCTGTCGCATTTCTGGCACGATTCATCGATCGAATCACTTCTGCTCGGTGAATCGAGGTCTTCGACTTCCTCCGACGATGTTGCAAGATTTTTCGTTCTTCTGTGCTCTTAAAAAAATATTTCGCGTAAATGTCCTAGGCCTGGGTTGTAAATATAAGGGGAAATGTAATTTTTCTGAAATTCTATAAAATATTGTATTTTTATTTATTTTTAATGTTAGAAAAAACGTAAATAAAAATTCATTTATTTAATTATTTAACATTTGGTAAATATTTATTTATTTATTTATTTAGAATAATAAATGCGTTGAATATTTACTTTTTATTTATTTATTTATTTTGTGCTTTATTTACATTATTTTCGAATATCAGATTGTTCAAATATCATCGATTACTCACTTTTCAAGAGCATCATCAATGTCGAGATCATGGCGACGATAAGCAAAGTGATGGCGAACAACATAACTTCCGAATTCACCGGAAGTATAACATCTCGCGTTGCTAATGTCACGAGATCGTGAGCAGCAGCAATGCGCATGTCCAACGCACTGATTTTCTCCGAAAAATCATGTTCGCACTCCATACTTTCGAACGTGTTTTGATTCTATCTTCGATTCACACTTGTTTCAAGTTTCGCTCAATGTTATGGGAGCGAAACTTAATCAAGCTTGGATCAAACTTTGTCCGATTTATCACGGATCGAAGTTCGAAACATTCAAACTTTTACCGTTCTTCCGGTAGAATAGTTAGATAACCTCAATAGTCGGAGTAAGTACGTGTACTACGTTTACATACCGGATGTACGATCTTACAAAGTACCATGGGATGTAAATCTAAGCTGTCAAGAATGGATTAATTGCACTTTCACTCACACTAAACGGTTATATGAAACTCTATTGTGAATTGAAACAATGTGTAACGAACTCGCAAGATTTGATGAGTGCGACGGAGACAGCGCCATGGCGCTGAGGCGGGAAAAGAGGGAACATTGCATATCGATCGACAGGGGTGCAAAATGTTATCGGTCGGTAAGAAAGATGCTGTCAATATATCTATGACTGTTTTACCGACTGACCTACCTTAAATCGCAAGCTATATTAGACGATAGTTGCGCTTTCATTGCGAATGATGGATGATGCATATTAAAATTAAAGCAGCAGTAAGCAAAACGTTGCCAAAAAGTATAAACTCAGATATAACCGGAAGTGCGACGGCCCGCGCTCTGTATGTTGCAAGATCGTGGGACGTAGCAATGCGAACGATCGTCCCGATCATTTTCTCCAACAAAATCATGCATACACTCCGTACATTGCAATAATTGTCGCATATGTATATGTCCTACCTTCGATTCGCCCTTGCTTCAGATTCAATCACTGCCGAGTAAGTGAAACCAGATTTTGGGGAAAGTTGTATCAGGCATGAATCGCGTCTGCTTGACGGTTTCGTAGTCGAAGTTCAGAACACTCAAACTTTCATCGTTCTTCCGGCAGAGAACTTCGAATAACTTCAAAAGATGTATAGAAATACTCAAATGATGTTTACATAAAAAAACAAACGATCTTTCGATGTATCACGAGTAGGATGAAAATCGGATCGGCCGAGAGCGAATTAGTTACACCTCCACTAACACCAACGGCTTGTATGCAACTCCCGTTTGAATCAAATGAGTGCGACTGAGGGTAGCGCCCTCGGCGTCATAACGGACGAAGAGAGAACATTGCACGGGATTTTAAAGGAATGTAATCTACTTTCAGATGGTAAAAAAGACTATCAATACTATCAACATCTGCATAATTGTGTTATCAATCGAGAGATGGTGAGAATGAAAGTGAAGAACAATCTCAAATCACGTGTGTATCGCGACCTAACCTAACGTCGTAGTGGAGCGAGAGTCCCCACCAAGAGTTGCTGTGCCAAACTGTATCGTGAGTGAGCAACAATGGCGACCGCAGTGGACTGTCAGATCGCAATGTCGTCGTCTCGCATTTGACAGTAAAGTTACGGGGAGAGTTTCGTTTGAAAAAGAAAAAAAAACCAGAACAAAATCACAAACATGATTCAATCGGTTCGAATCGATAAGGATTACATCGTCGAGAGAACGGGGTAACGACGGGAACAAAAAAAAAATTAAAAAAACAAATACGACAATGGAAACGCGTCGCGGTGTGTAAAAATTAGAATTATATTTTTTTGTGCTAAAGAGGGGCTAAGAAAAAACAAACCCCTCTTTGTGTTCTTACGCATGCAACGAAACATCGACAGCTGACGATGTTTTGCACGCTGGCCACTGTCCTTGTTGATGTTTGATAACACGGCGGGGGGGGGGGAGAATAACGAACAAGGCGAAAACGAGGCTGTGAAGTTTAACGAAACGACGTATTATGTTTAAAACCGAAGAATCGTCGAAGGACAGTTTCCTTCAACAGACCAAGGCCGCGAGGGAGGAGCGCGCCCATGAGAAATGCAAGGAGGACGCTGTAATTTGTATACAGAAAAACGTTCGAGGATGGCTAGCGAGATCGAAATTGGCCAAAAAAATACTGTAAGTCAAGACGATAAATATTTTAATTTTCTTTTCGATCGAATTATCAACAAACAACCCTGAAATTCCGTTAATTCCTTCAAGTACAAAATATACATAATCGTCATCCCTTAATTAAAATTAAGAACACATTGACATTTAAATCGCCCAACCGATACGCCGCTGTAAAAACAGACCACGCGTTTCGTCTTCCAGAGATGAATTCGACACTTATTTCCCGGACGAAGCTTCTTCCAAACTTCACACAGAGTTGAAACCGGTACTACAAGTCTACAGGATAGTCATAAGATTTTTGAGAGTATACAGAAAAGATCGAGATCAAACAAGAATAGAAAATTTATGCAGGTAAAACAAAAAAAAATTGATAAAAAAAAAAAAACCTGCCGAAATATCAAATTTTCGTACGAAAACGATTTTATAATAGCGCGTCCCTGAAAAACAAACTTTTTCAGATATCTCGTCAAATCGTTGGACTCGGATTCCCCGAAACTTTCGTACATAGGCGTTGCGTTGAACAAAGAGCATTACATATCATGGATAACTCAAGTAAAAACGGTTTTACACCATTGTATGACGGGCCTGGAAAATCTAAGACCGGAAATACCGGCGGATCACAGATCGATACTTTTACGATTGCACACATTGGTGAGTTTCACAGCGTCCGGAACATGGGCGATACAAAAAGTCGAAGGTATGGGAAAATTGGAAGCGGGCATGAAACAGCTCTGCGCCAACATAATGGGTCATCTAGTCAACAATGGATTTTACACCGTCATGCGAGTTCTTCTCGTCAAAGGATTAGGAAGAAAAGAAATCGCTCTGACTCCAGTGGCGCTCTCAGCGGCGGTAACGCTATCCTCGAGACCTCTGATATCCTCGAAAATGTCGGATAAACTCGTCTCGTTATTTCTCATCAACGTATTCAGCGTACCGGCTCTCGTTTATCACTTGAATCTTCTCTCGCCGGAGTGCGCATCGTCTTTCATAACGAACAGACTCTTCGCTCGTTCTCTCGAGCTTCTCAATTCCGAGCAAAACTTACGCATAGTTTTCAATGCCCTGGAGGGTAGTTACGCTCTTTGTTTGCTCGCTAATCTCATACAACTGGCGAATATTGAAAAAGACGAGGTATTTCGGGATCTTTACTTTCCGTCCTTTACATTCGTCGCTACGAAGATACTCGAGGCTTGTCAGCAATACGTCGTAGCGAAACAGAGTAATTTGACCTATTGGCATCCGGTTCTCGGTTGTTTCGCTCAAGCGGTCGATTCTTATCTTCATAGCGCGATCGAATATACAAAATCGCAGCTTACTCATCTTTGGAAAGGGAAAATCGTCTCTCGGCTCATTGGTCAACCTCTGATGGAACTCGTGGAGAAGGAAACACCTTCGCAACCGGAACAACAAAGCACCTCGATCGGTACGAATATTTTCCGACGAGCTTTCCTCGAAGCTCGCACGAATCGCAACAATAGTAACAAAAATTATCGTAAACTCGGCAGTCCAGAGACGACGAAAATAGCTCTCATATGTTCACTCTATCAGACTGCTTTTCATACTCTGACGGAAATGAAATCGGACATTCTCACGGGACTCTGTTACAAGGACAAAATTTTGTATCACATGTGGCTGTTTCTCGGAACTCTCGGACCTCATTGCGGTCTCAAAGCGTTCCTCGATCATTTAGCCGCTAATACAAAATGCACAGCCCCGGAATTTCAGATGCTCATATTATTCTGCGACTGTATGACTCATTACGTAACGATATTCGACGATATGGAGATGTACGAGCAACAAGATCCTTTCAAACTCACGGACTTTGTCACGATGTCGTATTTTCTCAATCAATTTCTCTACAAAGCAGTTTTGAACAATCTCTTCGATATCAAATCCGTCTCGAACAATCCTCTGTTCACGTCGCTTCATACGTTGTTAATGGCGATCTATCGACGCGACTGTAGAAGAAGTTTTTGTCCGGACGGTCATTGGCTCGCTAAAGAAGTCCGAGTATCCGGTTTTCTCGCTGATTTGGAAAAAGGAAGAAGAGGAGCGGCTCTGTTATTGGCGAAAATGCCTCACGTTATTCCACACTCCGAGAGAGTCGTACTTTTTCGTAAACACATCGCCGATGAGAAAGCCGTTATGGGTCTTACCGAAAGCGCTTGCAACAGTCCACCATCGACGCTAATCGCCGTTCATAGATCGCGAATCGTCGAAGATGGATATCGACAATTGGCGATGTTACCGTCGCAGGCGTTAAAAGGCGTCATACGCGTGCGTTTCGTCAACGAACAAGGCTTGGACGAGGCAGGAATCGATCAGGATGGTGTTTTTAAGGAATTCCTCGAGGAAACGATAAAACGAGTCTTCGATCCGTCGTTGAATCTTTTTCGAGCTACGAGCGAGAATCGTCTTTATCCGTCGCCAACTTCCTGGATGCAGGAGAATCATTTACAATTGTTCGAATTCGTCGGACGCATGCTGGGAAAAGCTGTTTACGAGGGAATCGTCGTCGATGTGCCATTCGCCTCGTTTTTCGTCTCGCAATTCTCCGGACAAGCTTTTGGCGCCGTTTACAGCTGGCTGGACGAACTCGCGTCTCTAGATCGAGATCTTTATCGAAGTCTTACTCTCGTCAAACATTACGAAGGCGACGTTAGTCAATTGGAACTTACTTATTCTCTCGACGAGGACGTCATGGGGAAACTCGTGACTCACGAGCTTAATCACGGTGGACGCGCTCAGCCGGTTACGGATCAAAATAAAATTAATTATATTCATCTGATGGCGCATTTTAGAATGCACGGTCAGATTAAGAATCAGTCGGCTGCTTTTATCAAAGGATTTCGATCGATAATAAATCCCGAATGGTTGTCGCTGTTTTCTACACCAGAGGTAAATATCGACATTAAAAATCTCGATGTAGAGAATTTTTCTTCATATTTTCCAACCTATAACGCGTAGTTATCGTCGGTAAAAAAATTATTCTAATTTTTCAATTATTCGTCATCGTTAGCTTCAACGATTAATCTCCGGTGACAACGTTCCTCTCGATCTTCGCGATTTACGTAGACACACGCAATACTACGGTGGTTTTCACGACAGTCATCGGGTTGTTTGTTGGCTATGGGACATTCTCGAGACTGACTTTAGCGAGGAGGAGAGGGGTTTATTCCTGAAGGTGAATTTTTTTTAGTTCGAAAACTATCAAAATGCTTTTTAGAATTTTATTTCTCAGATTTCTGAAATATAATTCGCGTTTTAGTTCGTCACGAGTTGCTCGAAGTCACCGCTGCTTGGCTTCGCGTATTTGGAACCACCGTTCTCGATTAGATGCGTCGAAGTCGGCGACGACGAGGACACCGGTGATACGATCGGTGAGTGCTTTTTTTTTTTTTTATTAAGAAAAGAACTAGAAACTGAACAATTCCTCAATTATCTCTAAAACAAATCGTTCTATTTCGTACGGCAGGTAGCGTGATAAGAGGATTCTTCACGATACGCAAAAAGGATCCTCAGAATCGATTGCCAACCTCGTCAACCTGTTTCAATCTTCTCAAATTGCCGAATTATCAAAAAAAAAGTACCCTCAGAGAAAAACTACGTTACGCCGTGACGAGCAACACCGGATTCGAACTTTCGTAAAGGCTCGTGATCGTTTATTATTTATCGTTCGGCGGCTAATGGATCGAAGCCGATATCTCAAAAGTTTCTCAGCGGGGCTGAGGTGCTTCGAATCGTGCTATATGAAAATTTCGCGAAATCCCGAATATTTGTGTACATTATAATTCAAGGTAACGAAGAAGAAAAAAAAACCAATCGGATGAAATTTTTGTATCCTTAGTAGCCGAGAACGCGGATATTCGGCGATTTGCGAATATTTCTGTAGTAAGTAAATCACATGTTCGATCAAATCTTTATTTTTTCTTGCTACCGTAATAGAAATTACGAAAAGTAAAGCGAGCTGGTTGAGAAAAAAGAAAAAAAAACGTTGGCTTCGCTTTGTCGATCGGTTATTGTTTTTTTTTTTTTTCTTTTCGTATTACAAGAGCCCTAGAGATCTGGCGAGTGTGCTATTGCTAGTCAGCGGTGCCCGAGCTTTCTCATCCAAGACGAGATTAGACGATTTTTTTTTTTTCGTTATTTTGCGAATGGCACGGTGCAACAGCCAGATCTAATAATAACAAGAAGCTCGAACATGAAACGAAAAGACCGACGAAGGATTTCCCGGCGTCATTGAGCGGAATTGCGTACTTTCTTATTCGTTCGAGCTCTGTCGTTGAAAAAACGATCTAGAGAAAATAGGAAAAACGCGGGAAAAAACACGAGTGATTCAAATTGCCATCTTATTTCCGTTAAATAATTGTCGATCCTGATAAATAAAAAAAATAAAAAAAAAAAAAACTAATCAGCACGAAAGGACCAAAGACGTCGAAAATTGAGACAAAAACAATGAAACATCGGGATTAAAGACACCGAACATGCTTTTTGTACATTGCTCGCTTGTACGTACAAAAAGGAAACAAATGCCGCTCGATAGTGTTTTATACAATGATAAGTACTTGTAAATTGTTGATATATATACTGTTAGATTGTAAAATGTGCGTTGACACGATCACGAAAAGAGTCGTGGACGTTTATTAATTTAATACTTTCGATGTCGAATCATCGTATATAGTTAATCGTGTAAATATTAACGTGACGTTTGTGGCGAAAAATACAGACAAAGGAAGTTCAACGATTCTGGAAAGTGTAGCATTCAAATACGATTAACCTAAATATGATCGTTTTCGTTTTTTACGATTTATTAACGTTAAAATATGATCGTTTTACGATTTATTAACGTTAAAATGTTGTCCCACTGACTCGGTAGGTATAATACGAGTGCGAGAGAGACAGCGCCATGGCGGAGGATGAGCGAACTATAGAGTTTTGGAGTTGCGAGTCGTCCTTAACCTTAGACACCTAGGAAGGTGTAACCGGCAACGCAGGAAGTTTTGTAAGTCGAATGGTTTAGGATTATCAAAGCAATTTTTTTATTTGTTTCTTTATTCGAAGAAAAAAAAAGATTGACGGTGCTCCGTCTTCGTGGTTAAAGTGGTCAAGGAGTTCATGGAGTATAAAATGCAAAAACCGGCAAATTTTGAGTTTTTTGAGATTCGTTTCGAGTGTTCTTTATTTCATTATAAACGGATTATACATATCAAACATGGCTGCAAAGTCATGTATTGACTTAGAGTGCTGAAGGTAAATCAATCGATATTACCGAAAAGTCGATCAAGCATACGTGTTCGATTCATCGAAACAATGCCAGAGAACAATGTCGGAACAGTCGACGTTGGCCGCATCAATTGCAAACGCCATGCAAATCGATGCATATTATTCGCATCGACTTCCCTTCCGGGTCATTGGAACTCTGGCTCGTGACACAATGGAAAACCGGTAAGCAGAACGTTCGGCAAATATTTCATCGTTATAGTGCATAATTGAATCTATTTTCCGAGTATTTCTCCACTCGACCTTTTTTCACGGGGTTTCTAATTTCATATCTCTTTTTAACCAAAGAATCTCGAACGAAGTTTAAAAAAAAACGGTCGACGAAGTTTTTATTAAAAGAAACATGAAAATTAATCGTCTAAAGACGAAAATAAAATGGCATTAAAATGACCCAAATTTAAATAAGAATCGAGACAGTCACGTGACCCACGTAGTAGCCGAAGCAAGGGTACCGCGTTTGGCCACACGCGGCGCTGTGGTTGACGGGGACCGGAGTCGACGCATTGCGTATCGAGCCGCCGAAAGCGGCGCTCTCGTCGCTTGGCTCTTGTCCCTTCAGTAGTGGCCAGCGAGCCTTGGCTGCGTTACGACGTGTTTTAAGGCTTCCTTCCCTCCGTGCAAGATCTCTCCACCCCGCCGCGAAGAAAATCGCGCGAGGTAGGCGGGTGATCCTCCCCCACCCCCTCGGTTGCCTAAAACGAAAAACAATTGCAACGGAAAAGAAAATACCGAAGCCCATAGTGAGTGAATCCTCCGTGTTCACGGGTCAACGTATACATACACACACACACACACACACGAGAGATAGCCGTGGGACTCGTAAGTGCGTGCGTGCGTGCGGAAAACTCGCGTGTCTCTACTCACTTGTGTATCACTCAGTGTTGTTTTTGTGCGTGTTTGTGTGTATTTTTCGATCGTGCGTTATGAAAAAAAATTTTAAGACGAGAAATATTCGTCGTTCGTAAAAAAATTTTTCCAATAAATGTTAACGACCGATCGCAACGTCGAACTAACCAAACGAAGGATAAGAAGGAAATAGAAGAAAGAGATTTATATTCAGACGTACGTAGAGATATATGAATATATATATATATATACACAAGTTGGATAATACGCGACTTGGAAACATCAGCGTCGACGCCCGGGACTCGAATTTCCCCGACGAAATAACGACAGACGCTCGAAAGATTTTTGACCTGGCCAAACGTTGACTCCCGTAAGCAACGACCAAGAAAGCCTAGGATTTACTCTCTCGACTCGTTTCGCGAAGCACGTCCGCATTGCCTTCCTCCACTCCACCGTAATCATACGCGAGTTTATTTTACTTCCCCGCCAAGCCCAACATCGTTTCTTTTTGTTTTCCTCGCATTTGGTTATGTGCGTTCGAAACAATTATTGCACGAGATTTTTTACGACCGTGGCGAGGTCAAATTTTGAGGGCGAACGTGTAGTGAGACACACACACACGAGTCTTTGTTACGGACTCGACCGTAATCGTTAGAAATCGAGCCACGAAATAAATTGGAAAGAAAGACAAAATAGTTGAAAAAAAGAAAAAAAAACGCAACCAGGACCAGCTGAGCGCCACCGATCGTCCGTGGCCGTGTCGCTGTCTCTCGCACACTGCGGAGTGACAACAAAGGGGAGATAAAGAATGTTGATTGAAAGGATGCGAGGAAAACATCTTTCGGAGGGAAAAGCGAGGAGACGTTGAAAGAACGAAGAAAGAATTTTAGTGCGGGAGGTTCGCGTGTATTTGCGAGCACAATAGAACCCGAGACACGCAAACATCGACAGAGCGAGTGAGAGAGAGAGGGAGAGAGCGCGAGTGGTAGACCTAACCTAAAGCGCAATTTGGCCCGTGCGGATCGAACCGAGCCGCGCGAAGTGCACGAAATTCCACGACACAGAGCAGAGTCAATTTATCCGCCGCGTCATACGCGGGTTTTGAAAAATCACTCGCTCACAAAAGAGACATTGGTTTTCTTTGTCTCCGGGAAAAATTCATTACGAGAGGAAAATTGCGGGTGGCAATTGTTTTTTTGTTTCTCGTTTTCTACCGTCGCTCGCGTTGAACTCGACGAGGTGTCGTTCGGGCGGGAATTTCGAGCTTCGACATCGACAATTCGAACAAAGAACAAAAAAAAAAGGTCGATGAGCATGAGAGAGCGAGGGAATACGTGATAAAGTGACGGATTTCGAACGAGGCCAAACCAGTTTTTCGTGCTCGACGCCAAGATACGGATAAGATAAAGAAAAAATAGCGAGAAAAAGAGGAGAATCGACGATCGGCTCGCGAAGATACACGGGAGTGCGAGCGAGCGCGGGACATCGAGTGTTGTTTCGTTTTCTTTTGTTTTTAATACGAAAACTTGCGCATCGGTAGAATTCTTGGCGGGAAAGTCAAGAAAAACAAGTGCGTGTGGAAACTGCGCGTAAGATAAATCCTCCGTTTCGCAGAAGAAGAAAAAACGTAATAGAGGTTAGGAAAAGTGAAATATCTCGAACAAAGAAAATCTCGGAAAACCATAGAGCTAAAAAAACGTCCGCCATTTGCAAAAAAAACGGTTAAACACGCGTAAAGACCGCAAAAGTGTTGATAAGTGAAGTGAAAAGTGATCGGTGTATCGTTGGAGGAGTAAATAAGGGAAAAAAGGAGAAAGAGAGAGAGAGAGAGAGAGAGATTAGTGAGGAAAAAGAGGGAAAAGTAAGAGCTCGGGGAGATCGCGAAGCGGCGGGTGAAGCGATAGAGGGCGCTCAAAGGGTGTCCTTAGGGAGGACTTGATGGCAGTGGTTGGGCCCAGTAGGCACTCACGGGTGTCCATGAGCGTCTCGATGTCGTTGATGCAGGGGGCTGCGCCCGGTACTACAGGCGGCGGTGCCACGACCGGTGCTCATCCGGCACAATCGCGCCTGGGCCGCGGCGCCGCTGCTGCTGCCGCCGCCGTTGCGGTTGCTGCGGCCCAGGCCCCTCCCACCTACTATCATCCGGCAGCCCCTGCACCACCACCGCCACCCCCGACACAGGATCCCGTTCAACCCGACAGGCCCATCGGTTACGGTGCATTTGGCGTTGTATGGTGAGTTCGTACTCAATCTTTTTTTTTTTTCTCTTACAGCTCTCATTTTTTCCCCCTCGAATGTTCAAATTTTATAAATTAATTTTATCGACCCTTCGATAAGATTTATGTCAACCTCCACGCGTTGATGATATTCCTTCGTTATCGTTAAATTTTTTTTTTATGTAATTTGAAAATATTTCCGGAAATGGTAATATTGCTCAAGGGTAACGGGCGGTGTATGAAAAAAAATAATAATAATCGTCTACTTGTTAGCAGTAAAATCTGGCATAAGTAACGAATGAACTGAACCTCGACCCCGCTGTCCTCAGGTAGTGAACGAATATAATTGAGTCAAGGTACTTTAACCTACAACTGTCTGCAAAAATGGTTTTCCCCCATTTGGCTACCTGAGTCGATCTTTCCCAAAAGCTTTACGACCCGTCGAAATTCTTTCACCTTAAATTTCAATGTTCCATACGGATTATTGATGCGTCAATTAAACACAGACAGCGTCATAAATAACACAAATTTCACGACAACCAAATTACACTAAAAATCAACCACACAGTTTTCTCGAATAAAAAATAAATAAAAATTAGTAACGTCCATTTTCTCTTTGCCAAAATTTTCAGCGATAATTCGATATTAATTATCGCTTTTTTCTATCGATTAATTCGATCGAATTGTCGATTTTTATCGATCCAACGCCTTCGTTCAGTTTCTCTCAATTTTCCTTGGTTTTTTTTATCGTCCTCTTCGCATGGTTTCTACACAAAGAACGATGGCCACGATATACATACGTACGAGTTTTATATATGTATATATAAATCGACGTCGAGGGCATTCACTCCGTGAACGCGCACGCACGAACGCCAGACGGTCCAAGTGTCGAGGGGCCGAGAGGGGCAGAGAGTAGACAGACTAGTCGTGGCACAAGGGGGATATTTGGAAAAGGGCCCACACTGTAGTCGAAACTCGAGAGGCTTGCTTCGAAATTGGAGGGGGCCCCCCACCCCTCCGAGGACCTCCTGACTCGTTGCCCCTCGATATAACATTTCGACAAGCCATTTTCATTCGCTCGAATCCACCATGCATAGAAAATAATTACAATTAGTAATCGAAATTTTACAAAATTAAATTCTTTCACCTTGAACCAACTATTTATTTTCAATTATACAAAGAATAATCTTTTTCTTTTAATCCTCGAGGCAAATATTAAAAGAATTTTCTTTAGATAAGAAGAACAATGATTGAAAAATTATCAATTTTGTTTATTTTTAGATTAGAAAAAATTAAGAACGATTAGTAATTTTTTTTTTATCACTCGGAGAGTTTACAATTTTGAAGAAAAAGAAAATGTATTTATGTTACTAAATACGAAATATCGTTGGATTTTTGTTGGTCGATTTAAAAGTGTAAATGGTGGTAGGGTCGTGTCTCTGTAGAGGGAAGCGGAAGTCCATAGCTCGGACCGGAGTTTATTGGACCACCTTCGGTGAATCCGTGGGACTCCGGGGGCTAAGCCCATCGTCAACGCTTTAACGGAGACAATAGGAGTCTGCGATACCCTCCATCGTCCACACCGACACAGTGAGATTCCGTTGCACATTCATCCCGCCAATTAGTTCGATATCTAGTCGATATCCGGTTCCACGTATACCCCGGACCTTTAATGCTGGTCAATTGTTCGTGGCTCCTCCTACCTAAAAGCCCAAATCTTTTGACCATCTTCGTTTCTCTCTCTCTCTCTTTCTTTCGTTCTTTCTTATTTCTCACAAATTGTGTTACCTGCTAGTTTTTAATAACTACCGTCTCGTGGCAAATACGTCCGAATCATCGCGGACCGTTTAACCGAGACGGTTTCAATTCGCCATGCTCAAATCTCGACTCTCTTTCTCACGCGAATACGATCGAACGCGATTTTTATTGAATTTTTTTTTTTACTTCGATATCGAACACGATTCGGGGGGAATGAATGTGGAGTTGTAGAATACAAAATGGCGGATTCAAGATGGCGGCGAAAAATATTGAAAATTACGCGATCGTGATGAAAATTGATATCCTTAGGTTTCGGAGGTCGCTGATTTCGAATTCGATATAAAAATTTCCAAATTCAAAATGGCGGCGATTATTTCCTCGACTCGAACCCAAGAATTCTTTAAGCAAGCATATCGAAACATTTTTTGACTCCTAGCCATTAAAATAAATCAAATAAAAATTTCTAAATTCAAAATGGCGGACTCAAGATGGCCGACGAGTAAACAGAACGACGCGTTGAAATTCTTACGCGTTTTTGTTTATTTTTTCCTCAAACTTCCGGTTCGATAAGGTCGATATTCGTCGAGCTTTGGACGGAGGGCTAAGAGGAATCGCTCGGATGCTCCCAGGCGGTTTCGAGAGCCGCATCAACCCCCTCCTCGCGGCTTTTCGTGTCCTGGCTTCGTATAAGTTCCAAGGTCATTTTTCACGGGTTGCCACAGCCGCATCGTTGCGGCCATACCAGTCTGAGTTTAAGGGTGAAAGAGCTATATATACACCGAAGGGCCACCCTCGAACACGAGCCCTCTACTCCACGTTTTTGGACCCTTATGGGAGAGAGCCCTCTCGCTCTTCGAACATTCTCGTTCTATCGCCTTTTCCCGCTTTCTCTCGTACTCGAAAGCATCGCGCTTCCTCTACCGGATCTCTCCTAATCAAAACCCGAAGGGAGAACCGGCGACGGCTCGAGCTTAAAGCAGACTCGTGCTGGGTGGAAGGGGGTGAAAGAATTTCAAAGTTGAACGAAACGAGACGTGGAAAGAGAAAGAGGGAAAAACCTTCAGTTCGGTAGATAGGTAGAACGAAAGAAAGTCTCGAGTCGAGAATCGAGCGAAATTTAAGAATTGCGAGATGAGTCGAAAATTTAAGGGTGCATTTCTCTAAGGGGTGGAAAATTTGAGAATTCCAAGAAACGAATGGTGAACGAAAAATTCTTAGACAGAAACAAATTACGGATTGAGTTTTTCAAGAGTGACGAGACGAGACCAAATTTAAGGGTGCAATTTTTTAAGGGATGAAAAAAAAAATTTTTTTTTCGAGGCAGAAGAAAATCGTCGTGTTGGGAAGTATCCAGGGTCCGGAGAAATGTTTGACGAAATTCGAGATTGAATTTTTGTATCGACGACTCGGCAAGAATGAATCGATTTTATTCAGGAAATAAAATGGCTTGGCAGGTAGGACATTGTAGAATCGAGAAACCAACAGAGCGAGGGAGTGAATAGAGAAAGGAGGGGGCGGAAAAAGGAACGCCGAGGGTTCGGTGCTGTGAGTAAAAGCAGTGATCGATCTCAGGACCCACCTTGTCCCTTTCCCTCTTTCCTCGCTCGGAAACTCAACTGCGTATCCTCCTTTCACATATAAGCTTAACCACGGCTAAAAAAAGCTCGCATCCTCCCTCTTTCCTCGTAGTAGAAACATTCTTTTTTGTCATTACGCATTGTCCGCCTACTTGAAAAAAAAACCGAAAACTAACAAAAAATTTTTTTAATCTTTTAAATTATTCGATAAATTTTTTTTTTCTAAAAAAAATTTAGAATAAAATTTTGTTTAAACAAATTATTTCTTTGCCGCATTCTGGTTTTTGTTGTTACATCAGGCATGTTCGATACAAACCTCGAGACGTTACCTTCTCTACCTTTTACACCATTTTTCGTCAGCTTTTTTTGCCTCTTCGTTTTTATTATTTTATTTTATTTTTTATTATTATATTTTATGGGCGCCGTCCAAGTACACCTGGCACGAATTTGCTCGATTTGGTCCGAGCGTTCTCCTGCCGATAACCGTGGTCCACCCCCCCCCCCCCCCCCCCCCCCAACGATTTCACGAACGGGTGCAAAAACGTTCCCAAAACCGTGCAAAATATTTCTGCCCAACCGAGACACTCTTTTCCCCAAGATTTCACGGTGTTTCGCACATTTTTATCGTGACCTCTCTCCCTCTCTCTTTCGTTCGATCGAGCCGATATAATTTATTTACGACAGTTCCACAAATTCCACCTTCGTTAAAAAAACAAAAACCTCGAGTTTCATTCGTTTCCCTCGAGTTTGTCGAGTCGCTAAGAGATAAAAAAAATAAGAACAACAAGAGAAGAAACACAATCAACCCCTAATTTTTAGTTTCTACGGTTATTCAGAATTACGAAAAAAAAAGAAAAAAAAGAGAAAGTCTAATCAATTTATTAAATTAACGTAAACAATGTAATCGGATAAAAAAATCGTTGGTACGAATGGCGGAAGTCGAAGAGAAGCTTCGGACGTTGCGTGTCACAGGCCACCACGTGGCCGGTACCCGATAATCGCTCTCGGCGTTGTTTCTCTTTTTTTTCCATTTCCTCTTTCTTTTTTTCTGTGTTCTTTCCCTTCTTTCTTTCGCGTTATCGTCATCGGGTAGTGCATATTTTTATTCGATTCGTCAACTCGTCTCCTGTACCTTCTATTCTTTCACCCCCCACCCCCATCCCTCTTCACCCTTCTCACTCCCTCTTTTTCTTTCTCTCTTTCTCTGACTCTCTTTCGCATCTGGCAAGAGAGAATTTTTCAGGCCGTTCTCGCCTCTCGAGCATCGTAACACCGAGAGCGAGGGCAGGACCAAAAAGCGGCGGCAGAATCGACAGCAGGAGCGCGCGAAACGCACGCACACCATCGGGGCTCTCTGACCCCGGCGCCGGGCGTGCCAGCTGCCGGGCAGGTGACGGCGCAGCTGTCGATTTTGCCGGAGACGAGCGCGTAGGGGGAGGGGGGGAAGTGCCCAAAAAAAGTAGCAAGAGAGGGAGGGGGAGAAAAAAATCAACCCCCACACTCGTTTCATCCCCCATGGAACAGACACGAGACAAGAATTTTGACGATCTGAAAACAATTAAAACAAAAAAAACTTATCTAACGCGACGCGATTTTGGACGATCGAGTCAATTAATTAATCAAGGTCACCCTCTTGAATATACGAAATAACAAGGGAGAGAGAGAGAGAGAGAGAGAGAATAAAATTAACGTTTTATTGAAATTTTTGTTTTTTATTTTTAACACCGACATTGTAATTTTTCTTTTATTTTTCTCGCGGTAATTTTTCGTCGATGATTAACGAAATTCAAAGATTACCGGATTGAGATTATTCTATCGCTCTTTAGTTCGCCCGAAATAATCGTGGGAAAAAAAATGATTGCATTATTATTATTTTTTTTTCTATGTACGAGTTTTTTTTTGGCACTGAATACACGCGTGATAAGTCGGATCAGCCGGTATGGACATTATCGATGATATCCGGTAACTCGTTGATTCCCCTTTTTCCGGAAGTCGATCGAGAACGACGAGATATTATTCCCCTACCGTGAAACGGGTTCGGTACGACACGAGAGTCGAACGTGAGCATGGGGCGATAGGGGTTCGCCAACGGGAGAAAATCCTTGTCGTTCTTCCCGACTCTAAAAAATTGTCTCCATTCACTATTTTCTAAATAAATTAAAAAAATTATAAAAAAATACCCAAGCACATAATAATTTTGTAAAAATTCGACAAAAATTGTTCATTTTTTAATTTAATTTCAATCGTTTTCTTTAAATATCCATTTGAATTTGCATTATTTTTTCGTCAATTACGTTTTCAAAATTTACAAATTTTTCGTTTTTTTTTCTCTTTTTCAACGATAAAATAGTATTATTTTTATTCTTCTGCCGAGGATAATTTTGATTTTTGCACGAAATTCGTTCGATCGATCGTCGAATGAGTCTTTTTTTGTTTGTTTTTTTTGTATCGATGAGGCGCGGAGGCGATCGTTCACCTGTTATTTTACGACCTCGAGGTATCCCCCTCCCCTCCACCCTCCCCCTTCTACTCCTTCTCGTGGTTAACCGGTCTCGTCGATAATCCACCGGGTGCTCGGTTAATCTCTCGGTGTAAAAGGAAAATGACAAAAGGGAACGGTCTCAAGTCCATCGATGGTACTAGTAATATCACCTACATATATGCATATATATTTCATACGTACTTTTGTGGCGTATGTTAATAGCTATAGGTCATAGTCGTAACATGCAGGTAGCTTACATTTTTTTTTCTTTTTTTTTTAGTCACACTTTGAGACTTTCCGTACCTACTCGTCCTTCCTCTCGTAGTCACTCCTGTCCCTGTGTCACGAGTCAAAGATATTTTTGTCTCTTTCGTGCAGCGATCTGTATAGATACAAGTGCCTGAGAAAATTTGTTTCGAGAGGAATAAAAATTGGATGGAATTTTTTCAATTTAAACGAGCGCCAAAAAATGAGGGAAATTAAGAAAAAAATTTGCTTTTTACTCAAAAATGATGTTAAAAGGGCTTATTTTGAACGGAAATTTCTCATAAGTCTTGAAAATCATGGGTATTCCTTCGTTACTGTGAAATTAATAAGCGAATTGCCCAAAAAACTGTGAAATTTCACGTTTTTTCGATTTTTGGCCTGTTAATTAATACGCGAGAGGAAAACGACCGGGATATTCCTAATCAGTGAGAAATTTGCGTTTTTATAAATCCCCTATAAAAATTTCCAAATTAAAAAAAAACCCAAAAAGGTACGAAAATTCAAAAAATTCTCAAAAATAATATCAAAAGGGTATATTTTCGTCCCAAATTTCTCCTATAACACGTAAATTATCGTTGTTCCTTCGATAATTGGCAATTAATATGCGACTAGTCGAAAAAAACAAAAAAAAACTGTAAAAATTTCCATTTTTTCAACTTTTCACCGTCGAATCGTTAATTAAAAAAAAAGAAGAAGAAAAAAAACTCGCTAAAAACGCTTCGAACCTCGAGCAATTTTACCCTCTCATTTTCCATAACGTTGGAGCCGCTGGCTCGTTATAAATCGATGAGGAAAGGCGATTAGTGCAAAGTTACGTTCCTCACTGTGTACGCGACTACCCAAGCACGTGGATTCCACTTTGCGAAGGATACTCCCAGGAACTTATGGCACGCAGTAGCAAGCTCGAGATGTATATGGAGTCTCGGTAGAGTAGACTTTTCCAGACCTGTGTGTGCTCCACCATGACGGCCACTGGCCTTCCCTCGCTCGTCCTCTTTTTTTTTCTTTCACTCGCCAATTTTGTTCCCCCCTCCCTCTTTTCCCACCCCTCTTCGCGACGCTCTGCATCTTTTATCTCTCTCCACCCTTATCGTCCTTCGATCAAAAAATTTTCCCTACGAATGGGAAAAAAATTGAGATCGAAGGAAAAAGAGGATTAAAAAAGAAGAAAAACAAAAGTTTCGAGTGATAGAAGAAGACAAAAATCAAATTAGTCGTCGCGCTTCGGTTTATCGCGTCGGGGGTCTATCCTGTGACGTCGCAACGATGCGAACGTGCCCGTGGTTTAATGTCGACAGGGTGGGGCGGCATCGAGGAACCGGCCGCGCGGGAATCGATGAGCGTCGCGACGCCGGCAACGACGTCGACACTGTCGGGGTAGTTACCCCCAAAAATTTCGACGTTTTCGATAATTTAGAAATTTTTCGACGCACTGTTTTTATCTTGTTTTCAATTAATTTCAAATTTTATTAAATATTGAAGGAAAGTCGATTTGGAGGTTTTTTTAGTTTCAAAAATGTGTCCAATTCGTCGTATCGAAAATATTCTTCTTAAAAATTAATCCTAGCGCGAGGATTAAATAATTTCGTCGCTACTATCAATCGACGATCGCCAAGTACTCGAGGATACGCGTGTCTCAATTTTGATATCGATATTATTTATGACGAAATTATAAATATTAAAACGAATTTGTTCGATTCGAATTTGAATTTATTTTCAATGATCGGAATTTATTCGATGGAATTCAGCGATTGCAACGATAGGAAATAACTTTGATCGAATTTTGTGAAATAGTTAACGATTAAAAAAAATTTTTTTTTGAGGAATTTATATCAATCAAATTTTTGTTCGAATTTGATTAATTCATGTCTTTAAAATTTTTTTTTATTTGCGTTCAAAATGAAATTGTTTGGCTATCGACGAGAATTTGGATGAAGCTTTCGTATCGAATGTCGGCCATGGCGCGCGAAATCCTTTTCACGCGACAATCCCGACGTACAAGGATCACACAAAATCCCGTTTATCAAACGCATGTACTGTTTCTAACAGCTCTGTGATATTCGCTCAATGTCCGAGTGTACGATTTCAATAGAAACTGACACGTATAATAATAAGCTTCGTCAGTTTTCGAAGCATTTGTGGCTGTTCCGACGAAAATAGCAATTTACCTAACTAAATAACTCGACTCGTCCCACGAAATTGTCCATTTACATAACAAAGCACGATGGGATTTGATAATTTCTTTGACCGAAGAATTCATCGGGTAAATCCGGTCGAGTAAATTGGACCGGGAATTATTTAAAATTCCAAATGACTAACAAAAAAAGTATTTAAAAAATAATTTCATAATTTTATGAATTTGTTTGAAATCATCAAAAATTAAAATCAAATCGCGTCGATAAATAATTGATCGTATTGTTGATTATTTCTAAACCAAATAATTAAAATCTCATTGAGATCTCAATTTTATTAATTGATTCTATGATCGATTAATAAATTTTTTAAACGATTTTTTTTTTGGTACGTCGAGTTTATGAAGTAAGTCTCAATCGATGAGACGGAATGGATCCAAAAGTAGGTGCAGCAGCATCGAGGACACGCAATGTGCACCTGGCGGACGATCGCAGGTAGCAAAAAGTCTTTTGTCCATTTTTCCCTTCACTCTCTCGCGTCCTTTTTACTCTACCTCCTCGTCCTCCTCGTCGTCTTTCTTCGACACTAGCTCGTTCTTGGCTCACCTCGTCCTCTTTATTATACCAGAACCCTCCTCCCACTATATCCTCTTCCTTCCTTTTTTTTCTTCATTTTTTTTTCGTCGAACTGCAATTTTCGAACTTCCTCCCTGCAACCACTTCCTCTTTCAAAACACCGGTATCCACATTCGTACCATGGGGTGAATCTCTTTTTCCCCCATCACTCCATGAAATCGATGCGAATCGCTCACGATCCAGCAGGAAACAGATACCAACAGCCGTCTAAAAAAAACCAAAAGAATTTTTTACACGAATCCATTCGATTTACAAAAAAATCGAGTCAAAGCAAAATTATATACATTTTTTCAAATTAATTATTATTTTCAAAATTATTTCTATTTTTCCACAGGTATTAAACGTTTCCCCCTGCTCGAAATTAAAATCAACAAAATATTTTATTTTTCGTCCATATTTACATAAAAATTTATGTTTTTATGGTTCCCAAGAAGTACCGATAGATTTTTATCTTCGCCTTTTCGACGTAAACAAGAAAAATCCTGTGGCAAAGTGGACAAAATCGAAAGACTCGTATTCCCTTCAAAATTCTTGAGAATATTTTTCTCCCCCCGAGTCTTTTCGGGACAACTTTCGTGCCAGAGGGGTAAACAGCGTGTCATTTCGTTCGGAATAAGGGGTGGCACGACTGTGGATTTTCCTTTGGTCCATGATCCTCCACGTTGCTCCTATTCCACCCGATGATCCTCGACTTCAGCACGCCGGTCCAACAACGACCATTTCCTTTTCCAAGAATTCTCCACCCACGTTGAATGCAACCGTAGGTACCATACGCGCGTTGCTACACTCCCTGCTTCTGTACTATATAGTCATGGAACCCTTCTCTCTTCTATCCTTCCTTCCTTATTCCTATTTGCATAACCTGCTTCTTCTCGAACGTAGGAATCTTTCGTTCCCATTCTAGTCCGGATCCGGCATATATAAGGGTAGCGACGGGGGGGGGGGGTTACTTTGTTCGCTACGAGGTCGACGAGATAACTTCTTTCTCTTGTCTTGTCTTGGTTTCTTTTTTTTCAAAAATTGACGCCAATTTTTTTGATTTTGAACTAAAATGTTTTCTATATTTTCAAATTGTTTGTGTCAATATTTTGTATTTTTGGGTTATAATTTTGTAATAGTATAGGGGTATTGGGTAGGGGCGTCGCTTTTTTCAAGTCATTTTTCCACGTGAAATTACGCACATTTTTTATTTAATAAAAATATTTATTAAAAAAATTTTCTTTTTCTTTTCGAACATTTTTTTTTGCATCAATTCGATGATTGTTTCAAAGTAGATATTCACTTCTATCTTATTGTATTTTTTATCTTCTTTCTTTTTCTCCTCCTTCTTCTTTTTTTTGAAGAAGAAGATAAAAGATTGATATCTACGTTTTAATCTCATTAAGATCAAACGATGAGGAGTCTCACCGTGCCCTTACAACGAAGATATCTCGCATTATAGCTCGTCTCGTGTTCTACAGGTGCGCCGTTAAAAGAATCGAGACAAAGAGAGACAAAGTGTGTGTATGTATGTGTGAGAGGGAGAGAGAGAGAGAGAGATGAGAGAGAGAGAGAGAGAGAGAGAAAGATAGGTACGGGTGTCCCGTGCCCTCGTGCAGCGTAACGTGCGTGTACCGGTGTCTCGTGTTCGCCAGGTGCGGATCAGGTGCTCTCACGAGTCATTTCAGTGTCGTGAACCGCCGCCTACCGTCTTCGTCCATCTTTTTTATCTCAATTTTTTATCACTTTTTATTCTCAATCAAACACGTTAATATCAAAAATACGATCAAAATTTCGATTCGCAGAGAAATATATTAAAAAACAAAACAAAAAAAGATATAAAACCGGTCGCCTTTTTTTTTCTTCTTCTCAACGTTTCGTACGAGGCGAGATCACGAGGGATCTCTAAATCGAAGAATTGAACCCGAGGATAACCGGGACTAGGTACACGTACGTGCGATGTAACGCGCATTGCCATCTATAACACACACACACACACACACACACACACATAATCCTATATACATCCTATACATACATACATAAATTAAATATATAAATATATATATAAATAGAAATCGGTAGCAAGAGAAGAAGGGAGAAAGGTAGAGAGATAGAGTGAGAGAGAGTGGGGCCGTGGAGGGAGGGTGGGGGGGGGGGTATATCGAGATATCGCCAAATTGAGCGAATAGTCGACGATAAGCAGTAAGATAGAGAGCGTCGAGCATAGACAAGGTCCGGTGGGTTGTCGTATCCGCGCGTTTGGGTCGATCTCTTCGCTCAGTACAGGTATATATGGACGAGTCGAGCGGAATATACACAGTTTATACGCGTAGCCAAGGCCTCTCGCCATATCCGGACGGTAAAAGGGAAACCGCGCTGGCGCTCGGTATATCGTTTTAACATTCTGCCGTCTAATACTTCTACCCCCTCCCCCTACTTCTCTGTCTCTCTTTCGCTCTCGCTCTCTCTCGCTCTCTCGTACTATGGGAGCCGAAGTGGCTTCGTGTACTAAGTAGGTATATACGTATAGAAAAGTAACCACCGCGACTACGGGGGATAGTACTCGACTATGATTTCGCACTCGCGAATTCCAGGTCGTCGCGGTCGAAAGTAACGCTTTTAAACGAGCGCGAACGAAAACGAAATGGCGACTAGCTCGCCAACGGATTTTGGTTACTTTTTTTTTAGACGAATTCTTTCTTTTTTTTTTTTTTTTTTCGTTATATTTTCATTTTAATTGTTTATTTGTCGATTATATTATTGTTTTAGAATTGTTAGAAAAAAAATAATTATAATTTGATTTAAAGGTAGTGGAGTTTAATGGCGATTATATTTTTTTTTGTGTGACGATTTTCATCCATCGTCGTGACGAATAAGCGATACTTACGTTGAAATGATTCAAGAGGGATAAACACAAATTTCCATTTGTATCGAACGAAAAATTATATTCGAACGAGAGGATAATAAACCGTTTAAATTATACGAACGAATTAATCTTACGTAGGAAATAATTAGAGTTCGAAAAAGGACCTCGGGGGGTTATCGCATAATCGCGTCTCGAACACAATAGAAGGTTCAAAAGTCGCCCGAGGCCAAGGGACCGAGACAACCCCAATTTTCAATAAAAATTACTCTCAAATAACTTTCAATTCGTGACTTTATACTAACCCTCTAATAACACGACCTCAAAAATTTCCCAAAAAAAAACAAAGGATATACTTCCGAAAACCCCCCACCTCCGATTGAGCTGTAATTTTGCACACTTATGTTTTGTGGCCTTCTGAGCACGAATATGAACATGAAAATTGGCGCAAATTTGATCTTCATATTAAAAATTCAAAAAAATAGATTTTGAAGGCGTTTTTCTATGTTATTTCAAGAACTACTGATTGGAGACTAAAATGTTTCCAACAAAAGTTGTAGATTATGTAAAAATACACATTTTATGTTCAAGACATTTTTTTGTACAATCAATTTTTTTCAAGCAAAACGGGATTCATTTAAAAATCTCGTTCTCGTGCTGGGGGGGCTCCGCCCCCTCCACCCCCGCAGGGGCTCTGCCCCTTGGCCCCGCCGGGGGGTCCCCCCCCGGACCCCCCCGTGGGTGCGAGTTGTAAGTAGTTCCAGTACCCAACAGTTAGTTTCAGTTGAGACTCGTTCCAGTAGCCAACAATTCATCGACAAGTCAGGGAGATATAGATATACCGCGCATGCTAAAATCCAATTTTCAAAATTTAATTTCTCGGAAACTATTGGCACGCGCCAAAAATCCCTTTAGGGGTTGTCTTAGAACATCAAAAGGAAGGTCTGTGCAAATTTTCAAATCGATCGGAGGTGGGGGGTTTTCGGAAGTCCACCCAAAACAAATAATAAAAATTAATTTAAAAATTCACAAATTTCCCGCATTTTTACATATTTCTCAAAATCAGCCGTTTCTTCGTTATCTCGCTATTTACTTCAAGTCCAACGAAGAAAACAAAAATTAAAAGAAAGTACGTAAACCAAAATAAAAAAATAAAGAAAAAAAAAAAGATTTCAGACGCATAGAACAAAGAGCACCAGGGCGAAGGTTCGGGCGTCGGGCGAGGTTAATCGCCGTCGAAAAATTGCGGTCGTGTGCCCCGGTGTCCCTTTGTTCGTTACACGGCGTGGTATCGATCCGTTCGCAGTCGTCACGTGGCGAACATTGCCGTGGTACGTTTCTCTATCTATATATCTCTTTGTGTCTGTCTCTCTCTCTCTCTCTCTCTCTCACACACACTCACACACGTACCTACATTTAGGTACAACGACGATTCGAGAACGAGGATTACAAACGATGGCAAGCAAACGCTCTAAAACGCGTTTCAGGGCTTCGCTGTTCTCGCAATGGTCGAGTGTATAGTACCTACCCTCCCTGTCTCCCCCGTGGTGAGAGGCCCAAAAAATTTCAGTGGAGGATCTCACGAAGAAACTCTCTCCCGTTATCTACGCATACCCATTAATCATATTTTCAGCTCGTCGCTTCTTCATTTCTCCAGTCATCTTTTTCACCCTTCGTCTCGTAGGTATGTACGTCTCGTTGGTACGCACGTTAAAGTGACGAACGGTGGAACTTGGAAAAAAAAAAAAAAAAAAAAAAAAACAATTTATATATATAAATTTATAAATTTGTTTCGTATATATATACGAAAAAAATTAAACTATATATATATATGTGTGTGTGTGTGTGTGTGTGTGTAGTTAGTCTTGTATATATTTACTCGTTTGGAATTTTATCGACTTTTATCGGCTTCGATGATATTCCCAGCCAAAATTATCGAGCCCTCTCACCCCCACGAAACTCATTAAATCTCTCGACGATACGAGACATGAAAATTGTTCGAACTATATCGTCGCATTCTGCATGGAAAGCAATTTTTTTTCATTTTTTTTTTCTTGTTTTTTTTTTTCATTACTTTTTCTTCTTTTTTTAAGGCGAAATTTTTAATAGATCCAGCCTACTTTCCTGTCAGGTAAAACGCGTAACTGACCAGCCGGAACTTCAAACGGGGCCAAGGTCACTGCTCTTCGTCTCTCTTCGTCTCTCTTTCTCTCTCTCTCTCTCTCTCTCTCTTTCTTTCTTTCTCGTCCACACGTAGACACAACGACATAAGAATTAAGCTTCGCTTATCTTTAAATTCCTCCTTCCTCTTGGTAAATCCTCGTAAAGTCTCGTACGTATCGCGAAACTTACGATCCTAGAAAGTTCGAGTCGTCGAGAGAACGAGCTCGTCCACGACTCTCGAGTTTTGGTCATCTTACGGTACCGCATCACGCTGATCTCGGCCGAGTGACCCACGCGTTCCTTCGTCTCGTTCGTACGGTTCGTATATATATATACACGTGTTGCAGCCCCCCCCCCCCCCCCTCACACCCCTACCCTAAATTGCCTACGAATTTCCTGTACGTAACTGTATCCCGCCTCTCAGGTACGTACGAAACGAGTTATTTCGAGTTGTCTCTCGAGATTACTCGAAAGACGAGACAAAAAGAAAAAAAAGTCGACGAAATAACGATGAAACGAGTGTGAGTGTGAAAAATATTCGCAAGGGGGGGAGTTTTTTTTTGTTTTTTTTTTTATCCTTCTTCGTCGATCGTAAATGTCTCTCGCGGGTTAATGATCGTTTCGTTCGAATTATCTCGTGATTCGGGACAACGACAACAAGAAAAAACTAACAATCGATTTATCAATATCGAGAAAAAGGGGTAAAATTGAATTTTCGCTCGTTCGTTGATTTTTAATTATCGTATCAAATTATTTAATGAAAATTTGTGGGGTTGTAAATTTGTTTCGTGTTTATTTGCATTGATTTTATTTTTTGGAAATGAAAAATGTAATCAGTAAAAAAAAAAGACCGCGTTGCAAACGTATCGAATGTATAAACAAACAAAACAAAACAAAAAAGAAAAATTGAAATAGAAAAATAAATGAACGTTATCAAAAGGGTGTGTAGGAAACGAGAGGAAATAACTACGTGAAACGGTGAACGCGCAGACCACCAACCCCCTTTCCACGTGTGTTTCGTATTCATGGAACACGTACGTGGACACGTTATGTCGCATAAGTGCATTATGTTTTCCCAGTTCCCAGTGGGCTTCGGATTTACTCTTGCGTCATACAACCCGGACTCTCTAGCATCCCCCGTCCATTTCATCCCTTTACCTCCTCCATCCCTCCTTCACCGCCTTCTCCTTCCTCCCTATTGTCCGCTAACCAAGCCCAGGGAGTTATGGGCGATCCGTACGATGAAACGAGACGAGGCTCAACGTGACACACATATTCGAGGGGTAGTTACGTTAGGAATAAATAGTACATTTATTGATAGGAGCGACAGGCCACGTGGGACGACCTTGAAAGTAAACTTGTCATCCCTCGTCGCATTATTAACTTTGAGCCGCCCCCGAACCACACCCCCTCCTTCCCTCTTCCTATATTAAATAGCTTTCATCGTCGATATACAGGTCTGTCATTTGTTTCGTGGATTTAAGGGATCGAGACATTTTCACGTTAATTAATAATCATAATAAGAATAAGAATAATAGTAACGACAGCGATAATAATAATAACAATAAGAATACATATTTATAGTAATTATTATTTTCTAAATAATAATAATAATGAGACACGAGATTCAAATAAAAGTAATCGAGGCTCCAACCGAAACGTTCAATTTTCGATAAACCGCAAAAAAAAATTCACATTACCAAAAATCATCGTCAACGAAGATACAATAGTTAAATAAAAATCACGATGATTAAAATATCAATTATTAAGTCGAACGATTTTAAAAAAAATAATAAAAAAAAAGAACGGAATGAAACTAGATAGCGGACGATAGAAAAAAAGCAAATGTACAAAAAAAAATTCCTCATTGCGAATCGAACCGAAAGTAGTTTATTGCAAAAGTGATAAATATGTGTTGGAATGAAATGTATATTTTATGGCGGAGACCTATCGATCATTATCAGAGCCACTGGCACGTGTGCACTCTCACTTTCTCCGGGTCCGTCAACCCGACGACTCTTTTTTTTTCTCTCTCACACCTCCCCGCCCCCTCCCCCTCCACCCACCCTCTCTCGCCGCACCCTCTTCCTCTCTCACCTTCAACCGTTATATCTGAATTTTCTTGTTATTTTTTTTTCTCCACCCACCGGCCGCAACAGGTGCAAGCCTCTCCGTTTGTCCTATCGTTGGCGTTTCGCTCGATCGGACGTACCGATGCACACCCGGCAAACGGAGAAAAATTCCCCTCTTGTTTTATCAGCGACCGTAAAGCGGGTTTGTTACGGATCTGACGCATTTTTTTTGGTTGCGTTTTTTTTCCCTTTTTTGTTTTATGGTAGTGGTAGCGATTTTTTCAAACACGTAACGAAACGACTCGATTTACAGAGAGCGGGGGTGGGGGGTAACGTTCGAATCGAAAACAAAATATTCCCTTTGACCGGATAAAGTATCGATCGATACGAATTAAAATTTGTGCCACAATTTGCCAAGTTCTTTTTTTTTCTCACGAAAATAATGTTTTTCTATTGTTTTATTATTGGTTTTTTTTCTTCGAATTTTGAAATAATTTGAGGAACGAGATTGGTGTAAAATAAAAAAATAATTTATTTCAAGAAATTTGAGTGGCGATGATACTTTTTCGTTTAAAAAACGAGAAGTTATTCTTGTTTTTCGTTTTTCCAATTGAAAAATCTGATTTTCCAAACTTTTGATCGGAGAGAGGGGATAATAGGTGATAAAAATAAATAAATGTTATTCATCCACATCGCGCGTATCGATAGATTCGATAGTCGGGCATTTTCGTCGCGAGACGTTTGAATAATTCTCTTTTTTCTTTTCGTTCGATACTCGATTACAAACTCGCGATAAATTGGCAGCTTGCCGGATGAAATAAGCGTGTACGAGAGGGACATTCCGCGTAGGGGTCGCAAACCCCCTCGAGCCACTCGGATCGATAATATCGTACCCTCCCTCGGCCCTTCGCCCTCAACCCTCGTATTTATTTTTATCCATTTTTCGTCTTTATTTATTTATTTATTTATTTTTTGTCGTTTATTTTTCCAAATCCCTCGCGAAGCCCCCCAACCCCACCCTCTTCAATAATCAACACGCACTGCCTCGTTTGGTGGAACTTTCGTTGAGTTCTTTTTCTTTCTTTTCTTTTTTCTTTTTTTATCGCTCACGCACTTTTTTTTCGGTGGACACGCGATGCGCGCACCGCAAAGGAAAATTCCCCCTACGTTCCACTTTGATATTAATCTCGATCTTTATACGCGTGCCGGCTTATTCGTGACGCCCCGATAATTTCCTTTTTTCTTTTTTCACAACATCGCCTACCGAGTAAAAATAATTTTTTGAATATTTTGGTTTCTTCGTTTTTGTTGTTGTTATTGTCGTTTCGCTCATCGTTGTTAAAGATTATTTTGTCAAAATTGATCGACGATTGAGGAAACTTTTTTGGGGGATTTTTTTTGTTTAAATAATTTTTTTTTAATAATTTTTTGATAATATTTTAATTGTTTTAAAAAAAAGTCTACATCTTTCTCCATTTCGTGACTTGTCCGTGCGAATTAGAAGTACGTATCTCGTCTCGAATATCTCGAGTTAGCGCGCAGACAATGGCCTTTTGTTTTTTTTTCTTTCTTTTCCTGGAGCGAGAAATTAGCGTTTGAGCAACCGAGAGATAGAGAGAGAGAGAGAGAGACTTGTCTTGCGGAACGACGAGCTTCGCGTTAATGATCCAATAGTGACTCTCATTTCTTCTCTCCAACCTCCAGTGTCTTCACTTCGCCCCCCTCCCCCATTCATTCCTCTCTCTCTCTCTCTCTCTCTCGTTCTTTAACCTGTTTTGTCTCAAACACAACCATTCGAATTAATTTTCGTCACATCGAGCTGCTAAACTCCCAAGAAAACAAAAAATAAACCGTTACAAATTTTCTCACAATTCACCCTCCTAACTATCTTCTATATTCACTCAAAATTTCCATCGATTATTTTTAATTCTTCCATCCCCTATTTTTTTTTCTACAGACTCCATTCTAGTTGATTTTTTATTCCAAAAGATAATTTTCCTTTCTCAATTCCACCCTTAAAAATATTTTTCTCCAATCCTTCCTTCCGATCTGTTCATACCCTTGTATATATTAAAAAAAAAATATTTTTTCACTCTCGTATTTGAACGATTCGTAAAATAAAAAAAAGTGCGATGGAGCATCTGCTTTATTTTTATTTTTTATTTTTTATTTTTTTCGTTGCCACCTCTGTCCACATGCACTTTGCCAATGTACGTAGCTGAGACGTACGCGCACACGCCGATCGTATACGCGCGTTTGTTGGGCGTTCAAGGGCAGCCTGCGGAACGACCTGTTGCGTGCAATTTTTACGTGTACTCGCTTTACTCGTTCCCTCACTCACTCACTCGCATCCCCCTCTCTCCACTCCATCTCCGTGTTTCTGGTGCATCGCGCGTTGCACCGGCCACAAATGCAACGACGCATCGAAACTCTGCGTTTTCCCTTCCAATTTGCTATTTTTCCTCGGTTTTACGATTTTACCAAGCGTCTTTACGTGTCCCCGTTGGATTTTATTTATTTTTTATATATCTATTTTAAGTTGGCGAGTTTGATGGGATTTTTACGAAAATTGCAACGTCTTGAATTTTGACGATATTAATAATTAATTCACGCACTCGGGTTTAATAAAAATTCTTTTGACTCGATCGTTAATGAATTTTCAATTAAACAATTAATATCAAACGAAATTTTTAAAAAAATTTCAATTTTGTTTGCTATAAAATGTAATTTAACGATAATGATTTTTTTTAATTGAAAAAATTTGTAATAATTTATTAATTTTTTTACGATCGTTGTAAGAAACTATTAAATCGAATTAGAAGAATTTTAATTCGTTCGTTTTTCGGTTCAAGATAAAATTCAAAAGTGTTCGAACGAGAAATGTGTAAACAACGATTATTATAAAAGAGAGAAAAAAAATAAACGAGTGTTGTAGTAGACGAGAGAGGTTTATCGTGTCCGTCCGTCCGTTTGCCGTGGGATAATCGCAGAAATATAATAAAATCGGATTAAACGAGAGAGAGAGAGAGAGAGAGAGAGAGAGAGAGAGAGAGAAAGAGAGAAAGAAAGAGAACGAGACCAGAGCGGAATCCCTCCCTCGATGCGAACGTAGAAAGCTGATGTTGCGGCCAACAGCTGCAGCTGTTGTGGGTCACATATGGTCAGAAAATCTACCGAGTCCGCGAGCTTTGTGCGTCTGCTGCAATTTGTTATTCAACTCTGTACCATGCGCGACGTCGTTAAAACTATGACATAAAAATAAAAATCCACCAACAAAAAATTGCATCTGAATCAAATTGTAAAAATAAAATAAAATTAATCGAACGTTTATCAAAAATTTTTAACGACGATTAATCGTCGATTAGAATCTCGCGATATTTTTCTCTTTATCGCGTAAATGCGTGAGAGATTGTCGAACGGGCGACTTGAATGAAAAATTGGCAATAAAATGTTCCCAGAATTTATTGAAAAAAAAATGAATAAATCAATTAATTAATTAATTAAAATAGAAAATAAAATCTGTCTCCTATCGTCCCTGAATTCGCACGTGAGATATCGTACGACCGCAAATATATGTGTGTCCGAATGATAGTAAAACCCGTATAGACGGTTTCACCGATGCATTAAAACCCATACCGACCAACAAACGAATACCCGAGGCCTCGCGTATATGAGTCACGTGATCGTTCCAATCCATATATAGATTGGAATGAAATGACGAAGTGAAAACTTTCAGGCTAACGCAGAGGCGAGCGAATCGTTACCCAGGTGTTATAATCCTTGATATCGCGAATTATTTTCCCTCGTCAATGATATCTTTTTTTCTCTCTCTCTCTCTCCTCCCTTTTGTAATTTTAATTTTTTGTATTTTTTTTCTGCTAAACGACTCCTACGAGATTTATGAACATTCAGATTTTACGAAAATTCATAAAAACCGTGGGTCACGATTTTTTTTTGCAGACAAAAAATAATTAAACACGTGCTGTCGCGGTCTTCGTGGATAATTGTGTAATAGAATCGACCTACGTTGGTGGGAAAATATTGTTTGGGAAGATTGAATAATGAGGAAATAATTCGCGCCTGATACATTGGGCGATAATTATTTTTTATTGGATTATTAGGCGAGTCTTTCGCGCTCCATTTCGTGTTTTTGTTTTTTCTCCTCGATGAGTTTTCTCTGCAAGATTATGCAATAATTACGTTGCGTAATGAGAATAATTGAAAAAAGATATTATCCTAAAACTCCTTGGTTTTTTCTGTCTATGGAATTTATTGAGAAATTGTGTTTATACAAAGAATTTGGGTTTTGTCAAATTTAAATTCGGTCATTAAAAACGAAGGGAGTTATAGGGGTGGGAAAATGAAAGTATCAGCTGTGTCGAAGAACAAATGGATGAGAAAAAAAACAAGTCGAACGATTCGATAGATCGAATGGAGAGTGAACCGATAGAAGTCGATCCTCGAAGTGGTCCACGAGCCTTGGCCAAGTCGCCGGGTCGTCCGACTTCATCAACAGAGGTTATCGGCTCGACCTCGACTGTCGGTAGCAAATTTAGCCAGAACGATAGGTGCCCCGACTACGAACCCATACCTCGACCACGTTGCTCCCTCAATTCAAAAATTGCCGCCAAATTCATCCCAACAAAAAAAATTCAAATTAAAGAAGAAAAAAAAATGTTTCAAATTAATTTTAATTTCTAATTTCCATAATTGACAAAAAATGATAAAATTGATTGAAATTTGGCGATCCTTTTCCCCCCCAAGCGTGGCCTAGGTCCCCCCGCCTGTCGTTCGACTCGTCACGGCGAACGAGAGAGAGCGAGAGAGGAGAAGAGTTCGGGGCACGCGGCGAACTCGCTCGTCCGAGATTATGGTTGTCCGTTGGTCGGTTCTGGGCAGCGTGCGAGATCGGTTATCCAGATCCCAGGGCTGCTCGAGCTCTATCCGGTTTGGCAAGTGCGCCACGGTGAGCCCGAGAGAGCGGTTCTCCGGACAGGGCGAACTGGCGAACGAACTCGCGCGCAGCGTTCAATCCCGCCGGTCGGAGAGCGATTCTCTCGCTCTCTCTCTCTCTCTCTCTCTCTCTCTTTCGAGATCGAGCCCAAGAGTACCGGCGTGCTCGGGCACAAGCCCGCCGGAGGAGCAACGGCACAAACGCCATAACGACCCTCTGTGTGTTGGTGAATCATGCAAGATATAAACTCGACTCTCGTCATCCGGTTTGTTGTCTTTTACCCAGCAGCGCGCGTTCTCGTTCGAGATATCTCACTATCTCCATTCCTATCCTCGTTCCTTCTTCCTTATCGTACGTTTCTCTCCCTCTCTTATTTTTCTCTCTGTTCTCTTCCGTCGAATACCAAAAGACTCGTGGCGTTTCGTTCGATCGAAAGAATTTTCAGTAGGGACGGCTTGGGTTAACTTTTTATTCGAATCTCCGATCGTTGATAATTAGCGATCGATCGTTATCAGTTGATCAAAAAAAAAGATTGTTTTATTTTTATCAATTTTGATTTTTATGTAGAAATGAGAAAATCACAGCATGAGAAAAAACACTTTTACGTGTTTTTTCGTTTTTATTTTCTCCACTTCGCGAACTTCAACCCCTTTCGCTCGTTAAAGCTTTTCACTTTGCATAAAACTGAGCTGGTGGTAATCTTCGTTTGTATTCTTCCTTCGCAATGAAAATCTTTGTTATACCATTATTGGATTTCAGCACGTTTCGCCTAGGTACTTCGATCCGATTTATCGCACTTCATTTCATTCCCAGCTTCTCTCGGTTGTCGTACCGACTCTCTCGACCGTAACTTATTCATCGGTATAATAGGCACGAAGCATCCGTTGATGCTGACAAAATATTCCAAGGGTTTGGATTCAATTGAATTCAGAAATTTAAAATAGTTCAAGTTTTTATTTCTTTATTTTTTGTTTGGATTTTAATAGCGTTCTAAATCGATTTTTGGGACTATTGGAATTATTAGGACAATTTTATTTTTCAAATTTGAGCCTTGGTGTAATGGTCCTAAAATCGATTGACCTTGAGACGTTTTGAATTGATAGGACAATTTTATTGATTGATTTTGAAATTTGAAGAAATCACTGGAAAATCGTTCGATTTTGGGACCATTGGAATTATTGGAATAAAATGAATCAAACCTCGATCAAATCCAACTCGAGAAATCAACTAAACTTATTTCCATTGCAAAGTCCACCCTTGTCGGAATTCTAGAATCCTCGATAATCGACCGGTTTATAAATAAAGTCCACCCTCATAATCTGCCACAATAATAATGCTATTTATAACTCGAGTAATTTCGAACGCAGAGAGATTTGAAGAAATCACTGGAAAATCGTTTGATTTTGGGACTATAGTAAATTCTTGGGATAAAATTAATCAAACCTTGATCAAATCCAACTGGAGAAACTAATCAAACTTATTTCCATTGCTAAGTCCACCCTTGTCGGAATTCCAGAATCCTCTATAATCGACCGGTTTATAAATAAAGTCCACCCTCATAATCTGCCATAATAATAATGCTATTTATAACTCGAGTAATATCGAGCGCAACGAGTTGTAGAAGAGAGAGTAGCGAGAGGGAAGAAAGGAAAGGGAGAGAGACGGACGCAACGGTCCAACGACCCACACCTACCCTGCTGTGGGTTCTTTGTCCGTTTTAACACCTGTCCCTCCTCCCGAGGGTGGAAGGTTCGCCTCATTTACCTTGTTTCTTTCTTCCCTCTCGTCCCTCTCCGTATTTCACTCGTGCTCGGACATCAAACGACGAGGGTTGCGTGTTCGTATCGTGAACTCTGCTCCACGAGTGTGAATAAAAGGTGAACATCGACCGGAAGTAGCCCCGGTGCGTTGCCCTCTTACCATCTTTCTTATCCCAACCAACCCCGAACAAACCAAAAAAATGTTTAAACCATTTTTTTGTTAAATAGAATAAAATAATATAAAATCACATCGTTATCGATCGATCGCTATTTCACCCATAAAACCAAAAATATCGTTCCAACCAAATTAAGGTCACTCGATCGATATATTCTCTCTCTCTCTCTCCTCTCTACGATTCTCGAGTTAAAATAAAAAATTTCCAACTTCGAGACGACGAAAGTTTCCAGACCGATAATTATTTTCACAAGTGGATCGACGATACCGATGGTTAATCGATTAATAATCGATACCGATAGTAGTTCGAGAGAAATAAGTCAATTAAGGAGGAACCAATTCCTCACTCGGTGGTTTGCCTCGTGCGGTAGTTTGTTCGCTCGTTCGTGCTTAATAGCCGGTGCCCTCTCGCCACCCCCACCCTTCACCCTCACTCCCTCCCTCTCGTTCATTCTCCTAAACTCTCGCACAATCTAACATGCACGTTAACGTTTTACCCCATATTGGTATGGGTAAAGGGGAGGGAGGTCACGATGCAACCAAACGCGTGCAGCGAATCGCCCATGTCGCCTCTTCTCGTCCTCATCCTCGGAGTTTCTAAACTAATTAACGACGACGACTCTACCCAAGCGCGAGAAAGGCTTACCTCGCTGCAAACGAGAGAACGTGTGCCCAACCAGGTATCTCGAAGATACTCCGTGCCGATGCTCAATTTGGCAATCGATCACTCTATATGCGCATTACAAACGAATCTCTGTATCGTCTTCTTATCTCGTCCTTTATCCCGGCATCTCCGCTCGATTATCGAGGTTGGTTTTTTGCTTTCGTTCGAATGACTTTAAAATTGTTATTTCTGTATTGATTGATTTTTTTGTAATTTGATCGAATTATTTGTTCTTTTTAATTGAGAGAAAAATTGTTGATTCGCGATAAATCGCGAACTTCGAATTTTCTCGACTATTGGAAGAATAACCGTAATTTTCGCAATTTGCGAGAAATTTCCGATCGAATAAGACTATTTTCAGTCGAGTGGCGATTTTTTTTTCATTTTAGAAACCCTTGGGTCAGGGGTTTGAAAAGTAAACTCGAAAAATCGACTTTTTGAAATTCTTCTATTCGATACGGTTTTAGAGGTTATTTCGATCGGAATTTGCCCGCTGATCACGAATTCAATGGTAGTTTTTCGATAGCACGACAAATGATATTTGAAAAAACGAAAAAACGCGATTTTTTACGGGTTTTTCGATAATTCGTCCATTAATTTTGAACTATCGTAGGAATAACTATTATTTTCGCAATGTGCGAGAAATTTCCGATCGAATAGGACTATTTTGGAATTATTTTTTAGAAAAAAAAAAATTTTCACCCCTCCCGGGCTCATTTTTTACTCCCTTTCCTTAAAAAAATCGCGATTTTCCAGCTTTCACCACGGCCACAAAAATTGAGCTATCGAGATGTTCCTGGACTCATTCTTCTCGTCTCCGCAAGCCCTTCAAAAAGTTACTCGTATAATTTTCTGACGGACGAACCAAAATAGAGATACAGCAACGTGAAAAGTCGAAAAATCGACTTTTCACGATACCCATTAAAATCGGCAATATATTGAATTCCGATGAATTTCAACCGTTCCCCAAAATCTAAGGGCCTTAGGTTTTGTTTTTAACTTTGTTTTGACTCATGGTTTCGTTTTTAATTTCCCCAGATTTATCGAGATAAGGCGAAAAGTCGAAAAAACATGATTTTTGACGTTTTTTTGGGGGGTCTTCGCCTCGTATCTCGTGGTTCGTGTTGTCTTTGAGAATGATTTCGCGATGCACCACGAAGCAACGGGGTAGCAGGTGCACCGTTTTGCGCTTGCAGGTGATTTTTCGCGAAGCAGCTGCTACCAGCGTCGTTTCTTCGCCGCTCGTTTTACCGATATAAGAATTCCGAGCACGAGCTTCGATATTGCCATTTTTATTTTTTCGTTCCCGTCGTAGAAGAAACTTTGTCGTGTCTCGCGAATGTTTATCATCCCCGTAAGCTCCTCTTGGCTTCCCGTAGTATCGATCACAGTGGCGTGCGAAGTAGGAAAACGATATTTTTCTATCGCAAACCCAACAAAATTTATTATTCAACGCTAATTCTTCAAAGTAAGCAAATTTTTGTGTTTCCCACATGAAAACCTTTTTTTCCATCTCCGTTTGGATCTTTTCGTAGTACTTACCGAACAATAAACTTTTATACCCAGAAAAAAAGAAACAGTTTTTAAATTTTAATTACAAAATTTATTATTCGTCGAATTTTTCAATTAAAAAATTCCCTCTCTCGTCCCAAGGTCGTATTTCATCCCCCTCAAGCCATTGGGATACTTCAGGCAATCGTTGAAATTGATAAATAAAATATTCCTAAATATAACGAACGTTTTTTAATTTATTTAGTAATTTTCGATTAATAATCTACTGGTTTGTTTGGTTTTGTCTATTCCAGGGCCGTGACGGATCCGAGGGACGGTAGGCGAGTCGCACTGAAGAAGCTACCGAACGTATTTCAGAGTCTCGTGAGCAGTAAAAGAGTATTCAGGGAGCTCAAGATGCTTTGCTTCTTCAAACACGAGAACGTGAGTACATATTCGCGGCCATACAATTTAACCGAGAGACGTGTATATGTATATAATGGATCGTGTTATATACCGATGGCACAACGTTCTCGCAATCAGCAAAATTGCCCGGCGGAGCTTCGACGCAACGTGTCCTATAGCTTGGCACTGTCGTTACGGAAGATTACCGAAGGCTAATGAGAATCATGCGTTATTTATGCCCTAATCACGATTTCTGTGCTCTTTCGCAGGTACTATCAGCCCTGGATATCCTGCAACCACCGCACCTTGATTTCTTCCAGGAGATGTATCCTTTTAAATCGTTTCATTTTTTAATTAAAAACCCCACCTTTTCGTACATTTTCCAGTTGAGAACGAGTTTGGAGATTTCTCATCGATCAATCCTCTTATTTTGCATAATTTAGATTTGAAGAAATTGCAAAAATTACAATTTTCGATTTTTATTCTTTGAAAAAAGTAATTGGAGCTTTATTTAATGGAAAAAATGTCAATTTTCTTTATAAAATATAGGAGAGGGTAAGCCAACGAACGAGAGACAAAATGGCAATGACAAAAACGTGATTTTTCACGACAATACATTTTTAAAATTTGTTCAATTTTTTGAAAATATCTGCCCAAGATTTTCAAGAACTTGTTCTTTAGTTATAAAATAAGCGGCTCCCGAGGGTTTCTCCGTGATTATAAGGTTTTCATTCGGCCGGACAGGAAAACAAAAATTGAGAAAGAAAATTGGGAGAGGCTGAAAGAGATACGAAAGTATAGAAAAAAACAAAAAAATGGACAGTGTAAAAGAACAAAAGCGCGTCTGGACCCCCCGCGCGATATTATTCCTCCCGGTAGTCTGGAGTTCAAGCAGTAGCTGCAGGAGAGTAGAATAGACGAAGGACTCAACGTCCGGCGGGAACAGACGAGAACCAACAGAGCATCACGAGCAACCACCACCAAGCACAGCCAGTATCGATCCGCGCCCTGTACCGACCGACCCATCGTGGGAAACTCGAGATTCTCACACGTACACAACCAACCCACCGAGCTCTCGTTCTCTCTTCTCCTCGTGTCTTCACGCTGGAGAACACGTTTCATAAAAAATCCGTTAAAAAAAAATTATCAATTTTCTTTTAAATTATCCCATAATTTAATCAACGACAGGATAATTATATTTTTTTTTTTTTCAATTTTATCGCATTACGAATTAAAGAACTTTAGTTTCAAGTTCAATTTTTGGTAACATCTTCCGGGGTGACAGTTTAGCGTCTATTTTCGTATTTTCTTTCAAGCCTGGGTCTAAAAACCGAGTTTCACGAAATGGCCGCGATTCAAAATGGCGGATCCAACATGGCGACAATAATTTCCGAAAAATCCTTGAATCCTCGTGAATCCAAGTATGCCATGGTTTCCAACATCGCTGACTTCAAATATATCAAAATTTCGAAGAAAAAAACAAACAAAATGGCGTCTGTAAATATAAAATGTTCGAAATATAAATACCAACGTCGTGTTTGAACTCGAAGTGACCTGGAAATTCTTCAACCATTTTTTTTGATAAAAATTCAACAATTCGTCATCCAACCTCGAATGGCTTAATCAGGCCGTTTTGAAATACGATACGAGGGGTTGCGGATTGAAAAAAAAAATTGATAGAAAAATGAAATATTGCTCGGGTAGCGAAAGGATGAAGTTGGTAGGCAATGTAGACTCGTTATCGCCCATCGTTCTCATTCTTCTTTCGAGGGTTCGCAAAGTGTCCTGTGTAAAACCTCTCGAAACCCACCCCTAGTTTATCAGCCATTTTTCCTTTTTCTTTTTTCTTTTTTCTTGTCTTTTTTTCTCCCCTCGTTTCTTTCCTCCTTCCTCAGCCTTTGCACGCTCTGGGTGGCTTTCTTTTTTGTCTTCTTCGACAGGTCTTACTCGTTCCTGGCTTCTTTCTTCGGAGCTTTGCTTTCCCTATCGCAACGAAGAAACTGGAAACCTCGGCGATACGGGCGATGCAAAGGGCTCTAGCCTCTTCTCTCTTTCTCAACGTTACCGTCAGGTTGATATTTCCCTCCAGACAATACGAAAGTTTATACGCCCTTTGTGGCTTCCCGTCGAGCTCTTCCTTCTTCAAAGTCCGGATATCGATTTGAGCTGTATTACCTCGACTGCTTTAAGGTCGTTTCTTCCAGCTTTTTTTTTCTTTCGTTTTTTCGTTCACTTCGTTTTTTTCATACATCGGCGCGAAAAATTCCTAGCGACTCGCTGCACTCGATAAATAAAACCTGAATATTCATGAAACGTACGTAATTTATCGTCGTTTGGTACTTGATTTCTTTTTTTTTTAATTACCATTAACTTTCCAATTTCCATAATTCATCGTTGTTAATTATTCATAAATATTATACGATAATACGACATCGAGGGTTGGCCCCATTTTTTTATCGAATTCACTCAATCTTCCATCAAATTCTGATTGATCTTTAGAATTTTCATAATTTTCATGATTATCAATGATTTATCGACGTTAGCGAAAGCCAAGATCAAAATTCCACATTTTTGAATCTAATCAATATTTTTTTCCTATTTTCAATTATCATTTAACTTTCGTTTCAATAATTTCTCGCGACTGATTAATTCGTCGTCAATCGTTTCGTTTTCAAATTTTTCATAATTCGTTATTTTTAAAACTGTGGTAAATTCTATTTTAAAAAAATCATCGTCTCGTCGTTGATTTTGAATCCTATTTTCAATTATCATTTAACTTTCGTTTCAATAATTTCTTGCGACTAATTAATTCGTCGTCAATCGTTTTGTTTTCAAATTTTCATAAATCGTTATTTTCGAAACTGTGGTTATAATTATTTTTAAAAAAATCATCGTCTCGGCTTTGATTTTAAATCCTATTTTTTGTCCTATTTTCAATTATCATTTAACTTTCGTTTCAATAATTTCTCGCGACTGATTAATTCATCGTCAATCGTTTCGTTTTCAAATTTTCATAAATCGTTATTTTCGAAACTGTGGTAATAATTATTTTTAAAAAAATCATCGTCTCGTCGTTGATTTTGAATCCTATTTTTTTCCTATTTTTAATTATCATTTAACTTTCGTTTCAATAATTTCTCGCGACTGATTAATTCGTCGTCAATCGTTTCGTTTTCAAATTTTTCATAAATCGTTATTTTCGAAACTGTGGTAATAATTATTTTTAAAAAAATCATCGTCTCGTCGTTGATTTTGAATGCATGAAAAATAGATCCTCCTGGCTTTCTTAGGATAATATCGGCGACGTGGCCAATGAAACGAGTCGCTCCACGTCAGTCCTGTCGGACCGGAGAGCGTTCGGTCTTTGAGCCAGGATCGTTCTCGTGAACGCCGCGCCAACCTCTATGCCCGCATTCCTATACGAAACCCGCGCTGACCTCGTTCCTTCCACCGAGCATTATTAACCGTTTCGTTTTGTTTTTTTCGACACTCGACACCCCCCGCTCGTCTCGCTTCTACCTCCTCCACCCTGCGTGTCCATCTCTCTCTCTTTCTTTTCCAACTTTCGATCATCTATTTTCCTCTTCGTCCGTCGCTCTTAGTTACATCACAGTTTCACTTTAAACCAGCTCTCTCACCTTAAAATAAAATAAAAAAGAACGAATTTAATTAAAAACTGTTCAAAAAAAGAATTTGTCTTTTTACAAAGAAATTATCCAATTTTTACAACGTCGAATTATTTTTCAATTATTTCATTCGATTTTTAAATAATCGAACGAAACATTACAAACCTGACTTTTTTTTTTAAATGCAACAGTAATTGAGAAATTTAATTGGTAGTTAAAACGAACGTTCTTAATTACCATGTTCGTACAACAACAACAAAAACATGGCATTTCAATGAAAGAAATTTTCTTCTCTTTTTTTTTGTTTCTTTCTTTTTTGTTTGCATTTAATGCTTTCAATACGCGTTATTGATTAGGCACATAAATTGATTACTCGCTATTTATCATTCGTGATTATTATTTTGTTTTTATCGGAGTGTTAATAACAGCGTCGATAATAATGATAATAATAATTATAGTGGCAATCGCGATCTTGGCGTCGTACCGCCACGATCCTCCGTTTCCGTCTTTGCCCCCTCTCTCATTCGCATCGTCGCAAAACCCCGTCACTCTTTTTCACCTCAGCGTTCTCGTCTCGTACGAACTAATGAAACCCTTGGCCGTACGAGTAATTGCCACTTGTCAATTGGTTACTTTCCTTAACCCGTAATCGATAAACACAGATACGTGATAACGGAGCTGTTGCAGAGCGATCTTCACAAGATAATCGTCAGTCCGCAGCACCTCAGTCCAGACCACATCAAGGTCTTCCTCTACCAGATCCTGAGGGGTGAGTCAACTTTGGTAATTCCATTTTTATTTTATTTTTTTCATTCATTTATATGATTTTTTTAAAATTTTTTTTATTTTACAATTAAATGTCACTGTGTGACCTTAGATCGTCTTACATAAATGGCAAGGTCATTGAAAGTCGCTCGAAGGACATTCGTACATCGAAGAAATCCGATCAATTTTGTTTTTAATCGAGACAAGAGAATTGTATTTATTTTTTACGATAACGCGAACATCGATTTCTTTTTTTTCTCGTTATTATCGATTTATTTTCACGAATTATCGATAATATCGGATAAGAAAATTGTTGTTTGTTATTATTTTTATTCGATGATAAAAGGAACGCGAAGAGTCGAGGAATAATTATTATCTCCTATGAGGAAATTGAAAAATGAGAAATAATGTTGGAAACGTGGGTTGGGGAAGAAGGAAGTTTGAAGAATGAGCATATTCGTGGCTTGACTGGGACAAAGACAAAGGACGACGAGCCGATAGTGGTAGCACAACTAGATACAGAGGCAGAGAAAGCGTGAGAGGAAGCAAAAGAATCGAGCCCTGGTTCTTGTCGGACGAGGAGAACCAAAACCAGTCCTGTAGCCGCCCATCCATGACCCCGGACCCCGTCATCCGGTCTATCCGCTGCCCCTTGTCTCCTCGACGTCCTCTGACGCAGCTTCTGCCTCCTGATCATGCAGAAAGTCTCGATGCATCAGGCCCTCGATACCTTTTTCATCTCGCGGAAGATTCTTTCTCACTTGTAATCCTCGGCTCGTCGCGACTTTTGTTTTTAAAACGAATAAATTCTCAGAAGAGATTATTGTTAGTGGCGGTTTTTTTATATTTTTATTATTTTTATTTTAGGATGGAACTTGTACTTTTTTTACATTAAAGATAGAGTCTAAATATAGCTCAATTTTCGTGGCTATGGCGAGAGTTTGAAAATCTCAATTTTTCGATACGAAAGGGTAAAAAAAAGGTGTTCATTCAAATTTTTGTTCAGAAATAATTGTACAAGGGCTTGTTTTCATCGGAAATTTCTCGCACATCACGAAAATCATGGCAATTCCTCCGATATTTTGAAATCAATATCCAAAATCCTGAAAAAACTGTTTTTTTTCGATTTTTCACCTCTAAATTACCATCTGCCAGAAAAATGGCAAAAATTAGGTAAACAAAAAACAAAAAATCCCCAAAGTCCTCCACAAAATCTCCAAAAATAAAAAATATAAAAATACCCAAATTTTAACAGCCTCTTTTTTAAGAAAAAAAATGCTGCAGTATATTTTCTTTTAATTATAAAAGTAAACTTTGTACAGAAGGTTGGGGGGTAGATTTACGAAAAGTTTTTCCGAGCGAATGTAGGAAAGATAAACTTGGTACATACTTCACAACAGAACGCGAAGTAGCGAGTTTGGTAACCGATGGTGGTCTCGCACGTGTGCGACCGAGAGTTCCTCTTGCATTATACACGTGTTGGCCTTTGTCGGTGCAGCACCAACGTCGTCACACTGAAGGAGAAAAGCACAGTGGTAACGACGATGGAGCTACCAGTGTATACGTGAGTTCACGTTTATTGTGTGAAACTCCAAGTACTGAACTGCACAAACGCGACACGAAACTTCCAGTGAGCTCATGACGAACATTTGCGAAAAGACTATTGTACCTGATGGGGTTGGTGGCGTTGTTTATGCAGAAACGAGGTTTTCTCTCTAGTCCAGTTCGTTGTAAGCAAAACGATCGGTTATTCGTCCACGAATGTTCCAAACGACACACACACACGTAGGTTTGTAAAGTAAACGATAAATAGACAATATTTTCATCCCCTAAATTAGACTAGGAACAAAATAGTGTCATCATTTTTCAATTAGTAGATTTCTTAGCTTTTGAGGTCAAAACAGCGGTAGAAACTTTATTCGTTACGAGGTAAAAAGAAGAAGAGTAGGGAATCAATTGCTCGAAGGGCAAAGAAGGTTGCGAAAAGGCTATTGTACCTGATGGGGTTGGTGGCGTTGTTTATGCAGTAACGAGGATTTCTCTTTTGCCCAGTTCGTTGCGGACAAAACGATCGGTTATTCGTCCACGAATGTTCCAAA